>JAAALK010000283.1:115552914-115608981 GCA_019279435.1 Zizania palustris | reverse complement strand
TGCTTGTACAACTAGACTGCGTGATCGAGAAGCTGGACGTAATGATGGACAAACTTGACATAGTGATCGACAAGATGTGTTCTAAATGACATGGACAATGACGTGATAGTTAGTTAGTGGTGGTGGATGTTGTCATCTTTTGTTTAGTTAGGTGTGGTTGTTGTTGTTCATGATCGATCGTATCTTTTGGTTACTTAATGATGGATGTTGTTATCGATAGATCGCTGGTACCTTTTGTTAGGTTGGTGGTTGAACTAATGAACTAATGACTGATGGCTGCATCATATATGTAAGAATTACTAATGGCACATCTAATTGACTGCATGTGGTATCTTTACTTAATTTGACTGATCAGACTGTATGCTTCTGTCATGCTATCATCTTCAGTTAATCTGAGCAAAATTCCAACTTTTCTGGTGCAAATGCAAATTTGCAAAAATTTCGTTATCATGTTGTATATGCTGGTTTCATCAGTTAATTTGACCACAAGGCAACCACTATCTTCAGAATACAAAATACCAACTTTTCTAGTGCAAATGCAACTTTACAATATCAAAATGTTTGTAATTTTGTATAACCATTTAATTTGCTATTTTGAACACATTAGTCGTGTTCCTACGATTTATATCGAAATATGTCAAATTTTTTGTTCCCATACACTAAATTCGAAGTTTTCTGAAAAACTATGCTGTGAAACTCGATCGGTAATGCGGAGGTTAAGGGTTCTTAAATTCTAAGAAAATCAAATAAAGTCTGAAAAATACGAGATTTTTCATGGTGCTATTATATTATACGTACATTCTACGATAAAAATTTGAAAATGTTTCAACGAAGTTGTGACATAGGATGTTAAGAAACTCGACCTTCTCATGACAGGAATTGAATTACAGTTTTCAAAAGGAATAGGTTCGGGTCGAAAGCAAATTTATGATCAAACAATCATTTCAACTTTAATTTTTTTATAATCAAAGTACAACTTATCTCCTTCCACATAAAATGTTTGTAATTTTGTATAACCATTTAATTTGTTATTTTGAACACATTAGTCGTGTTCCTACGATTTATATCGAAATATGTCAAATTTGAACTACAAATACCTCAAACTATGTGCCAAAATTATAGAATAATCATATTCATGTTTTTGTGCCCGTTTTTTTGAAAAAAACTATGTTCTATAACTTTATAAAGTCTAAAAATAGGAACAAAATTTGAGTAATGTTTGTTAAGATGAAATACTTGATTTTAAATTTGTATTGAACGATAGAAACATATTTAAAAAACAAACTAAAAATATGGTGACTCCAAGGATCGAACCTGGGTTGCCATCTTACCAACCAGCGCCTACATCCATCAGTGCTACTGTTAATTCTTGATAATTTTGCACATGCAATTGTATTTTGTGCTAGTAACGAATACAATACCGAAATTTTTTGGCGCCAGGTTGCGCGCCAAACATTTTTACCTCCTATACATTGAAATCCTTGCCTTATTCAACACCCGGAAACCTCGCAACCGCACGGCAACCGCACCTGCTATACATCCAATTCTCCTTTTACCTCTCCTGCTATACATCCAATTCTCCTTTTACCGCTCGGGCGCCGGCAACCGCAGAGCCACACCTGCTCGTCGGCATCCTCAAGATCTCGTCATCACCATCTCCGCTCCAGGTATTGCCATGCCTTCGTCCCAATCTCCGGCCTGCTTATCGATTTACTGCTTATCGTCGCGCGCCATGAGTTCAGATATGACATTGATTTAGGGTTCCAAGAAATTTAATACCTTCGACATGTAATCTTTCATGAAATCATATGTGCTGTACTGCTGAGAGTTTGTAGAAGATGAGTATCTCTTGCTGGTACATTAGCAAATCTTGATTGCATCTGTTCTGAAATATTTGGAGGAATCAGACTGGTATTCTGTTCTGTTTCAAAATCCTGCTGGAGCTATCTGCTGATTGATGATTTGTGTTCCAATTTGAAGTTGTTGAATCCAGATTTTGATCAGGGTTCTGATTCTAGTGTTGTATGTCCTGAATCTGTTTAGATTACTGATAGGCTTTCAAGGTTAGCTTGATTCTAATTTGATTTTGAGTAAAAGTGTACTAGTTCAAGGTTGTCTCTCTTGTTTGGGTCACTACTGTGTGAATGTGCTGTTAGGTATGATCTAAAAGGTTGAACTACAGCTGTTTTGGGTTTTGCCATCTTGAGAATATCATTCTGCGCACTGTGTTGAATTGAAATTTGAATCTGTGTTTTTAGAGGTGCGTTGGGTGAATTGATCATGAAATTTTAATCTGTGTTTTTAGAGGTAGTTGAATGCTGATAGCAGTCACAATAACTTGATGACTTAAATCTTTGTAACTTCAGATCAAATCATGGTAAGACCACTTCGACGGTTAAGGAACTTGAACCTCCAACAAGAAGAGGAGGCAGAACCTATTGAGAATGGGCAGGATAACTTAGCGGAGTGTGAGAATGAGCAGGATAACTTAGCGGACTATGAGAATGGCCACTCCAACTTACCAGAGCATGGCAACGACGAAACATTGCAAAGTCCTCCTGATGTTGATGGCTTATTAGCTCGGCTCCCAAGCCAACATCCGCGAACCCCAATAAATATAATATGTGAGTTTCATGTTTTTATTGCATATCCAAATTCAGTGTCAACATAATCTATTTCCTATATGTAGGGCCAAATGGAGATGTCAGACAAGTTGTAGGGGAGTTCAGAGTTTCAAATTTAGTAGATTTACAAGGAGGAAAGGTTATGGTAGGGACTGATGAAAATGGTAATGTGCACTCTCCGACAAATGAAGTGCAGGTAATACATCACCTACTTTCTGTCATGTGTACTCATCTACATCATTACTATTAAAGTTTATACTAATGGATTATGTAATATGGTTTATTATACTTTGCAGCACGATACATCCACTGAAGACCGTATGCCTTTACCTACTGACCATGTGGTTGCAACGGTATGCAGTACATCATGCAAACTAAATCTCACAGTAATTATGTAATTTAATTCCCAACATTTGAACATGCTTATAAGTACTGTGTTATGTTCCTTGTTTGGCTCTTGTTTACTACAGGAGGAACAAATTCATAGTTCTGTTCATGAAGGTAACTATGTTAATGCAGCCACAAATATTTCCCAAGATCCCATATTGACAAACATGGTATGTCTAGACTAACATTGCAATGTTAATCTATATTGGCGGAACTTATTTTACTGATGATGTATTTTGACTAATATAAGTTATGTTTATTCTAGAGGACTCGAAGAGTTAAAGCCCCTAGTTTGAGCCAATCTGATTCGGTATGCTTCTACTCTTCTTGTTTCTTTTGTAATTAAATTATTTAAATTACAAAATCTTACCTTCTTGTTTTGCAAAATGGTAGAGCCGTTCTCCAATCTATCTTATTTCCCTAAGAAACAAAGGAAGAATTGTGGCCAAAGCGCGGTTGGTGACAACTGATTGCAAACGAGAGATTGGAGGAACCATGCTTGGAAAGGAATACGTTGGGTTTATGTTGAAGATCTTGAAAACGTTGATGTTAGAAATAAAGGAGATGAGCTTATACCTAGACCTATTTTTGAGATTCGTAAACTAGTAGATGCTATTGGCTATACTATACCTTGGCCCCGTTCACATGTAAGATTTTTTTAAAGAATAAACCTTCAATTCCGTAATATCTTCAACTTGTGGTATTCATCTAACCTCATGCCCCATTGCAGGTGAAGAAAATTACAATGGAGACCAGCAAGAATGGACAATGAAGCATAGTTTATATTTGTTAGTGAAATAAATTTAGAAATATTTGTGTGATAGTCACTATTTTTATGTTTCTTTAGCAAGGCAATAGTCTTGTTCACAATAACTTAATTACTGCACTAGTTGGTTCAAAGTACTCATCATATCATTTATTTGCAAATTATTATCCAAATAGAAAATCTGCTTTGCTCGCTTTTTTGGTTTCATATTATGGCCATTGACCTACATACAGTGTACCATGCACTTGGCACAGTTCATGGAAAGGTGTGGACAAGAGGACTAATGTTTCAATGGTTAGTTTTTTCTTTACCATTCTTGTCTTTCTGCCATTTAATTTCATGTTGATCACCAATTTACTTATATTATGTTATTAGCTTCCTTTCTCTGTTGTGCTTGAATAATTGAAATTTGTCCATATAACTTCATCAGATTATGTTTATTTATCACCCCTTATTTGTTAGGCCTCACTACAGTTTTTTGATAAACTCATTCTCTGAAACACTCATATGTATAAGTTTCTTTGCTGCATTTCATCCTATCCTGAATTGGCTCCAGTTCAATTTATGGTTATTTGCTAGGTAAGACAATTGATGTTGCTGCTATTAGTACACCTGCAAATTCAATGTTTCTTTTCCCCTAAAATATGTTGATATCTGAAAGATACTTCATTTCGACTTCCACTTTTCATCCCCCTACATATGATTTATGGCATGGGTTATATACTAGGGTTAATTTTTTCCGTGTCATTATAATTTTCACGGTTTGCCAATATGCCATCGATGTGTCACTGAGAAATGGGGGCCACCACAGTCACTGACAGTGGCATGTGGGCAATTCTTGAAAATTATAATGGTATGTGAGTAATTTTCCCTATATACTAACACATATTAATAATTTTTCAGGTCATAGATGATTTTGTGCATATTATTTCTAGGGTACAATCTGTGATGTCCTCGAGTGCAGCTAAAGGAGAAATTTGCTATGTACAAGAACCTGAAGCCATGTGGTTTACAGGGAAAAGATTCACACTGAAATGATGAGCCAACACTCCTGGTGACCATGATGCTGAAGTTTTGTTGAACAAGAGTTAAACATATGTTCAGTTTGGACAGGCTTTTGCATGAATAATGCCATCCCGTGCAAATACATGTACCAAATTTGTATTTGCCATGATGTGCATTGCTTTCTTACAATATTTATGCATATGTATTACAAAGATTCAAGTTTATGATACAGAGTTGTCAAATGAAATGAAATTGTTAGCAACTTTTCCTTATTGGCTTGATACTGATCAAGGGAATGCAATAATGATTGACTTCAATATGTAGTCTGTGTATTCTGATTGGTCCATATTTTTGGTGAAGCAAATAATTGTTGGTCAATTATTTCCAATAGATCATTTATTTATAAAACATTATCTGATAATAAAATATAAATATATATTACAATTATGTATGCAAATAAAAAATCATTATATATTAGTACACATGAAAATATATGTATCTATAAACCGTCTCTATAATTTTTAATACACAATGTGATGTAACTACTAAACATGTCTATATCCATAGACGCATAATTATAATGTATCTATGATATTGTTTCTACATTTGTTAACACACATTGTGGTGATAATACAAAACGTGTCACCTGCCATATCATCCGCCATGTCACGTGCCATGTCAATCGCCATGTCATCTTCCACGTAATTTGCCACATCATCCGCCACATCATCTTCCACGTCATGTGCCACGTCACGTGCCACATCATCTGCCACGTCACGTTCCGCCCTCTACAAATTCGTCTCTATACTTATTACTGCGCAATAAGGCGTCCTTATAAAACGCATCTATATTATTAGACATAATTTGTATATGTATCTATAAATTGTATCTACATTTATTAACATGAATGAAATGTCACAATGCTACGTAACTACATCACTACAGACGTTTTATACATGTGTCTACTAAATTGTATCTAACTTTATAGATATGCAAATAACGTGTTTATAGACTGTCTCTTTCTTTCATAGCAACGCATACATAATTCATCTCTACAAGGTCTGACGCGGTACGTACGAAGACGCTTCTAACACGCTTTATGAAAGCGTGTCTATATTGACATAGAGATGAAATAAAGCGTGTCTAGACCCTAATTCTAGCGTAGCTACAGGGAGTGTTTTCTAGTAGTGTCGTCCGCACTTGCCAAGGCTGTCAGTGGATGGGGCGGCGCAGTCACTGACCCCCAGCAAGCCTGCTACCCATCCCTCATGTGTGGCCTCTGGCCCGATGGGGCATGGACCTCATTGGACCACTCCCCAGAGCGAAAGGCAACCTGTGCTTTGCTGTCGTCGCCGTCGAGTATTTTTCCAAGTGGGTCGAGGCAGAGCCACTGACTTCCATCACATCCCAAAGCGTCCAGAAATTCTTCTGGCAGAACATCGTGTGCCGTTTCGGAGTGCCCAAGCAGCTCACATTAGACAACGGAACGCAGTTCGATGCTGGGGCTTTCCGGGCATTCTGCGACGAGTTGGGAGTCCAGCTCTGCTTCGCCGCTGTGCGGCATCCCCAGTCTAACGGGGCCGTGGAGCGAGCTAATGGGCACATCCTCTCAGGCCTCAACAAACACATCGTTGGCTTAGCCAAAGGATTGTGGCCCGACGAGCTGCCGAAGATCTTGTGGTCCATCCGGACCACCACTTCCCGAGCTACCGGCTTCACTCCGTTCCGCCTCTTGTTCGGCGACGAAGCAATGACCCCAACGGAGCTCCGAGCCGGTTCGCTACGCGTCACAGTGCCCGAAGCCGATGACGAGCACACCGTCTCCCTCGACCTGGCCGAAGAAACACGGCTCCGAGCCGTCGCCAACCTCTCCCAATATCAGAAGGAGACCAAGGCATGGTACGACCCCAAAGTCAAGCACAACGAGTTCCAACCGGGGCACCTCGTCCTTCGCGCGGTGGCCGCTCCCACCAAGCCAGGAAACAAATGGGAAGGACCATACGTTGTAACAAGGTCCGGATGACCGGCCTCTTACCGGATCGCCACCTTGGAAGGCGAGGAGCTGAAGCATACTTGGCACGCGGAGCACCTGAAGCGTTACTTTCCGTAATCTCATTAGTATATTCCACTAGCGGCCGATGGCGCCTGCTTATGTATCCGAATTGCGTAATAAAATCACCAGGCAAGTGTTTTCGCCCATCACAAACGCACGACGACTATAAAAAGCTTCGTTTCATCAAAGCCTATCGGGTTCCGAGCTCTGGCTCGACGCGCCCTCGCTATCGGGTCCCGAGCTCCGGCTCGACGCACCCTCACACTCGGGTTTCGAGCTCCGGCTCGACGCGCCCTCACTATCGAGTCCCGAGCTCCGGCTCGACGCACCCTCACGCTCGGGTTCCGAGCTCCGGCTCGACGCACCCTCGCACTCGGGTTCTGAGCTCCGGCTCGACGCGCCGTCGCTATCGGGTTCCGAGCTCCGGCTCGATGCACCCTCACACTCGGGTTTCGAGCTCCGGCTCGACGCGCCCTCACTATCGAGTCCCGAGCTCCGGCTCGACGCACCCTCACGCTCAGGTTCCGAGCTCCGGCTCGACGCACCCTCGCACTCGGGTTCTGAGCTCCGGCTCGACGCGCCGTCGCTATCGGGTTCCGAGCTCCGGCTCGACGCACCCTCACGCTCGGGCTCCGAGCTCCGGCTCGACGCACCCTCGCACTCGGGTTCCGAGCTCCGGCTCGACGCGCCCTCGCTATCGGGTTCCGAGCTCCGGCTCGACGCACCCTCACGCTCGGGCTCCGAGCTCCGGCTCGACGCACCCTCGCACTCGGGTTCCGCGCTCCGGCTCGACGCGCCCTCGCTATCAGGTTCCGAGCTCCGGCTCGACGCGCCATCGCTATCGGGTTCTGAGCTCCGGCTCGACGCGCCCTTGCTCTCGGGTTCCGAGCTCCGGCTCGACGCGCCCTCGCTCTCAGGTTCCGAGCTCCGGCTCGACGCACCCTCACACTCGAGTTTCGAGTTCCGGCCCAACACGCCCTCGCCCTCCGGCTACGAGCTCCAGCTCGACGCACCCCCACAATCGGATTCTGGGGCCCCGACCCCGAGCGCCCTGGCCCGAGATGCCTTCCTCCTAGCTGGTTAGCGCACAGCCGGCAAACTGACTACCCGCTAAGGAGGGGGGAAGGGAAGGAGCAAGGAGAAAGGCTTCAACTACGCATGTTGGAAAAAGAAGAAAGAAGGGGGGCGTACAATGTTTATTACAAACCAAAGACGGAAGAGAAGGATCAAGAGAAGTTCTCATCCAAGCCAAGCAAGAACCGAAGGCCCCCTTGGTCGGAGGGGCCACCTGGGCCAGAGCGCGCTTTGGCCGAAGGCCCGGACGCGGTTCGTGTGGACCTCTCCTTCCTCTTCCTTCGCTCCTCCTCCTTCTTCTGGGCACGAAAGGCCCTCTGGTCTTCTTGAAGTTGGGCCCAGCTGCGCAGATCGCCCCCCCGGGGGCGCTTCATCCAGGCCAGCTTCCGTATCAGACCAGTCAACCTGTTCGGGAGACGAAGACAAGGAGCGGGGCCCTGTTTCTTCTTCCTTGACAAGGTTCAGAACCCCCAAGAGGACATCGGGGTCCGCGCGCCCGTCACTACTACGGGGAAGAACGAAGCACACAGGCTGGTTCGCTCTCAGAACCTCGAAGATAGCCCATCGATGTCGAAGAGCGTCGTCAAATTCAAGCACTTTGACATCGCAGTCGCAATCATGGACACCCTGAGTGAGCCCCAAAAAGTACTCTTTATTAATATATGATTAAGTTTCCTAAGCTATTATAGGCTAAGACAACGAGAGATTTTGAAGAAGCTACACCTTCGGGTCCGGCTGGCGGGCCGAGACCGAAGGCTTCGAGGGAGCTGGAGGACCACGTGCGCGGAGCGCCTCCTCCAGCCAAGCCTTGATCACTTCGGGACCCTCAGTCTAACAGACTACCTTGAGCGCCCCCCAGGATTGATTCAGCGCAGGGCTCGACGTCCGGAGGTGATCCCCCATTAAGGCGACCGGATGCGGGCTCGAAGGCGAAGGAAGAGGAGGTCCAGACGCTTCAAGATGCCGAAGAATCCCGTAAGCGGCCACCCGAGCAGACACCTCGCCGTACTGCACCACGGTAAGGTGTATTTGCCGGACGGCGGACTGGATAAACTTCACCCGACGGACCAGGGGCTCCCTGGCGATGTCAAACGCGCCGCATCCAGTACCGTAGCGCGCCAGCACCTTCTGGAGGGACACCGCAGTGTCAACCGCCGTCTTCCCTGCCTCGGCAAGCGCCTCGGTCATCTCCCCATTCCGGGCGATGAGGTCCACCTCAACCCGCTCCATCTGGGCCACCCGAGCCCCGAGGGCTTCGGCGTTAGCTTCCGTCTCCGAGACCTAGGTCCGGAGCACGGAAACCTCCCCTTCGAGCCGCTCCGCTTCTGTGGCTCGGGACCGAAGCCCCTCTGCTTCGGCAGCTCGGGTCCGAAGGACGTCGACTTCCGCCTCCAGCTCGTCGGCTCACTCGGCCCGAGCCCGGAGTCACTCCAACTCCGCGACGCGGGTCTTGAGGGAGTCCATCTCCGCCACTTGGGCCTCGAGCGCTTCGACCCTTGCTGCCTAGAGCCGAAGGGCTTCGACCTCCGATGACCGCTCGCGAGCTAGTCTCTCCGCGGTATCTGCTCGGGCCGCGAGTTCCGCGACATCTGCCTCGCGGCGTTGGCGTTCGGAGAGCAGGGCGATCAGCTGCCCCTGCGCCAATGCAACCACCTGCGCGCAAGGAAGATGATCAGAAGAAGAGCTAGGGGCTCATTGAAGGCACTCCAATAAGGTACCTGGCCCGCTGCGGTCTCGATGGCCCTGCCGAGGTCCAGGCTGTCTGATAGCCCCAGTTCGTCTATCACCGGGGCCTCGCGCAGCCGTAAGTAGTAATCGTGGACTGGGGCCACTCGGGACGCGAAGTCCTCACCGCCCACCAGGAAGGGGCGCAAGAGGGGCATGGTGGCGCGCGTGCCTCGAGGATTGGAAGGGGGCTGAGGCCGGTTCCCTTCATCTTCGACGGCCTCCGGAGAGGCCCTTTCAGAGGTCTCGGACTCCGTTCCACCCCATTGCCCCAGAGCCCTTCTCGTGCCAACAAGGGCTCTGGACCTTGCATCCGGAGCGTCGTCAAGAAACGGGACGACTAGTTCGACGCCCCGGGCCGATGTGCCTGCGCGGGCGAGCACAAGCTAAGGTCGAGAAGGCCCCAACATTTGGGGAAAGGATGGGTAAGCTATCGTACCTTCGTCCGCAGCGTCGGCAAGGTCCTCCGGAAGCTGGGCGGGCCCTGACGGGCTCGGGCGGTAGAAAAGGATGTCAATGGAGTTCACCGGGGAGCTCGCCGCCACCACAGTGAGCTCGGCCTCTATGTCGGTGCTCCTCTCAACGGCGCCGAGCGGGTTGGCCAACCCCCCTCGGTCCAAGCTGTCCGTCGCCCTGCTCCCGTGGGAGCCGGCGGAGCCCCCCTCCGAAGCCGGTTCGCGCAAGGGAGCGGTCTTGGGAGGCGGCGTCGCCCCGGTGACGGGCGCCTCCTGCCCGGCCCCCGGCGCGGGCTCCGTCGGGCCCGAGCGAGGGGGAGCGTCTTCGACCCTTCCAGCGTCCGGCCGAACCGACGGGGTCGGGTCCGGAATTATCGGAGGGTCCCCTGACTTCGACTGGGCCCCATCGCTGGAACCCCCCCACTCAGAGTGGGAGGCAGAGGAGTGTCCCGGGGAAAGCTGCCTTGGACCCTTCACTATCTTCTTTTTCTTGGGGGGCGGCGAGGGGAGAGGCCACCGTCGGGGTCGCCTACCTTCCTCTTCGAGACAACCCGGAGGACCTCAACCTCCGGGAGAGGCGGAGGCAAGAGCTCAAGTGCCCCCCACACTCTGTTGGAGCGCTCCTAGGAGCCCACCAACTCCAGCCGCCGAGTGCGTTCAGCCGAGGTAGGGACTCCGAGAATCCTCTCCGTCATGCGGGCCACCTCATCGGGGGTCCGAGCAACGAGCGACCCTGCGTTCAATTATTAGGACCGGAGCACCCTTCGGGCACGAAAGGCGGGAACGAAGTGGACGGGTGCGGACACTTACCAAGCTGGCGGGAGAGCTCCGCTGGCATCGACTCGTCCCGGCTGCTCCGGAGCGACGCCGGCCACTCTTCCTTTAGCGGAGGGATCTCGAGAGCCACGAACTCCTCTGCCAAGTCACGCATGCTCATTCGGCGAGCGACGATCTGGAGGAGCTAGATCCTCGCGGAGATCGAGCCGGCGTTGGTCTCGACGCGCGCTTCCCTCTGGAACCAAATGTGGCGCGGGATCCCGGCGAGGCCGGAGCTGAGCCCCACGCGGACGTAGAACCACCGGTTCACCCACTTGGAATACCACCTTTCGTTGGTGGCCTTCGCAGGGAAGGAGTCCGCGTACTTCCTCCGGAGCTGGAAGTTGATGCTCCTGAAGGCTAGTATCTGGCCTCCCTTCTTCTTTGGCTGGTAGAGAGCTTCGTGCATCTGCGCGAAGACCTCCGCCCTCCCATCGCAGCCTTCGGCGTGCATGGCGCACTCGAAAATGGCGAGGCGGGCCACGGTGTTAGGGGACAGCTGCGGGAGCTCCAGATGGAACGCATCCAGCACCCCGGCGAGGAGCTCCGAGGCAGGGAACCCCAACCCCGCGTCGAAAAAAGCTTCGAAGACAACAACCTCGCCTTCTCGCGGCTGCGGGACCGTCTCTCGACCCGGCTTCCTCGCCGGCGTCTCAGGACCAAGGCGGGCCCTGGTTGCTTGCTCGATCGACGCTTCTGTGCACGCAGACGGGCCGAGCTCCAAGGTCTGCTCCCGAAATCGCTCTGAGGCGGGGCGGAGCTCGCGCGCGCCGCGCGTCTCCGACGGATCCGTCGCCGCCGCCACCACCATCTGGCGCTGCAGGAAGCGCGGGTCCATCGCCATTGCTGGGGCGGCGCTCCTCACCATTGCTCAAGGAGGCGAGAGGGGAGTCAGAGCTCAGGAAGCAGGGCGGATGCTGTTTGAAGTGGCTAGAGTGGGCGTAGCAAGTGAAGGAGGAAGAGCAGGCCGCGCGACAGGATATATTTAAGCACAAGGCCGTCGGTTCCTCTTCTGGTTCGTTAAGCGTGTGAACACGGCGGTTGCATGGCACCGCAATTAAGGCCAAACCGGCGTGTTGGGGCGCGGCGGCTCCCTGGCGGTTTGCCTCCCCGATGCCGTTTACACGCACATTAACTGCTTCTGGCAGCGTCTGGCCACCCCCTAGGGGCCAGAGCCCCACGGTCAAGGTGCGCACGCACCCAGCGACCCCGGTTAAACTCCTCTTAACCCGTCGGAGAGAGGATTCGAAGCGGCCCTCAACCTCCGGTCCCGATCACGCCTCCCCGCTTCTGAGCTCCTCCGCGTCGGACAAGGGGGGCCACGCTATGGCTGGACCCGGCACCACAATGTAAGTTACGTTCCTTATGAAGGTCGTCGGAATTATCATGTGCACTTCCACCCTCTCTTAACGCAAGACTCTCAAGAGGGAAGAAGCGAGGGACTACTATTGGGGGAAATAATCCCAACGGCGAAGGGGGCCCGCAACCAGGGGGTCCGAGGCCTAGTGCCGGAGGAGGCCACCCTCCAGCTTGAAGATGCCGGAGGCCACCCGCCGGCCTGAAGATGCCGGAGGCCACCCTCCGGCTCCCTCCGACCTGAAGATGCCGGAGGCCACCCCCCGGCTCCCTCCGGATTGAAGATGCCAGAGGCCACCCTCCGGCTCCCTCCGGTTTGAAGATGCCGGAGGCCACCCTCCGGGAGAAGATTGCCGGGGGCCACCCCTCGGCCCGCGGTAGTGAATCCGGAGGAAGCGCTGGCGGGAAAAGGATTGGACAAATATGCGGGGAGACAGAATCGCGATCCTCTGAACCGTGTCGGGTGGCGCATACAGCATCCGACACGGCTGATACGCTGTCAGAATCGAGTCTTCTTGTCTGTACTATGTATAGTCTGTTTTGTCTGTACTACCGACCGGCGTCTAGCCGTGTAACCGTTGGCGGTCCAGAGGCGCTTGGTCCTCTGGACGGGGCGCCTTATAAATACCCTCAGCTGTAGTTGTAAGGGGGGGGGTGCAAAAGGAGCATTGAATACACTACTCTCATTCTCACTAAGAAAACCTGCTCGATCCGTCGTCCCAACAGTAACCTTTGTCGAGGAGTTCCTGAATTTGGCACTGAATCTCTTTTGTCTCCTCTAGATTTGTTCGATAGGGTGCACAGTTGGGCACTAAAGCACCAGGAATTAAGTTGATTTAATGCTCTATTCCTCGGATAGGGGGTAATCCTGGTGGCATTTCTGGTGGAAAAATATCAACATACTCCTATAAAATGTTAGCGACCGTAGGTGGCAAAGAGGGAGGTATATCCTCAAACTAAAACAAGACCTCTTTGCAAATAACTGCATAACAAACAGAAGTTGTCACATCCAATTCGACAATATCAGATTTGTGAGCAAGCAAAGAAGGATGCTTCAATCTAATCTCATTTGGAAACTTAGAATCTGATTTACTTGTATTCTTAGGTGGCACAAATTCTGCAACAACAATCTGATTTTCGCTCTTATGTTTGTCCTGGTTTTTTGCTCTACTAGTTCTAGCAAGATCAACTTTATAAATTTTCTCAGGAGTCATAGGTTTTAACCCAATTTTCTTTCCATTATGCATAAGCGAATATTGATTAGTTCTACCAATATGAACAGAGTCACTATCATATTGATAAGATCTACCAAGTAACAATGAACATGCTTACATGGGTACAACATCACAATAAACAAAATCAGAATATGTACCAATATTAAAATGCACTCATGTAGTTCATGTTATCGTGAGACTACCAGTTGTTCACACAAAAATGTGCCCCCGTACTTGGGCCGGTTCGACGATCCAAAAACGTCACAAGACGTTGACGTCACGTTCCGACGATCCTTAAACCATGGTAAGGAGATAACGGAGTCGCCAAGAATTCAAATAATATTAATATAAAATTACTTAATTAACCAAAGTGTTTGGAAAATAAATAAAAATGATAAACAACCTAACTAAACCCAACTGTCTAGAGCGGGGCCGGTTGGATAGAAGTCTACTAGGCGGTCAGACCAGACAGGGGTGTCCAGTCAGACCGAAGGTGCATAGCCAGTCTGACCGACAGTGCGAAGCCCTCGCCGAAAGGGGCCTTCGGCACATGGATGCAGAGCGGTCCTCTACCCTTCGGCTGGTCGGACTGAGGTTATACCTCCGGTCAGACCGTAGATGGCCAAAGGGGTCAGGGTACCTCAGCGCGAGGGTACCTCCGATGCAAAGTGATCTTCGGCGCAAAATACCGTCAGTGCGGAGGGATTTCTAGAGTCATCTACGAAGCCTAGTTAGACCGGCCTCGTGCCACCGGTCAGACCGCAACGTGCCGGTGCGTCAGATGACGGCACGACACGGGCCGAGCGGATCGAAGGGTGACCTTTAGTCAGATGGATAACAACCAAACTCCTCGGAGAGGATGAAAGTGATGAAGTACTGCAAAAAATAATAAGAGATCAAAGTAATTCAGCCAGGATACCAAATTACCAATGGAAAGCGATAAAATTGATAGAAATCCATTACGTGGATGAAATGGATGATTGACGAGCGAACCGACAAGGACTTACCGTGATTACGACACGGCGAACGGATGGTTTATAGCGCAAACCAGCAAAGATGTACATGCTAGGCTAAAACTAGGGCAAAGAAAGTAAATGTGATTCAAGGTAGATAATAGATTGGATCTATTAGGGTTTTTGGGGGCTCCTTGAATCGACCTTGCCTCTATTTATAGAGGTTGGTCATGAGTTCCTAGGCTATTCTCTGAGTTGGACATGGGTTCCAAGTCGTCATTAATCAATTAGAGATAAAATATATCCGGAATCAGCTAATCTGAATCGGATACAGGGTTGGCCAGTCTGACCGGACCTATGACTGGTCTGACCAAAGTGGTGTCGGTCAGACCGATGGTACATGGCTGGTCATACCGTCCTATGCCAGGAATTTATCATATTTTTGGCTAAGTTATCAAAATTTGATATTTTGACAACTTTAACCATTAATGCCACTTTTTGCTATCAACACATGCCCCCCTGTGTTTTGGCAAACTTTAGTGAGCCAAAAGCACAATGAGCTAAGGGCGATATGCTTCATATCAGACTTTCGACACTTCAAGCGTGTTTCCACACACTTGGGAAGTACTTTTTCAAATACCTACCATTTAAAGCCCTACGAAATCGCTCTCCTTGAAGAGACTCTAGCAAATATGCATTACCTCGAGCGATTTCAACAACTCTAAAAGGACCTTCCCAACTAGGCGACCATTTGCCAAATTTTGGGTTCTTAGTGCCTAAAGGCAAAATCATCTTCCAAACCAAGTCACCAACTTGAAACAATTTTGCTCTTACCTTCTTATTATAAGTTCTAGCCACTCTTCTTTTGTCTCTTTCTATTGCTTCTAGAGTTCTTAACCTCTTATCGGTCACCTTTTCTAAATTATCCTTCAAAAGAGTCTCATACTCATTGACTAATAAGCCATCTTGCTTAAGTAATCTTAAAGTGCCAAGATTCACCTCCATGGGTAAAACGGCTTCTTGTCCATACACCAACTTATATGGACTTACCTTGGTGGCACCATGCTTCGCAACTCTACATGCTCGTAATGCTTCAGAAAGCACTTCATGCCACCTTCTAGGAAACTCTTCAATCTTTTTCTTAATGAGCGTAATCACAGTTTTATTACTAGACTCGGCCTGACCATTAGCCTCAGCATAGTATGGTGAAGAGTTTACCAACTTTATACCATAAGATTTGGCAAAATCACATACTTCTTTAGAAACAAATGAAGCACCCTGATCTATAGTGAGAATTTGAGGAATACCGAATCTATGTATAATGTGCTTCAAGATGAAATCAATTATCTCATTTTGCGTCATGTTCTTGAAAGGCACAGCCTCGGTCCACTTGGTGAAGTAATCATAGACATCAACACGAATCGATGCCCTTTTAAAGAGGAAGGATAAATTTGGCCGATGAAGTCCAAGGCCCAACCTCGGAATGGCCATGGTTTGATAATAGGGTTAAGTAAAGATTCAGGGGCCAACTGAATATTACCAACCTTTGACAAACTTCACATCCTCTATAATACTTGAAACAGCCCTCAGTCATGGCCGACCAATAAAAACCTGCTCTTTTGAGCATCCAACTCATTTTCTAGGCTGATTGATGAGTACCACAAAGACCTTCGTGCACTTCACCCACAGCAAGTCTAGACTGATCTGCATTCAAACATATCAAAAGTACTCCATCAATAGTTTGGTGATACAACTTGTCGTCGAGTAACACAAATTTAAACGCTTGCCACCGAACTTTCCGATCGACCCGCTTGCTAGGATCTCTCAAATATTGAATAATTGGAGTCCTCCAATCATCCCCATGACTTTCTGAAGTATTCGCCAAATCTTCGTTTGAATTGGTGTTTTAAATCACAAACCTTGGCTTGCCCCCCGTGCCCTAAGCTTTCATGATGCAGGTCAGTCACACCGGCCATAGGGGGTTGGCCAGACCAACTGTTTTTAGTCAGCCGGCACGGGGCGGTCAAACCGGCCTGGTATGACCGGTCAGACCGATCAGACACCTGAAGTCGGACCGGTCGTGTCAGGCCGGCCAGACTGATGTGTTCTGACTCGGGTACTGAAATAGAGCCAAGCATTGGTTATTCTTGCGCGAAAAATTTACCTATTTTAATTTGGTAACCAAATGCTTGCTTAGCCAAGTCATTTGCTATTGAATTGTCTTCTCTAGACACATGTGAAATCTCAAAATCGTTAAGAGTAGAAATTATGTCTAGACATTTATCCAAGTAGCTATCTAGCAAACCATTAAAACATTGAGCAAGTTTAGCTACTTGTTGGACAACTAATAGTGAATCACCATATGCATGAACATATTTAATACCCATAGAGCTTAACAACTCAAGTCCTAACAACAAAGCTTCATATTCGGCTTGATTATAAGTACAAGGAAATTCTAATCGGGCCGAGGTTTCGAAACCCATACCATTAGGTGATATGAGCACAACTCCAAAACCTTGGCCATTTTTGCAAGCCGAACCATCAAAGTAATGTTTCCATGGTATTACCTCAATCAAAGCAGTGTCACCACTCCAATTGACATCTACATGGTGATCAACTATAAAATTAGCGACGACTTGGCCTCTCATAGCTTTTAAGGGTTCATAATACAAATCATACTCAATCAAAACATAAGCCCACTTTCCGATTCTCCCACTTAGAATCGGCCTTTGCAACATGTAATTTATGACATTAGTTTGGCAAGTAACAATACATGTGCCAGATAGAAGATAGTGCCGAAGTTTGGTGCATGCATAATAAAGCGACAAACATAAAAGCTCTAAAAACACGTACCTCGTCTCGGCATCCAATAGGCGGTGACACAATAATGTGACTATTGGACCGAAAAGGGGACCAGAGGGGGGTGAATGGGAGCTTTTAAAATTTCAGGCAAAAACTTGCCTTCTGTTTTAAACACTGCCTCCTATAGAACAGGCTTCAAACACAACCTTCGGAGGTCTGTTTCGGAGGTATTTTATAGCTTCGAACACAGGCTTTGGAAAGGGTAAAAATTCGAAGACAAAAAGACTTCGCTCGCACTCAGAAACCCAAAAACACAACTCTACGAAGTTAGTGCAGGCTCCACACACAATGTGCCATTGAGCAGGCTTCGCACTAGTACTCTTCGCATGAGTAAGTTTCCCTCTGAGGGCTCCGAACAGATACTTCGCACTAGCAACTAGTACTAGGCTGTTTATAGCAAAAAATGGCATTAATGGCTAGATTGTCAAAATACAAAATTTGGTGATTTGGGCCAAAAATACACATGTCCAGGGTCTGTCCGAAGCCCTACAGGGCCGAAGTCCATTGAACTATGGGCTCCGAAAGCCTCTAGCCAGCCCATGGGCTTCGACTGGGAATCCTTCGGAGGCCCACGCCACCGAAGCTTCGGTTCGAGAAGCAGGCCTCGACGGGCCTGGCCGAAGCCCACTTCGGCAGAGATGGAGTTGTATGCGTTTCTAGCTCAATCCTTATCTCCATCCGACCGAATTAATAGCAGATTAGATTAGGAATTGAGCCCCTATAAATAGAGAGGAGAGACCAGCGTAGAGGCCCCCCCAACTCAAACCAAACCAAAGCCCTAGCTTTGATCGTATTTACCTTACCTTTATTTTCCTGTACCTCTTCGTGGGTTTGCCTGGAAGCCCTCTGTCGGCCACTACGGAACAGTGGTAACCCTTGTTAATTCGCCTGTGAAGTATTCGTTAATCTACATAATAGATTGCTATCGCCATGTTACTTTGCCTGTGAAGTATCCGCTAATCTGCGTAACAGATTGCTACCCTCACTACTAGTGTAACACTTAGCAAAATTCGGTCCTCAGGCCGAATTGCTATTTCGAATCATCTTTGTTGCAGGTTCCTACGTTTGGAGCTACTTCGTCGGAGGTGTCCGGAGCTGAGAGATCGGTTTCGGAGGTCACCAGGACACCCTTCGGCGGGACTGTAGGCTCTGGCAACAGGCTTCGCCAGCATACTTCGTCATAACGGGCTTCGCCACGACCATACTTCGCACCGGACGAAGTCGCGCTCGTGCGTGGCCCTCACGTCATTATTCCGTAGCTTGCTGTATTAGAGATCTCACGCTGAACCCTGTTGTTCGGAGTTGATCATTGCGTCCAGATCTGTTCGGAGTCCATCTCCATCCAGATCAGACCGAACGCCGAAGCACCCTTCGGCGGAGTACTTCGACCAGACGCCGAAGGTACACTTCGGTGACCCCTTCACACCAGACTTCGAACCAGACGGGGCTCCGACTGGTTTGCTGATTTTATTCTGTTTAATCTATCCCTTTTGGCTAATTGGATTATTTTGTGTAATCTGATTGCCTGGCGACTCCACCCCCTTATCACGACTAAGGGTAGTCGAAACGTGATGTCGGTGCTACGTCACACTTTGGCTGGTCCCTAAGTATCCGTGCACTTTTGGATCGTCGAACTGACCCATGTGTGGGGGCACATTTCCGTGTCAACATAGGCTTCGTACTTCGGAAGGCAGAAAAACAGACACTGAGTAGACTGCACCGAGGACTTCGACTAAGGAAAGAAAATAGGCTTCGAGCCCAACTTCACATAGTGCTTCGCTAGTAATCAGAGAGGACTTGCCTCCAGTTTACATAGAGTGAACACACACTGAAAAACTTGCACGAACAGGAGTCAAACGCACTTCGTCAGAAAAGAATGAGAGCAAAAACTCTAGATGGCACATAATGAAGTGTAGCACAGAGATCTCAACGCATGCAGCGAAAAATAGGAATACAAGTTCAAGCAATGGACAGAAAACAGAATGTAAATTTCATTTCAAGAACAGGGAACACAAAACACTCACATAACTGAGTACATGATAATGGCGGCTAGCTATGGGAGTTCTAAAAATGGATTCTCAAAGTGTTAGCCTAGACCTAGCCAGTCTCACTATTTATAGGCACAACTCAGCCATGCGAATAGACTACTTTACCCCTAGGGTTTATAATGATTTTGTCTCTACCAGACATGGGGTACTGATGGTAGTCTACTATTACAGGAGGCTTCTTTTGTCAGCTTCACAGAAGAGACAACATCGGCTTTTGTAGAGCAGACACAATCAACTTTTGCAAAGTGGAATATTCTGAAGCCCCCTTCGCATATGAAGTGTGCAGAAGCTTCGGTAACAAGCTTCAAACCCGAAGGCCTTCACTCCACCGAACACAGTCTTCAATACAGTGATGATTTTGAGCTGAAGCCGTCAAAACTCTTGAGCCTTCACACCATCTATATGGAGTGGACCACCACGGCTTCGCAGCTACTCCCAGCTTGACCTCCGTCAGTCTGTGTACCGAAGCCATTTTTGGCCGAAGTACCTCAAGTCAGCCAAACTCTGAAGCCCCACCTTTGAAGTATCTTCGCCACCTTCCGATTCCCTCCGTCCAAGGTCTCTGCATGAAGCATATCCATAAGCACCCCTTCGCAATGTCTCATCTCCGAGCACACTCCACGAAGACCCATATCTGGACCATGTCTTTGATGCACCTTGACTTCCAAGACCTTCGTCAGGTGTCCCTTCGAGTGCCTCCCTATGGAGCTCACTTCGAAAGCCTTGCCTCAATCCTGAGAACTTTGTCCACCTTACTCCAAAGTTACTCCTTCCCGAGCACCCTTCGAAGTGCCTCGCCTCTGAGGACTTTGCCTCGGGGTACCTTCAGTCGGATCCACCCTCCGCACTTTCGAGCTTCGCCTGGTGCACCTTGATCCAAGGACCGACCTTGACCCCTCGCAGCGTTCGTGACCGAGCTCCCTGCTCGCCTGGCATCAAGTCTTCTGCTTGACCCAGGTTCACTAGCTGTGAACCATCCATCGCCTCTGAAGTCACATGTGCACCACCGACAAGCAGACAAGATTTTACAGTACCCCGGAGACCTCTCCGGTAAACAACCTCCGGTACACACTCTGGTGTACCACCCAAAGTACCAAGCCCTTCGGTACAAACAAATCATCGTGCTCTACCGGACCCCTCTAACAGACTCACTCCGCTGCACAGCTGCAGCCAGCCAACTTTGAACCCTTCAGTAGACACCTTTGAACCCCTTCAGTAGACACCTTCGAACCCCTTCGGAGGGACCCCTTCGCTCAGAAAGAAACTTGTCAATCACTCATCACAGACTTAAAACCATGGCAGATTTCAACTTGGTTTCTCAATCTCCCCTTGATGAGTGCATTGACAACCAAAATCAAGTTTAAGAAAATTTGAAATTTTTCAGCACACAAGTGACCATAAAAACTCAGAAAAGAGTCAACTCATGTCACTTGATAAAAAGATTTCTTCCAACTTGACTCATGAAAAGCTATTTGGCAACAATTTCCCCCTTTGGCTCAAAAAATTCTCTCCCCCTTTGAACTTCATCACTTGATCTCCCCCTTTGGTAGGCAATCAAGGCATTTTTCTCCCCCTTTGGCAATGCAAGAATAAAGGATCAAGAAAAGATGCAAGGATTTGAGATGATACAAAGTGTGAAAACATAAGGTGCAATAATATGCCAAATCATAATGTCAGGCTCAGATGCTCAACTCAAGTTAATATATTCCAAATTCAATGTTTGATGCATGAATTTTTGAAATGATTGAAAATAGAAGCATCACCACTTAGACTAGTCATCTAGATAAGTGAAAACAGGAACTGCAAAAGCTAAACAATTTCTACCGAGGAAAGCTAATCCAATTTCATGAATCATTTAGCAAGCTTGATAAGCAAAGGATGCAGACTTTGCACTTCTTTTTATATTGTTAGGGGTTATTTTCTCGTCCACCTTATGCTTTCCAACCAATCCAAGCCTAGGTCAAGAAGAACCATCAGAATCTTAAGGCAGTGGTTTTGAAAGATACTAAGTTATCCCAGTTCATACCAAAGTGCAATGGTAAGCAGTCTAGAATAAAGTATTGCGACAAGCAAACCCGCCTAGATCTTCTCATTTGTAGCACATAAATCATGGACATTGATTTTGTTGGGTATCAATTGATTGGATGAATCCATGAAAAAACAATATTATTTTCAAGTTGCAATTTTTTCATCCAAAGTAAAGGATTCTAGCTACTAGGTAGATAAAAGATAGCTAAAGCAGTTCTACACAACACATGCTAGACACAAGACTAAGCAGTGATCAAGTTTAGGATTTTTGTAAATTAAAACCATGATCATTATGAAGTTAGATATATTAAACAGAGCTGAAAGCATCATGATAGTAACAATCATGCGAAGGCATATAAAGGCAACTAAGTGCATCAACAAATCATCATAAGGAAGCCATTGCAAAATAATGAAATCATGCTCCCCCTCACAGAATGCCGTAAGGATGACAAATACCAAGTTCCCCACGCAAATAAGAAAATCAGGACACATCAAGGAGTTTGGTAAAAATGTCGGCAAGTTGGTTCTGGGTATCAACATATTGAAGTGCAATATCACCCTTCTTATTGTGATCTCTAAGAAAATGATATCTCACAACAATGTGTTTGGTTCTGGAATGCTGAACCGGGTTCTTTGCAATGCAAATCGCACAAGTGTTATCACAAAATAGTGGAACACTCTTATAATCTAACCCGAAATCCCGCAAAGTGGAAACCGTCCACAAAATCTAGGAGCAAAAACTAGCTGCAGCAACATATTCGGCCTCAGCCATAGATTGTGCAAGGCTAGATTATTTGTGGGAAGACCAACAAACAAGAGAAGTACCCAGAAAATGACAAGTATCAGAGGTACTCTTCCTATCAATTCTACACCCAACAAAATCTGCATCTGAATAACCATGAAGACACAAAGAGGAAGATGCAGAATACCAAATGCCAAATTCAAGGGTATGCTTGAGATACTTGAGAATGCGGTTTACCACTTGGCAGTGCGAAGCTCGTTACGAAGCCTGAAAACGAGTGCACAGACATACAACGAAGTGTATGCCTGGCCTCGTAGCAGTTAAGTAGAGGATGATGCGCACGGGTGCCCGATCTTCCATCAGAGGGGGTAAACTCGATTGGTGGAGGACTCGACGTTGACGATTCGGCTTTCGATCAGCACTGATCCGAACCCCGCAATCGCTACACCATGGCTCCATTGGTTATCAACCACGCATGAACGCAATTGACCTCACCAAGAAGGCTTATCCCTGCATGCGAATCGAGAACACAAGCAAGAACATGGAAACACAATCTCGCAAGTAGATGGGAGATTGATTTCTCGAGCGAGGTTCCACAATCTGACGAACGTCAGAGTTCAATCTGCAAGGCAGTTAGAAACTAAGCAAAACCCAACCCTAATTCATGACGGCTATAGAGTATTAATACCTAGGGTTTGTGTAAAGTCTTCCCTAATGTTGGGCTTAAGGCCCCAAACGGATACAAGGCCCAAAGTGGCCCAAAATGGTGACGCAACACCTGATGACTTGTTCAGATGACACAGAACGTTTCGTAAAGAAACGGGACTTGGCACTAGATTCATTGGAAATATATTTTTGTTATCTTTCCAACGCCTTAAATAACGCCTCAATCCACCTTCGTACGAGAAAGTTATTCCCATTTTAATGAAGGGTGTTCTGCTGAAACCGAACCGAAATCGGAGTTTGAAGTGGAATCCGAATTGGATTGTTGCGCCGCCTCTCCCACTTGTGTTTGATCCAGAAGTGCTTCTCCCAATTTCCTTAGAGTAAAAATATCACCCATAAGTAGCATCCCATCCATATCCATATCATTATATAAAGTAAGAAACAAACGCACCTCATAATTAAGCTTGTAGGCACGAGAGCGAGTGATTGGTCCAGGAATGATAGAGTGTTGGATGTCTTTATCATTGTTATCGATGTCCTCATCAGAGGAGGGAGCCAATCATACTTCAAAACACCTTCTAATCAACGTCTTCTCCATCTTCGTCAGGGTCCAATTCTATCGAAGTAGCCATTGGAGTGGCGGAGGGCTTCGCATCAGCCATGTCAAACTTTTTGAGCAGGTCCTTGGTATACTTCGTCTGGTGGACGAAGGTACCTTGTTTGCTTTGCTTGATTTGCAAATCAAGGAAAAATGTGAGCTTGCCCATCATGGACATCTCGAACTCCCTGCTCATAGTCTCTACAAACTCGGCAACCAAAGTATGAGAAGAGCCACCAAAGATGATATCATCAATGTAAATCTGAACTAGGAGGAAATCTTTGCCATGCTTGAGAGTAAAAAGGGTTTTATCTATAGATCTTATCAAATACCCTCGCTCAAGCAGAAAAGACTTAAGTCTGTCATACCAAGCCCGAGGGGCCTGCTTTAGTCCATAAAGAGCCTTATAAAATTTAAGGACTTTATGTGGGTATTTGGGGTTTTTAAAACCAGGGGTTGTTTTACAAAAACGTCTTCACCTATGAAGCCATTTAGAAAAACACTTTTGACATCCATTTGATAAAGTTTGAAACCACGGGATGCTGCAAATGCAAGTAGAATTCTAATGGCCTCAAGGCGAGCAACTAGTGCAAAAGTTTCTATAAAATCAATACCTTCTAACTGAAAAAAACCTTGAGCCACAAGTTTCTATAGACCCATTCTTTCCTTGTTTGTTTTTGAAAATCCATTTAGTTCCAATGAAATGAAAATTAGGAGAGGGATCTACAAGTTTCCAGACTTGGTTTCTCTCAAAATTTTCAAGTTCTTCATGCATGGCATTGATCAAACTAGAATCTGATAAAGCATGACTCACATCTAATGGCTCGAAAGAAGCAACAAATGCAGAATCAATGA
Organism: Zizania palustris; assembly: GCA_019279435.1. NCBI lineage: Eukaryota > Viridiplantae > Streptophyta > Magnoliopsida > Poales > Poaceae > Zizania > Zizania palustris. Next base: position 115,584,754 of record JAAALK010000283.1, on the reverse strand, counting down.
AGTGAGCATGAGAACGTGTTACCCTTTGATCAAGCTCACCAATGATCTGCTTGGGAGGATGCATCCTTTGAATGTGATGAGGAGCCTCACGGCAAGATGCAGTTTCCCCCTCAACTTGTGTTGGTGAATGGTCGAAGATGACTGTTGGGGGAAATTACTTTATTTCCAAGACTTAAAGACTAACCCTCCGTGGGCTCAGTGAAGATCCCGAAGGTGGCGGACTGCTGTTCGGAGCATACGTCAACACGGTCGGAGGGTGCCACAGTGCGAAGTCATAGAGAACCCTCCGAAGGGAAGAAGGAGGCCTCGAAGCAGGAAGACATGATTGATTGGACGTTCAGCTTATCCATCTACCCTACAGCACTTTACCGTGTATAACCTTGTTTATAATACCGAATAGTTTCTACTATGTCAGTTGTAATGTAGGGGTAAATAGGTCTTTTCCTTATGCCTTTTTCCCTATAAATACCCCCCATTGTACCTTGTAAGGGGGATCCAGAACTAGTTGTTCAAACATACACATTCGGACCTCTTGAGCTATTATCCTTTACGGAGGCTCGAGTTCGTCCTAAAGCACAAACCTCTTGTTTGTTCGTTCTTGATTACTGAGAACCTGTTGGCGTAACTTTTACGCCAACAGTTGGCGCCGTCCGTGGGGATCCAAGTTCTAAAAGCTTGTTCTCTACCGCTGACTGCACTCCGAAGAGCACTTACGGAGGGAGCCTCGGAGTCCCAAGACCTCGCGCACCCTTCAGTTGAGGGCTTCTTAGTGCGGCTCGAAGGCCTTCCCTCGACCCCTCGAGTCGTTCGAAGTCCTCCATCTCCAAGACATCTCAACGGCTAGCCATGCCTCCGAAGCGTGGTCAAGCTTCGGGTCCCCTTCGAAGGTCCCCTCGGACCAACGGAGCCGGACCCTCAGCTAATCCGGCGATTCCTGTAGAGGCCACTGGGCGTCGAGCGCCCCGAGGCCCTCTGCCTCCTCCTACAACGCTTCAGACCGACTACGCAGCAAGCCGGGATCCAGAAGTACCCTCCGACGAAGACGAAGGCCCTCCCGAAACCGAGGCTACGCAGCTAGCCAGGCTTCAGGAGGAGGTATCCAGATGGAGGCAAGAGGTCGCCGATCACCTCCGCACTCAAGCTTCCACCGAAATTCCAAGGGGGCCTCAAGACGATGGAGCCCGCAATCCCCCAGAAGTTATACAAGTCCAAGAGGAGGCCGAGAATGCCTCCTTCGATAATGAGTCTCCATTGCACCCTGATCTACAGAGAGTGCCTTTCGACCCCAAGTTCAAGGCCTCGAAGCTGCACAAATACTCCGGGGGGTCGGACCACGGAGAATTCGCCCGCTCTTACGCCCTGGCTATAGAAGCAAGCGGAGGGGTGTGAAGCACCATGGCAAAATGCTTCCCCCTCGCTCTCGAAGGTGTGGCGCTCCGCTGGTTCTGGTCCCTAAAGCCAGGATCAATCAGTTCAAGGGAGCAGCTCAAAAAGAAATTTGTGAGCAACTTCCAAGGTACCTTCGTGGCCCCAATGTCCACAGGAAGTTTGTTTCAGGTAAAGCAGCGGGTGGGAGAAACCCTCCGGGAGTCCTTCACACGCTTCGCCCACACCAAGTCACAAATCAAGGGCCTCTCTACCTCCTCAGTAGTTGATGCTGCCCGCGAAGGGGTGCTGAACCCCGACCTCCTCAGCAAACTCCATCGGAAACCGGTAACGTCTGTGGCACAGCTCATGGCATACTTTGAACAGTATGCCAAGGCAGAGGAAGGATGTCTGCGGTGAGTTGAAGCAACACTACCCACCCTCCGGGAAGTCAAAAGGGAGCCAGAAGCCGCCGCTACACCGCAACCTCCACAAGACAACCGCCCCAGCGAGTACAGGCGAGGGAAGAAGCATTTCCGCTCGGAAGTGCTAAACATTACACCTTCAGCCTCGAAGGCACCTGCCAATTTCCAGCAGGTAAAAAGTTTCAAGGCTGGTCCACCAGGGCCTCAAGAAAGGATGCCTGGTAGGCGCCAGAGTCATTTTTGTTGCGTGCATGGCGACAATAGAAGCCATGACACGAAGGACTGCAAGACAGTGTTAACCCTTCGAGGTGAATACCTTGAGCGAAATACCAGGCGAGGTACTTCGGATCGAGCTCCACCGACGGCACGATCGGAGCCTGTTCAAGCTGTGGCCCGAGCTGGTGCCCTCGAAGCCCCCATATGACTACCGGTGGCCAGTATTATGCCACCACCAAAGCAAGAAGACCCGCAAGACCGCGGCAAGAGAGTGGTCCTGCCCATCTCCGGAGGGGGGACCCTCGGCAGCATGTCCAAGAGACAGCGCCGCGAGTACGTCCGCGAGGTCGGGCACATTGGGACTTCAAGTTCCGCTGAAGGGATGCCAGAATGGTCCCGTGTGCCCATCTCGTTCACATCCAGCGATGCGGTAGGGGTGAAGTTTCCCCATGCTGACCCATTAGTCATCTCTGCCGATATAGCAGGGGCAGATGTTCGGAGGATCCTGGTGGACGGCGGAAGCTCCGCAGACATACTCTTCGTCCAAGCCTTCGACCAGATGTGTATACCTCGGAAGCATCTACTTCCAGCAGCCCGGCCGCTTCAAGGGTTCTCAGGACCGCCTCTCGATGCCCTCGGCCAAATAGGCCTCGAGGTTGCCTTCGGAGAGGGGCCGCTGGCCCGAGTAGAAGAGGTGATCTTCGATGTGGTGGATGCCCCTTACGCTTATAATGCTATCTTCGGTCGAGGGATGTTGAACCAATTCGGGGCTATAGCACATCACAATTACCTTTGTCTCAAAATGCCCACGCAAGGTGGGGTGCTCACTATTTCAGGAGACCAAGCTGTAGCCAGAAGGACAGAGTATGGCCATGGGCAGCCATTGGACCCCCGACAAGTGCATAATGTGGCAAAAAGCGCCGAGGAAGTACCAGAGGCCTTGAGCCCTCCGAAGGGATCTTCGCTTAAGCCAAGCTCGGAGGGTGATGTCGAGACAAGAATAATCTCAGAAGACGGCAAAGAGTACCCAGTGAAATTCGGCAAGGGGCTATCTTCAGAAATAACCGCCTCGTTAGAAGAAGTCGTCAAGAAAAATCTAGACATGTTTGCTTGGACCGATGAAGATATCACTGGGGTCGACCGAAGCATCATCGAGCATAGTCTGCTCGTCAACCCGAAGGCTAAGCCAGTGTGCCAGGGGCTCCGAAAGCTATCAGCAGAAAGAGCAAGCTTAGCCAAGGCCGAAGTAGAAAAATTGTTAAAAGCTGGCATTATCAGGGAGGTAGCCCATACTGAGTGGTTGGCTAACCCTGTTTTTGTAAGAAAGAAGGACTCGAACAAATGGCGCATGTGTATCGACTTCACCTCATTAAATAAAGCATGCCCGCGAGACCCCTACCCAATGCCCCGAATAGATCAATTGATAGATTCCACAGCCGGCTCCGAATTATTAAGCTTCCTCGACGCCTATTCCGGGTACCATCAAGTGTGGCTGAAGCGCGAAGACGAAGCCAAGACAAGCTTTATAACTCCTTCTGGAGTATTCTGCTATGTAAGAATGCCTTTTGGTTTGCGGAATGCCGGAGCCACATTTTCTCGCTTAATAGCTAAGGCTTTAGGTCATCAGATAGGCCGTAATGTCGAGGCCTACATGGACAATATTGTAATAAAAAGTGCTCAAAAGCACCAGCATAGCCTAGATTTAGCTGAAACTTTCGAGAGCCTCCGAGCATGTGGAGTACGCCTCAACCCCGAAAAATGTATATTCGGGGCACAAGCAGGGAAGCTGCTAGGGTACTTAGTTTCGAGTAGGGGGATCGAAGCCAGCCCAACACAAATAAGTGCGCTGCAAAGAATGGCTCCACTCGAGAATTTGAAGCTAGTACAGAAACTAGCAGGAAGGCTAGCAGCACTCAGCAGGTTCCTGTCCAGATCGGCAGAGCGAAGCCTCCCAATTTTCAAGGCGCTCAAGGGCTCCGAAAGCTTCAGCTGGACGCCGGAGTGCCAGAAGAGCTTCGAAGAAATAAAAGCATACCTCGGAACATTATCAACCTTAACCGTTCCTCTTCCAGGGGAAACATTGCTTTTATACCTTGCAGCAACAGGTTCAGCAGTAAGCGCAGTGCTGGTCCGAGAAGTCGAGCTTAAAGAAAAGCTGGTGCAAAACCCAATTTATTTTGTGTCGGAGGCATTATCCGGAGCCAAGATCAGATACTCCGAGCTCGAAAAATTTGCTTATGCCCTAGTAATGGCCTCGCGAAAGCTCAGGCATTATTTCTTGGCGCATAACCTCATCGTCCCTACATCGTATCCTCTTGGAGATATGCTCCGAAACAAAGATTCCACAGGCAGGGTTGGAAAATGGGCAGTCGAGCTGGCACCCTTCGAAATCTCCTTCACAGCAAGGATGGCTGTTAAATCTCAAATTATAGCAGATTTCGTAGCAGAGTGGACTCCATCTGCAGTATGGAACCCGAAAGAACCCTCCGACGGTTTCTGGACAATATTCTCCGACGGAGCCTATCAAGCATCAGGTGCCGGGGCAGGGGCAGTCATCATGTCACCTTCAGGGCAAAAGGCAATGTATTCCGCAAGACTCAATTTTCGAACCACTAATAACGTTGCCGAGTATGAAGGAATCCTGCTAGGCCTCCGGAAGGCTAAAGCACTCGGAGCTACAAGAATAGTGATCAAGACAGATTCCCAAGTCGTCGCGGGGCATATTGACAAAAGCTTCCAAGCAAAAAACCCACATCTCGCGCAATACCTTCAAGAAATCCGCAAGGCCGAAGCAGCATTCAAAGGGTTTACAGTTCGAAGCATTCCTCGGGCAGATAATCAACTTGCCGATATTCTTGCAAAAGCTACAGCAGGAGCAGTGGACCTCCCGGAAGGCGCTTTCTATGAAGAATTAGAGCAGCCAACAGCTGACCAAATACCCTCATCAGAAGTAATGTGCATTCCAGCTACAGATTGGCGAGCTCCGATAATTACTATGTTGCAAAGTAGCAATGACCCTCCGGAAGGCCCAGAAGCTCGAAGATTGAAATCAAGAGCTCGAAATTACAAACTTATTGGGGAAGTGTTGTACAAAGCCGGGGTATGCTCACCACTACTTCGATGCATCTCCCATCCTGAAGGTCAAGACATACTTCGAGGCATCCACGAAGGGCTGTGCGGAGGTCATCTAGCCCCTCGAGCACTAGCAGGCAAGACGCTCTGGCAAGGGTTTTATTGGCCAACAATCGTTAGAGACGCGGAAGACCTGGTTCGAGCATGCCAAGGCTGCCAATGGATGGGCAGACGGAGCCATCGCCCGCCAGCTCAGCTTCAAGTTATTGCCCCGGTATGGCCAATGGCTAGATGGGGCATGGACCTCATAGGCCCTTTCCCACCAGCGAAAGGCGGGTTGAAATTTGCGGTGGTAGCAATCGAATACTTCTCAAAATGGGTGGAAGCGGAGCCACTAACAGCTATCACCTCGAAGAACGTGCGAAGATTCTTCTGGCAAAATATTATATGCAGGTTCGGAGTCCCCAGAGAATTAACGGTGGATAATGGAACCCAGTTCGAAGCTGATACCTTTCAAACATTTTGTGAAGAACTAGGCATTAAGCTATGCTTCGCAGCAGTGCGACATCCGCAATCCAACGGGGCCGTCGAACGAGCCAACGGGAACATCCTCTCTGGGCTAAATCGTCGAATTGTAGGAGTGGCCAAGGGCCTATGGGTCGAAGAACTACCTAAAATTTTATGGTCCATCCGAACCACTCAAACTAGATCAACCGGTTTCACGCCATTCAGATTGCTCTTCGGAGACGAAGCCATGACCCCTACGGAGCTCAAAGGGGAGTCGCTTCGCGTAATTCAACACAGAGACGAAGGTGATCGGAGTGCTTCAATAGATTTGTCAGAAGAGACAAGGCTTCGAGCTGTCGCCAACCTGACTAAATACCAAGAGCACACAAAAACGTGGTATGACCCGAAAGTCAGATTAAATGAGTTAAAACCAGGTCATCTAGTATTGCGAAGTGTAATAGCTCCGGGGAAGCTAGGAAACAAATGGGAAGGACCATATGTTATCTTACGCTCAGGACGCCCCGGATCGTTTAAATTAGCTAATTTAGAAGGGGAAGAGTTGAAACATGCATGGCATGTGGAGCACCTTAAGAGATATTACGCTTAAGACCTCCTTGTAATCACTTGTAACACTTCTTTTGTCTATAAATAAAGATAAGGGTTGAAACTTGTTTTGACCTTCGAACATCCCCTCCTCCTGATGGACGCATTAGGAGGTCGGTGATGCTAGTAGAGCCAAGCATTTTTCGCAAAGACCCAAGGGGCTGACTGCGAACCATTGGTTCAGTGGCTCTGCCAACCTACGGATTCCAGGCTCCGGCTTGTTAGGATCCGTAGAAGAGTCTAAGGACTTTAAATAAAACAGACTTTCAAACCTCCGGGTGCGAAGTGTCTGTAAAAGAGCCGAAGGTGGCCAACCTACGGATTCTAGGCTCTGGCTTGTTAGGATCCGTAGAAGAGTCTAAGGACTTTAAATAAAACAGACTTTCAAACCTCTGGGTGCGAAGTGTCTGTAAAAGAGCCGAAGGTGGCCAACCTACAGATTCCAGGCTCTGGCTTGTTAGGATCCGTAGAAGAGTCTAAGGACTTTAAATAAAACAGACTTTCAAACCTCCGGGTGCGAAGTGTCTGTAAAAGAGCCGAAGGTGGCCAACCTACGGATTCCAGGCTCCGGCTTGTTAGGATCCGTAGAAGAGTCTAAGGACTTTAAATAAAACAGACTTTCAAACCTCCGGGTGCGAAGGGTCTGTAAAAGAGCCGAAGGTGGCCACATTGCAGATTCTAGGATCCGGCTCGTCAGGATACGTAAAAAAAAATTCTAAAAACTTTGATGATAAGATGCGCAAATTTGAAGCATGCAGGTGTTCAGACAATCATTGTGCCTAGCGAACCCTTTTGTGTGATAAAGGCTCCGCCACCCACAAGGGCGGTAGGAGGTTAGGAGTCACACGGCATGCTGTCGAACCATTCCACATTAAGATATTATACTCATACATCAAGAAAAATTGTTATCTAAACCCAAATAAAAACGGAGACCCTTTCGACCCCTAGAACTACCCCTGCGGCTACTTTGCCCTTCGGAGCTTGAAGTCGTCTTTTTAGGCCGGGTGCTTCTCTTTTTTCTCGAGGCTCGCAGTTTCTTCTGCTCCTCCTGAAGTTCAGCCCATGTCAAGAGCCTTTCGGAGCCTGCCTCGGCAAAGTTTTCGGCTTGGTACTCCGAGTCGGACCAGTCAATAGGTTCGGAAGATGAAGACCCCTCCGCCTTCTCTTCCTCTTTAATATAAGATAAAATGTCTCTTCGTACTTCAAGGGTAACCTCCCCCCATCTCCGCGAGGAACAGAGAAGCGGGAACGGCGGTAAGGTCTCGAACTCTCAAGGACTGCCCACTCTTTTTGAAGCTCGGCGGTAGTTTCCAGAAGTTCGAAGTCAGGGCCCGAAGGGCATGACAAAACCTAAAAAAGAGCAGAACACCCAAGACAAGTACTGTTTATAACTTTTTCATTAATAAAACAAGGTTTACAAGGCCACAAGTACACAGCAGTCCTAAGCGGCTAGACCTGCGGGTCGGCTGGCGGAGCTGGAACCGGAGGGGCTGGTGAAGCAGGGAGTGGTGGCTTCGTTTGAGCTTGCTTCTGCCGGCGGGCCTCGTCGATCCAGGCCTTAGCAGCGACCTTGTGGTCCGTCTTCCAGGCTGACCAGAAGGCTTCCCAAGCCGAAGCCACCTCCGAAGATGGCCACAGCAAGTCATCATCCGCGAAGAGTCCAGGGGACGAGCTTCCAACCGAGCGAAGAGGAATCCAAAGAGATTCAAGGTGACGAAGAACCCCGATGCCAGCACACTGTCCAGAGATCTCCCCGTACCGAATGCCGGAGTTCTTCATCAGCGACGAAGCAACCTGGATCCTCGTCAGCTTTCGGTCGAGTGGCTCGTAGGCTGCGGCGGAGGACGAAGGGCACATAGTGCCGAAGTACTCCAACGTACCCTGAAGAGCTTCCAAGGTACGATTAGCAGTACTGGATTTTTTCCTTTCTGCCGCTTCCAGGTTTGCAACAGTCGCGTCCACTGCGGCCACCCGGAGCATCAAAGAACTCTTGTGAGCCATTGCTTGGCTAAGAGCCCCTCAAAGCTCCACCAACTGTGCGTTCGAGGTAGCTGCGTCCTAACGAAGCTTTTCGACCTCCGCGCAGAGGACAACGCGTTTGGCTTCGGCTTCCTGGGCTGACGAACGGAGGGCTTCAAGGGCTTCGTCAGATGCTGCCCTAACCTTCCGTTCCTCCAAAACTTCTTCCTCCAGTCTGAGGGACCTCTCTGTGGAGTCATTGAGGGCCGTCTGGAGGGTAGTGACCTTCCGGTTGAGTCGATTAATTTCGACCTCGTTGGAAGTCGCTGCCGCTCTAGCCAGGGCAAATTGCTGCAAGGAAAACTAGGTAAGCACTAAAGAAGTTATGACCATTAAAATATAGCAACTTTGGTGTCTTTTTCATACCTGAAGGGCAGCCCTTTCTAGGGCCGTGTTGAGGGTCGAAGCCCTAGTCTCGCTCAAGGCGGAGATCAACTCCGAGTTAGCAATATCTTGGCTTCTCTCAGCTAGGGGCTCCAAGAGTCCTCGAAGGCCGCTCCGGTGCTCCAAGAAAGGAGCCAGTAGAGGAAGCCAAGACAAAGCTCGGGCGTCGTCCGCTGCGGCCTCGTCCTCCGAATTACCGACGGAGGGTGCGGTTTGGCCAAGACGAAGGCCGAGGCTAGAAATGCTCTTACCCCTCCCCGGCACGAAGGGAGGAGAAGCAAGAGCACTCAGACCCCCGGCCGCCACCTCTCCGGCCGGAACCACGTTGTCGGAAGCGACTTCGGTGGTCGAGGTGGCCGCGGCCGGAGCCAACTCCGTCCCGGGAAGCACATCGTCCGCCCCGAAGGACACGTTCTCTGCCACAAGGCTCGGAGCCCCAGAGGAGCAGAAGGGTCCGCTCGGATAACCGTCTCCGAAGAAGCAGGGACTTTCGGCGCCACCAAAGCTTCGGTACCCGAAGAGGTAACTACTTCAATAACAAGGTTAATAAGCGTGTTTTACAGATAGCAGGCGAATGTTGACAAAGAAGGAGGAGCTCCGGAAAAATACCTCTGAGAGCTTCTTGAGGAAGGATCGCCGGATCCTCCAAGACTTCGTACATCTGGAGGATATTGGCAAAATCATCCCCCGAGGTCCTGCCCTCGGCATCCTCCATCGGAGTTGCAGTCTCCGCAGGGACTGCTTCGAGTGAGGGCAAGTCGGGAGTAGAGTCCGACTCCACCGGCACGACGACGGGTGCGAGAGGAGTCGTTGGAGTCACGCTAACCCCCTCCCTGACGGAGATGTTTGGGGGGACCTCCCCCATATCTTCGTCGACCAGGAGGTAGGCTTCGAAAGCCTTCGCCGTCGCGCCTTCGGAGTCTTCTGCCTCTTCGGGAGTTGGGCTCCGCTCGTCTGGCGACGAAGAAGACGAAGCAGGCGTCAAGTGGGGAGGTTGCTTCGCTGCCTTCTTCTGAAGCGGCTGCTTACCAGCTTTCTTGGAGGGCTCGGCCGCTGCTTTCCTCTTGCGGCCAGCCGCTCCGGTTGGGGCGAAGTCGGGAAGCTGCGGGGGCTCCATGCCGAGGGCTCTCCACACCCTGTTCGATCGCTCCCAACTCCCCACCAACTCCAGCCTTCTCTGCCTCTCGGCCACCGAAGGGGCTCCGAGAATTCGTTCGGTGGCCCGAACTATGTCTTCCGGAGCCAATGCTAGAGGCGGCGCTGAAAGAAAGAGGTATAGAAGTATGAGTATAACTAATCTGTTCATATAATATGATGCAGCAGGGAAAAGATGTACCTAAGTTTCGGAGGTCCCCCTCCGAGGCTTGTGGGATTACGATTGGCCAGTTGGCTCCGAGGGGAGGGATTCGAAGACCGATGAACTCCTAGGCCAGATCGCGCATGCTCATACGGCGGGCCACTGAAGCGAGCAACCCTAGCCTCGTCGTGAGCAAGCTAGGGTTCGGGGAGATGTCGGCCTCCTTCCGAAACCAGATCTCTTGCAGAGGGCCCGAGAGAGGGGAGTCCTCTCCGACTTCGGCGTAGAACCACCGAAGTATCCAGTTTGTGTACCATCGGTCGTTTATGGCTTTGGCAGGGAAATGGAGAGCATGCTCCCTCCGTAGCTGGAAGTTAATGCTACCGAAGGCTATCGTCACCTTGGAATCCCCCGGCCCGTCTTGAGGCTTCGGTTGGCAGATGGCCTCGTGGGTCGCCGCGAAGATTTCGGAGCGGCCTTCGCATCCCTCCGCCCGAAGCGCCCATTCGAAGACAGCCAGGTGGACGATCGCGTTGGGGGACAGATGAGGCAGGGTTATGTGGAACAAATCCAGCACCTCTGCCAAGAAATCCACAGCCGGCAGTCCCAAACCTGCCTCGAAAAAGGCTTCGAAGACCACCACCTCTCCGCTTCGTGGTCGTGGGGTTGACTCTGTCCCAGGAACTCGGGTCCTCATTCCCGTCCCCAGCTTTCCTTCCACTGCCTCTTCTATTGATTCAGCAGTACTCAACGACTGGCCGATGATGAAGCTTTGTGCAATCTTATTCTTGGAAGGCGGGCGGAGCGCCCGAGGGTTCTTGGGCCAAGCACCGCTCGAACCTCCCACCATTACCGCTGCTGCCGAAGCAGCCCACGCCTGTCTCTGCGCCAAGGTGTTGGTCGCCGCGGGAGTGGTGTGGCTAGTTCTCGCCATCGCTCTCAAATGCTCAAGGAGTTGGAAGATTGGGAGAAAGGGGAATTGCAGGTGGTGAATGCGGTAAAAACTCTCGGTTAATCTCTGTTTTCCCCTTTTTATAACCATACGACCAGTACTACTCTTTGGGTAGTTTCACTTTGCAAGTCCTGCCTCCGTCACCGACAAGTGGGTCCAGTCACTGGAACGGCGTATGAACCGCTGAAGAAATCGACCGTTACCTTTTTTACAGAGGGTAACGGCTATTTGCGCCGTAACGGTCGTTTTGACGGTACCCCACGACGTTCGGCCTCCGTAACCGTCTCCACGACACGGGTACTCCGTAACCGTCTCCACGACAAGGGCACTCTGTAACCGTTTTCGCGACGCTCACACTCCGAAACCGTTCCATTCCCAGGGAGTTCTCTCACTGTGCCAAAACTCGAAGACGAAGGTTCTAAAATATTGGGCCCAAAATCCTGGGCTAAGTCATAACATCTTCAAATTCCCTTTAAGCCTCAGAAACTACAAATGTTCCTTTCGTATACTGCCTTCTTTCTAAAAACAGGTTATCTACAGAAAGGCGTATTCGAGGGGCTACTGTTGGGGGAAATTACTTTATTTCCAAGACTTAAAGACTAACCCTCCGTGGGCTCAGTGAAGATCCCGAAGGTGGCGGACTGCTGTTCGGAGCATACGTCAACACGGCCGGAGTGTGCCACGGTGCGAAGTCATAGAGAACCCTCCGAAGGGGAGAAGGAGGCCTCGAAGCAGGAAGACATGATTGATTGGACGTTCAGCTTATCCATCTACCCTACAGCACTTTACCGTGTATAACCTTGTTTATAATACCGAATAGTTTCTACTATGTCAGTTGTAATGTAGGGGTAAATAGGTCTTTTCCTTATGCCTTTTTCCCTATAAATACCCCCCATTGTACCTTGTAAGGGGGATCCAGAACTAGTTGTTCAAACATACACATTCGGACCTCTTGAGCTATTATCCTTTACGGAGGCTCGAGTTCGTCCTAAAGCACAAACCTCTTGTTTGTTCGTTCTTGATTACCGAGAACCTGTTGGCGTAACTTTTACGCCAACAATGACCGATGTGGAGGTAGTAGCTTTGGGGGCTCTTGCCGAAGTGATCGAAGCGGGGTCAGCTTCAAGGGTTGATGTCAAGGGTATTAGGGGTTTGTACTCGAAATCTCCGAGATCTTTGTCTTCGAAGATGGTCTGGTCCAAATCATGTTCATTTGCCTGTTCAAAAGAAGAGCTAACACATGGGGTTGATTCATCAAAAGTCACATCACATGACTCAATGACAATGTTAGTTTCTAAATTAAAAACACGATACGAGTGACCATGAGTAGTATAACCCAAAAAGATCCCGTCAGAAGACCGCGACTAAAATTTATCCAAATTTACACGTTTCAGGATAAAGCACCGACATCCAAATACTCGAAGATGAGTAACTTTGGACTGTCTCCCAAATGTAGTTCATAAGAAGTTAAGTTCAAGATTGAACGCAGGAAAATCTGGTTTGAGATGTAACAAGCAGTGTTCATGACCTCAGTCCAAAAATTTCTAGGAGTCCTGTGCTCATCGAGCATTGTCCTAGCCATATCAACCAAAGTGCGGTTCTTTTTTTTCAACTGTTGAGGAACCCACAGAGCAGATAAATGATGTTATATGCCTTGCTCCATGCAAAAGTCAACAAAGAGACTATTCTTGAACTCAGTGTCTGTTGGGAGAAAATACTTCATCCCTAGGGTCTCTAAAGTTATAAGACAAAGATAATTTACTGGACCGAAGTCCAAGATTTAATTTCAGCCTCACATATGATCAAGCTCAAAGAATCTGTCTAAACTTCTGTTCGGAGTATAACTTCGAAGGTTCAATCTTCAGAGAGCTTATCTGCCAGCAAGGATGGAAGAATTATCTTCTTTCTAATTAGATTAGTCTTTTACCATTTTAACCCTATTAGAGGTACCGAAATAGTTTCCACTATGTCGGTTGTAATTTAGGGGTAAAAAGGTCTTTTCCTTAAGATTTTTACATATAAATACCCCCATTATCACTCTTGTAGGACCGAAAGTAGCGACCAGAGGGGGGGTGAATGGGCGCCTAAAAAATTCTCGTGAATCAATGGCCTGCTCCCAACACCCAACGCACCTCAACAAATTAACAGCGAAAAATAAAACAGATCAACAGAGCTAAAAATAATCTATCCTAAAAGCGACAGGTGTCCTAATTGAAAAGACACCAACACAGTGCTTATAGGCAGACTAACAGATCAATTAACTCACAGGCATTTCAAGCACCACAAAACAATTTATCAATAATACTCGGGAATTTAATCAGATAAACTAAAAGCAAAATGAGAACAATCTCTATAGACGATCTGAAAAATACTACCGAAAAATAAACTAACAGTAATAATCATTCCAAGAATCAATCCACTCAGTTAATCTTGCTGTTGATGATCTTAACTCAGATGAAGCAGTAAATGACAAGCAGTAAATGGATCTATCCAAAAAATCAAAACATGAGCCCGCAAAACAAGGAAGACATTTACTGTTGTATGGCTGTCTCCTGTTCATAGTCCTTCCGTCGAATACATGGCCTGCATGCGCTGCTCCTGGCGAAGCCGTCGAGGCTCGCTTGCTTGCGCCGCCTAGCGCAGAGGCCTGTGCCGCCTTGTTCTTCACGCCAGTACTGTGCCAAACCAGCTCGGCCGAAACGACAGCAAGCCTCCAGTGCCACGCACGTCAAGCCGTGGGAGATGAAGAAAAAAAACCGGAAGCCGGTTCTTGAGAGGAAGAAAAAGCCAGGAAGGAGAAAAAACCAGTGATGGGATCCCACGATGTTGCTCCTCGGTTAATTTGCTTGCGCCTTGCTGTTGCTCCCGAAAATGATGTGCCATGCGCCGCCTGGACGCTGCTGGCTGCAAGTGCAGTATAGGCAGCAGCCTACGCACGGGAGTTCACCGCTCGTGAACATGCTTCCACACCAAAAGTCACGCCCGCCGCTTGCCGCATGCAGCACTAGCTGGCGCTAGGTGCCTTGCGTAGGTGCTAGGCGCCGTGCATAGGCGCTAGGTGCTGCTTGTAGGAGCTAGCCGCCAGGAATAGATGCCAGAGAAAAACACGGTGGGGAGAAGATAAAACACGGTGGCGATAAAAATTTCAGCGAGAAAAACGCAGGTGGCGGCGGATAAACAACAGGAAGAACATAGCGAACAAAATTGACCCCATTTCTGGAATTAGTAAAGTGTGTTGTGAAAAAAGGGGTGCCCTAACCCTAGGATATTGGGGCCTATTTATAGGCAGCCCATTAAATGGAAAAATGCAGAAATACCCCTAGGGTTTTTTACAGACGCTGAATAAAAATGGAAAAGACTGAAATGCCCTTAGGGTTTTTTACAGACTCGACTGACAGACTGTGGGCCTAAAGGCAAAATAGTAAAAACCTAAATAAAGGTAACTTGTCCTTATGCGGAGCTTTCGTAGCAGCTACGGCTTCGCCTCAGGATGGTCAGATCTGAAATCAACGGTCATTAGTTTTGCACCGAAACTGACAAAGCGTCCACCGTCTTCGCACCAGATACCCGGATTGGGCCGGCCCGATTCCGCAGCTCCCTCAGCCCGGCAATCACTCGCCGCCTGTGTACCTGAGTCAATCCCGGTCAACAGCCCAGTGGATCCTCTACTGCTCCTAGCCCATGTACCCGGATTGGGCCAGCCCGACTTCGCGGCCCCTCTGCCCGACAGTCGCTCGCTGCCCGTGTACCTGAGTCACACGTGGCCCAGACGCAACAGATCTTCTCTCTCTTTTTAGTCCTCTTTGACTATCGTTGACAATGACTCATCACATCTGGAGCCATGAGGCCCACGCTATTCAGCATGGCTCCTCAATCTCCCCCTTGATGAGTGCATTGTCAACACTTCACTTCATCTGCTCTTCAGTACCTGTGAACAACTGTGGAAACACGAAAACAAAACACAAGAAAACAGAGAAGAAGAAAATAAAGTAAAAGTTTAACCCTAATGACCAAAAACCGAACAAAAGCAAGAAACGGTCATTATGGTTAACCAAAGGTAAAAGCTCAAAATGAGTGCAGTCACAGAAACATCAACAAGGATATCAAAAAAAAATAAGGACAAACGGGACACAAACTCCCCCTTAAACTCTTATACCAAAATTTCTCCCCCTTGTTGACAAGTGAACTCATCAAGCACTCTAAAACGACACTGACTCCCCCTGAAAAGCAACTCCCCCTCAAAATATGCAATGAATGCAACTGGGGTGCAGGTGGAGTGAAGAAAGCATGCTTCTCAGATATGATTGACTGCAATTACAACATCTAACAAGTATAGCAAAAGACATATTGTCGAAGTCACATGGCATGATCAGTACAATAGATGATATCCAAAGAAAGTCATTTAGCACGCATTTTTCAATTTTTGCAAATAAAAGCATCACCACATTTTCCAGTTAACAAGCAAGGTAAAACATGAGATGCAGAAGCTAACTGATATCTACCAAGATAAGCATTGTCCAAAACAAAGTGCTTCAGCAAACTTGTTGTCTTTTTAATTTTCAGGCTTTTTCATTTTCCTTTTTCATTTTTGTTAAGGGTTATTTGCATGTCAAACCTTATGCTAACCGACCAAGTCAAGCCTAGGCCTGAACTGGACCATCAGAAGCTTAAGACATTGGTCTTGGCATAGACTACACTGTCCTAGTTCATACCAAAGTGCTATGGTAAGCAGTCCAGAACAATGCAATGCGACAAGGCAAACCCACTTGGATCTTTTCAACTCAAGCATAAAAAGGCATGGAATTTTCATTCATTTTTGATTTTTATCATTTTTATAGCACATTTTCCATGTTAAAGCATACAGATGTCCAAGTTGCATATCTGCATCTATGTGATGAACTAGCTACAAGACATGTAACAGATAGCAAAAGCACTCAGCCTACACATGCTAGTTACCAGAAGCAATGGTGATTAAGTTTTCAAGTTTAAAGCATAAAAGCCATGCATATGACAGATATCAGACATATCAAGTGAACTGAACCAAAGCATGTTCATTGACAAGTAATCAAAAACATGTACCAGCTAGAATAAGTAAAGCAGTTCAATCATATAACAGAAGCAGGCTCAAAAGTGTGATATGTGAATATGTATGATATGAACACACACAAAAAGACTCAAGAAAAGAGTAAAGAAGAAAAAAAACTGACGCAAAATATCCTAGAAAGGATACACAACACCCAAATCCCCTCGTAAACGCTCAAAAGTAGACTGATCTAGGGGTTTGGTGAAAATATCAGCCAACTGATGATGGGTATCAACATGAACAATGTCAATGACACCTTTCTCATATTGATCCCGCAAAAAGTGAAAGCGCACATCAATGTGTTTGGTTTTTGAATGAAGACATGGGTTTTTCTCTACACTAATTGCACTGGTGCTGTCGCAAAACAAGGGAACTCTGGTAGGAAAGAACAACCCAAAATCTCGCAGAGTAGAAATCATCCAAACCAACTGTGAGCAGCAGCTAGCAGCAGCTACATACTCAGCCTCCGTGGTCGAAAGAGCAACTCCAGATTGCTTTCGAGAAGACCAAGAGACAAGAGAAGAACCAAGAAACTGGCAAGTACCAGAAGTCGACTTGCGATCCAACCGGCACCCACCAAAGTCAGCGTCCGAAAAGCCAGATAAATCAAGAGATGATGATGCTGAATAATAAAGACCAAGATCAGGCGCATAAGTAAGATACCTGAAGATGCGCTTGACAGCCTGTCGATGAGACGCGCGTGGTGAGGACTGGAAACGCGCGCATAGTCCCACGGCGAACTGTATGTCTGGCCTCGTCGCCGTCAAGTACAGCAGCGAACCGATCATCCCTCGAAATTCTCTCTCGTTGACCTTGACGCCGCTCTCGTCCTTGTCCAGGCCCCCAGATGTACCCATTGGGGTCATCTGCGGCTTCAGCTCACCACCAAAGTCAAATTTTTTCAGCATGTCACGAGTGTACTTACCTTGGTGGATGAAGGTGCCGTCCTTGGTCTGCTTGATCTGGAGCCCTAGAAAGTACTTGAGCTCACCCATGAGGCTCATCTCGAACTCGCTGTGCATCTGCTCAGAAAACTTGGACACAAGATCATTAGTAGTACCGCCAAAAATAATATCATCCACATAAATCTGAGCGACTAAAAAATCTGAAGCATCTCTGAGCAAGAAGAGAGTCTTATCCACATAACCCATCACAAAGCCCTTCCCCAACAAAAACTGCTTTAACCGATCATACCAAGCCCTGGGGGCTTGCTTTAACCCGTATAAAGCTTTTTGCAATTTAAAAACATGTCGAGGAAACTTGGGGTTCTCAAAACCGGAGGGCTGCCTAACATAAACCTCCTCCTCTATGTACCCATTCAGAAAAGCACTCTTGACGTCCATTTGAAAAAGCTTAAAACCCTTCGAAGCGGCAAAAGCTAAGAGAATGCGAATGGACTCAAGACGGGCAACAGGAGCGAAGGTTTCTTCAAAATCAATACCTTCCTTCTGGCAAAAACCCTGGGGAACTAATCGAGCTTTGTTGCGCACCACAACCCCATCTTCACCTTGCTTGTTCTTGAACACCCACTTGGTGCCTATGGGGTTGCATCCGGGTGGCAGCTCAACCAGTGTCCAAACTCGATTGCGGACAAAATTCTCAAGCTCTTCTTGCATGGCATTAATCTAGTTTGAGTCAGAAAGAGCATGAGAAATGTCTCTAGGCTCAAAAGATGCAACAAAAGTAGATTCAGCAAACACAGCAAGAGAGTCAACCGACGAACGCAAAGTTCTTGTAGACACATCACCGATGATGAGCTCTGAGGGGTGATCACGCTGAACTGCTCGGGATCCCTGGTGATCTGAAGTCACCTCACCGGAGTCAGCAGCTGGCACCTCTGGACTTGACTGAGGGGGCTCGATCGAAGTGGAAGAAGTGATCAGAGGTCCGCCCTCGTCGTCAGTCGAAGTCTCAGAAGGTGTGGGCTCTGCAAGAGGTGCAGAAGGCCCACCCTCATCAGCAGCTGGAGTATCCTCATCTTCCTCAAAGATGGACTCTCCGAGCTCACCGTCACCAGAAAGCTCAAAAGAAGGAGTTAAAGAAGGCAAGGACTCATCAAAAGAAACCTCGCAAGTCTCGACAAGCTGCTGGGATTCGAGGTTCCAAACACGGAAACCTCGAGAATGCAATGCATAACCAAGAAAAACTCCGTCCCAGCAACGAGACTCAAACTTGTCCAAATGTCCTCCCTTCTTGAGCACAAAGCACTTGCAGCCAAACACTCGCAAGTGGCTCACTTTGGGTTGTATGCCAAACCGCAACTCGTATGAGGTCTTACCTAGGTAAGCTCTAAGAAAAATGCGGTTGGCCAGATAGCAAGCCGTGTTCATGGCTTCAGCCCAAAACTGCCTAGGAGTCCTGTGCTCATCGAGCATCGTCCTGGCCATCTCGACTAGCGTGCGGTTCTTTCGTTCCACAACGCCATTCTATGGGGGAGTGTAAGGAGCAGAAAAATGATGGTCAAGACCCTGATCACTACAGAAGCTGACGAACTGAGAGTTCTTGAACTCAGAGCCGTTGTCGGAGCGAATTGCTCGCATCCGACCATTGTTCTCATTCTTCAGCTTCAAAATCAGGTCATGAACAAAATGAAAAGTCTCATCCTTAGACTCCAAAAAGAAAACCCACGAGAATCGAGAAAAATCGTCAACAATCACAAGTGCGTACCACTTCCCACCGACTGAGCGTACCCGAGCTGGACCGACAGTGTCCATGTGTAACAGCTCACCCGGATACGAAGTCATCACCTGAGTCACAGGTGAGTGAGAAGCGGCAACCATTTTCCCGCGACGACAGGGATGACAAAATAGATCTTTCTCCATTTTAAGCTTGGGCAATCCTCGGATGAGGTCCATAGAGCTTAACCTGACTAGCAGATCAAAGCTCAAATGACCTAACCTCCTATGCCACTTCCAGAGCTCAGAAGAAGATCCAGCAATCAAACAGCGAGAAGGGCCAAAAGAACTAGAGAAGTCAATTCGAAAAACTTTACCGAAAGGTAAGATCTGGCAAATCAAAGACCCTTTAGAATCAAACACAGAAGAATTGCCCTTCTTAAAACGCACCTCCAAACCATCCTCAAGAAGTTGCGAAACAGAAATCAAATTGAAGTTCAAGTTTCTAACCAAAGCAACGTTCTTTAAAGAAAAATGGTCTGAAATGCGAATTGAGCCAATGCCACTTACTTTCCCTTGACCACTGTTCCCGAAGGTGATGTACTCTTTGGAGCTCGGGGGAGTAAGACTGGAGAACCATCTGCGATGTCCCATCATGTGGCGAGAACACCCTGAGTCCATGATCCAAACGTCCTCCATTCCCCGAACCTGCACAATCAGTGGCTATAAGTGGGAGCAAATGGTCCGGCACCAGGTTTAGCAAAAGAGCTAAACCAGTGTCGAGCCATCTGCTCAAAAGACGGAAAGCATAAATCATTAGAAAAGTTTGGACCAAAACGCGGCTCAAAGCGCGGTCCTCGGTTCTGCCTAAAGCCTCGGCCACGAGGTCCAGGACCGTAGCCAACACGGCCTAGAACTCTGCCGGAACGGACACCACCAACCGGAGTACGGGCAAGAAAACCGTCTCCTCTACCACCACCTACACGACGCAGCCTGGCCTCCAGCCTCTCCCCACGCTGAGGAACACGCAGTCTACCACCCTGCAGGTAGAACTGCTCCTGATCACTATGAGCCCTCTCTACTCTCTCAACCCGCTTCCTCCTGAAGCATAACTCCGCAAGATGCCCGTCTCTCTGACAGTACTCACAATGATAGGTGGGCTTCTTGGGATGTGGTTGAGGCTTGGTATGTTTGGGCTTGGTAGTGTTTGGTGTGGTCTTCTTGGGTTGAGAGGGTCCAGGAAGAGAGTCTAGAGAAGAGTGGAGGTGTTTGGGCTTAGGAACCCAGATAGGCTTCTTGGGTGGATCTTTGGGTGGTTCATGAATCACTCCATCCTTGGGCTGACAAGCTTGGGAAGACTCAGTGGAGTGAGTCTTGGGATACCTCTGCTCTGGAGTCATTTTACTCCACTCCACTGCCCGGCTGATGGCACTCTCAAAGTCAGCCTTGGTGTAGGTGTAACCTACTCCAAACCCATCCTGCCTTTTGAACTGCTGGATCATCATGCCGAGCTGTGGCTCTCTGGCACTGATCCAACTCAGGATAGAACGGAGGTAAAAGTTCTCATTCTGAGAATCTGCTAGCTCCTCTCTCAAGGAAGCTAGAACCTCCACCTGAGACAAGCAGGTCTCACACTCACTCTCTACTTGAACAGACTTCTCGGCTTTCAGCTTAATCAATTCCATTCTAAGAGACAGGCAGTTCTCACAGACAGTGGGTGGAACTGACAATGTCTCAAGCTCTAGCCTAGTATGCGCAAGCTCAGCTCTCAATCTCTCCAAATCACCCAACTGTTCATCGCCCTTGGATTTCAGCTCAGCTAAACTAGCAAGATGAGATGGTCAATTAGCACAGGGTGCGACGACAGTGGGTTGAGCATCTTTCAGCTCCAGCTGAGCGCTTTCAAGCTCAGTGGCCAAAGCGTCCCTCTCATCAACCCTTTCTGTGTACTTGGACTTCAGAGTCGACAAGTCACACAGAAGCACCTCACATTTCGAGCACTCACTGCTATCACCCAAGCATGGGGAAGAAGATAGACTCTCAATTCTACCATTGGCTACGGCAAGCTCGCTCTCTAACTCATCTATCCTCTTCTTGGCCCCCCTAAGTAGTTTTTCCCGATACTTTAACTCCTGACGATTGCTCTCAAGTAAATCGACAATTTCACGCTCATAAGATGATACCTTTTCGTTGTCATCGTCGGAGTCATCGGAGGAGCTCTTTTCTTCCTTATCCCCAAGAGCCATTGAGCAGAAGCTCTTGCGGGATCTTCGGCGCTGGTGTGAGTGGCTCTTCGGTCTGTCCCCGAAGGCCATGAAACAAAGGCCCGCTGGATCGTCCTTGTCCTTCCCCTTCCTGATGATGATCTCCTCATCGCTTGAGCTCGATGAAGAGGAAGAAGACGCGGACCGCTTGGAGTAGCTCTTCTCCATCTCAGCGAAGAAGGCCTTGTCGCGCTTCTTGTTCTCTCGCCGGTAGTCCTTCAGGGCCTTTTTGAAGAATCTGGTCTTTGGCTTGCCCTTGTTGAAGGAGGAGCTGTCGTGCTTGCCGGAGTCGTGGAAGCCACCACCGGTGCTCTTCTTGTGGCCATTGCGCTTGGGGCAGTCAGCGATGAAGTGTCCTGGGTCACCACACTCAAAGCATCCGGTCTTTGTGCCGTGTCTTTTGAACATCCTTTTGTCATAAACACGACGCACCCGGTTGTTAAACAGACACAAATCATCATCTCCCAAAGACTCAAGCTGGTCCTCAGTGATAGACATCAAAGAGAACCCATCACAGCTCACAGAAGAGGGATCAACAGAAGGTGTAGCAAGGGCCAGAGACTTTGATCCAGAGCCAGTGAGATTTGATCTCAACAGGGTATCAACCTCGGTGGCCTTCAGCTTGCTAAACAACTCAGAAATGGTCAAGGTATCATAAGATGTGCTCTTAATGATAGAGGATACCTTGATCTCCCAGATCTTTGGGTCCAAGGTATGGAGAACCTTGAGGGCCTGCTCGTGATCTGAGACTAACTGAACACCCTCACCCTTGTTGTCCCGAAGCTTGTTGATGATCGACTGAAAGCGACCAAACAAGGCTTCAACAGATTCACCCGGCTTCTATGTGAAATTCTCATATTCACGCCGGTAGGTCTGATAGAGTCGAGCCTTGACCTGGGCTGTCCCCTCATGGTGTGCCTGGAGGGTAGCCCAGATTTCTCTCGCAGTGGAGAGATGGCTAACACGCTCAAATTCAGTGGGACCTAAACCAGAAAACAGAATATTCACCGCTTTGTTGTTGTTCTGATGTTGGGCAATGATATCCGGAGAATCACGCTCATCAACAGGCAACACTGTGAAAGTAGCGTGAATACAGATGTCCCAGATGTCCGAGCTTTGGCTCATCAGATAGGCTCGCATGCGAGTTTTCCAATAATTATAGCCATAAGCTTCCAAGGACGGGACCTTGCCAGGAGACGTCATGATCACTACAGGGGTTTAGAACCAGTTAAGGTATGGAAAAACCCTAACCAAGCTCTGATACCACTTGTAGGACCGAAAGTAGTGACCAGAGGGGGGGTGAATGGGCGCCTAAAAAATTCTTGCGAATCAATGGCCTGCTCCCAACACCCAACGCACCTCAACAAATTAACAGCAAAAAATAAAATAGATCAACAGAGCTAAAAATAATCTAGCCTAAAAGCGACAGGTGTCCTAATTGAAAAGACACCAACAGAGTGCTTATAGGCAGACTAACAGATCAATTACCTCACGGGCATTTCAAGCACCACAAAATAATTTATCAATAATACTTAGGAATTTAATCAGATAAACTAAAAGCAAAATGAGAACAATCTATATAGACGATCTGAAAAATACTACCGAAAAAAACTAACAGTAATAATCATTCCAAGAATCAATCCACTCAATTAATCTTGTTGTTGATGATCTTAACTCAGATGAAGCAGTAAATGACAAGCAGTAAATGGATCTATCCAGAAAATCAAAACATGAGCACACAAAACAAGGAAGACATTTACTGTTGTATGGCTGTCTCCTGTTCATAGTCCTTCCGCCGAATACATGGCCTGCATGCGCTGCTCCTGGCGAAGCCGTCGAGGCTCGCTTGCTTGCGCCGCCTAGCGCAGAGGCCTGTGCCGCCTTGTTCTTCACGCCAGTACTGCGCCAAACCAGCTCGGCCAAAACGACCGCAAGCCTCCAGTGCCACGCACGTCAAGCCGTGGGAGATGAAGAAAAAAAACCAGAAGCCGGTTCTTGAGAGGAAGAAAAAGCCAGGAAGGAGAAAAAACCAGTGATGGGATCCCACGATGTTGCTCCTCGGTTAATTTGCTTGCGCCTTGCTGTTGCTACCGAAAATGATGTGCCGTGCGCCGCCTAGACGCTGCTGGCTGCAAGTGCAGTATAGGCAGCAGCCTACGCACGGGAGTTCACCGCTCGTGAACACGCTTCTACGCCAAAAGTCACGCCCGCCGCTTGCCGCACGCAGCACTAGCTGGCGCTAGGTGCCTTGCATAGGTGCTAGGCACCGTGCATAGGCGCTAGTTGCTGCTTGTAGGAGCTAGCCGCCAGGAATAGATGCTAGAGAAAAACACGGCGGGGAGAAGATAAAACACGGTGGCGATAAAAATTTCAGCGAGAAAAACGCAGGTGGCGGCGGATAAACAACAGGAAGAACACAGCGAACAAAATTGACCCCATTTCTGGAATTAGCAAAGTGTGTTGTGGAATTAGCAATGATATTGGGGCCTATTTATAGGCAGCCCATTAAATGGAAAAATGCAGAAATACCCCTAGGGTTTTTTACAGACGCTGAATAAAAATGGAAAAGACCGAAATGCCCTTAGGGTTTTTTACAGACTCGACTGACAGACTGTGGGCCTAAAGGCAAAATAGTAAAAACCTAAATAAAGGTAACTTGTCCTGATGCAGAGCTTTCGTAGCAGCTACGGCTTCGCCTCAGGACGGTCAGATCCGAAATCAACGGTCGTCAATTTTGCGCCGAAACTGACAAAGCGTCCACCGTCTTCGCACCGGGTACCCGGATTGGGCCGGCCCGATTCCGCAGCTCCCACAGCCCGGCAATCACTCGCCGCCCGTGTACCTGAGTCAATCCCGGTCAACAGCCCAGTGGATCCTCTGCTGCTCCTAGCCCATGTACCCGGATTGGGCCAGCCCGACTTCGCGGCCCCTCTGCCCGACAGTCGCTCGCTGCCCGTGTACCTGAGTCACACACGGCCCAGACGCAACAGATCTTCTCTCTCTTTTTAGTCCTCTTTGACTATCGTTGACAATGACTCATCACATATGGAGCCATGAGGCCCATGCTATTTAGCATGGCTCCTCAACTCTGTAATAATCATCGAATACTCAGATATTCAATACACAACTTCGAACTACTTCGAGTTGTTATCCTATTCGGACGCTTGAAATAGTCCGCTTCACAAACTCTTCGTTTGTTAGTTCTTAACCTTCGAGAACATGTTAGCATAATCTTTTACGCCAACAGTTGGCGCCGTCCGCGGGGAACCTAGTCCAAAAAACTTTGTTCTCTACCAAGTCTTTAGAGCCATGCCTCCTAAGCAGAGTTCAGGTGGTAGTCCCCTTCGGAGGTCCCCTCAGACCTCCGGAGCAAGATCTTCGAATACGGTTGAGGTCGGAGGACCTTCGGTAGTTCCTCCACCACAGACCGTCGAAGGGAATTTTCTTCCTCGAGCATATGAAGCCCTTTCAGGGACTCCATCTATGCTTCGACTAGATGGAGCTCCTTCTCCAGCTCCGACCGTGCTCCAAACTGACCTGTTCAGTTCTCAAGAACCGGATGCTCCTTCCGGAAGAAATGAAGATAGCCTTGGCGACATGGCAACCCATATGGCCAGTCTCCAAGCCGAAGTGGCAAGGTGGAGGCAGGAAGCGGTAGATAGGCTTCGTCCTCATGTCATCCCTGTCATTCCGGAGGTGCCTCAAGATGACGACTCTCTTATTTATCCCGAAGCCCCCGAGAATGCTTCCTTCGATACCGAATCTCCGCTACACCCCAATTTACAAAAGGTGCGCTTCGACCCCAAGTTGAAAACTTCGAAGCTCTTCAAGTACTGTAGGACCGAAAGTAGCGACCAGAGGGGGGGTGAATGGGCGCCTTAAAAAATTCTTTCGAATCAATGGCCTGCTCCCAATACCCAATGCACCTCAACAGACTATGCAGCAGAAAATAAACAGAAGGCCTAAGTCTAAAGGTTTCTAACCTAGAAGCAATTGATGATAAACCGTGTAATACTAAAGTAATGCAACTAGGCAGATGAACAAGGTGTAACAGGCCTTAAACTTCTCAATGAAATGATCTAAGACTGTGTAATATGAAAAGAGAAGTTGCTGTCCAAATTTGTCTCCTGTTCGGAACTTGGCGAAGCCCCCTTCGCACGTCGAGGTCTGCTTCGGAGGTTGGTGACGGAGCCTGTCCGAGATGCCGAAGGTGTCACGGTCTAGCCTAGTTCGAAGTGGCAAGTAGCGAAGAGTACTTCGGAGCGCAGTATGACAATGCTGGAGCCTGGTTCGAAGTATGTACTTCGAAGTCAAGGCTTCGAACACAGCTTCGAACTAAGAGCTTCGGAGCAATGTGACAGAGTCGGAGCCTGCTTCGAAGTGTGCACTTTGAAGACAAAACTTCGAACACAACTTTGAACCGAAAGCTTCGAAGCGAAACCTTCGAACAGAAAGCTTCGAACACAACACACAAAAGGACAACCTTAGAACAAAGAAGCGAAGTCTGTCACACGACAGAAAAACAAGTCTGAAGCCTACACTCTATCTTCGAACAGGGAAAGCTTCAGAAGGAGAATCGAAGGTTGACACGCCACAAAGAAATCAAATCGAAGTCTATCAGAAATGACAAGCTTCGAACCCAACTTCGAAACCTACCGAAGTGTGGACTTCGAACAGCTAGATTCGGAGTATGTTGTTCGAAGTATGTGATGCTGTCAGTACACAAAAATACTTCGAAGCTTATCAACACAGACCGCACACCGAAAATCGAAGATTGAGCGAAGCCTTCGAAGATGCTAAGTCGAAGCCTGTCTCACGGAGCTGAGGGGCTTCGAACAAAGAAGGACTTTGCCAGAGACACACCCAGAAAAGGTAATAGACCCTGTCAGCTTCGATCAAAAAGCTGTGCAGTAGAAGGTGAAAAGCTGCACAGAACACTGTAGCTGCAGGGAAGTAGTACTACTTGCACCAGCAAGAACTAGTACTACTAGAGTGAAGAACACACCCAGCCGAAGCCTCCAAAGCCTCAAAAATCACGGGAAAACTTGCTATGCTAATGAAATGCAGCCATTTAAAACCTTTGCAGATGCAGCACACAAAGAAATAGGGCATTTACTGCAACATTAAAAGCAAAGCATTAAACACAGGAGCAAATGCTTCCTGGCGGCGCAAACAGGGAACCAAGAGAGGAGAGAGGCAATGCAAGAGACAAAAAGTGACCCAAAAGAGTGGATTTGATTTCAGCACAAAGGGTAGTCCAAACCCTAGGGATTGGGGTCCTATTTATAGGCAGCCCAACACTAGGAATATTCTACCAGCCCCTTAGGGTTTTTACAGACTCAAAAATAAAGAAAAAGACTCTACTGCCCTTAGGTATTTTTACAGACACAACTGACTGACTGTGGGCCTAGAGTTACAGATGACTTATCCGGAAGCTCAGCTTTCGTAGCGACTACGGCTTCTCTTCTGGACAGTCGGATACAGAATCAACGGTTGTCAGTTTTGCGCTGAAACTGACAAAGCCTCCACCAGCTTTGCACCAGGTACCCGGATTGGGCCGGCCCGACTCCGCAGCTCTCTCAGCCCGGCAATCGCTCATCGCCCGTGTACCTGAGTCAGTCCTGGTCAACAGCCCAGTGGGTCTTCTACTGCTTCTGGCCCATGCACCCGGATTGGGCCAGCCCGACTTCGCAGCCTCCTCTGCCCGACAGTCGCTTGCTGCCCGTGTACCTGAGTCACACGCGGCCCATGAAACAGCAGATCTCTTCTTCTTCTGTCCTCTTTGACTATCGTTGACAATGACTCATCACTTCTGGAGCCATGAGGCCCACGCTATTCAGCATGGCTCCTCAATCTCCCCCTTGATGAGTGCATTGTCAACACTTCACTTCTTTAGCTCTTCAGAACCTGCGAACAACTGTGGAAACACGAAAACAAAGCACAAGAAAACAAAGAAGAAGAAAATAAGGTAAAAGTTTAACCCTAATGACCAAAAGCCGAACAAAAGCAAGAAGTGGTCATTATGGTTAACCAAAACGTAAAAGCTCAAAATGAGTGTGATTTCAGAACAACAAGGATATCAACAGAGTAAGAACTCCCCCTTAAACTCTGATCCCAAATTTTCTCCCCCTTGTTGACAAGTGAACTCATCAAGCACTCAATAGAGACACAGACTCCCCCTCAAAATATGCAGTGATTTCAACTGGAGTGCATAAGGAGTGAGTACAAAGCATGCTTCTCAAATATGATTGACTGCAATTACAACATCTAACAAGTATAGCAAAAGACATACTGTCTAAGACACATGGCATGACCAGTGCAATAGATGATATCTAAAGAAAGTCATTAGCACGCATTTTTCAGTTTTTGCAAACAAAGGCATCACCACATTTTCCAGTTAACAAGCAAGGTAAAACATGAGATGCAGAAGCTAACTGATATCTACCAAGACAAGCATTTGTCCAAAACAAAGTGCTTTAGCAAACTTGTTGTCTCTTTAATTTTCAGGCTTTTTCATTTTCCTTTTTCATTTGTGCCAGGGGTTATTTGCATGTCAAACCTTATGCTGACCGACCAAGTCAAGCCTAGGCCAGATCTGGACCATCAGAAGCTTAAGACATTGGTCTTGGCATACACTACACTGTCCTAGTTCATACCAAAGTGCTATGGTATGCAGTCCAGAACAAATGTAATGCGACAAAACAAACCCACCTGGATCTTTTCAATTTATGCACAAAAAGGCATGGAATTTTCATTCATTTGTGATTGTTATAGCTCATTTTCCATGTTAAAGCATAAAGATGTCCAAGTTGCATATCTGCATCTATGTGATGAACTAGCTACAAGGCATGTAACAGATAACAAAAGCACTCAGCCTACACATGCTAGTTACCAGAAACAATGGTGATCATTTTTCAATTTTAAAGCATAAAAGCCATGCATATGACAGATATCAGACATATCATTTGAACTGAAGCAAAGCATGATCATCGACAAGTAATCAAAAGCATGTACCAGCTAGAATAAGTAAAGCAGTTCAATCATATAACAGAAGCAAGCTAAAAAGTGTGATATGTGAATATGCAAGATATGAACAGACACAGAAAGACTCAAGAAAAGAGTAAAGAAGGAAGAAAAACTGACGCAAAATATCCTAAAAAGGATACACAACACCCAAATCCCCTCGTAAACGCTCAAAAGTAGGCTGATCTAGGGGTTTGGTGAAAATGTCAGCCAACTGATGATGGGTATCAACATGAACAAGGTCAATGACACCTTTCTCATATTGATCCCGCAAGAAGTGAAAGCGCACATCAATATGTTTGGTTTTTGAATGGAGACACGGGTTTTTCCCTACACTAATAGCACTCGTGCTGTCGCAAAACAATGGAACTCTGGTAGGAAAGAACAACCCAAAATCTCGCAGAGTGGAAATCATCCAAACCAACTGTGAGCAGCAGCTAGCAGCAGCTACGTACTCAGCCTCTGTGGTCGAAAGAGCAACTCCAGATTGCTTTCGAGAAGACCAAGACACAAGAGACGAACCAAGAAACTGGCAGGTACCGGAAGTCGACTTGCGATCCAAACGGCACCCACCAAAGTCGGCATCCGAAAAGCCAGATAAATCAAGAGATGATGATGCTGAATAGTAAGACCGAGATCGGGCGCATAAGTAAGATACCTGAAAATGCGCTTGACAGCCTGCCTGTGAGACGCGCGTGGTGAAGACTGAAAACGCGCGCAAAGTCCCACGGCAAACTGTATGTCTGGTCTTGTTGCCGTCAAGTATAGCAGCGAGCCGATCATCCCTCGAAATTCCCTTTCATTGACCTTGACGCCGCTCTCATCCTTGTCCAGACCCCCAGAAGTGCCCATCGGGGTCATCTGCGGCTTCAATTCACCACCAAAGTCAAATTTCTTAAGCATATCGCGAGTGTATTTACCTTGGTGGATGAAGGTGCTGTCCTTGGTCTGCTTGATCTGGAGCCCTAAGAAGTATTTGAGCTCACCCATGAGGCTCATCTCAAACTCACTGTGCATCTGCTCAGAAAACTTGGACACAAGAGAATCAGTAGTACCGCCAAAGATAATATCGTCCACATAAATCTGAGCGACTAGAAATCTGAAGCATCTCTGAGCAAGAAAAGAGTTTTGTCCACAGAACCCATCACAAAGCCCTTCCCAAACAAAAATTGCTTCAACCGGTCATACCAAGCCCTGGGGGCTTGCTTCAACCCGTATAAAGCCTTGTGCAACTTAAAAACATGTCGAGGAAACTTAGGGTTCTCAAAACCGGGGGGTTGCCTAACATAAACCTCCTCTTCTATGTACCCGTTCAGAAAGCACTCTTAACATCCATTTGAAAAAGCTTAAAACCCTTCGAAACGGCAAAAAGCTAGAAGAATACGAATGGACTCAAGACGGGCAACAGGAGCGAAGGTTTCTTCAAAGTCATACCTTCCTTCTGGTAATAACCTGGGCAACTAGTCGAGCCTTGTTGCGCACCACAACCCCATCTTCACCTTGTTTGTTCTTGAATACCCACTTGGTGCCTATGGGGTTGCATCCTGGTGGCGGCTCAACTAATGTCCAAACCCGATTGCGGACAAAATTCTCAAGCTCTTCTTGCATAGCATTAATCCAATTTGAATCAGAAAGAGCATGAGAAACGTCTCTGGGCTCAAAAGATGCAACAAACGCAGATTCAGCAAACACAGCAAGAGAGGCAGAAGAACGTAAAGTTCTCTCAGTCAAATCACCAATGATGAGCTCTGAGGGATGGTCACGCTGAATTGCTCGGGTTCCCTGGTGATCTAAAGTCACCTCACCGGAGTCAGCAGCTGGCACCTCTGGACTTGACTGAGGGGGCTCGATCGTAGTGGAAGAAGTGATCAGAGGTCCGCCCTCATCATCAGTCGAAGTCTCAGAAGGTGTGGGCTCTGCGGGGGATGCAGAAGGCCCACCCTCATCAGCAGCTGGAGTATCCTCATCTTCCTCGAAGATGGACTCTCCGAGCTCATCATCACCAGAAAGCTCAAAAGAAGGAGTCAAAGAAGGCAAGGACTCATCAAAAGAAACCTCACAAGTCTCGACAAGCAGCTGGGATTCGAGGTTCCAAATACGGAAGCCTCGAGAATGCAATGCATAACCAAGAAAAACACCATCCCAGCAACGAGACTCAAACTTGTCCAAATGCCCTCCCTTCTTGAGCACAAAGCACTTGCAGCCAAACGCTCGCAAGTGGCTCACCTTGGGCTGTCTGCCAAACCGCAACTCATATGATGTCTTACCAAGGTAAGCTCTAAGAAAAATGCGGTTGGCTAGATAGCAAGCCGTGTTCATGGCTTCAGCCCAAAAACGCCTAGGAGTCCTGTGCTCATCGAGCATCGTCCTGGCCATCTCGACTAGCGTGCGGTTCTTTCGTTCCACAACGCCGTTCTGTGGGGGAGTGTAAGGAGAAGAAAACTGCTGGTCCAGACCCTAATCACTACAGAAGCTGACGAACTGAGAGTTCTTGAACTCAGAGCCATTGTCGGAGCGAATTGCTCGCATTCGACCATTGTTCTCATTCTTCAACTTCAAGATCAGGTCATGAACAAACTGAAACGTTTCATCCTTGGACTCCAAAAAGAAAACCCACGAAAAACGAGAAAAGTCGTCAACAATTACAAGTGCATACCACTTCCCACCGACTGAGCGTACTCGAGCTGGACCTACAGTGTCCAAATGTAAAAGCTCGCCCGGATACGATGTCATCACCTGAGTCATAGGTGAGTGAGAAGCGGCAACCATTTTCCCATGACGACAAGGATGACAAACTAGATCCTTCTCCATCTTAAGCTTGGGCAATCCTCGGATGAGGTCCATAGAGCTTAACCTGACTAACAGATCAAAACTTAAGTGACCTAACCTCCTATGCCACTTCCAGAGCTCAGAAGAAGATCCAGCAATCAAACAACGAGAAGGGCCAAAAGAACTAGAGAAGTCAATTCGAAAAACTTTACCGAATGGTAAGATCTGACAAACCAAAGACCCTCTAGAATCAACCATAGATGAATTTCCCTTCTTAAAACGCACTTCCAAACCATCCTCAAGAAGTTGCGAAACAGAAATCAAATTAAAGTTCAAATTTTTAACCAAAGCAACATTCTTAAAGAGAAATGATCTGAAATGCGAATTGATCCTATGCCACTTACTTTCCCTTGACCGCTGTTCCCGAATGTGATGTACTCTTTGGAGCTCGGGGGAGTGAGACTGGAGAACCATCTGCGATGTCCTGTCATGTGGCGAGAGCATCCTGAGTCCATGATCCAAACATCCTCCAGTCCCCGGTCCTACACAATCAGTGTCTGTAAGTGGGAGCAAATGGTCCGGCACCAGGTTTAGCAAAAGAGCTAAACCAGTGTCGAGCCATATGCTCAAAAGATGGAAAGCGAAAACCATCAAAAGAGTTTGGACCAAAGCGCGGCTCAAAGCGCGGTCCATGGTTCTGCCTAACCCTGCGGCCACGAGGTCCAGAACCGTAGCCAACACGGTCTGGAAATCTGCCGAAACGGACACCACCAACTGGAGCACGGGCAAGAAAGCCGTCTCCTCTACCACCACCTACACGACGCGGCCTGGCCTCCAGCCTCTCCCCGCGCCGAGGAACACGCAGTCTACCACCCTGCTGGTAGAACTGCTCCTGATCACTACGAGCCCTCTCTGCTCTCTCAACCCGCTTCCTCCTGAAGCAGAACTCCGCAAGATGCCCGTCTCTCTGACAGTACTCACAATGATAGGTAGGCTTCTTGGGATGTGGTTGAGGCTTGGGGTTCTTGGGCTTAGTGGTGATTGGTGTTGTCTTCTTGGGCTGAGAGGGTCCAGGAAGAGAGTCTAGAGAAGAGTGGAGGTATTTGGGCTTCGGAACCCAGATAGGCTTCTTGGGTGGAGCTTTAGGTGGTTCATGGATC
Source organism: Zizania palustris (assembly GCA_019279435.1). Classification (NCBI taxonomy): domain Eukaryota; kingdom Viridiplantae; phylum Streptophyta; class Magnoliopsida; order Poales; family Poaceae; genus Zizania; species Zizania palustris. The sequence goes on along the minus strand of JAAALK010000283.1, from coordinate 115,553,000 downwards.
ACTCCATCCTTGGGCTGACAAGCCTGGGAAGACTCAGTGGAGTGAGTCTTGGGATACCTCTGCTCTGGAGTCATTTACTCCACTCC
>JAAALK010000283.1:114953823-115551914 GCA_019279435.1 Zizania palustris | reverse complement strand
AACATGAAATGTTTTCCAGCTTTTCCCATCATTACATTTAGTGTATGGTTCAGCAAATTCTTTATCTACAACATACAAATCTTTCAAACTTTCCAAATCTGGAACGTTAATATCAAGTTGAGATAAAAGAACAACCATTCGAGACAATACATCAGCAACCACATTTTCTTTGCCATTCTTGTATTTACAATGTATGGAAAGATTCAATAAATTCAACCCATTTGACATGTCTACTGTTCAGTTTAGCTTGCCCTCTCAAATATTTGAGTGCGTCATGATCAGAATGTATAATAACTCCTCAGGCAAAAGGTAATGTCGCCAATTCTTACGCACACGCACTAAGGCATATAATTCACACTCATAGGTAAAATAATTCAATTGTGGACCATGCAATTTCTCACTAGAATAGGTCACGGGTTTACCTTCTTGTAGCAGCACATCTCCTATGCCAAAATCACTAGCATCACATTCTAACTCAAAAGGCTTACTAAAATTGGGTAGCTGAAGTAGAGGTGCATGTGTAATGCGATCCTTGAGTGTGGCAAGAGCTTGCTCTTGTGCTGACTCCCAAGTAGAAGTAACTCCCTTCTTGGTCAACTCAGGTAAAGGATCGGTTATGGTGCTGAGATCTCTCACAAAACGCCGGTTGAAACCTGCAAGACCAAGAGAGCTACGTACTGCAAGGTTAGTTTTAGTTGCATGCATGACACGTCCTTTCAGATTAATAGCTTGTGATGAAGAAGGAAAAACAACTTTATCTTTTTGTTGCGTCGAAAGTGTCTCAGCTACTTGCTGATTTTCAGAAAGTTGTTTGCTCTTTTGGGTGTCTCTAGCATGTTTTTCTTGTTCAAATTTCACAATTTCAGCAGGAGTCATAGGAAGCAATGTAACTTTCTTTCCTTTATACATAAATGTGTACTTATTGCTCCTACCATGGTGTGTTGCATCAGTATCATATACCCAAGGTCTACCAAGTAATAGAGAACATGCTTGCATTGGTACTACATCAAAATCAGCACTTCCGAAGTATATACCAATGGAAAATTCGATGTGAACAGTTTGTGTTACCTTGACCTTACCGCTGTCGTTGAGCCATTGCACATGGTAAGGGTGTGGATGTGCACGTGTGGGAAGTTGAAGCTTATGTACCACGTCGAGGCTCACCAAATTGTTGCAACTACCGCTGTCGATGATGACACGCGCACGACGGTCTTTGACGCGGAAGAAGGTCTGATATATATTGTTCCGTTGTGCCTGGTCGTCCGAGTCCATGTGAGTGCTCAAGTCACGTTGTACAATAAGTGATGCCATGTTAGTGAAAAGATAAAGCAACAAAGAATAATCCTTATGTAAAACAGCTAGGTGTGGTGGTGGGTGTGGGGTGGAAGCACCTTACCCACGCTTGCAAGTGTTCTTACCACGCCGCAGTGAGGTCACCGGCCTACAGGTGATGAACCAAGTGGAGGGTGGTGTACAATTGCAAGAAATGATCCTGTCCTGACCAAGAGAAATGTGTAGCTTGGAAGGCAAGTGAGTAGCAAGGATTAGCGATAATAATAACAGTTAAACCAAGTTCAATAAGTATTCCCTAGTACTCGTCAAAGTTGCTGGCCTTAATGCTCCCAATGTGAAAGTTCAAGCAAAAGAGGGAAACTATGTGCCCAAAAATCAAAAAGGAAGCAAAACAGGTCAAAATCAGCTCTCTATAGATCGGACAAGGGATCGGACAAGAGATCGGACAAGTGATCGGACAAGGGTATGTGCAAAAATTTTTTTTCTCTCTTTTTTTTTTCTCTGCTGCTGTTCGGATCGGACAAGAGTTCGGACAAAGGTTCAGACAAGAGATCGGACAAGCAGCAAACAACCAAAGACTTGCCTCAGATTGGACAAGAGTTCGGACAGGAGTTCGGACAAGAGTTCGGACAAGAGTTCGGACAAGCAACTAACAGCCCGCTTCTCTTTTTTTTTTATATATATTTTTTTTTCTCCTTTTTTTCACTCTATTTTTTTTGAAACAAGGATGACCAGAGGAGTAACCACAAAAATTGGCACCTGCAACTGAGATGGGATGTGGCTCACAAAATTCAAACAAGTTCGCTGTCCGGCGAGCAAAAACTTTGTCCAATTTTTTTCTTTATCTTCCCGATTTTTTTTGGCGATTTTGGTGAGGGCTAACCAACCTTTGTCGGTTAGGGGACCCTCCAAATTGGGTCAGGAACACGCTCAAAAATTTCAGATTTTTCTGCCAAATGAGCGAAAAGTTATGCCTGTTTTACCGAAGGGGGGTCACAAAGAGCAGATGTGGAAAACAAATAGGTTGCGGAAGGGGGGGGTTTTCGGTGGGGAATTTTTTCTGAGACACAAGAACAACTACTACTCAAACGACACAGAGGGATGACTAAACCAGCAACAAGACTCGACCAAGAACACGAACTCAACAAAGTTAAAACTGAAATTAAAATCGCAAGGCACGAAGGGGTTCTTGGTGGGGAATTTTTTTTGGTGCGGTTTTCTGGACTCTGGGTAAAAACAAAAGCAGATCGAGATTACCTAATGGGAAATCTGAGCTCTGATACCAGCTGATGGGGGAGTGGTCCCGATCTTCCGCTAGGTAAAGGATAAACTTGGGTTGGTGGAGAATCTCGACGTTGGCGATCCAAGGCTCCGGTCCGGCGGATCAAAACCTCGCAATCGTTACACCACTGTCTCCGTTGGTTATCAACCACGCAGAACGCGATTGACCTCGCCACGAAGGCTAATTCCTGCAAGCGAACCCAAGAACACAAGCAAGAACGGGAAGGATACAAACCGAATGCCAAATCACTGACAACGAAGATAAGGTGAGGTTTCACAAACGCCAATGCGGCAGCCAATCGGTCCGGCGTAAGAGGCGGGATCTAAACACAACAGTGTAGATGCAACAAAGCAAAACCTAACCCTAGAGGTGGCTGGCGTGAGAATATATAGGGCGGCGGCCTGTGGAAGGTGAACAGACACAGGCTGTGGGCTAGAAGGCGAACAGACATGCACTATGGGCCAACACGGCCCGGTTCTGTCATGCAGGACGGTTTCGGTCACACAGAACGACTCGAGACTCCAAACGATGTGAAACCAACGGCAAACGATCCGACTTCTCCTCAGCTTTCCAAAAAGTCAAAGAACGCGCCAATCGGACTTCGTATGAGGAAGTTATGGCTATTTTGGTGCAGGGTGGTCGATGTAGTCCGAACCAGCGAAATCTTGACTTCAAACATCCGTGCGGCTCCGTCTTCAAGTCCAACTCTTCTATTCCATCTCCCATGTTCCTAAGCAACAAAATATCACTAGTATTCAGTAGCATCCCAACCAAACGAATATTGAAATAGTTGCTAAGGAAAGAATTAACCTCATGGTTCAAACGACGGGCACGGGTGCATGTGATTCGTCCTAGTAACTGAATTGTAGGTGGAGGCTCCATGTGTGTATCATGTGAAGTGATGTCCTCATCAGTTGTCTACATCATCCGTCGTCAATGTAGCCCGAGAGGGAGTTACTCATGTGGGTCTCCTTGACAAACTCCATCGAAAACAGATATCCTATGTAGCACAGTTGATGGCCTATTTCAAAGAGTATGCTAGGTCGTAAGAAGGATGGCTCCGAAGAACAGCTTCGACTCCACCAATCATTCATGAAGTCATGCTTGAGGTGAAGACCTTAACACCTTCGCAGGCGCCCAACTTCGACATCTAGCATGACAGGCGTCGGGGGCAAAAGCATCCTCGCTCTGAAGTCTTGAACATTGCTCCTTCTCTGCAGAAATTTTCCGTAGAAATCCACAAGCTTCGGGAAACAAGGTCAACGACTGGAGGCCGCCAGGGAAGCTGGCTGGCAAGGGCCAAGCCTTCTTTTGCTGTGTTCACGGTGAAAATCGGAGTCATGCTACCGATGCATGCAAGTCTATACTAGCTTTAAGAGGCGAGTACCTTGAAAGGACCTCTGGTCGAGGCACTACTGACCGATCGAGTCCCCTCTGAGGCACGTCCGGAGCTTGTGCAGGCTGTCGTACGTGTAGACAACTTCGACCCCACAAGACAACCTCCGGTGCTCAATATTATGCCACCCCCAAAGCAAGAAGATGGCCAAGACCGGGGCAAAAGAGTGGTCCTCCCTATTTCCGGAGGGGGAACTCTTGGGAGCATGTCAAAGAGGCAGCGAAGAGAGTATGTTCGGGAAGTAGGTCATATTGGAACTTCTTCGTCTGTAGCCTCAATGCCCGAGTGGTCCCATGTGCCTATAACTTTTTCTGTAGATGATGCAGCAGGCATAAAATTCCCACATGCAGATCCCCTTGTCATCACTGCTGATATAGTAGGAACTGAAGTTCAGAGAGTGCTGGTCGATGGCGGGAGTTCAGCAAATATCATCTTCATTCAAGCTTTCGATCAGCTCTATATCTGTAGGAAACATCTCCTCACCGCAGCTTGTCCCCAACAAGGCTTCACAGGACCTCCTCTTGATGCCCTTGGCCAAATAGGTCTTGAGGTTACTTTCGGAGAGGGGATCCTGGCAAGAACGGACGAAGTAATCTTCGATGTTGTAGATGCCCCTTATGCTTATAATGTTATCTTCGGAAGGGGCATGTTAAATCAATTCAGAGCTGTGGCGCACCATAACTATTTATGTATGAAGATGCCCACACAAGCGGGAGTACTCACTGTCTTCGGTGATCAAGCCACTGCGCGAAGAACAAAATATGGTCATGGCCCCCCTCTTGACCCAAGACAAGTGAATAACGTACAAGACAATTCAGAGGATATCTCTACTTCAAGTGAGTCTTCGAAGAAATCATTCCCAAGGACAAGCCCCGAAGGAGAAATCATAACGAAGATTATTATAAAGATGACAAAGACTATTCTTTTCAGTTTGGCAAAGATTTGCCTTTGGAGATCACTACTTCATTAGAAAAAGTAGTCAAAGAAAATTTGGATGCCTTTGCCTGGTCTGATGAAGACATTCCAAGAGTCAGCCGAGATATCATTGAGCACAACTTACTTGTAAACCCAAGGGTTCGGCCTGTTCGATAGGGGCTTCGAAAGCTATCAGTAAAAAGGGCAAGCCTTGCTAAGGTAGAAATGGAGAAATTATTGAAGGCTGGGATTATCAGATAAGTAGCTCATACGAAGTGGCTAGCTAACCCAGTCTTCGTCAAAAGAAATCCTCCAAGAAGTGGCGCATGTGTATTGATTTTACATCTTTGAATAAAGCATGCCCATGTGACCCCTATCCCATGCCTCGAATAGATCAATTAGTTGATTCCACTACTGGTTCGGAGTTATTAAGCTTCCTCGATGCATATTTTGGTTATCATCAAATCTGGTTAAAGCGCGAAGATGAAATCAAAACAAGCTTCATAACTCATTCGGGAGTCTTCTGCTATGTAAGAATGCCTTTTAGCTTGAAAAATGTGGGGCAACCATTTCGAGATTAATTGCTAATGCTCTAGGTCACCAAATAGGCCGCAATGTAGAAGCCTATATGGATGATATTGTAATAAAGAGTGCTTTAAAGCACCAGCATAGCCTAGATTTAGCAGAAACATTTGAGATCCTTCGAGCATGTGGAGTCTGCCTCAACCCCGAAAAATGTATCTTCTGGATTCAAGCTAGAAAGTTGCTAGGATATCTAGTTTCAAGTAGAGGAATTGAAGCTAGCCCTACTCAAATAACTGCATTGCAAAAAATGGCTCCGCCGGAGAATTTAAAACAGGTGCAGAAGCTTACTAGCCGCCTTGCAACACTCAGCAGATTCTTAGCAAGGTCTGCAGAACGAAGTCTGCCCATATTCAAAGCATTAAAAGGGTCCGAAGATTTTGAATGGACACCGGAGTGCCAAAAGAGTTTTGATGATATTAAAAATTATCTCAGCAACCTCGCAACACTCACTGTGCCCGTTGCAGATGAAACCCTCCTTCTTTACCTCGCAGCTATAGGCTCCACTGTCAGTGCAGTCCTTGTTAGAGAAGTTGATTTCAATGGGAAGTTGGTACAGAATCCAGTTTATTTTGTATCTGAAGGTTTATCTGGAGTAAAAATAAGATATTCTGAGCTTGAGAAGTTCACTTATGCTCTGATAATGGCTTCGAGGAAATTGCGACATTATTTTTTAGCACATAATGTAATTGTACCAACTTCATATCCTTTGCGAGATATGCTACGAAGCAAGATCCTACGGGGAGAATTGGAAAATGGGCCGTCGAGCAAGCACCCTTCAGCATCTCCTTTGTAGCAAGGACAACAATCAAGTCGTAAGTGGTGGCAGACTTCGTAGCAAAATGGACTCCATCTGCAATATGGGCTCCAGAGAAATCAAGCGAAGGAATTTGGACCATATACTCCGATGGAGCTTTTCAAGCATCCGGAGCAGGTATTGGAGTAGTAATAATTTCACCTTTAGGGAAAAGAGCGATGTACTCCACAAGGCTCAACTTTAAGTCCACCAATAATATAGCGGAGTACGAGGGAATTTTGTTAGGACTCCAAAAAGTGCGTGCTCTAGGTGCTACAAGAGTTGTTATTAAAACAGATTCTCAAATTGTAGCAGGGCACGTTGACAAAAGTTTTCAAGTCTGGCATCCACAGCTTGCAAAATATCTGGAAGAGATCCATAAGATCGAAGCAGCATTCAAAGGTATTTCTATCCGAAGTATACCAAGAGCTGACAATGCACAAGCTGATATCCTAGCAAAATCTGTAGCCGGAGCCGTGGATATTCCAGAAGGAGCCTTTTATGAAGAGCTTACTTCGCCTTCGGTTCCACAAATTCCTCTTGTGGAGGTTCTTTGCATTCCGAACACTGACTGGCGGAGTTCAATCATGGAGTTATTGCAAGGTGAAGCAACTTTACCTGAAGGGCCACACCTTTTGTTGGCGTAAAAGATTACTCTAACAGGTTCTCTAAGATTAAGAACTCACAAACAATGGATTTGTGTTGAGAACTATCTCAAGCCTACGAATTGGATAATAGCTTAAGTAGTCCGAAATTGTGTATTGAATAGCTGAGTATTCGATGCCTATTACAGGGTAAGAAGGAGGGTATTTATAGGCAAAAAGTCTAAGGAAAAGACATATTTACCCCTCAATTACAACCGACATAGTGGAAACTATTCGGTACCCCGAATAGGGTTAAAATGGTATAACCTACCCGGAGTAGGAAGATAAGGCAAACATCTTATCAGTATTGCTGTTTTCCACCAGAGCTTCATAGCCTGCGGAGGGTACCTTCGAATTATAAGCCGAAGCACCTTTCGGCTTACAAACTTGACCACCTTCGGGCATAAGCACAAGCTTCGAAGCCGATAAGTTATCTTTGACTGTCAATCTCTAAAGTCCTAAGGGTGAAGTATTTTCCCCCAACAGCTTTCAAGATTGCAGCTAAGAGTTCGGAATTATCATGTAATCAACGGTATTCTTTACAAGGCTGGAGTATGTTCCCCCCTACTCCGATGTATTTCTCAAGCCGAAGGTTAAGATATACTTCGAGAAATTCATGAAGGCCTTTGTGGTAGCCGTCTGGACCCCCGAGCTTTAGCAGGAAAAACACTTCGCCAGGGCTTTATTGGCCTACAATAGTAGCTGATGCAGAGATCTTAGTCCGCACTTGCCAAGGTTGTCAATGGATGGGAATACGAAGTAATCGTCCGCCAACAAATCTTTAAGTCATTGCTCCAGTTTGGCCTATGGCCAGTTGGGGCATGGATCTCATTGGCCCCTTCCCAGTAGGAAAAGGAAATCTGAAATTTATAGTGGTAGCAATTGAATATTTTTCCAAGTGGGTAAAAGCAGAGCCGCTCACAGCTATCACTTCAAATAATGTACAAAAATTCTTTTGGAAGAATATTATATGTAGGTTCAGAGTGCCTCGACAGCTCACAGTTGACAACAGGACACAATTTGATGCGGAGCCCTTCAGAAAGTTTTGTGAAGACCTTGGTATACAAATGTGCTTTGCAGCTGTGTGTCATCCTCAGTCTAATGGAGCTATCGAATGAGCTAATGGTAATATTTATCAGGGCTGAATCGAAGAATAGTAGGATTAGAAAAAAGGCTGTGGACTGAGGAACTCCCGAAGATTTTATGGTCCATTCGGACCACTCAAACGAGGTCCACAGGTTTTACTTCTTTCAGATTATTATTCGGAGATGAAGCTATGACGCCGACAGAGCTCAAAGGGGATCTCTTCACACCACCGAACCTAAAAAATAAGATGAAAGGCAAGCTTCGCTAGATTTAACAGAAGAAACAAGGCTTCGTGTTGTTGCCAATTTGTCGAAATATCAGCATAAGACGAAGGCTTGGTATGACCCGAAGGTTAAGCTTAATGAACTTAAACCAGATCATCTAGTTTTGTGAAGCTTCATAGCACCAGGGAAATTAGGAAATAAGTGGGAAGGTCCATACATCATTCTACGTTCAGGACGCCCTGGTTCTTTTAAACTAGCTAATTTAGAAGGCGAAGAGTTAAAGCATCCCTGGCATGCGGAGCACCTGAAGTGGTATTTTGCATAGGGGCTCCTTGTAATCATCTGTAAACACCTTCTGAATAAATAAAGCTCATGGTTCAGATAATGCCTACCTCTCAAACACTCCATACTTCTAGTGGACGCACTGGAGGAACGGAGTTGGCTGTGAGGGAAGTGTCATTCATTTGAACCAATTTTATGGACTTCGAACCACTAGTTCAAAGCTTCCGACGAGGTGGGAAAGTCACAAAAAACGGATTCCAAGCCACCGACTTGAAAGCATCTATAAAAAGAGTCCAAGGAGACCAAATGATACGGATTCCAAGCTCCGGCTTGAAAGCATCCGTACAAAGAGTCCAAGGAGACCACTATGCGGATTCTAAACCACTGGTTTGATAGCATTCGCAAAAAGAGCCGAAGGAGGCCAAACAAAACAGACTTCAAGCTAATAGCTTGAAACGTCTGTAAAAAGAGTCCAAAGCGACCATTTTTATCGGATGCTAAGGTATCCGAAAAAGAGTCCGAAGTGACTACATTTAAACAAAAGGTACTAAGCTACCAGTTTTTAGACTCCTAATTAGTATAGTCGAAGACATTCTTGACATCTTAGTCAATCTTTAATATGATAAGGGGCTCTGAACCTCCAAAATTGTGCTCCTAACTAATCTTATTTTCGTTGCGCGTAACCACCTTCAACAAAATTCTGAAGTTGCTTACACACAAAGAGGGGCTGGGAAGTAGGGAGACAATTTTGAAACTTTAATCTTTATCATTCAAACAAATTACATTACATCATGAAAAATCCGTATCTATACCGAGAAGGAAACGAAGACCTCTTCGATCCCTAGAGCTACTATTGAAACTAGAACGACTTTGAAGACGACTCGTTCCGGGGCGAGGAGTTTTAATAACTCTACGTTTAACCCTCTTTACTCCTTTAGAAGCACGAAAGTCCTTCTGCTCGTGCTAAAGTTTGGCCCAGGTCTGAATTCGCTCGGGGCTTCTTTCCAGCTTCGAAGATGTTCAGGGCTTTTTTCTACTTGATCTTCGGCGGTATTTTCTTCTTCACACCATTCAATGTCCTCAGAAGATGAAGGTTCTAAACTGACTTCTTTTTCCTCTTTTTTAATATAAGATAATATCTTTACATATTTTGGGCATAACATCACCAGAGCTTCCCCGAGGAATTGAAAATCGAGGGCGTTTGTGAGGTCTTAAAGCTTCGAAGGTAGCCCATAGCAGGCGAAGCTCTTCGTTAACCTCTAGTACTTCGAGATCATCAAAAAATGGTTGGAAAGCCTAAAAACATTTCCAAATAAGTCTTTTCATTCATAAAGGATAAAAGCATAAATTTTTACATAATCGGAGCCCTAAGGAGAACTAGACCTTCGGGTCCAAAGGGGGTTGGCTGCTCGAAGGTTGCGACCACGCTTGCTTTTGGTGAATCCCTTCGTCAATCCATGTCTTATTGTTGATTGGCCTTCAGCGCTCCAAGACGGTTGGAAGGCTTCCCAAGCTGCAGCCACGTCAGTGGAAGGAGTTAAGAGTCGGTCATCGCCAAAGTTGAAAGGAGTCGCCTCTAGTTCTGGTGCTACTGATAGCCCTAAATCCTCGTAGTAGCGAAGCAATCGGAGAGCAGCTACTTGGCCAGAGATTTCTCCATACCTAATACCCGCTGTCTTCATAGTCTTCGCTGCTGCTTGGATCATTATCAGTCTTCGCACTAGAGGGATGTCGCCAGTTGAAGGTAAAGTCCAAGAAGTGTTGAAGTACTCCAGGACACCCTGAAGGTTGTCCATGGTTTCTAAGGCTACCTTCTCACACTTCGCCTTGTCTTCGAACAAAGCGTCCTTTGATGAAGACAGCTCGTCTATCAAAGATGATAGCCTAGCTGCCTCTGTAACCAAAGAATTCTTCTATCCAAGTAAATTGTTGGCCTCCTCCAACAACTTCAGTTGCTCCTCTCAGAGCTTAACCAGCTCAGTCCCTGTAGTTTCCTGCTCCCTCCACAGTTTTCCACTTCGGCCCGAAGTACGATCTGTTTAGCTTCAAGCTTCCGATTGGCAGCCTCCAAGCTAAGTCTGGCTTTCCTTTCTACGGCCACCATTTCGTCCAAGCTAGAGGTCCGAACCTCGGAGTTGACAAGACTCCCCTGAAGGACCGTTATCTTCTCCTTGAGTCGGTTACACTCTCGCTCATTTGATACGGCCACAGCTCGAGCCAAGACTATTTGCTGCGAAGGAAGAAAAGAGCAATGTAAGCAAACTATTTACATGTTTAAACTAACTCTGTTATTGCAGATACTTCGTACCTGATAGGCTGCCCGCTCCAAGGCCGCATCCAACTCCAACCCCTCAGCTTCCCCGAGAATAGCTACCAAGTCGATCTCCCCAACCTTGCGATTAGACTAAGCCAGAGGCCCTAGCAAAGTCCGAAGCCCAGTCCTTCGCTCCAGAAAAGGAGCTAGGAGGGGGAGCGTTGACAAGGCTCTATGATCAACTTCACTCGTAGAAGGGACGGAGCGCACCGCCGCGTACTCGGAGACTTCTATAGATTGGCCCCCTTCTGTAGACTGGCCTCCGTTGGTAGACTCCAACGGGGTTAATCCGGAAGTCGGAGCAGGCAAAGGTTCCCCCTTTCCTTTACTGTTGGGGTAATAAGTTCCCTTAACCAGGGGCCAAATGACATCAGCCTCTCTAGGCCCCTATCCTAGAGCTTGACACTGTTGAAGCAGGTCCCTATCTACTGAATTTATTTCTAAGCCTCCAGACTCCTTCCGGAGCCCTCCGGAGCGAAGCCTCTAAGCTCCCTTTGAAGTCTGCCAGAAGCCAAGTCTTCAAGCTCTTCGAAGTTCTCTTCAGAGTTAGCCTTCGGGCTTTCTTTGGAGTTAGCCTCCAAGCTCCTTTCGGAGCTCCCCAGAGCCGATCTCCGGACCCTCTCCGGCCAATTCGAAGCTAAGTCTCCGAGAGCCCAGTTCGGAGTTCAGTTCGGAGCACGCTTCGAAGCCCACTTCGGAGTGTCCTTCGAAGCCTTCCTCACAGCCTCTGCCCGAAGAGCTCCGACCGCTACTTTGAACTAGGAAAATATATGTACTCCGGTAGAGTGTAGAAGCCATACCGGGGCCCCCTCTACCCCTACTATGTTGTTTAGCTGTTCAGAAGTGACGTTTATCTGACACGTCTGTAAGGCTGTAAAGCACTTTGTATAGTAGACTAGCCATTTTTCCCTTCTTGCCCCTATAAAGCCTATGACTTATAGAGGGCATTTAGGTCTTTTCCTTAGGCTTGCATGCCTATAAAGCAGGGCCAAGCCCTTGTAATAGTTTAGCTCCAGCAGGACTATCAGATCCTCCGGATCCATTAGATTCAACCGAGGCAAACTATGCCAAATCCACCATAAACTGGACGTAGGGCTATTATCCCTTTGGGGAGGTCCGAACCAATATAAATATTTTCTCCTTCTAAGAGAACCCTTCGAGGTTCATTTTACACACCATATATACACACAAAACCTGTGCTGTAGCTAACACAATTGCTACAACAGTTGGCGCCGTCCGTGGGGACCCTAGTCCAAAAAGCTAAGTTCTCTGCCACTGTCTGCATTTCGAAGTGCGCTTGAGGTGGGAGTTTCGAAGTTTTCTCGCTTCGTGCGCCCTCCGGCAAGGGGCTTCGGGTGCAGTTCGAAGGCCTTCTTCGCCTTCCTCCATCCTTCGCGCTTCAGAGCTCACCCTCCAGCAAGGGGCTCCTATTCGCGTGTCGAAGGCCGTCAAAGCCCCAGGGGCTACGAGGCAAGTTTTTCACCCGCTTTACGAGGTATGTACACTGCCCGAAGCATCCTTTCGATGTACAAATTTTCAATTACCTTAATATAAAATCGAAGCTCTACTTCGCCTTAAATCGAAGCCTTGCTTCACCTTTTAAAGCAAACTTTTGCTCCATCTTGTTAAAAGCCGAAGCCTTGCTTCGCGTTTTGAAATCGAAGCCTTGATTCCTTTTCATTTAAAACTGAAGCTCTGTTGTGTCCATCTCAAGACCCGAAGCAAACAGCCTCATTCTTTTAAGAACTAAGGTTTCCAGCTTTGTATTGTTAAGGACCAAAGCACGACTTCGAAGACTATTTAAATCCGGAGCACCCCTCCGAAGGCTACACAGCGCCTCCGTTCCCGTAGCAGTGGGCTTTGAGACTTCCGAGCAATGGCTCGGCAAGTCCGGGATTCCAGGCTCTAGCCTGATGCATCCTCGGGTTGAAGATGGCCCAGGGTCGTAGGTGACCCAGAGTCGAAGGTGCCTCAATCCATCACAAGTTCGGTGAATCCACACCAAATATCCTTTTCATTCGCTACAGGATCAAGCTCAAGAAGCCTTGCTTTGTTATCTGAACACGCACCGAGGCCTCGCTTCACGTGACGTGATCTAATCTAAAATTTAAGCATCTCGAAGTCATGCTTCGCTTAAAATCTAAGTGCGTTTCGGAGCCTCGCTCATGCACAATATCCAAATCCAAGCATGCCGAAGCATGCTTCACTTAATTTGGCTACGCTGAAGCCTTGCTTCGCTCCAAATTAATGCATTCAAAAGTGGCCTTCGCTTGACGTGATATAAGTGTCCGAAGCCGCCAAAACGGTGCACCCCTTCGCATTCTTTAATTGCCCGCACCAGCAATGACTAAGTCCATAGCTGCCACGCGCAAGGGGGTACCGAAGTATGTATGCGAAGTGTGCGAATGTAATGCGCAGTATGAGCATGACAAGCTAAAATGTTCGAAACAATCAAATCGTACGAAGCATGTAGATGAAGTATGCAAATACAACAAATCTCATTCATGGAATGATAATTGAGAAGTATGTTACAAATACACTTCGAAAACAAAATTATGAGTAGTCTGTATATAAGCCTAAGAAAAAGCGAGCTCAAGGCCCCAACCCTCGCTTGCTCTTCTTCTGGCCAGGGCCCCCTCGGCTGGACGAAGCCTCGTCGGAGCCTGCTCTCCCACGGCCGGTTCGTCCATGCCCCGAAGCCCGCATACCACGTCTTTCACCTTGCAGGGTTGTCCAAGTCTGCGAGGTAGGTGGTGCCGTGTCAAAGAAAGAGAGGTCAAAGGCTTCGTCAACTGTTAAGGCCGTACCCAAAGGTTGTACCCCCTTGCCACTTAAGTCTACTTCAAAACAGCTTAAGTCTGGCGAAGAAAAAGAACTCCAAAGGACTCTGTCTTCACAGTAGCCAGCAGCTCTTGGGCTCTTGGGCTACTTCGGAAATGGCTTTGCCCTTAGGACCCCTCGGAAGCTTGAACCGAGGGGGGCCTTCGGACCTAGCTACCTTGAGCCCCACCCATAGCTGGCGAAGCTCCTCAGAGTCCTCAAGTACTTCAAGATCAACATTCAAAGGTTGAGCCTGGGTAGGTATAAAGTACCCCCGCATTTATATTAATAAACTGATAAGTTTTTACAGGCCTACAACTAAGATTTACAAGGAGCCTAAGGAGATGTACACCTTCGGAGGCGAAGGCATCGATGTCAAAGGCTGAGCTGGCGAGGCCTGTGCCCTGGCTCGGCGAAGGTGGAGGGCCTTTTGGAGGCCGAGGACTGCTTCACAGCCTTGGGCTTTCCAAGGCTCTTGTAGGCGGTGCCATGCTTCGCGGACGCCCGGCGGAGGCATCACCAAGCGCTGGACTCCGAAGGCCACCGAAGTCGCCGAGGTCGCTGCCTCGAGGTGATTGCACCCCGAGTCATGAAGCATCTGCAGCACCCCTTGACCCACCACTCGAACAGCCATCAGAGCGAAGCCCGTCAGGGACACCTCCGCTGTTGCAGCCACAGTCTTCGAGAACTCAACGTGATCTCCGATTGGGTCCCGAAGGATGAATTCTGGAACCCGACACTTAGTCCCTATTTGCTCAAGGACTGAGGTCAAGCTCGAGGTGGCTTCATCAACGTTGTGAACAATGAAGTCCTGGAGGTAGTGGCCAGCTTTGCGAAGCTCTGAGTTCTCCATTGCCAGCTCCGCTCTAGCCTCCTCCGAAGCTCAAAGCTCCACCCGAAGCTTGTCGGTCTCCGAGACCAAGACCTCCCTTGCCCTGTTGGCCTTGTCCCTCACCGTTTCAGCTGAGGCTTCAGCCCACCTTCGCTTCTCAGCTTCCACCAAGATTTCACGTCGGAGGGCATCCCTCTCCTCCGCCAAGCAAGCCATCCACTCGTCCGTAGAGATGGAGATTTACAAGGAGCCTAAGGAGATCTACACCTTCGGAGGCGGAGGCGTTGATGTCGAAGGCTGAGCTAGCGAGGCCTGTGCCCTGGCTCGGTGAAGGCGGAGGGCCTTTTGGAGGTCGAGGACTGCTTCGTAGCCTTGGGCTTTCCAATGCTCTTGTAGGCGGTGCCATGCTCCGCTTACGCCCGGTGGAGGCGTCACCAAGTGCTGGCCTCTGAAGGCCACCGGAGTCGCCGAGGTCGCTGCCTCGAGGTGATTGCACCCCGAGTCATGAAGCATCTGCAGCACCCCTTGACCCACCACTCGACCAGCCATTAGAGCAAAGCCCGTCAGGGACACCTCCACCGTCGCAGTCATAGTCTTCAAGAACTCGACGCGATCTCTGATTGGGTCCCGAAGGCTAAAGTCTAGAACCCGTCAGTCAGTCCCTATTTGCTCAAGGACTTAGGTCAAGCTCGAGGTGGCTTTGTCAACGTTGTGAACAATGAAGTCCTGCAGGCAGTGGCCGGCTTTGCGAAGCTCTGAGTCTTCCATTGCCAGCTCCACTCTGGCCTCCTCCAAAGCTCGAAGCTCTGCCTGAAGCTTGTCGGTCTCCAAGACCAAGACCTCCCTCGCCTTGTCGGCCTTGGCCCTCGCCGTTTCTGATGAGGCTTTGGCCCACCTTCACTTCTCTGCTACCACCAAGATTTCACATCGGAGGGCATCCCTCTCCTCCGCCAAGCGAGCCATCCGCTCGTCCGCTGAGATGGAGATTTACAAGGAGCCTAAGGAGATCTACACCTTCGGAGGTGGAGGCGTCGATGTCGAAGGCTGAGCTGGCGAGGCCTGTGCCCTGGCTCGGCGAAGGCGGTGGGCCTTTTGGAGGCCAAGGACTGCTTCGCAGCCGTGGGCTTTCCAAGGCTCTTGCAGGCAGTGCCATGCTCTGTGGATGCCTGGTGGAGGCGTCACCAAGTGCTGGCCTCCGAAGGCCACCGGAGTCGCCGAGGTCGCTGCCTCGAGGTGATTACACCCTAAGTCATGAAGCATCTACAGCACCCCTTGACCCGCCACTCGGCCAGCCATCAGAGCAAAGCCCGTTAGGGACACCTCCTCCGTCACAGCCACAGTCTTCAAGAACTCGACACGATCTTCGATTGGGTCCCGAAGGCTGAAGTCTAGAACCCGGCACTTAGTCCCTATTTGCTCAAGGACTGAGCTCAAGCTCGAGGTGGCTTCATCAACGTTGTGAACAATGAGGTCCTACAGGCAGTGGCTGGCTTTGCGCTGAGTTCTCCGTTGCCAGCTCTGCTCTAGCCTCCTCCGAAGCTCGAAGCTCCGCTCGAACCTTGTCAGTCTATGAGACCAAGACCTCCCTCGCCTTGTCAGCCTCGGCCCTCACCATTTCTGCTGAGGCTTCGGCCCGCCTTTGCTTCTCAGCTTCCACCGAGATTTCGCATCGGAGGGCATCCCTCTCCTCTTCCAAGTGAGCCATCCCCTCGTCCGTAGAGATGGCTACTGCGGCATTCAGCGCGAACGCCTGAAAGAATTCAAGAAAAGCATAAGTGTTGATTGAAGAGCAAGTATGACTTGAAGACTGTATAGGACTTTGATCACCTGGATGAGGGCTTTGTTTGCATTTGTGAAGAGGTCGAAGGGGCTCGAGTGGCTGAGTTGAGCCACCAAGCCCCCTGACACTGCATCAATGCAACCTTCATGAAAATAATGAATGGTCGCCTCAGTCACGACCCCCTTTAGCTGAAGAGGCCGGACTATCTCCTCCACTTCAACCTCCGGTGCAGGCTCTAGTGGAGCCGGGCTCCGGTCCACCACCTCGATAGGCTCATCAGCTCTGTCTCAAAGGTTCCCTTCACCGCAGTTGTCACCTCCGTCTTCTTCAGACGAAGAGCTGTCTAACTCTGAACTGCTTCTGCTGTCGGAAGCCTCCATCGGATTAGGTAGGGTGGACCTCGCACCGGCATCGACATCTATAAAAAAGTACAAGTCAATATCCACGCAGGAAAAGAGAAGTATGTTTAAAGTGTTTACCTTCGTCGGAGATTTCTTCGAAGGCGGAGGGAGCGATATGTGCTCCCCAGTCACTTCGCTGCGCGGTCGGAGCCTCAGCCCCTGCGCCCGAAGGTGTCGCCATCACGGTCCTCGCCACCACTTCGGTAGCTGCCGCCGGAGCCCTTGTTGGCTCCGCTCTAGTTCCAGGGCTCACGGCCGTTGCCTCCGTAGTATGGGCTTCGGTTGTTCGGAGCTCTGAGCAAGCCCTTGAAGCTTCGGGTTCATCGTCTTCCACCCTCTTCCTCTTGGAGCTGCTTGCCGAGGGTACAGGGCTGGAGAAGTCTGGCAGAGCTTGGAACCCCTCGACACCGAGCCAGGTCCACACTCTGTTCTACTGTTCCCAAGTCCCCACTAGAGCAAGCCGTTGAGCCTGCTCCTCAGGTGTCGGGGCTCTGACAACGCGCTCCACTGCCATGATAGCCTCCTCCAGAGTCCTTACGTCACGAGCAGCTTCATCAAGATTCCAAGTCAGAACAAGTTATTTTGCGAAGTAAGAAAGTGAAGAGACTTCGAAGTCTTACCAAGGCGTTCAGCCGACACCTCGCTTAGGCCCTCGGAGCCCGAAGGCTGAAAGAGGCCCTCTGGCCAAGAGAGCGCGAGGGGGCTGAGCTGAAGGGTGATGAACTCTTCCGTGAGGTCCCTCATGCTCATCTTCGAAGCTACCCTCTGTAGGAGCGAAATCCTCGAACGAAGGATGTCGGGGCTCGTCTTCACCATGCCTTCACGTCGGTAGGAGATGAGGGCGTTGGTACTCTGAAGGGGAGAGTTCACGCCAACTGTGGCGTAGAACCACTCTTGGTCCCACTTCGAGTACGACTTGCTGTTGGCGGCCCTCGCTGGGAAGGCGTCCTGGTACTCCCTCCGAAGCTGAAAATTGGTGCTCGTGAAGGCCAATGCCCTCATGATGTGGTCGGAGCCGTCCCTTTGCTTCGGCTGGCAGTTAGCGTCGTGGAGGGCTACGAAGACATCGGCGCGCCCGTCGTAGCCTTCGTCCCTCATAGATCACTCGAAGACTGCTAGCCTCGCCACGACGTTCAGCAGCAGATGAGGAAGCTCGAGGTTCTAGGCCTTTACGACTTCACTTAGCATCTCCACCACTGGTAGTCCGAGGCCGGTCTCGAAGAAAGCCTCGAAGAGTACTACTTCGTTAGCCCGAGGCCTCGGTATGGCCTCCGACTTCTCCGGAACCCGAAGCTGGATCTCCGGTGATAACTTCCCCGTGTAGGCCTTCTGGACGGACTCCTCCGTTGAGGCCAAAGCCCTCATCTCCAAAGTTTGCTCAAATTTATCCCATGGCGACCGAAGGTCCCTCGGCCCCAACCGCCTCACTGCAGGCTTCGCCACCGCTGCCTGCACCTGGGCAGAGCTCGAGCTCGAGCCCAAGACCAAAGCCTTCTTTGAAGCAACCTTCTTCGGCATTTTGTGGGGATTCGGCGTGAAGGGCGCTAAAAGCTTGCGAAGCTGGCTCCGCGCGAAGCTAAATATGAAGAGAAGAGAGCGAAGGTTGCAAGGCGTTGAGAAAAAAGCAAATGAGAAGTGTGTTGAAGCCGTGTGAGGTAAACCCCTTTTTATAGGCGGTAAAAATCCCGACGGTTCTCATGCCGAAGTCACTGACAGGTGGGCCTCGAGCGAAGTTGAAGCGAACCGGTGCACGGTAATGATCAGTTTTATAGCCGTTGCGGAGTCATTCGATCTCCCCGAGGTCATTCTGACAGTCGAGGCAGGCAATTATTATCTTCGCAAGTCGAAGCCTCCTCCAGTCCAAGCTCCGAAGGCCTATCTTCTCTAAAGTTGCATTTTTATTGTCTTTTGTCCAAAGGTGCACGCACCCCTTCATCCTGAAGGGCTGCAGGCGAGGGGCTACTGTTGGGGGAATAAGTTCCCTTAACCAGGGGCCAAATGACGTTAGCCTCTGTAGGCCCCTGGCCCGAAGCCTGACTCTGTCGAAGCAGGTCCCTATCTACTGAAGTTATTTCTAAGCCTCCAGACTCCTTTCGGAGACCTCCAGAGTGAGGCCTCCGGACCCCTTTCGGAGCCCTCCGGAGAGAAGCCTCCAAGCTCCGTACGAAGTCTGCCAGAAGCCAAGTCTTCAAGCTCTTTGAAGTTCTCTTCGGAGTTAGCCTCCGGCCTTTCATTGGAGTTAGCCTCCGAGATCCTTTAGGAGCTCCCTAGGGCCGGTCTCCGGACCCTCTCTAGCCAATTCGAAGCTAAGTCTCCGAGAGCCTAGTTCGGAGTTCAGTTCGGAGCACGCTTCGAAGCCCACTTCGGAGTGTCCTTTGAAGCCTTCCTCACAGCCTCCGCCCAAAGAGCTCCGACCGCTACTTCGAACCAGGAAACTATCTATACTTCGGTACAATGTAGAAGCCATACTGGGGGCCCCTCTGCCCCTAGTATGTCGTTTAGCTATTCAGAAGTGACGTTTATCTGACACGTCTGTAAGGCTGTAAAGCACTTTGTATAGTAGACTAGCCTTTTCCCTTCTTGCCTCTATAAAGCCTATGACTTATAGAGGCCATTTAGGTCTTTTCCTTAGGCTTGCGTGCCTATAAAGCCAGGGCCAAGCCCTTGTAATAGTTTAGCTCCAGCAGCACCATGAGATCCTCCGGATCCATTATATTCAACCGAGGCAAACTATGCCAAATCCACCACAAACTGGACGTAGGGCTATTATCCCTTTGGGGAGGTCTGAACCTGTATAAATCTTTTCTCCTTCTGAGAGAACCCTTTGAGGTTCATTTTACACACCATATATAAACACAAAACCCATGCTGTAGCTAACACAATTGCTACAACATTTACCTTTTCCAGGCCCCATTCTCATAGCCACCTCCGGAATTGGCTTCAGATATTTTGAAGCTTCGGGCGCAGTCTTCACGGCATGAGTCATCTCCATTGGAGTTGATCCTATAAAGGCCAAAGGTATTATATATTGCATAAATTTTGTAGGACATGAAAAGAAAGGAAAGGTACTCTACTGAGGTTTAACATCGATGTTTTGTCGCCGGATGAGCATAGGACTGCTCGGAGGCTCGATCGCCTCTTCAAAGTCTTCTTCACACTCAGAACTAGAAACCGAAGGATTAGCTACTAAAACTTCTCTGACAACCGCAGCTATCACTTCATTCGGAGCCGAGACTTGATCATTTGTCGTCCCGACTCCACCTTCTCCAGTAGCAGGGGCCTCTTGGCCAAACAGGACATTCTGATTCTCTGCCTGCTCGAGGTTATCCTTTGCAACAGGCACGGTCGCTGCATCACCCTCGCTGGGAACTTCAACTTTTGGTTGTATCCCTTCATCCCCGGTAATGAAGGCCTCAAACTCTCTTCAAATTTCTACTGGTCCTTCATCTTCAGATGACTCTGAAGACGAAGTAGGGGATTTAGAAGGGGCGACAAAATTTGGCTTCTGGGCCACCTTCTTCACGGGTGTCTTGGCCGGTGCTGAGGTCCCCTCTTCATCTTTCCTCTTCCTGGTACCAGGCTCGGACGTGCTCCAGTCTGGAAGAGAAGGAACTTCAACACCGAGTACGCTCCATACTCGGTTGAATCGCTCCTAGGTGCCCACTAGCTTCACCCTCCATTCCTTATCAGCGAGAGTAGGGGCTCCGAGGATCTTCTCCAAAGCTCGTACAACTTGCTCCGAAGTCAAGGTGGTGCGTGGAGCTGAAAGATAAGATTTTATATAAGTTAAATCATTTTTTATGAAATTATTATATATAAAACATTTTGCAAATTCTCCGAAGTTTCCTGCAACACTTGAAGAGATCTCTCGGAGTCCACCCTCCGGATTCTCTTCGAAGTTAATAGGCCAGTTGGCTATCAAAGGCAGAATTCGGATCCCGATGAACTCCTTCGCTAAATCCCGCATTCTCATGCGGAGACTTATCATTTGTAACAGGTTAAGGCGAGCTTCGAGATGGCCCCGGTCCGGATGAACTTCTGCTTCTCTCCGGTAAAATATGTCTTCAAGAGGCCCGACCAAAGTACTGTCCGCTCCAACTTCGGCGTAGAACCAGCAAAGAACCCAGTCCGTATACCATCGGGCATTGATGACCTTCACTGGGAACTGAGCTTGGTACTCATCATGGAGCCGGAAGTTAATATTGTCGAAGGTAATTACTATTTTCTCTCCTCCGGAGCCCTGGTAAGTCTTAGGCTGGCAGGAAGCCTTATGGAGTGCAGCAAAGATCTCTGCCCTCCCTTCACAACCTTCGGCTCATATCGCCCATTCGAAGATCGCAAGGAGTGCTATGGCGTTCAAAGATAATTGAGGAAGAGTAACGTCAAAAAGCTCCAATACCTCAGAAAGGAAGTCTACCGCAGGAAGTCCCAACCCAGCCTCGAAGAACACTTCGAATACAACTACTTCTTCAACCTGAGGTGAAGGGATTGCTTCCTGGCTGAGCTGACAAATCTTGATCCCCGGACTAATCTTCCCCGCAATCGCAGCAGCAATGGTTTTCTTCATGCAGGTTGAAGGTCCCAGGGTGTAAGATTGGTCCGAATACTTTGAAGACGCTAGAAGGAGGTCATGGGGGCCGGCCGGATGGCGATTGTCCGCAGGCGCCGTCGCTGCTGTGGCTGCCATAGCTTGCTGCCTGGCCAAGGTCGAAGCCGCGACGGGAGCCTTGTGACTAGGCTTCGCCATAGAAAGAGATGAGAGCTTGAAACTAGAGCTCAGAAAGCTAGAAGAGGAATAATGCAGGCGTAGTGAGTAAAGTATCTTGAATGCACCTTTGCCCCTTTATTTATAGCCTGTGCTCACAAATTTTTTACCGTCCATACATGACGTTCTGTCTTCTGTACCGTTATTATTTCAAAAATCGAAGCAACGTCATAACTCCTTTCGAGAGAAAGGGGTAACAACTATTTTTGTGAGTCTAACGGTCTTTTAAGCTTCGCAAAAATTATCTTCGGAGCTACTTTGATGAAACCTTCGCATGGAAGTTGATTCGAAGTTTGTAAATTCCTGAATACTTGCAAGGTTGGTATATTTTATTAAGCCCCTGAGCATGAATATATTTCTTGCGTATATTGCTTTCCTAACTTTGCAGATCGCTCGAAGAAGCATATTCGAGGGGCTACTATTCACTACGCCAAAACAGATGTCTTTCGTCTGCCAAATTAACTTTCGTCGGCTTTTGGGAAAGCCGACGGAAGTTATTTAGGCCGACGGAAGTTAACTTAACTTCCGTCGGCTTCTGACAGTGGCCAACGGAAGTTAGCGGAGATTTTTTCCACGGCCGATCGGATCCCCCTAACTTCCGTCGGCCAGCATTAAAGCCGACGGAAGCTAACTTCCATCGGCTTTAATGCTGGCCGACGGAAGTTAGGGGATGTTGGGACGACGGATCGGACCAGCAGGTTTTCTTAGTGAGAATGAGAGTAGTGTATTCAATGCTCCTTGAGTCCCCCCTTACAACTATAGCTAAGGGTATTTATAAGGCGCCCCGTCCAGAGGACCAAGCGCCTCTGGACCGCCAACGGTTACACGGCCAGACGCCGGTCGGTAGTACTGACAAAACAGACTATACATAGTACAGACAAGAAGATTCGACTCTGATAGCGTATCAGCCGTGTCGGACGCTGTATGCGCCGCCCGACATGGTTCAGAGGATTGCGATTCTGTCTCCCCGCATATTTATCCAGTCCTTTTCTCGCCAGCGCTTCCTCCGGATTCACTACCGCGGGCCGAGGGGTGGCCCCCGGCAATCTTCTCCCGGAGGGTGGCCTCCAGAGCCGGGGGGTGGCCTCCGGCATCTTCATGCCGGAGGGTGGCCTCCTCCGGCACTAGGCCTCGGACCCCCTGGTTGTGGGCCCCCTTCGCCGTCGGGATTATCTCCCCCAACAGGGGATTTATTCTCCAATTGGGCGCGCGTACAGGGAGACCTAATCTCCCTCTACGCGTGCGCGCCTAGCCCGTCTCGCCTCCTGCCACCGCCGCCTACCGCCGCCACTGCCTCCCGCCACCACCACCGCATCCTCCCACCGCCGCCGCGTCCCGGACGCCTCCCGCCCGCGCCCACCACCCGCACCCGCCGCCGCAGGTTGCCCTAGCGGCCGCCCACCGCCGCCCATGCCCCCACTGCCCGCCCTCATCGCCGCCGGCCCCCGCCGCCACCGGCCCCCGCCCACCGCCGCAGGCCGCCCTCGCCGGTGCCCCGCCACCGTGCTCCCGGCCACCGGCCAACCGCCCACGCGTACCCCCGCCACCGCAGGCCGCCGCCCGTCGGTGCCCCGGCCCCCGGCTGCCAGCCACCGCCCACGTCGGTGACCACCGGCGTCCATCCCGGCACCCCGCCGCCGCCGCCACCATTCGCCCGTCACCCGCCAACCGTAGCCGTCGCCACCGTCGTTCCCAAGTAATTTTTACCCTATATATAATAATGTCGTCTCTTTTTTGTGGTTGAATTGAATCAATGTTTATTGCATGTTTTGCATGCTCTCATATTGCTTGAGGTTGATGACATAGTGATGAAATCATTTAATCAGTGTTTTTTGTGAAAAGAACATGTGGCATGAGACCTAGACCAGATTTATAGTCAAATAAAACTAATCATGTCAGGACTGAGGAATTTTTTAATATATTGTCATGTTGTCATGTTGTAATGAATTGGATCATGGTTGTCACGGCGTCGACTAGGCGCCGACTAGGCGTCCAGGCGGTCCCCGCCGAGCGCCATGCCGGCTAGCCTCGCCTGGTGGAGTTGGGCGCCCGCCTGGCCATTCAAGGCATCACCCATGGTGACTAGGTGGTCACCGGGTGTCTCTGGGCGACCGACTAGGTGAAAGTGCCTTCGACTAAGGCGTCAACGTGTCGCCCTAGCTAGCCCACCTATCGAGTCTCGACTGAGTCGACTCTCTACCTCCCCTTCCACTTGCGCAACCACCTCTGCCCCTTGCGCCGCTGGCCGCCGCCTCTGCTACCCCTCCCCTTGTGCCGCCAGCCGCCGCCTCTGCTACCTCTCCCCTTGCGCCGCCGGTTGTCGCCTCTGCTACCCTTCCCCGTGCGCCGCGTTGCCGCCTCTGCTACCCCTTCCCCTTGTGCCACCGCCGCCTCTGCTACCCCTCCCCATGGCACCTCTCTCCTTTCTGCCTCTCTAATCCTCTCCCCCTCCCTCGCGGCGATGGTGCGGCGTGGGCTCGATAGGGCATGGCGAGGGCGCAGCAAGGCACTTCCGTCGGCCAAAGGCTAACTTCCGTCAGCAATTGGTCGCCGGGTGTCTCTGGACGGTCGACTAGGTGAAAGTGCCGTATGTCAAATCACTAATTCTGATGCACAACATTGACGTTATGCATCAGGAACGTAATGTTGGTGAAAGCATTATAAGTACATGTATGGATTTTACTGACAGGACAAAAGATAATGTAAAGGCAAGAAGAGATTTAGCTGAGATTTGTAATCGACCAACCCTTGAGTTGACGAATAGTGGTGGCAAGCCATGTGCCCCATTTTGTTTAAAACCTAAAGAAAAAAACAAGTAATGAGGTGGTTGAAAATTTTGAAATTCCCAGATGGTTACGCCGCAGGATTTAGAAGAGCTGTGAACTTGAAGACAGGGAAATTAAATGGATTGAAAAGTCACGATTACCAGATAATAATGGAAAGACTCCTTCCTGTAATGTTTCGCGGGTACCTGAATGATGATGTGTGGAAGGTGTTAGCTGAGCTGAGCCATTTTTATAGACAACTTTGTGCGAAAGAAATTAAGAAAGATATGATGGAGATGCTAGAGAAAGAGATCCCGGTGCTTTTATGTAAACTGGAAAAAATATTCCCTCCAGGGTTCTTCAATCCAATGCAACATTTACTGGTTCATCTGCCATATGAATCTAAGGTAGGTGGCCCTGTGCAATATAGGTGGATGTATCATATTGAAAAGTCCCTAAAGAAGCTTAGAGCGATGGTTGGTAATAAGGCCAGAGTTGAAGGTTGCATCGCAGAAGAATTTAAATTGAAAGTGATAGCATACTTCACTAGTGTATACTTCGCTGAGCATCACAATGTCAACACACCTGCTACACGGTACCATATGGATGAAGACCATCCTTGTAGTGATCTCCAAATATTTGGGTGGAAGGGCATAACTGTTGGTGTCTCCACGACATATTATGTAACTCAGGAAGAACGAACAAATGCCTTGCTCTACATGTACTCAAATATGGAAGAGATGGAACAATATTTCGCGTAAGTGATTCTTTTTAGTTTTATATTTTACCTCCAAATTTTATACCCGTTTGTTTACCTATTTGTTACAATGACAGTATGTTTGATTCGAAATACTTGACGTCTGGTCGTCAACCAACGGAGAAGCAATTAGATAAATTGCGTCAAGAAGGAGTAAATG
Source organism: Zizania palustris (assembly GCA_019279435.1). Taxonomy (NCBI): domain Eukaryota; kingdom Viridiplantae; phylum Streptophyta; class Magnoliopsida; order Poales; family Poaceae; genus Zizania; species Zizania palustris. The sequence continues at coordinate 115,526,820 of JAAALK010000283.1, read as the reverse complement.
GCGGGCCTAGTTTCCTCACTTGGTTCAGAGAACATGTAAATCCTTACCTTTTGTGACACGTATTATTTTAGTCTACTAGGTTAATTATCTGATAATCTCCTAAAATTTGCAGTGTGTGCTCGCTGACAATGTACATATAGACTTGCGACAGCTCTCTTACGGGAGTATTAGTGCCAAAAGTTACGGTCGCTATGATGTTAATGGTTTCTGCTTCCGTTCAACTATTTTTGAAGCATATCGACCTCTAGCGGCAACAACTAATACTGGAGTTGTTACAAGGGTCGTTGATGGACAAGGACACGAAACTATGTATTATGGAATCATCAAAAATATAATTGAGTACAAATTTGCCGGGAATAAGGAGATTAAAGTAGTCTTCTTCGATTGTGATTGGTTCGACCCTAAACATGGTACTCTTGAAAACCAATTTGGGATGGTTGAAGTCAAACATGCGGAACGATTATCTGGTTGCGACAATTTTGTCCTTGCTCACCAAGTCGAGCAGGTGTATTATATGCCCTACCCATTTGAAAAACTAAGTGCTTGGTGGGTAGTCTACAAAGTGAATCCTCGGGAACGTCTACACACCCCTAGTGATTGCGCTTATCAATTGGAGGTTGAAGAGGTCGATGAGGTTTACCAAGATGATGAATTGCTGACTTCGTTTAATGTAGAGTCAGAATCGTCGACAGATTCTTTTCTCGGCGATTCTAATGATGTGGCAGTTCCCGAGAAAAGGAAACACCAACATAAGAAGAAAAAAGTAACATGGCATGCTTTGGGGAGAAAAGGACAAATTGATCCTGATTTTGATGATAATTTACAAGTAATTGTTTTCATACATGCATATGCAATATACTTCATATTACATGTTTTTTCATATGTACAAACCTTCTTTACTAATAAATGTTTGTTTGTACTTATTTTGAATAGGATGTCGAAAAAGGTGAGGAGTGTCACGAGGAAGCTCTTCCGCTTGGGGAGTTCATCGGCGAGTACTCCGGCGAGTACACCGACGAGTCAGGAGGACACCCTATTCCAGGGTAGTTCCTCTTCGTCAAACAGACGTCGTCAAGAGCAGCTCCTGAGATGCATAGATCCGACATTAATTGGTCGGCCTATTGCATTTCAACTAGATGATGAGGTAACTTTCAGATTGTTTTTTATGTCAGTTATAAACTATTACTAATTGTTTCAATACTGTTTTGTAGGAGGAAGAACACTTGGAGAGTGCGGGTCACGAGGATCATCCGGTGGGTGGGGGCAGGAGGGGGATGTCCCAGAGTGTGCGGCATAGAGGGATGACCCAGAGGGTGTGGGGCAGGGGGATGACCCGGAGGGTGCGGGGCAGGGGGATCTCCCGGAGGGTGCGGGTCAGGAGGAAGGTGCTGAGGCTGCCGGCGGGTCCTCAGTATCTTTCAGGATGAGCCACCTGGTCGCCCCACCAGTAGTCTCTTCCGGTGGAGCCAAAATCGAGATTACGCCTGTAGGTGATGGGTAAGTGTAATACTCTTCTGTTGTTTTGCTTTTTTTTCTTCAAAAAATTTCTTTCACTAAACTGACTTTATTTATTATGTATTTCTAGATCTTGAATTGACTCTCGGTTTGACGGCACTTCGAGGGTCAGGCAGGTTAACCAGATATTGGGTAACCTATGTCGTCTGCACTACCCAGGGGTGCTGACAATGCCGACCGGTGAGCGGGTTCTATGCCAGACATGGGACCAGTACCGGTTTGCTCCTAACAGGTGCCACAGAACTACTCAGGGGGCGGTGTCTCATGACTTCTGGGTATGCAAGTGTTTCTTCAATCTTCTTTTAGGCTTTTCGAGTTACAACACTTTACTAATCATTACTTTTGCAGTTACGCTTTTGCTTGCCAGAAGTCGGCAATCACCATAACCATGCCCTTCAAGTCTTCAACAACAATGCACATAAGGTGGTGAAGGACGCCATTTCGTATGCCCGCATTCAAGCGAACAATGCTTACTACAAGGAGAAGCTAGGGCAACGAATGAGCAAGGCGACGGGCTCATCGTCAATCTATTTGACTGAAGAAGAATACCGTTCGGTAAACAATTCTAACTTTTTAAATCTTTGATTGTTGAGATTTGTTGTCATATAATACAAATAACATCTCTGTTCAGGTGAGGATTCCGTGGTTTGCAAACCGCGAGGACGCATATTTTGAATTCTACAAGATTTGGTCTTCAACCGCATTTAAGAAGACTTCCCAGCAGAAAAGACAATGCCGCGGGACGGATCCAAAGCACAGATATGGTGCCGACAGACATATTCGCCACGCTAAACGCTTGGTAAGACCTCCTTCTGTCACTCTCTAGCTATAGATACATTGTAATGCGACTAACTCATTTCTAATGTACAGGAAGCTAAATCTGGCAACGTGCCAAGTGACATAGAGGTGTATACCTCTGGTCACGAAGGAAGCGATCCTACACAGCCAGATGTCTTGTGTAGCCAGACAGCCACGGACCATTTGGTGAGATGTTATTAAGAGTTTACGTAATTTCATTTTTCTGCGTCTAGCTAATCGGACATGTTTTTTGCAGGCGCAGTATGGTGAACACATGGTTCGACTCCATGGAGAGGACTATGATTGGCGGAGAGAACCTGTCGACCAAATGGCCGTGTACTCCAACGGAGGTGGCAAAAGCCATGGACGGTGAGACAGTGTTTTTATTAATGTTTTGTGTATAGTATTGTGATGGTAACTAACTCATTCAATATTGCAGGTACTCCATGTTCAATGGAGTTATTGACTCGAGAGCGGTGAGAGCTCAGAAGTCAGCTCAGTCGTCGCAGAGCTCCGTCGGAGTTGGCTCCAGCCGTCGTCGCTCTTCAGAAACCCCGGAGGTGGATCGGGTGAGGGAGGAAATGAGGCAGGAAATGAGGCGGCGCGACGAGTACTATACCGCCTGCTTAGCACAACAGCAGGCGATGATCCAAATAAGTTTAGTTTGGAGTGTTGTAGTTAAAAAGTATTCAGAAATAGGTTTAGAACTAACTGATTACATTACAACATGTGTAGAAACTAGCCCAGCAGCATGGTGGATTTGACATGTCCAATTTCCAACCACTACCTCCCCCGCCACCACCATTATATTCTACATCACCTGAGGTACCTCCTGACATATCGTTACTTCATATACTTAAGTTAGTGTTTAGAAGAGTAGTTGAGTTAATTCGTTCTCTAATTTTGTCTATTTCTTCAGATTTTCCGTACGCCTGGCCAGGATGGAGCCTCTCGGGCAAATGTGGATGAAGCGGGAGGCAGCGGCGGCACCCACGACCCAAATGTGGGTGAAGCGGGAGGCAGCGGCGGCACCCACGACCCAAATGTGGGCGATCAGTGAGTATGTGGACAAATATGACTTTGTATGTGGCTCTCGCTGTGTTTTGTGAATTTGTATGTGAATTTGGATGTTATATGTGAATTCAGATGTGTACTGTGACTTTAGATGTGAATTCAGTTATATTATGTGATTTTGGATGTGATGTGTGAAGTGTGGATGTGAATTTGGATGTGAGATGTGATTTTGGATGTTATATGTGAAGTTTGAATGTGATTTTGGATGTGAAATGTGAATTTGGATGTGTATTGTGAATGTGATTGAAATTGTGGTTGGATGTGAGTGTGAGTAGGGGAACCAGGAAAAAACAAAAAAAATACCAGCTAACTTCCGTCGGCTTTTACCATAGCCGATGGAAGTTAGCTGGTTTCGGCCACGTGGGCAGAAAGGCTAACTTCCGTCGGCTAGGGCCAAAGCCGACGGAAGTTAGCTGCCCCTAACTTCCGTCGGCCAGGCTGGCCGACGGAAGTTAGCGCCCCTCTACTAACGTGGCAGAGTTCGGGGCTAACTTCCGTCGGCCAAAGGCCGACAGAAGTTAGCGTTTTGCTGACGGAAGTTAGCTTCTTCCGTCGGGAAAGGGCTAACATCCGTCGGCTTTGGCCGACGGAAGTTGCCTGTTTTGTTTTAGTGATTGGGAGAAAATACTTCATCCCCAAGGTCTCAAAAGTGATAAGACAAAGATAATTTACTGGGCCGAAGTCCAAGATTTAATTTCAGCCTCACATATGATCAAGCTCGGAGAATCCGTCCAGACTTCTGTTCGGAGTATAACTTCAAAGGTTCAATCTTCAGAGAGCTTATCTGCCAGCAAGGATGGAAGACTTATCTTCTTTCTAATTAGATTAGTCTTTTACCATTTTAACCCTATTAGTGGTACCAAAATAGTTTCCACTATGTCGGTTGTAATTGAGGGGTAAAAAGGTCTTTTCCTTAAGATTTTACCTATAAATACCCCCTTTCTCACTCTGTAATAATCATTGAATACTCAGATATTCAATACGCAACTTCGAACTACTTCGAGCTGTTATCCTATTCGGAGGCTTGAAATAGTCCGCTTGACAAACTCTTCGTTTGTTAGTTCTTAACCTTCGAGAACATGTTAGCGTAAACTTTTATGCCAACAGTGTCATTGTCACTTCGTATGAACTTCAATTCACCAGGGAGTTCAGTAAATAGTCTCAAAGATAAGCTCCGAAAGTGTGAAAACACTTCATCCTTTCTAGCTAAAAAGAAGACCCAAGAGTAGCGAGAGAAATCATCAACAATGACAAGAACATACCATTTTCCACCTAATGAACAAACCCGGGAAGGACCATGTCTTCAATGCACCTTGACTTCCGAGACCTTCGTCAGGTGTCCCTTTGAGTGCCTCCCTCCGGAGCACACTTCGAAAGCCTTGCCTCAATCCTGAGGACTTTGTCCACCATACTCCAAAGTTACTCCTTCTAGAGCACCCTTCGAAGTGCCTCGCCTCCGAGGACTTTGCCTTGGGGTACCTTCAGCCGGAGCCACCATCCGCAATTTCTACCTTCGCCTGGCGCACCTTGACCCAAGGACCGACCTTGACCCCACGTAGCCTTCGTGACCGAGCTCCCACTCTCCTGGCATCAAGCCTCCCGCTTGACCCAGGTTCACTAGATGCGAACCGTCTGTGGCCTACAAAGTCACCTGCGCACCACCGACAAGTAGACAAGATTTTCCAGTACCCCGGAGACCTCTCCGGTAAACAACCTTCGGTACACACTTCGGTATACCGCCCAAAGTACCAAGCCCTTCGGTACAAACAAATCATCGTGCTCTGCCGGACCCCTCCAATAGACAGACTCCGCTGCATAGCTGCAGCCAGCCAACTTCAAACCCTTCAGTAGACACCTCCGAACCCCTTCGGTAGACACCTCTGAACCCCTTCGGAGGGACCCCTTCGCTCAGAAGGAAACTTGTCAATCACTCATCATAGACTAGAAACCAAGGCACATTTCAACTTGGTTTCTCAGTGACGATGTATTCTTTGCCCTCCACTTCCTGAGTTAGCACAGCTCCTATCACGCTATCTTCTACAGCAACATATAGCCGAAACAGAATCCCGACTTTCGGTGCTCTAACCACAGGTGGTGACAACAAGCACTCTTTAATCTTCTTAAAAGCGCGTTGCTGACTTGCCCCCCAAGTGAATTCGGCTTTGGTATTTGGCCGAAGTATGGGGACAAAAGCATCAATCTTGCTAGACAAGTTAGATATAAAGCGACGCAAATAATTAACCTTGCCTAGCAACTTTTTCACATCTCTCTTGCATGTCGACGCTTCACAGTTTCTAATCTTCTCAAGCCTCTTAGGATCAATTTTGATACCTCTTTCATGAATCATGAATCCTAGGAAGTTGCCCACCGACACGACAAAAGCACACTTGAGCAGGTTCATTTTTAAGCCATACTAACGCATCCTATCAAAAGCAACTCTCAAATCGGCTAAATGGTTTCTCATACCATCCTATTTGAACACAACGTCATCTATGTAGACCTCTAGCATAACTACTAGCAAGTCATGAAAGATCAAGTTCACAACACATTGATATGTAGCGCCAGCATTCTTTAAACCAAAAGTCATAACAACCCACTCAAACAAGCCGACAAAACCAGGGCATAGAAAGCCTGTCTTATAGACGTCCTCTTCGACCATAAAGATCTAATTATAACAAGTGTTGCCATCAAGAAAACTAAGTACCTTGTGTCCTGAAGCATCATTGATCAGCATGTCGGCTATTGACATGGGGTACTCATCCTTCGGAGTGGCCTTGTTCAAGTCCCTGAAATCAAAAGACACACGAATATTGCCACTCCCTTTCTTTTCTACAGGCACAATGTTAGCGACCCATTTAGCATACCTGCATGGCCTAATAAAATTAAACGTAAGTAATCATTCTATATATTCTTTAACTCGGTCATACACTGCTGAATTAAAGCGATGAGGGGGTTGTTTATGACGCCTAAACCCAGGTTTATAGGCAGCCGATGCTCCACGAGCTCACGGCTAAGTCCAAGCATCTTGCTATACTCCCAGGCGAAACAATCGACATATGATCGAAGCAACTTTATTACTTCGGCCTTTTCACCAGCTTGCAAATTTTTGTTTACAAAAGTCAGCCTTGGAATACTACCATCACCTATATCGTCCTCTTCTAGAGGATCGGCCGATGCAAAACCTTGACCTAACTTTTCTACTTTGCTAAAATCTTCAATGGCTTCGGCAATACCATCTTTAGAATACCGATACTTCACCACACGAGACTTTGGCCAATCAAGATTAGTTGTACTAGGCATGAATACTAGTTTAGAGATAGTCGTGGTACACTAGCCGACTTTATAGACACGGGAACAAAATGCCCCTTGGACACGCTAATAAAGTCATAATCCGAGAGATCTCTACTAGACATACACTCTATCTTATCATGGATGGCGTCAACAGACACATCGGCCAAAGCAACCTGGGCCAAAGTGTCAGCTGGTACAACCTCCACATCATTGAAAGTTATGTTACGAGTGGGTCGTTATGACTTTTGGCTTGAAAAATGCTGGTGCCACATATCAGCGTGCTATGAATTTGATCTTTCACGACTTGCTAGGAGTTATGTTAGAAGTTTACATTGATGACGTTGTGGTCAAATCGGATGCTATGGGAAACCATTTAGTCGATTTGAAAGTTGTTTTTGATAGGATGCGACAGTATGGCTTAAAAATGAACCCACTCAAATGTTATTTTGGCGTGTCGGCAGGTAAGTTCTTAGGTTTCATGATTCATGAAAGAGGCACAAAGATTGATCCTAAGAGGCTTGAGAAAATTAGAAACGTTACGGCGCCAACATGCAAAAAAGATGTGCAAAAATTGCTAGGCAAGATGAATTATTTGCGTCGCTTTATATCTAACTTGTTCAGCAAGATTGACGCCTTTGTCCCCATACTTCGACTAAAAAATGAGGCCGAGTTCACTTGGGGGGCAAGCCAGCAAAGCGCCTTTAAGAAAATCAAGGAGTGCTTGTCATCGCCGCCCGTGGTGAGAGCACCCAAAGCCGAGATTTTGTTTCAGCTGTACATCGCTGCTAAAGATAGCGTGATCAGGGCCGTGCTAACCCAGGAGGTAGAAGGAAAAGAGTACATCATCATGTTCCTGATCCGCCACCTGCTGGACGCCAAGACCAGGTATGCGTTTGTGGAACGTTTATGTTTATCACTTTACTACGCGTGTACCAAATTGCTCCACTATCTTCTCCCTACTACATGTGTTGTCGTTTGCCAAACTGATGTTATAAAACACATTTTACAAAAGCCGATTCTAAGTGGAAGAATCAGAAAATGGGCTTACGCTTTGATTGAATATGATTTGGCCTATGAGCCCCTAAGATCTATGAAAGGCCAAATCGTAGCCAACTTTATAGTTGATCACCACATAGACGTCAATTGGAGTGACAATGTTGCTTTGATTGAGGTAATGACGTTGAGACTTTACTTTGATGGTTCAGCTTGCAAAAATGGCCAAGGTATTGGAGTGGTTCTCATATCACCTAATGGAGCGCACTTTGAGACCTCGGCTCGTTTAGAGTTTCCTTCTACTAATAACCAAGCTGAATACGACGCTTTACTGCTAGGGATTGAATTATTAGAATCCATGGGTGTTAAACATGTTCATGCACATGGTGATTCCCTCTTAGTGGTGCAACAAGTGGCTAAGAGTGCTCAATGTTTTAATGGCTTGCTAAACAACTACTTGGATAAGTGCTTGGACATAGTTGCTACTTTTGATGACTTCAAAATTTCTCATGTGTCAAGAAAGGCCAATTCGGTTGCAAATGATTTGGCTCAGCAAGAATCTAGTTACCATGTTAGGAGAGGAAAGTTTTCTGTATGGGAAAAGCCGATGTTTGGTCTCACTATCGAAGCCGGTGACTTCGGACAGGCACACCCTCTAGGGTGGACACCTTCGGCAGCCGGAGACTACCACGCGTTGAGGTCCCGAGACCGGAGTGCTCTGCCCACCGAAGAGTCTGGCACACAAGAGCCCACGAGCCGGAGTCCCTAGGACAGCGAGGGCTTTCGGGAGTCCGGACCCTCCAGCAGGGGTCTTCATCCTAATGCGCTTCGCACAGCCAGTCCAGCCAGGCTTCGGCAGAAGCAGGAAGGGCTCGGGGGGCACCCCGAAATCAGTAGCCTTGATACTTTTCCAGGGAGTGAGCTAGAGAAACCCTCCGAAGCCCATAAGGGCGATTGAAGAATTCCAATCATCCAGTATTTGAGAGACCCTAGCCAAAGATTTGATTAGAAGGTTCGGCGACAAGTGTTTAAATTTGTGTTAATAGACGACACACTATATCGCCGAACCATCGACGGAGTACTGTTAAAGTGTCTAGAACACGAACGATCCCAGGTGGCTACGGGAGAAGTCCGTGAAGGACGTTGTGGCACTCATTAGTTGGCCCAGAAAATGAGTTGGATGTTCAAAAGAGCGGGTTTCTACTGGCCGACTATGACTAAGACTTGTTTTAAGTATTATATAGGGTGTGAAGCATGTCAGAAGTTTGGCAATATTCAGTTAACTCCTGCTTCATTAAACAACCCTATTGTCAAGCCATGGCCGTTCTGAGGTTGGGGTTTAGACTTGATCGGCCAAATTCACCCTCCTTCCTCAAAAGGGCATCGGTTCGTGTTGATGGCGACGAATTACTTCACCAAGTGGACCGAGGCCGTGCCTCTCAAGAATATGACTCACAATGAGGTACTTGACTTTATCTTGAAGCACATCATACATAGATTTGGCATTCCTCTAACTCTCACTACAGATCAAGGTAGCTCATTTGTTTCTAAGGAAGTGAAGGACTTCGCCGAATATTATGGTATTAAGTTGATAAACTCTTCACCCTACTATGATCAGGCCAATGGTCAGGCCGAGTCTAGTAATAAAACTGTGATTAAGCTCATTAGGAAGAAAATTGAAGAATTCCCTAAAAGGTGGCATGAAGTGCTCTCCGAGGCGCTATGGGCTTGTAGAATTGCAAAGCATGGTGCTACCAAAGTTAGTCCGTATGAGTTGGTATTTGGACAAGAAGCCATTCTACCTATAGAAGTAGATCTTGGCTCTTTAAGAGTGTTAAAGCAAGATGGCATATCGGTCGACGAGTATGAGACTCTTTTGAAAGACAATCTAGAAGAATTGACCGATAAGAGATTGAGGGCTTTAGAAGCCATAGAAGTAGACAAGAGGAGAGTAGCTAGAGCCTACGATAAGAAGGTTAAACCAAAATTGTTTCAAGTAGGTGAGTTGGTCTAGAAGACGATTTTACCTTTAGGCACTAAGAGTCCCAAGTTTGGTAAATGGTTACCTAGTTGGGAAGGCCCTTTCAAAATAGTTGAAATCGCTCCTGGCAATGCATATGTGTTAGAATCTCTACAAGGAGAGCGGTTTCGAAGGGCTTTGAATGGTATATACTTGAAAAGGTATTTCCCAAGTGTGTGGCAAACATCTTAGAAGAGGTCAAAAGGACGATATGGAAAGTATCGTCTTTAGCACGTTGTGCTTTTAGTTCACTTAGTTCACTAAAAGGCAGGGGGGCATGTGTTGATAGCAAAAATGACATCAATGATTAAGATTGTCAAAATATCGATTTTGGCAATTTGAGACGAAGATACACATGTCCCGGGTCAGGCCGAAGCCCTATAGGGCCAAAGAACCATTGGGCTATGGGCTCCGGAAGCTTCTAGCCAGCCAACGGCCTTCAGCCAGGAGGCCTTCGGAGGCCCACCCCACCGAAGCTTCGGCCCAAGGAGCAGGCTTCGGCAGGCTTGGCCGAAGGCCCACTACGGGTGAAGCTAGAGTTGGACCCGATTATAGCTAAGTGTTTATCTCTATTTATTCGAATTATATCAGATTAGATTAGAGGTCTAGCCCCTATAAGTATAGAGGCGAAGCTAGTTCATAGGCCCCTCCCAACACAAATCAACCGCAAAGCCTAGCTTTGAATCACATTTACTTTATCTTTACTTTTCTATACTCTTCGTGGGTTTTCCTGGAAGCCCTCCGATGGCCACTTCGGAACAGTGGCAATCCTTGTTATTTCGCTTGTGAAGTATCTGTTAATATACGTAATAGATTGCTATCACCTTGTTACTTCGCATGTGAAGTATCCATTAATCTACGTAATAGATTGTTATCGCCTTGTTACTTCACCTGTGAAGTATCCGCTAATCTGCGTAACAGATTGCTACCTTCGCTCCTAGTGCAACACTTAGCGGAATTCAGTCCTCAGGACGAATTGGTACTTTGAATCTACAATGTTGCAGGTTTCCATGTTCGGAGCTACTTCGTTGGAGGTGTCCGGAGCTGAGAGATCGGTTTCGGAGGTTGCTGGAACACCCTTCGGTGAGAATGCTTCTTTGACCGCACACTTCGCAAACATACTTCATCACGATAGGCTTCATCACGCTCGTACTCTGCTCCGGATGAAGTCGCGCTCGCTCATTGCATCTGAGTCATTATTCTGTATCGCACTGTATCGAAGACTTCATGCAAAACCCCGCTGTTCGGAGGTGATTATCGCGTCTAGATCTGTTCGGAGTTCATCTTCGGTCAGATCAGTCCGAGCGCTGAAGGTACCCTTCGGTGGGACACTTCGCATCAGACGCCGAAGGTACACATCGGCGACCCCCTTCACATCACACTTCGAATAAAACAGGTTCCGATCGGTTTGCTGATTTATTCTGTTTAATATATTTCTTTCGGCTAATTTGATTATTTTTTGTGATCTGATTGCCTGGCGACTCCACCCCCCTTACCACGGCTAAGGGTAGTCGTAACGCGACATCGGTGTTGTGTGACGCTTAGGCTTGTCCCTAAGTATCCGCACACTTTTGGATCATCGAGCTAACCCAAGTGCGGGGGCACATTTTTGTGTCAACAACCGTGTTGTCCACGGTAACCCTCTTCAGCTTCTATACTTGCCTCGCTACTAGTCAGGGATGTGTCTCCTTGAACACGACGTCTTGCTCATCCTCGGCCTTCTTCACGCGCATCTCCTAGGCTCGAAGACATTGTAGCCGCCTCTTCTTGGACATGGTCATACCTGGTGGTGCCCATGACGGCTGCGGCTTAGTGTCGGGCACTTCAACTTTGCTCCTGGAGTTTTTGGCCAAATGGGAATTGTCCAAATCAGCCTCGGTAGTTTTGTGCTTTGTGGGGTTTCGTTCCTGCTTTCTATCGGTCAGACCGGCCTTACTGGGCCGGTCTGACTGTGCTTTGTCGGTCGGACCAGCCATGGTGGGCCGTTTTCAAACTGGTGTCGATCTCCTATGAAGGGCCGGTCGGACCGGCCATAGTAGGCCGGTCAGACTGAAGTGATGAAGCGGTCTGATCGACCCTAAGGCTGCTGTCATAACAAATGTCTCCTCGGGTGGCCTTGGCGGTTCACCTTCACCTTGCTCCTCGGAGATCCCCTTAGGGATTGGGACGTCCTGGGACCCCACCTTGACGATGATAGCTTCAGAGTGTGCCTCCAGATGTAATCGTGGTGTGACGGATAGTCTGGAGAATATGTCGCCGCTTGGAGTGCTCACCTAACCTACATAATATAAAATCCGGGTGGCACAAATGGAGCAATATAATATGGCACAGGATACCTAGGAGGCATAAAGTAGCAAGGTGGCCACTGTGCCTTCAGCAAATGGTATGGTGGCAGAGGGAAAGGTGGCTCAAATGGCCATGGCCATCGTGGGCCGAACCCACTCTTCTGAGGATGGCCCAACCTCACTGGAGGAACTGGCCGAGTGCTCGCCTTCTCGGCCCTCTTCTGGTGCTTCTAGAGCAGTATGTTATTTGTCACCTTCGGCTTCTTGCGATTCGCAACCAAAGATGATGCATTGGTGTTCACCTTCCACACTCCAACCTTTGGGTTCTTCAGCACGAGCGTGTGTGGGCGCGGTTCCCCGATCATGAACTCCTTCCCTTTAGCGGACTCGGCCTGCTCGGGCCGAATCAGCAATTCTTCCCGTTGAGATCAATAGTGTTCACGGGGAAAGGGTCCTGGTGGAGCTTCATCTTGGGACTTGTATCCAATTTCAACCGTCCTTTTTCTATGGCCGATTGAACCTGCCGACGAAAAACATTGCAATCGTTAGTAGAATGGGAATGAGAATCATGCCACTTACAATAAGCCCGTTTCATCAAGTCGTCGGTCATCAGAATGATGTGACCCTTCGATAACCTAATGAGTTTGTTCTTCAACAAAAAATCAAATATCTTATCGCACATGGTCACATCAAAAGAATACTTCACCTCGTTGGGTCGACTCTTAGTCGGAGACGACCGTAACTTAGTGCAAGTGATGGGCTTGGCCTTGCTAGACCAAGTCCACTCTGTGGTGTACATATCAGCCGAGTCGTCCTCACTCTCTAATGATTCCTCATCGGAGTGTTCCATGACGTGCACCTCGGCCTTAGGCTTGTTAAATGTCTTGGTGAATCTTCTACTTTTGGCTCGACTTTCTTAAACCAGAGCCTTCTGTAGCACTTGACTAACATCGAAGAAATCCTGGCCATCAAGTTTCTCCTTAAGTTTGGAGTGAAGACCGTTAAAAGCTAGGTCGGCCAAGTCTCTATCAGAAATATTAAAGGTAAAACACCGGTTTCTAGTGTGCCTAAAACGCTTAACGTACTCGGAAACACTCTCGTTAGTCTTTTGTCTAACCGATGTCAAGTGTGATAGTCCAAGCTCAGTCTCCCTAGTATAGAAATAGTCATGGAACTTCTACTCCAACTGGGCCCAAGTCTAGACGGAGTTCAGTGGTAACGCCGAAAACCAAGTGAAAGTGGTGCCGGAAAGAGATAGAGAAAACAACCTAAGCTTCAAAGCATCCGACCCACTAGCTTCACCACACTGCGCTAAGAACTTACCTATGTGCTCTAGGGTGGTTTTACTACCTTCACTATCAAATTTTGTAAACTCGGGCACCCTAAAGCCCCGCGGGTATAGGATGGTATCGAAGTAATCAGGGTATGGCTTTTAATAAACCCTACCCCGTCCTCTGGGTGTCCATCCCGCAACCTCTCTAAATAGTGCGTGAATCCGCTCGTCAAAGTCGTCTAAGCCTACTGCCTGCGTGCGTCTCTTGTGTGGTGGTGCAACACGGCGTGGTATATCATGGTGTCGGTCGTGCGGCTCCTCCTCTCGTGGTGGCTCATGATACGGGGCGTGATCGGGCCTATTCGGGTGCGCGGGAGTAGGAGGTGCGGGCAGCGCGGGGAGAGGCAGTGTGTAATATGTGGCAGGAGTGGTCTGACCAGCCATAGGGCTAGTCTGACCAAAGGTATAGTTGCTGGTCGGACCGGCCTGATGGCCGGTCGGACCGACCATTGTTATGTGAGCAATCCGACACATGTCGGTCTGACCGGCCTAAGCACCGGTCTAACTGACAGGGTCATGCAGGGCCACGGCCATGGATGGTGTGGCCGAGGACGTGACAACTTTTTCGGTATCCCATCGGTTCTACTGTATATGCGGTGAACAGGGGGTATGTAGCTATTGGAGTGGGGGAAACGACCTCGGAAAAGCCAAATATCCTAAACATTGCCTCCATCTTCGTGTCCAATTTTGAGTCAACCATGGCCTCTACTCGGTTTGCAATGGTAGCACTAATGGCCTGGTCAACGGTGCTGGCTATATTTGCTCGAGGACCTGGGAGGACATTCGAGGAGACGATGGTGTTACCTTAGTTCCGGAGAGATCGGGGATGTTGTCATCGCGCTTGTCCTAGCCTCGAGCTCTGCTCTATCCTTCTCGGAGAGGTCTTCAATGGTGGGTATGATGATGTTTCTATTGTCAATATCTGAGCTCCCCACCGAATCCATCGGCGTCGAGGGTCCTGTTGATGTAGAGGTAGTAGGTGTACCCACCGCCGATGCAGATGTGCTTGGCATGTTTGTCCCCAGCGGAGTCGCAAAAAAGTGTGCTGACACAAAAACGTGCCCCCGCACTTGGGCCGGTTCAACGATCCAAAAACATCGCGAGACATTGACGTCACGTTCCGACGATCCTTAAACTGTGGTACGGAGATAACGTAGTCGCCTGACAATCAAATAATATTAATCTAAAATTACTCAATTAACTGAAGTGTTTGGAAAATAAATAAAAACGATAAACAACCTAAGTAAACCCAACCGGCCAGAGCAGGGCCGGTTGGATCGAAGCCTACTAGGCGGTTAGACTGGCCAAGGGTGTCCGATCGGACCAAAGGTGCACGGCCGGTCTGACTGGTAGTGCGAAGCCCTCGCCGAATGGGCCCTTCGGCACATGGATGCGAAGGGGTCCTCTACCCTTTGGCCTGTCGGACCGAGGTTATACCTCCGGTCAGACCATAGATGGACGAAGGGGTCAGGGTACCTCGGCATGAGGGTACCTCCGATGCAAAGTGATCTCCGGTGCAAAATATCTTCAGTGCGGAGGTATTTCCGGAGTCCTCTGCGAACTCCAGTCAGACCGGCCTCATGCTTCCGGTTGGACCGTAGCGTGCTGGCACGACACGGGCAGGTTGGACTGAAGGGTGACCTCCGGTCGGACCGACCGCTCCTGGAAGGTGGCCTCCAAGCTCCGTCGACCATCTTCCCATGGATGGATCACAACCAAACTCCTCGGAGAGTATGAAAGTGATGAAGTACTACAAAAAATACTAAGAGATCAATGTAATTCAGCCAGGAGTCTGAATTACCAATGGAAAGCGATAAAATTGATACAAATCTATTACATGGATGAAACAGACGATTCACGAGCGAACCGACAAGGACTTACTGTGATTATGATGCGGTGGATGGATTGTTTATAGCGCAAACTAGCAAAGATGTACGTGCTAGTCTAAAACTAGGGCAAAGAAAGTAAATGTGATTCAAGGTGGATAATAGATTGGATCTATTAGGGTTTTTGGGCTCCTTGAATTGGCATTGCCTCTATTTATAGAGGTTGGTCATGAGTTCCTGGGCTCTTCTTTGAGTTGGACACGGGTTCCAAGTCATCATTAATCAATTAGAGATAAAATATATCCAGAATCAGCTAATCCTAATTGGATATAGGGTTGGCCAGTTTGACCGGACCTATGACCAGTCTGACCAAAGTGGTGCCGGTCAGATCGACGGTAAATGGCCAGTCATACGGGCTGGTGCCAGGAATTCGCCATATTTTCAGCTAAGTTACCAAAATTTGATATTTTGACAACTTTAACCATTAATTCCACTTTTTGCTATCAACACTAGTGTTGTCGAACCATTGAATGTGGTATGGGTGGGGATGTTGTCGTGTATTGAGAGAAAGCTTCTCCACCATATCAATGCTAGCTACATTGTTACAGTTCCCCCCATCAATGATGATTCTTATAGCATGTTCATTCACAACTCCTCTTGTTTGGAATAGATTATGGCACTGATTACACTCGGCTGGGCTTAATTGCACGCTTAATACATGTTTTGCAATTAAAATCTTATACTGATTTGTAGATTCACCGTCTGTAATCTCCGTGTCATGATTTGAAACAGGATTTTCTCCATCTAGTGTAGCAATGAGGGCTAACGTTTCTTCATCGTAGTCACTCGCAGAATCGTATTCACCATCCTCACGAACAATCATCACATGCGCGGAGGTGCGGCCTCATTCTATGTGACCGTATCATATCCCCAGCATCTGCGACACTGAATGTCCTTCATTTTTCCTATGGAAGCAATAGAAGACATAAATCTCCGAGAAGGGCCATTACAAGAGGGCGGAGTTTCTGTGGGTGGCTCCTTGGAAGGGGGCATGCTGTATTTGGCTGTGGAGGGGGTGGTGTAGCACCACCAAGAGATGATGGTGCTGGTGGTCGTGGAGGCCAAGATGAAGTGTGACCTGCAGAATTGTTAGGCCATCTCCATCGCTGGTGATCATGCACTTCATGTTCAACTTTACAAGCAAGATGAAACAAACGAGTGATGGTGGTATATTCCTTGTACTCTAAGATTGTTTGAATTTCATCATTTAATCCACCAAAAAACATGCAAGTAAAACTTCATTATCGTCTTCCACAGCACAACGGATCATCCCTATTTGTAGTTCTTGATAATATTCCTCTATCGGATTTTTTTCTTGTTGTAATTGAAATAAGTTTTAATAAAATAACGTTGAAAATATGGGGGGAACAAAACGAGTACGCATAGCACGTTTCAATGCAACCCATGTATCAGGAACATTAGCATGATGCAAACAACAATATTCAGACCACCGAATGGAAGAAAAATTAATGAATTCACAAGTGGCAGCAGTAACACATCTATCTTCGGGATAATTTAAACAAGTAAAATGTTGTTGTACTTCTAACTCCCATGTTAGATAAGCATCAGGATTATATCGACCATCGAACGGTGGAATATTTAATTTAAGCTTAGCTACATGATCATCATCACGTACAAGTTGTCGTAGTGGTGGCCGTGCATTACGAATGTAGGGACGTGGATGATCGGGAGGTTGTTGATGAACCTCATTGTCCTCGTTCTCATCCGCATACTCATCATCTCCCGCATAATCATCTTGCTGATTAGCAGTTGTCGCCTAAGTAGTAGTAGAGTGCTGCTCGTGTTGGACTGGAACACGACGGGCACGTCCGTGGCCTTGGAAGACTAGATGAGGTGGTAGTCGATTCAGGACCTCCTTGAATTTAGCATCAAGCATGGTGTGGAAAGTTGTTTCGAGGCCATCAATCTTCTCCATTGTATTCACAAATATTGTGTCCACATCCTGTCCTTGGTCCACCACTAGCTTGGTGAAATGGGCATGTAAATCAGTGTTTGTCATCTGTTCTGGATCGACGGGATCCGACAGCTTCACTGATCCTACCATGATTAGTGTTTGAAAGAACAAATATATATGACATACAAACTACTACAGGTTGGAGGTGAACGGCAGCAGCAAGAATCAGTCACTCCAAAGAGTTGACAATGTGATTACTAAGGAACATCAACCAACACGGTGTAGAAATATGTGGAGCTATAGGAGTCTCAAAATATGGTAGCAAGGATTAGCAATAATAAAAACAGTGATGCAATGTTGAATAAACTCTCAACGACGGTACTTGTGCTGGTCTTAGGCTAGAACGTACTAGAGACGTGAGCCTAGACACAAATGATACCACCAAACCGACAAAGATAGAACTATTTTTCCTCCTATTTTCTCCCAAGTTTTCTTTCTTCACTTTTTTTCTCTATTTTGTATGCATCTTTTTAGCACCTTTCTGTCTTTTTTATTTTTTCTTTTCTTTTAAAGAATAGCAAATGACAATGACAGCATGTTATGGACTCCGGAATTGTATGATCTAAAACAGAACGTAAATGACCGAATCTAAAGATGACTCAAAAAGAACAATTACAGATCTGATTGTAAGCTTTCCAAAAAGTATAAAACTCTACAATCCGAGTTAGCATGGGTAAGATATAACAGTATTATCAACGCCTACACAACCTTGTCGAATCCTACTCAAATTCTAATAACAAATCCGACTCCAATTTGATATATACTCGAAAATTTGGGATAAAAGGCCCTAAACACTTGATAAACAGAGCAAAACTCGCTGTTAAAAAAAGTGACAAGGACTTGAAACTCTAAACAAACTAAACTTTAAGATCAGCAACTTGATACCACGATGCAGAAGTAAACTCAACAAAGCAATGCATTGAAAAGAGAATTGTAGAAGGCCTAGATTAGTTATGGGACAGGGAAAAAACATAAAATGAATTCTGGCTTTTTCGTGGACTCTAGGTATGAACAACAGATGCAATCTAATCTATTAAAATTGTATGATCTCACCGAGCAACCTGAAATTTGATACCACTTGATAGGAGCAAAGGTCTGAACTTTCAATGAGGTGAGATAAATTAATTTGGTGGAGGTTGAACTTGATGATCCGACTACAACATGCAGCGTATGTTGTGCCAATGCAATCTCTAGGCCAATCTCCTAGAGGTTACCAATCTTGTGGATGCTCGATCAGCCTGACCATGAGGGTCTTAATCCCTGCCTGAAATTGAGAACAAGCGAGAACCAAAAGTGCAATCAAGATATTGCAAATTTAGAAGGAAGCTTTGATAGATGGGATTGTGCAAGTGCGTAGTACAAGAGGTCTAGACGACACTGATGCCTATGGTGAAGATAGCAAAAACAGCTAAATCTTGTACTAACCAAAATCCAAGTTCCATTGACACCTAGGGGGTTTATATAAGGGGAAAAGAGATGTAATTCAGCAAGACTAAAGGGGTAGCCGAATTGTACTCTAATTGGACTCTAAATTTTGTTTTCCCCTTGAATAAGGACTCTAAAAATCTCTTACAGAATTTTGGACTAATTTATCTCTAACAAGTTTCCCCCTAAATAAGGACTCTAATAAAAATCTGGTTATTTCTTTGGAAGAAAATTACATGGGCCTAGCCCAACTTAAAGTGATGCAGCACCATATAATTATGTAGACGAAATTAAGAATGGGAACTCAAATTCTAGATCCATCAATTATATCTTCATCTCTGATCCTCTCACTCATGTTGCCATCTACATGGTTGATCTTGCTCTAATGTTTTTCCTCCTCGTCCATACTAGGTCCCTCATTCCTAAATAAAACAATCACATCTGATTTAGGCAGCATCATATTCTCATGTATATTTAGAAGAATTCCTAGGAACGAAAGTACCTGATACTTTATTTGGTGTGCATGAGCTCGTGTGATAGGTCCTTGTAATTGTGTGATTGTATCTGTATTAGGGATGTCCTCATTAGTATTGTAGTCTCTTCTCATGTTTGTATAGACTATAAAAGAAAGGGTAGGCTGAGGTCTTGGGTAGCACTTTTCCCTAGGTTTAGAACCTTCTGCTTTAACTATTATTCAAGGGCCAGCCACCACAAAGATATACTGATCTGAGAGGGTTGTTTTTGTGTTCATTCTTCTTGCAATGAAAACTTTGTTCAATCTTTGATTCATATCTTGCATGAACTTGTATCTGTGTTCTTTTTCTATGCATGTCTGCATTGAGTACTTTTGAGTATCTTTGTGTTCTTTGCTTGCAAAAGAGGAAATGCTTCCCTAATGCTCTTGTGACTTAATTTACATGGAGTACTTCTTTCATCTTATGTGAACCCTTGAAAATCTACGAGCAAGTTTACATAAATACTTTTCTTTATCAATGATTCTTAAGCAAAGCAGTACTTTTCTCTCTATTGTGTAACAGAGGACAAGCCTCAAATATACACTAGCGAATCTGTGCTTTGTGAAATCTATGTACGAAGCCTATTTTGCATAACCTAGCACGAAACCCTTCTTCAAGGTTGAACCTGTGTGAGTCATCTTGTGTGAAGCCTAGTGCAAGGCACTAGTGCGAAGCCGAGAGGGAAGCAATGCATTGCAAGGCTAAATAATAGTGTGAAGTGTGTGTGAAGTCCTCTTGCGCTCCACAGTATAGCACAATGTGAAGTCCAGATCGGAGTGTTACCAGAACCTCCGAACTAGAACAAGCGAAGGCTGTTTTCATAGTCCATTTTTAGAGAAACAAATTTGCTCCCATTCACCCCCTTTGGTCGCCTATTTCGGTCCAATAGATTTAAAATGCACTCATGAACATAAATATGATTTTTCTACAAATTTTGAGTTTACTATTTCATGCACTCACGGTTAAAATTTGGTCTGCTTTGAATTAAATCCTATAAACACACTTAATTAATTAAAAATAGAAAACTCACTAAGAAAAATATGATAATTTTCTATGGATTAATATATGTTGCATTATTAGTGTAAAACAATTAAGTTCAAAACAAGTTTGAAATGTAACATGGGCTCAAAATATTATTTTACATGAAATGATGGGTTCATATTTTTGCCGAGTGCTTTTTAAAAAACACTCAGCATACCCTAGTGTCTATTACTGGCACTCGGCAAAATTGCATTTTTTTTCCGAGTTGTCATCACGTCGTCAACACCTATGGTTGTTGACGCTAAGAATTGGTAAAGCCCAAGGCCCACCAAAGAAGGCGCATGGTCAATAGAATGTCAAGGAAGATTCGGTCAGAGAAAGTCAAAGAATTCTATCCGCAACAGCTGCATGATCAGAAGGAGAGCCGATGGAGATAAGAGCAGAAAATGGTTACAGATTCATCCGGAATCAGCTGGATGGGTTACTTGGACGGCAAGTCTATGTACTATAATTATGTATCCCTTAGGTTAGGATTAGTTAACTCTCGTTCAATCAACATTCGGCGCATCACCGCCCTTGTGCTCCAAGGTTATCTGGAGAGACTCGGGCTCTCAGAGCTAGGCTGCATCAGTTTGATCTCCGGTGAAGAGGTGAGTCCCATCAACCCCGACTTTCGTGCCAACTAGGTTAGTATCCTCACGGCTGCATCGATTTAGTTCACTCTCTTGAGGAGAACAGTGAAACAACATGGTCATTGGTTGTTCTCAGTGTATTTGGCTAGGTCTAAGGCTGCATCAGTTAGGTTTGTTCTCTTAGATTGAAGTGATCAAGGTTTGATAGCTTGAGGCTTCATCGGTTAAGTCTAACATCTCTTGTTGTTGTATCTTTTTCATGTCGTATACTGTTCATCTAAATAAAGTTTGCCAATTCGTTGATATATATTGTTTAGATCATCATGACTAGATACCATCTCAGTTAGGTCCGACATAGTTATTGTGATGATTTCCATGATATAGATATGTTATCTAGCATGTTTTATTTATTTCTATCAAAGTACAAGTTGATAGGTTATCTTTAATTTATCTTTGTATCATGTTCACCGTCGAAGAGTGCACATCGGCCTATATGCATATCTCGTTTTCTCTATTGACCAATGGCACGCTCACTCGATTGGGATAACTCAAGCTATCAGCTGTATAGCCGATCGGCATGCTGGTTCACGGTTTTATCTTTTATGCCACAGTCATCGTCTTACCAGCCGATCGGCTATGTTACTAACATTTATATTCTCCGATCCCTTATCAGTTGCAGGGTCAAACTGATTGGCACACCTTGAACCATTTTCTAAGATGTAGGACCTGCACTAGAGTCAAGCAGATCTCCTAGGCCACATGTGTATCAGTGTGTGAAAAAAAAGCACGCCAACACACTTTTTGGCACGCCCAGTGGCACTACTACAAATCGTCACTGTAGTGGCATTGGGCAAAACCACTGTAGTGGCGGGCCATTAGATGCCCGCCACTACAGTTGCTGGTGCTGACGGCAGCATCGGCGCCCGCCACTATTATTGGTAAAGTAGTGGCGGTCGGTGCTGACGTCATCCCGGAACGCCACTATTTTACCAATAGCAGTGGCGGGCGCTGGTGCTGCCCGCCGCTGCTAATATGGCCGCCACTAAAGTATTGATGACATCACTTGCGACCGCCACTACTATTCTAGCTATAAATGCGCAGCTTCTTCCTCCCCGAGCTCTACCGCAGTTCGCATTTAATTTTGTCCGTACAATGGCGACAAAAATCTAGATAAAGAGGGGGGAGGCTTTGTTTTCGTTTCTTTTGAAGGATTTCATTCTAGGAGGTAAATCCATGCTGAATCTCACATTTATTTTGTATTTAATCATGTATACAATGAGTTATTAGCGTTATACTAATTTAGGGTTTGTGAATAGAAATTTTCAAATAATCTTCCATTTACAGTGTTACCTTCTCCCAAATGAACAAATATGACCCTCCTCACAATTATTCATCACTTGTATATTGATTTACGTCATTTAATCTCTTTTTTAATTTGATTTATGATTATAGATCTAGAGTTATGTTGTTTGGAGAGAGAGAGAAACCAATATAGTTAATTTATTTAATAATTTTTTCTGCTTAATAAGTAGTTTTAATTAAAGCATTGAGGATTTTTAATTAATGTTGTTATGAGCGATAATAAATCAATATATTTTCAATTTGTAAATTACTAAAATTAACAATAATGATTTTATTAATATTTTTTCAAATAATATATGTTTTAGATGGAGCACAGGTCCTGGATGTACTCGTCCAACGACGGAGATGTGGTGGCATATTTTAACAGAGTAACTGAATTTACTGAAGCTGCCATACAAAATGCTTCCCGTCAGAGTGAAGAGGCAATATATTGTCCTTGTAAAGTTTGTAAAAACGAAGCGATGTATCCATGTTCTGATCGTGAAACCATACGATTTCACTTGTTGAAAAATGGTTTCGTGAAGAACTATTATATATGGACGAAACACGGTGAGATGGGCCAAAATCCTCCTGAAGATTCTGATGTGCCGCAAGATGCTCATCAACATAGAAGAGGTTGTGATCATACATCCGACATAACACATGATGATGTTGATCAACATGATGATGATGACGCCTTTGATGTGGAGGAATTGATGCGAAATGTTGCGCCTGAGGTGTTGTTGCAGAGAACTACAACCAAAGGATACGATAACTTTGAAGCACTTGACAAAGCATCAAAAAACCTTCTTTACGAGGAACGCCACGGATGCGATAAGCAGTATACTGTGTTGTACACAATTCTTGAGCTTATGAAACTGAAGGCCAGCAATGGATGGTCTGACACTAGTTTTTCAGATCTTTTACAACTCCTAAAAAAGGTTTTGCCAAAACCCAATAGTTTACCATCTAATACGTACCAAGCAAAGAAGATGATTTGTCCGTTGACTTTGGGCGTTCAGAAGATTCATGCATGCCCGAACCACTGTATCCTATATCGAAAAGAGTATGGATTGTTAGAGAGATGTCCACAGTGCAACGCGAGTCGATACAAACGTCCAAATGACTATGTGGAGGACTACAATGACCACCAGAAGAAGAATAATAAGAGGTTGCAGAAGAGGAATAAAAATGTTATTGAAGACCATCCTGGAAAAAAGATGGAGAGGAAAGTTCCAGCCTTAGTAATGTGGTACCTAACGGTGATTGATCGCTTGAAACGTATGTTCTCTAATCCTAGAGATGCTGAACTATTAATCTGGCATTTCGCTGGGCGAAAATAGGACGGAAAACTTCAGCACCCTGCGGATGCTAGGCAGTGGAAATCATTTGACCTGGCCCATCCAGATTTCTCGGACGATCCTAGAAATATCAGGATGGGACTTAGCACGGATGGAATGAATCCCTTCTGTGAGATGAGGAACCCACATAGTACGTGGCCAGTCTTTCTATGCTTGTTCAACATTCCATCATGGTTGTGCCATAAAAGAAAATACCTTATGCTCACTACTCTAATTTCTGGTCCAAAACAACCTAGCAATGACATTGATATCTTTCTAGAACCTTTGATGGAGGATATGAAACGTCTATGGGAACATGGTGTCTGTGTGTGGGATGAGCACAAGAAAGAGCACTTCAATCTAAGAGCCATAATCTTTTACACCGTAGCTGACAACCCAGGATGCATGTCCCTAACAGGACAGGTTAAAGGAAAGACAACATGTGTAGTGTGTGTGGACCAGACAGAATCTATGCATCTTCCAACATTCGTTAAGACGATATATATGCGACACCGCAGATTTTTACCAAAAAACCACAAATATCGAAGAAATAGGAACCATTTCGACGGTACAATCGAGCTTGGACAGCCTCCACGAAATCGAGATGGCAAATTTCTATTTGAAATGGTAAAGAATATCAAAGTTGTTTTCGGAAAGAAGAGGAAGAAATCTGAAAAAATTTCAAAGGACGCTCCATTTAAAAAGCAGTCGATCTTCTTTAGATATTTGCCCTATTGGAAGGAGTTGTAGATTGGTCATGCTATCGATACAATGCACGTTGAGAAGAATGTCTTCGAAAGCACTATCGGTATTTTGTTAGACATACCGGGCAAATCAAAAGATAGACTCAAAGTACGAAGGGACCTTCAAACTCTCGGAATTAGACCCGAGCTTCACCCACAGGAAAGGGCCAATGGAAAATTTTTCCTTCCGGCTGCTAGCTATAACCTCACAATTGACGAGAAAAGATCAATCTGCAGGTGTCTACATGGAATTAGAGTTCCAACAGGATTCTCAACGAATATAAAGAATATTGTCTCCGTAGCAGATTTGAGGATGAGCGGCTACAACACTCATGATTGTCATGTTATGCTTGGGCTATTCCTCGCCATCGCAGTAAGAGGAGTCAAACATTCATTTCTGAAGATGGTGATAACACGCATGTGTCACTTCTTCAATGTCATATCAAAGAAGGTGATCGACACTGAAGAGTTAAATGAATTACGTAAACAAATGAGGGAGACTATGTGTCAGCTTGAGATGTGCTTTCCTCCTTCATATTTTGATATTATGGAGCACTATATGATACATATAGCAGACCAAATCTTTGTTCTCGGTCCAACGTACCTGCACAATATGTATGCGTACGAGCGTCTAATGGTTATCTTCAAGGGTTACGTACGAAATCGTGCTTATCCAGAGGGTTCCATGATAGAGGGCTACACGACTGAGGAAGTCATTGAGTGCTACGCAGATTACATAAGAGATGGAAGACCATTAGGAGTTCCCGTGTCCCGGCACCATGGAAGACTCACCGGTAAAGGAACTAAAGGCAGGAAAATCATACGAGACAATAGTTACCAAACAATAAGAGAATCACATTATAGTGTAATGCATCAGTTGGCGATTATGAGACCATATGTTGAACAACACCTGCAAGAGCTTCATGAAAAGAATGAAGATCGCGATGAACAATGGATTATGAAAGAACACAAAATTTATTTCACATCATGGCTGAGGGATCTAAACCTTTCGATCGGAGAAACCGACGAAGAGATGATGATAAATAAATTGTCTTACAGTCCATTGAGCATGGTTAAAACATGGCAAGCGTATGACATCAATGGTTTCACATTCTATACCAAAGCAAAGGATCAAAAGAGTCAGCGCCAAAATAGTGGTGTCAGAGGAGAAGCAGAAGATAGCACTGGACAAAAGAATGCTTACTATGGATACATTGAAGAAATATGGGAACTTAACTACGGGAACTCTATAGAAATCCCTGTATTTAAGTGTCAGTGGGTCAGACATCCAGAAGGTGTGGAGGTGGATGATTACGGGTTTACGATAGTTGACCTTAATAAGGTGGCTTATAAAGATGACCCTTGCATACTCGCTCAATCTGTGGCACAAGTATTTTACATACTTGATCCTAAAGATGAGAAAAAAATACGTCATTGCTCCAGGAAAATAAAGAATTGTTGGAGTTGATGGAGTCGAAGACGAAGAAGAATACAATCAGTTTGATGAGGTGCCGTTTTTCGTTGACATATCAAGGATCAATGTGGTTGAAGCAAAACTGTCATTTGGCAGTGTGATTCCTTATCTACGCACCAATGGTGATGGAAAATTAGTGCAAGGCTAGATCATTTATGTTTAGTTGTAAAATCAATTATGTCATTTATTATTAAAACATTTTCAAGATCAAATGAGGATTTAATTAAACATCAATAGAAAATTTTTAAAAATATTTAATTTTTGGGGCCAACAGTAAGGTTCAAACCTCAAATCGCTTGCCGGCAGCGAGGTTCGAACCTCGAACCGCATGGCCCCAAGGAGCCCCGCGCACCACTGCGCTACTAAGTGTTTCACGTCATTGTAGAAAGAGTATTATATGCTATATATAATCACTACCTCTATTAGTAGTGGCGGGCTGGATGACATCATCATGCCCGCCACTACTAAGAGAAAACATGAATAAAAAAGTAATGAAAATTAGAATAGAAATGTAAAAAACATGTTTGGATGCTAGCAGCAAGGTTCGAACCTCAAACCGCCTGCGGGCAGCAAGGTTCGAACCTCGAACCGCATGGCACCAAAGCAACCCCCGCACCACTGCGCTACTAAGTGTTTCTCGACATGAGTGGCAATGTATGCTAGATAACACCACCAGAGGTAGTAGTGGCGGGCTGGATGACATCATCATGCCCGCCACTACTAAGACACCTATATATACTTTCCACTCCCGCCGTCCGAAAACCTAGTTTCATTTTCTAAACCCTAAACTCCCGTGTCGCCCCCTCCTCCCGTCGCCGCCGTCGACGTCCCGGAGCACGTCGCCGCTGCCCTCCGCCCGTCGCCGCCTTCCTCGGAGCCCGTCGGCGCCACCCGTCGCCGCCATCCAGTCGATCAGTAAATGATTATTAACCTATCTTTGGTCTTATTTTATTCGAGCTTAGGGTTAAAATGATGGAGGATTGTTATATTAATTTATGCGTGGTAATATAATTTAGTATAATATTACTAGTAGAATGCACTATAACAATAATGTTTTTTAATCTACTGTAAAAAAATTTCTGAGAAAAAAATTTCCACTATAACAATAATGTTTTTAATGTACTATAAAAATTTTCCGAGAAAAAAAATCCACTATAACAATAATGTTTTTTAATGTACTATAATATTACTAGCTTAGGGTTTTTTAATGTTATATCAATGTGACAAAAAAATGCAGATGGCTCCTCCTAAGATTGAACCAACAAACAGTGGATCCTCAGACTCTACATCAAGTGGCGTGTGTGAGGTTTGCAAATGCGGTAAACATAAGGTACATGATGGTATAGTTTACAGTTGTTTGGCGAAGAAAGTGATTCTCATAATGGACTCCGACTCGGAGGATGACTCGCGATCGCCGCGACCAGATAGGGTAAGTGTTGGCAGACGGAAGAATGATGAGACAACCGGTGGTAGAGGGAAACATGCCGAGGCTAGCGGTGGAAAAGGGAAGCATGTAGAGCAATGCGGCAGCAAGAGGAGGAAGGAGGCAAGATCCTCTTTTTATGCAAATTTTATATTTTTATCATCCAATTCAATCATTGATAATAAGTTGTTCTCACTATCGCCGCCGCGTGTATTTTCTTGTTCAGGAACATGGAGAGCATTTCAGACTGCCTGATGATGCCGATTTGGTTGAGGATTGGCAAGTTGAGGCTTTTAATCTGTTTAACCATAAATAGGTTGGGTTTGTGCCGAGGAAGAAGAAGAAGCTCCAAACCATATCTTTCTTTTGGGTTTGACCAGTAGTGCGTTTCGATGTGTAAGCTGGTTTCCCCAGCCTAGACTTGTGTTTGTTTACTTGCTTTCAAATAAACATGATATGTCAAGCGAGCCCCCACACCACCGCGCTACAAAGTCTCGATCATATCGTAACAACATGTAATAAAAACACACTTAATGAAAATAAAAACAGTAAACTAAGGGAGAAAAATATCAATTTTTGCAATTAGAATATTGGTGTTGTATTTTTATTGTACAAAAAGTTTCAATTTCAAAGGACGAATAAACTATAGATAAGTTATGATGTATTTTTATTGTACATGTTTATTAATGAAATAAAAAAAGTAAAGTGAGGCAGAAAAATACCAAATTTTTAAATTTGATAAGTTATGATGTATTTTTATTGTTAAAAAATCAAGTTCAAACTAGAATTTAAACATGAATAAAAAAGTAATGAAAATTAGAATAGAAATGTAAAAAACATGTTTGGATGCTAGCAGCAAGGTTCGAACCTCAAACCGCCTGCGGGCAGCAAGGTTCGAACCTCGAACCGCATGGCACCAAAGCAACCCCCGCACCACTGCGCTACTAAGTGTTTCTCGACATGAGTGGCAACGTATGCTAGATAACCCCACCAGAGGAAGTAGTGGCGGGTAGGATGACGTCACCGGACCGCCACTGCTATCCGTTTAGTAGTGGCGGTCGCATGATGTCATCGGCCCGCCACCACTAAGTCGAGTGAAATAACAACTTTTTAAATTTGATAAATTATGATGTATTTTTATTGTTAAAAAAATTCAAGTTCAACGAGGATTTAAACATCAATAAAAAAGTGCTGAAATTTAAAAAAGTACAAAACAGAAAAAAAAATGTTGATTTGGCGCCAGCAGCAAGGTTCGAACCTCAAACCGCCTGTCGGAAGCTAGGTTCGAACCTCAAACCGCATGGCACCAAAGAACCCCCCGAACCACTGCGCTACAAAGTATTTCTCGGCTATTTGTGCAGTGTATGCTAGATAATCCCTACCTCTACGTGGACTTTTTTGCATTTAAATACCAATTGCTATTAATGAAAGATACCAATTTTTGCAATTAGAATATTGGTGTTGTATTTTTATTGTACAAAAAGTTTCAAGTTCAAAGGAAGAATCAACTATAGGTTTTGCTTTCAAACCTGAGTCATTTTTTCTCTAAAACCTAATTCATCCCCGGAGAATCATAGGTTTCTTAACGCCCTACATGATTATTTTCTCGAAAAAAAATTATTTTTTTTTGACAACATCTATGGATCGATCATATCATAACAACATGACAAGTCTCATCATTTTTAGACTTTATTTTATTTTTTGAGCATTAAAAAACTATAAAAATACAAGTTGTCGATCGAGTGTTGTGGAACCCTACATTTTTTATGATGGTTTTAAATTTACTGGATAATAACTAATTATAGAGTCAAAACATGAATATGGTTTTCTATAAATTTTGGTGAATTATTTCATGTCTTGTAGTTCAAATCGAACTTATTTTGACTTTGATCATAAAAACACACTTAATGAAATAAAAACAGTAAACTAAGGGAGAAAAAGTAAAGTTAGGCAGAATAATACCAATTTTTTAAATTTGATAAGTTATGATGTATTTTTATTGTTAAACAAATCAAGTTCAAACTAGAATTTGCTTTCAAACCTCAGTCATTTCTTCTCTAAACCATAATGTATCCCCGGAGAATCTCATGTTTCTTAATGAAATAAAAAAAGTAAAGTGAGGAAGAAAAATACCAATTTTTTAAATTTGATAAGTTATGATGTATTTTTATTGTTAAAAAAATCAAGTTCAAACTAGAATTTAAACATCAATAAAAAAAGTCATGAAAATGTAAAAAAAAAATGTTTGGATGCTAGCAGCAAAGTTCGAACCTCAAACCGCCTGCCGACAGCAAGGTTTGAACCTTGAACCGCATGGCACCAAAAGCAACCCCCGCACCACTGCGCTACAATGTGTTTCTCGAAATGTATCGCAACGTATGTTAGATAACCCCCACCTCTCATAGTAGTGGCGGTCGGGTATGCTGATGTCACCAGCCCGCCACTGCTATTCCTTTTAGCAGTGGCATCGAGCACCAGTTATGGGCGGATTAGTAGTGGCGGGCTGGTGACGTCAGCGTGCCCGCCACTACTAAAGGAAAATAGCAGTGGCGGGCAGGATGACATCAGCATGCCCGCCACTGCTAATCCACCTATATAAATATTTCGCTCCCGCGTCTGAAAACCCTAAGCCCTAATCTTCTCCTGCCAGTTACTGCCGCTCCCAGTGCCCGCGCCGCCACCATTGGAGCCCGTCGTTGTCATCCCCGAAGCCCGTCGCCGCCATCTCGGAGCCGTTGGTGTCCCCGGACCCCTCGCCGCCACCTCGGAGCCATCGCTGTCGTCCTCGAAGCCCATCACCGGAGCTCGCGTCGGTGTACCCGGACCCCTCGTCACTGCCGTCCCCGTCCCCGACGCACGCCGCCATCCCCGTCCCAGAGCCCGCGCCGCCACCCTCGGAACCCATTGCCGTCGTCGCCCCAACTCCGCCGGAGCCCACGTCGCTGTCGTCGGACCCCGCGCCGCCGTCCCCGTCCCCGAGCGCACACCGCCGACGTCCTGTTGATTCCACTTCATACTTACCGGTGAGTACCTTCCGGGCATCCTCTTTTTCATCCCTCAAGCATATTAACTTGTTCTCAGAAAAAGTTTAGAAACATTCAGATTTTATATTATGCTCTAGAACAGTGTAGAAGTAGTTTGCTTCCACACAACGTATGTTAACAAAAATGAACTTGGTAGAGGGAGTGATACAACAGATTATATTCAGACTTGATATATGAAGAAAATTTCTGCTGTTGTTGTAATGCTTGTTTCAGCCTGACCGGGAACGTTTTGGGGACAATGATTAGTTTTTCTTGTCATGTAAATGCAGTGACTGGAATAATTTATGCATCATTCTGCATCATTTTATTGTGTGATCAATTTTTTTCAACATGATGGTTAGAAATTATAATCCCCAAAGGGATTTAATCCTACCCAAAAGAACACATAATTAAAAGGGATGGATTTAATCCCAAGGGAATTTAATCTAGGAGAGGGATTGAGTGACATGAGAGGGATTCACTCATGCCCGCCACTGCTAATCCACCTATATAAAAGTTTTTGCTCCCGCCGTCCGAAAACCTAGTTTCATTTCTAACTCCCGTGCGCCGAACTCTACCCATTGCCACCGCTCCGGGAGCCCACGCCGCCCTCGGAGCCCGTCATCGTTGTCCCCGAAGGCCGTCGCCGCCAAACTCCGCACGTCGCTCCCAAAGCCCACGCCACCCTTGGCTACCCTTGAAATCATTGCAAGGTGTTTAGATAATTAAGTTTGTTTAAATTCTGATTTCTTGATCAGACATAAAGATTAAATAGCAAGTTTGTGATGTAGTCTTTAATTTGACTCATTGGAGCTAAATCTGTGATTATGTTTGGAGGAGCGTTGGGTGTTTTGAAAGGGCCATCTAATTCGAAAGAATTTTGTCGAGGCGCCTATTCACCCCCCTCTAGTTCTTGAGTGAAGTCTTCTATATCTAAGTTATGCCATGAGAAATATTGCATACCACATTACCACTTTTTTAGAACAACTTTTAGAGGCCTATGATGCAAATAGTAATTGAGTTATCTCATGCATGTCATCAAGCCGTGCGACACATCCATTCCTGTCAACAACTTCTTCTTTCTCGTGTTGCTGACAGGGAATGGATGTGCTCACGGTTCCATGGCAGCCATGAACATATTTGAAAAACAACACAAAATATGCTGAGGCCTCAACAACACAAGAGAGAGAACAACACAATCTCCTATCTTGAGGATTAATATAGTAGCTTCAGAAGTAATAGCTCACTACTGTAGCCAAGAAGAGTTTTCATACATTTTTCACCTTTGACACTGTGATCAGTTTACTACTGCTATTACTTCTGAGGCTACAGTAGTAAACTGATCACAGTGTCAAAGGTGGGAAATGTATGAAAACTCTTCTTGGCTATAGTAGTCAGCTATTACTTCCGAAGCCACTATATTAATTCTCAAGTTAGGAGATTGTGTTGTTCTCTCTCTTTAGTTTTGTTGATACCTCAGCATATTTTGTGTTGTTTTTCCCTCTAATGTTCCATGGCAACAAAATATGCTGAGGTCTCAACAACATTGTGATCACTTTACTACTGCTATTATTTCTAAGGCTACTATATACTAATCCTCAAGTTCATGCATCCGGTTGAAGACCAACATTAGATTCTACAATTACTTTTAGAGGCCTATGATGCAAATTGTTATTGAGTTATCTCATGTATGTCATCAAGCCGTGTGACACGTCCATTCCTGTCAACAGCTTCTTCTTTCTCGTGTTGCTGACAGGGAATGGATGTGCACACGGTTCCATGGCAGCCATGAACATTTTGAAAAGCTACACAAAATATGCTGAGGCCTAAACAACACTGTGATCAGTTTACTACTGCTATTATTTCTAAGGCTACTATATACTAATCCTCAAGTTCATGCATCCGGCTGAAGGCCAACATTAGATTATGCAATTCCTTTTAGAGGCCTATGATGCAAATTGTTATTTAGTTATCTCATGTATGTGATCAAGCCATGCGACACATCCATTCATGTCAACAATTTCTTCTTTCTCGTGTTGCTGACAGGGAATGGATGTGCTCATGGTTCCATGGCAGCCATGAACATTTTGAAAAGCTACACAAAATATGCTGAGGCCTAAACAACACTGTGATCAGTTTACTACTGCTATTATTTCTAAGGCTACTATATACTAATCCTCAAGTTCATGCATCCGGCTGAAGGCCAACATTAGATGCTGCAATTCCTTTTAGAGGCCTATGATGCAAATTGTTATTTAGTTATCTCATGTATGTCATCAAGCCATGTGACACATCCATTCATGTCAACAATTTCTTCTTTCTCGTGTTGCTGACAGGGAATGGATGTGCTCATGGTTCCATGGCAGCCATGAACATTTTGAAAAGCTACACAAAATATGCTGAGGCCTAAACAACACTGTGATCAGTTTACTACTGCTATTATTTCTAAGGCTACTATATACTAATCCTCAAGTTCATGCATCTGGCTGAAGGCCAACATTAGATTCTACAATTCCTTTTAGAGGCCTATGATGCAAATTGTTATTTAGTTATCTCATGTATGTCATCAAGCCATGAGACACATCCATTCCTGTCAACAATTTCTTCTTTCTCGTGTTGCTGACAGGGAATGGATGTGCTCATGGTTCCATGGCAGCCATGAACATTTTGAAAAGCTACACAAAATATGCTGAGGCCTAAACAACACTGTGATCAGTTTACTACTGCTATTATTTCTAAGGCTACTATATACTAATCGTCAAGTTCATCCGGCTGAAGGCCAACATTTGATTCCACAATTCCTTTTAGGGGCCTATGATGCAAATTGTTATTGAGTTATCTCATGTATGTCATCAAACCATGTGACACATCCATTCCTGTCAATAGCTTCTTCTTTCTTGTGTTGCTGACAGGGAATGGATGTGCACATGGTTCCATGGCAGACATGAACATTTTGAAAAACAACACAAAATATGCTGAGACCTCAACAACACTAGAGAGAGAGAACAACACAATATCCTAACTTTAGGATTAATATGACATCAGACCTTTTTTGCATAACTAAAATTCTGGTACATTAGCCTCTTAATATGAATAGTTTATCTATGGCGGAAGAAGGACGTTCCATCGAGGAGCTCATCTACGAGTCTCCCGCAAAAACAAATAAAGAGGGTTCATCTGAAGGATCCTCCGATAGCGAATCTTCGTACCACTCTCCGGAGAATGAACATCCAATGGAGCCTAGGAAGAAGAGAACGAGAGAATACGCCGATGAGGATTACATTCCTGAAGCTCAAGCGAAGGTAATTATTACGTTAGTAACAAGTCAAAGCAGCTTCTAACCAAGGATTACATTCTTGAAGCTCACATTGTCTATCATCGTAGGATCGTCCAAAGCGAGGAAGCAAGCGTCGATTATTCCAAGTCGAGAAAAGAACAACTATTGTCCCAGCTATTGAGTCAGCTGAGTGAACAGATGTTGAGCCCGCTACCACAATATCGTCTGCAAATGCGAAGAGGAGAGGGAAATAGGAGAAGAACAAGCTGCATACAGCTATCTATGAGGTTGAAGAAGTTCATGTTGATGGGGCTCCAAAGAAGCCAAAAGAAATCACAGCGAAGTGGCGTAACGACTGTGGATGTCTCGCCAGGGAGCGATGTAAGATAGTTTGGAAAAATTGGAAGACTGTCCCTGAAGCTACAAAGAACGAATTGTGGCAGCATATAAAAGCGCATTATAAATTCCCGGAAGACCGCTTAGAAGACACTAAAGCTGCCACATTGAAGACTATCGGGAAGGCTCTCCGTACATTTAGGACTAAACTGAACACACAATACCTTCAGAAAGATGAGTCGCCACTCAACGACTACGGCTTTATAACGCCAAATGAATGGAACGAATTCAAAATGCAGCATTGCTCGGAAGAAGCCAAACAAGAGAGCATCATGTTCAAAGAACTTAATAAGAAGAATAAGTTCCCCCATAAACTTGGGCTAGGTGGATATAAGGCCAAGGAGGATTAGTGGAGTAGAAAGGAGGAGGAGGACTGTGCGGCTGGGTTACCTGAACAGTTTTCAGGTGCTGATCAGCGCACTAAGAGATGGCTCCTAGGTCGAGCTAAAAAAACACCCGAGGGCCAATATATGC
Organism: Zizania palustris; assembly: GCA_019279435.1. Lineage (NCBI taxonomy): Eukaryota > Viridiplantae > Streptophyta > Magnoliopsida > Poales > Poaceae > Zizania > Zizania palustris. Next base: position 115,492,606 of record JAAALK010000283.1, on the reverse strand, counting down.
TCTCCGACTCACGGACTAGTGAAGTATTCCAGAAAGCACAGGAAATCGCTGAGTTGGAGAAGACTGGAAAGTTCAAGCCCGAGGGATGTAATGACCAGCTTACATCTGCTCTCGGAAATGAGGAACATCGAGGGCGCACCCGAGGTGTCTCTTCTATAGCACCCTGGAAAAATACTTTCAAGAAACGGGAGGGTGCCACATACAAGAAGCGTCAAGCACGCACAGACGACGCCGCAGAGCACCGTGCAGAGTGGGAGCGACACTTTTTTGAATTTATTAACGAGAATCCAAACATAATGCAGGCTGCAGCGGGACAAATAATTGTGCCAGAGGTACGACTCGACGTACCAAGCAGTGTTGGCTCAGTACAAGACAAATTTCCTGTAAATTATATTAAAGAGGACACACCATGCAGCCTGCATGTACCGATAGGGCGCAAAGGGCATTCCCAAGAGGCTGCACGAGGCATTGCTATGCCTGGGGATTTATTTCACAATCGGCCTATTCCTGCTGACTATACCAAGGTTCAGGTCAATGAGATCACCAACGACAGATTTATTAATGACCCCTTGGATCTTCCAATGCCTGATGAGGGGATTGAGACAATCGGAGATGCTCTAAATAACTTTTTCCTATGGGCAAGCCGAGATATCAAATTACTGCAGACAAGTTCTCAGAGTAAATCACCTATTGTCTCATCACAATCCCCCACATATCTTTCATCTCAGGATGTGCAAAATATAGGATCTTTATCACCTGTTGATGAGCGTGAAATAGAGGAAAAGGCAGAGGAAGAGCCAGTGCCCAATAAAGTGGCAGAAGTGATAGAATCGAAAGTGACTTCTGATCCTCAAGTGACAAAGCCAGTGCCAGTGCTTGAGCCCACTGATGAGCCCAACACAAATGTGCCAGAGCCAGATCAAATGCCAGTGCTAGTTCCGGCTGAGCCTCAAGTGCCAGTTTCGGCTGAGCCTCAAGTGCTAGTTCCGGCTAATCCTCAAGTGCCCGTTCCGGCTGAGCCGCAAGTGCTAGTTCCGGCTGATACTCAAGTGCCGGTGGCCAAGCCCATAACAAAAGTGCCAGTGCTAGTTGCTGCCGAGCCTGAAAAACAAGATGCATGCCCAAAGCCAGCAATCCACAACATAACTGTTCAAGCTGGGCAGTGTTCTGCGTTGAAATCTGAGATGCATAAATTTTTTACTACTATGGGGCAAACACGTTCTATGCCCGAAGCGGCTCCCATAAAGGCTCCAGTACAAAAGCATGCAGGCTCACTTTCTGTTGATAAGAGGACCTACGGAGACGAGGATTATATCGAATATGAACCAGGCAAACCATTATTACCCCAAGGAGTACTTAATTGTATGCCTTGGATGATGAAAACATTTCATGACTGGTACCTCGTATCGTCTTCGTTAGGAGTAACACAAATAGAACTGAAGGTTCTAAAAGAAATATTCAACTGCCCAGAGTTTAAGCTTGCACTATTTTTCGACGACTTCCATCGGATGTTTTGTCTGAAGCGAACCGACATCACAAGCATGATGCTCTGGTGCATGTAAGTACTTTATACTTTGTCAATACAAAGCAAAAATAAATAATGTCTTATATTGACTATTGTTTTATAACATATGCAGTTGTAATTCACGCGGTGACGAGTCTAAATTGTATGGGTACTTAAACCCGTCATTAATAAGCCAAAGTGCGCTGAACCCGACACTAAACCAGAACGATAGCAAGTACTGGACTGCGGGTAAGAAAAAATTTCAAAGAAAGATGTTCAATAAAGACGAAGACAAACTTAAGAAGAACAAAAGGAGTTGTGCTGCGTTGTATATTGCGCGGTGCATGGATCAATGGAAGGACAGAGAAATGATAAGTGGGGCATATAACTTTAAGTAAGTATACCCACTATATCCACTTAATCACGTTTTATCGATTATGAAACTAACATAATCATATATTACTTCTTTCGATAGTGATCATTGGATTGCACTTCTGATATACCCAAAGAGCTCAAGGGTTTATGTGCTCGACTCGCTCGACAAACCCAAAAAAGAATATCAAGATATATTAAATGTTATTCAGAGTGCATATAGATACTACGTGGAAAAGTTAGGTGGCCCACATGATCCACAGAGGCCGAAAGAAATGCTTATCAGAACCAACTATCCGGTAATATTATATTTTTAAATTTGTTAATTCAATTGATAAAGCCAAACTATATATTGTTCAAACTTTGTCTATTTTGAAGTGTCACAAACAATCTCTTGGTTCTGTGCATTGTGGCTACTATACTTGTGATTTCATGAGCAATAACTTAGGAAAGTTTGGGCGGACAGTATCTGAGGATACTAAAGAAGTAAGTTGATTTCTTGTGTGTTAATCTAATATAACTTGCAGCGTATGTACTTATATTTTACGTATGCAGGCGTCAGGTCCATCAACCGTTGCCCAGAAGAGCCAACTCTCCGAATCACAAATGTACGAAATCGTATCAAGGATGTGCCGCTTCACGATGCATGAGATTCTTCATGAGCTTGGAGTATTTTTCGATCCTGAGAGTGAAGTGGCCAAGCATCCAACTCTGTATGATTGGGCCGGAAGAATGAAAAGGCGAACCAATTAAGATATGAGTTGGCCTTCCAAGAAAACATAAACCGCATGAGCATGTATTTGTGAAACAATGGTTATTGTGTTGATGGATGGTTATTGTGAAACATAAACCGGAAGAATGTAAACTTTGTAAATTTTTGAAAATTGATGAGATGGATGGTTGTTGTGTTGATGTGTTGTTGTTGTGGATGTGTATGTGGATATGTGGATGTTTTGCTGCTATGTATGTGGATATGTGGATGTTTTACTGCCGTGTATGTGGATGGCTGTGTGAAGCATATAATTTCTGTGTTTTGGTTTGTGGGATCACAACATTCTGTGTTATGGCTTATACACAGCAGTGGCGGGCAGATGAGGTAGCTTGCCCGTTACTGCTGTTGACACAGTGGTGGCGGGCGCGCTGACATCATCTACCCGCCACTGCTATTGATAACAGTAGTGGCGGGCAGATGAGGTCAGCGCGCCCGTTACTGCTGTTGACATAGTGGTGGCGGGGGCGCTGACATCATCTCCCCGCCACTGCTATTGATAATAGTAGTGGCGGGCAGATGAGGTCAGCGCACCCGCCACTGCTGTTGACACAGCGGTGGCGGGCGCTCTGACCGCCACTGCTAACCAGCGATAGCAGTGGCGTTAGAGCAGTGGTGGACTGGATGCCCGCCACTATAGGTCGTTTTTTCCCGCCGCTACAGTGTCGCTTTGTAGTAGTGTGGGACAATATCCAACAACTCAGCCATGGCGGGTGAGAATGACGTGTAGCCCAGGCTCGCTATATGAAGACCACATCGACGGGATGGGGCACAAGCTCGGTCAAGGTTTCGACGCAGCCGATGAACTTCAGGAAGTAGATATTGGGCCTGGCGACAGACCGAGACCAACATTCATAAACACTCAACTCCTAGACGAGATGAAGAATGAGCTGATTACACTGTTGTGGGAATATCGAGATTGCTTTGTGTGGGAGTATCATGAGATGTTGGGATTAAGACGATCAACCATGGAACATCGGCTACAAATAAAATAGGGGTATCAGCCGTTCAAACAGCCACCTCAGCGATTTAAGGCAGCAATATACCCAGACATCAAGGCTGAGTTGACTAGACTGTATGATGCAAGATTCATAAGACTGTGCCGATATGCCGAATGGGTGTCAAACATAGTACCAGTATGGAAGACAATTGGAAAGCTCAGAATATGCATTGATTTCAAGGATTTGAATAAGGCAACCCCAAAAGACGAGTAATCAATGCCAATCGCGGATTTATTGGTGGACTCCGCGTCGGGTCATAATATCATCATCTTCAAGGATGAGAATATAGGTTATAACCAGATCTTCATGGCCGAAGAAGACATTCACAATACGGCTTTCCGATGTCCAGGCGTCATCAGACTATATGAGTGGGTAGTGATGACCTTCGGCCTGAAGAACACAAGAGCGACCTATCAAAGAGCCATGAACTACATCTTTCACGACCTGATCGGCCGGTTGGTAGAGATATACATTGGCGATGTCGTGGTCAAGTCAAGTGACGTTCAGGACCACATGGCCGATCTACATCAACTTTTAGAGAGAGCTCGGAAGTACGGACTGAAGATGAATCCTAAGAAGTGCACTTTCGGGGTATCGGCGGGGAAATTCTTGGGATTTATCGTACATGAAAGAGGGATCGAGATCAACCGGCATAGTATTCAAGCCATTAAGAACACCCTACCCCCAACCGATAAGGCTGAGTTGCAGTCACTGTTGGCGTAAAAGATTACGCTAACAGGTTTCTAAAGATTAGAAACTAACAAACGAAGTGTTTGCGAAGGAAACTATTCCAAGCCTCCGAAAGGATAATAACTTAGAATAGTTTGAAAGTGTGTATTGAATAACTTGTATTCGGTCCTTATAACAGGGTAAAACGGGGGGTATTTATAGGCCCAAACATTAAGGAAAAGACCTTTTTACCCCTCTATTACAACCGACATAGTGGAAACTATTCGGTACTCTTAAAAGGGCTAAAATGGTAAAAGACTAATCTAGTTAGAAAGAAGATAAGTCTTCCATCTTAGCTGGCAAAGAGGTTCCTGGAAGAGTCCATGTTCGAAGATGTACTCCGATCTAGAGCTCGTCATCATACTTCGAACTTGACTTGATGCATCTCCGAAATTATATATCGGACATCTTCATCTTAATCATCAGTATTTATCTTGTTCTTCATCTCCGGCATACTTGCAAAGCTTCAAAGTCTTAAACTTCGGGTCAAAGCGTACTTTCTGTAGCTCGGGATGCAGCGGAGACTCAGTGTCAAAGGAGGCGTTCTCTGGGGCTTCAGGATAGATAGGTTCGTCGTCTTCAGGCACTTCAGGAATAACTGGTATGGCTTGAGAGCGAAGCCTATTTGCAGCTTCTTGCCGCCATCTCGCTACTTCGGCTTGGAGACTGGCCATCTGAGTGGCCATATCGCCAAGTCTGTCTTCATCTCCTCCGGAAGGATCTTCCGGGTCTCGAGAACTGTAAGGATTGGTTTGAAGTGGAACTTGGGGTGGAATGGGAATGAGAATCATGCCACTTACAATAAGCCCGTTTCATCAAGTCGTCGGTCATAAGAATGATGTGACCCTTCGATAACCTAATGAGTTTGTTCTTCAACAAAAAATCAAATATCTTATCACACTTGGTCACATCAAAAGAATACTTCACCTCGTTGGGTCGACTCTTAGTCGGAGACGACCGTAACTTAGTGCAAGTGATGGGCTTGGCCTTGCTAGACCAAGTCCACTCTGTGGTGTACATATCAGCCGAGTCGTCCTCGCTCTCTAATGATTCCTCATCGGAGTGTTCCATGACGTGCACCTCGGCCTTAGGCTTATTAAATGTCTTGGTGAATCTTCTACTTTTGGCTCGACTTTCTTAAACCAGAGCCTTCTGTAGCACTTGACTAACATCGAAGAAATCCTGGCCATCAAGTTTCTCCTTAAGTTTGGAGTGAAGACCGTTAAAAGCTAGGTCGGCCAAGTCTCTATCAGAAATATTAAAGGTAAAACACCGGTTTCTAGTGTGCCTAAAACGCTTAACGTACTCGGAAACACTCTCGTTAGTCTTTTGTCTAACCAATGTCAAGTGTGATAGTCCAAGCTCAGTCTCCCTAGTATAGAAATAGTCATGGAACTTCTACTCCAACTGGGCCCAAGTCTAGATGGAGTTTAGTGGTAACGCCGAAAACCAAGTGAAAGTGGTGCCGGAAAGAGATAGAGAAAACAACCTAAGCTTCAAAGCATCCGACCCACTAGCTTCACCACACTGTGCTAAGTACTTACCTATGTGCTCTAGGGTGGTTTTACTACCTTCACTATCAAATTTTGTATACTCGGGCACCCTAAAGCCCCGCGGGTATAGGATGGTATCGAAGTAATCAGGGTATGGCTTTTAATAAACCCTACCCCGTCCTCTGGGTGTCCATCCCGCAACCTCTCTAAATAGTGCGTGAATCCGCTCGTCAAAGTCGTCTAAGCCTACTGCCTGCGTGCGTCTCTTGTGTGGTGGTGCAAGACGGCGTGGTATATCATGGTGTCGGTCGTGCGGCTCCTCCTCTCGTGGTGGCTCATGATACGGGGCGTGATCGGGCCTATTCGAGTGCGCGGGAGTAGGAGGTGCGGGCAGCGCGGGGAGAGGCAGTGTGTAATATGTGGCAGGAGCGGTCTGACCGGCCATAGGGCTAGTCTGACCAAAGGTATAGTTGCCGGTCGGACCGGCCTGATGGCCGGTCGGACCGACCATTGTTATCTGAGCAATCCGACAAATGTCGGTCTGACCGGCCTAAGCACCGGTCTAACTGACAGGGTCATGCAGGGCCTCGGCCATGGATGGTGTGGCCGAGGACGTGACAACTTTTCCGGTATCCCATCGGTTCTACTGTATATGCGGTGAACAGGGGGTATGTAGCTATTGGAGTGGGGGAAACGACCTCGGAAAAGCCAAATATCCTAAACATTGCCTCCATCTTCGTGTCCAATTTTGAGTCAACCATGGCCTCTACTCGGTTTGCAATGGTAGCACTAATGGCCTGGTCAACGGTGCTGGCTATATTTGCTCGAGGTCCTGGGAGGACATTCGAGGAGACGATGGTGTTACCTTAGTTCCGGAGAGATCGAGGATGTTGTCATCGCGCTTATCCTAGCCTCGAGCTCTGCTCTATCCTTCTCGGAGAGGTCTTCAATGGTGGGTACGATGATGTTGCTATTGTCAATATCTGAGCTCCCCACCGAATCCATCGGCGTCGAGGGTCCTGTTGATGTAGAGGTAGTAGGTGTACCCATCGCCGATGCAGATGTGCTTGGCATGTTTGTCCCCAGCGGAGTCGCAAAAAAGTGTGTTGACACAAAAACGTGCCCCCGCACTTGGGCCGGTTCAACGATCCAAAAACATCGCGAGACATTGACGTCACGTTCCGACGATCCTTAAACTGTGGTACGGAGATAACGTAGTCGCCTGACAATCAAATAATATTAATCTAAAATTACTCAATTAACTGAAGTGTTTGGAAAATAAATAAAAATGATAAACAACCTAAGTAAACCCAACCGGCCAGAGCAGGGCCGGTTGGATCGAAGCCTACTAGGCGGTCAGACTGGCCAAGGGTGTCTGATCGGACCAAAGGTGCACGGCCGGTCTGACTGGTAGTGCAAAGCCCTCGCCGAATGGGCCCTTCGACACATGGATGCGAAGGGGTCCTCTACCCTTTGGCCTGTCGGACCGAGGTTATACCTCCGGTCAGACTGTAGATGGACGAAGGGGTCAGGGTACCTCGGCATGAGGGTACCTCCGATGCAAAGTGATCTCCGGTGCAAAATATCTTCAGTGCGGAGGTATTTCCAGAGTCCTCTGCGAACCCCAGTCAGACCGACCTCATGCTTCCGGTTGGACCGTAGGGTGCTGGCATGGCACGGGCAGGTTGGACTGAAGGGTGACCTCCGGTCGGACCGACCGCTCCTAGAAGGTGGCCTCCAAGCTCCGTCGACCATCTTCCCATGGATGGATCACAACCAAACTCCTCGGAGAGTATGAAAGTGATGAAGTACTACAAAAAATACTAAGAGATCAATGTAATTCAGCCAGGAGTCCGAATTACCAATGGAAAGCGATAAAATTGATACAAATCTGTTACATGGATGAAACGGACGATTCACGAGCGAACCGACAAGGACTTACTGTGATTATGATGCGGTGGACGGATGGTTTATAGTGCAAACTAGCAAAGATGTACGTGCTAGTCTAAAACTAGGGCAAAGAAAGTAAATGTGATTCAAGGTGGATAATAGATTGGATCTATTAGGGTTTTGGGGGCTCCTTGAATTGGCATTGTCTCTATTTATAGAGGTTGGTCATGAGTTCCTGGGCTCTTCTTTGAGTTGGACATGGGTTCCAAGTCATCATTAATCAATTAGAGATAAAATATATCCAGAATCAGCTAATCCTAATTGGATATAGGGTTGGCCAGTTTGACCGGACCTATGACCAGTCTGACCAAAGTGGTGCCGGTCAGATCGACGGTAAATGGCCAGTCATACGGGCTGGTGCCAGGAATTCGCCATATTTTCAGCTAAGTTACCAAAATTTGATATTTTGACAACTTTAACCATTAATTCCACTTTTTGCTATCAACACTAGTGTTGTCGAACCATTGAATGTGGTATGGGTGGGGATGTTGTCGTGTATTGAGAGAAAGCTTCTCCACCATATCAATGCTAGCTACATTGTTACAGTTCCCCCCATCAATGATGATTCTTATAGCATGTTCATTCACAACTCCTCTTGTTTGGAATAGATTATGGCACTGATTACACTCGGCTGGGCTTAATTGCACGCTTAATACATGTTTTGCAATTAAAATCTTATACTGATTTGTAGATTCACCGTCTGTAATCTCCGTGTCATGATTTGAAACAGGATTTTCTCCATCTAGTGTAGCAATGAGGGCTAACGTTTCTTCATCGTAGTCACTCGCAGAATTGTATTCACCATCCTCACGAACAATCATCACATGCGCGGAGGTGCGGCCTCGTTCTATGTGACCGTATCATATCCCCAGCATCTGTGACACTAAATGTCCTTCATTTTTCCTATGGAAGCAATAGAAGACATAAATCTCCGAGAAGGGCCATTACAAGAGGGCGGAGTTTCTGTGGGTGGCTCCTTGGAAGGGGGCATGCTGTATTTGGCTGTGGAGGGGGTGGTGTAGCACCACCAAGAGATGATGGTGCTGGTGGTTGTGGAGGCCAAGATGAAGTGTGACCTGCAGAATTGTTAGGCCATCTCCATCACTGGTGATCATGCACTTCATGTTCAACTTTACAAGCAAGATGAAACAAACGAGTGATGGTGGTATATTCCTTGTACTCTAAGATTGTTTGAATTTCATCATTTAATCCACCAAAAAACATGCAAGTAAAACTTCATTATCGTCTTCCACAGCACAACGGATCATCCCTATTTGTAGTTCTTGATAATATTCCTCTATTGGATTTTTTTCTTGTTGTAATTGAAATAAGTTTTAAGAAAATAACGTTGAAAATATGGGGGGAACAAAACGAGTACGCATAGCACGTTTCAATGCAACCCACGTATCAGGAACATTAGCATGATGCAAACAACAATATTCAGACCACCGAATGGAAGAAAAATTAATGAATTCACAAGTGGCAGCAGTAACACATCTATCTTCGGGATAATTTAAACAAGTAAAATGTTGTTGTACTTCTAACTCCCATGTTAGATAAGCATCAGGATTATATCGACCATCGAACGGTGGAATATTTAATTTAAGCTTAGCTACATGATCATCATCACGTACAAGTTGTCGTAGTGGTGGCCGCGCATTACGAATGTAGGGACGTGGATGATCGGGAGGTTGTTGATGAACCTCATTGTCCTCGTTCTCATCCGCATCCTCATCATCTCCCGCATAATCATCTTGCTGATTAGCAGTTGTCGCCTAAGTAGTAGTAGAGTGCTGCTCGTGTTGGACTGGAACACGACGGGCACGTCTGTGGCCTTCGAAGACTAGATGAGGTGGTAGTCGATTCAGGACCTCCTTGAATTTAGCATCAAGCATGGTGTGGAAAGCTGTTTCGAGGCCATCAATCTTCTCCATTGTATTCACAAATATTGTGTCCACATCCTGTCCTTGGTCCACCACTAGCTTGGTGAAATGGGCGTGTAAATCAGTGTTTGTCATCTGTTCTGGATCGACGGGATCCGACAGCTTCACTGATCCTACCATGATTAGTGTTCGAAAGAACAAATATATATGACATACAAACTACTACAGGTTGGAGGTGAACGGCAGCAGCAAGAATCAGTCACTCCAAAGAGTTTACAATGCGATTACTAAGGAACATCAACCAACACGGTGTAGAAATATGTGGAGCTATAGGAGTCTCAAAATATGGTAGCAAGGATTAGCAATAATAAAAATAGTGATGCAATGTTGAATAAACTCTCAACGACGGTACTTGTGTTGGTCTTAGGCTAGAACGTACTAGAGACGTGAGCCTAGACACAAATGATACCACCAAACCGACAAAGATAGAACTATTTTTCCTCCTATTTTCTCCCAAGTTTTCTTTCTTCACTTTTTTTCTCTATTTTGTATGCATCTTTTTATCACCTTTCTGTCTTTTTTATTTTTTCTTTTCTTTTAAAGAACAGCAAATGACAATGACAGCATGTTATGGACTCCGGAATTGTATGATCTAAAACAGAATGTAAATGACCGAATCTAAAGATGACTCGAAAAGAACAATTACAGATCTGATTGTAAGATATAACAGTATTATCAACGCCTACACAACCTTGTCGAATCCTACTCAAATTCTAATAACAAATCCGACTCCAATTTTATATATACTCGAAAATTTGGGATAAAAAGGCCCTAAACACTTGATAAACAGAGCAAAACTCGCTGTTAAAAAAGTGACAAGGACTTGAAACTCTAAACAAACTAAACTTTAAGACCAGCAACTTGATACCACGATGCAGAAGTAAACTCAACAAATCAATGCATTGAAAAGAGAATTGTAGAAGGCCTAGATTAGTTATGGGACAGGGAAAAAACATAAAATGAATTTTGGCTTTTTCGTGGACTCTAGGTATGAACAACAGATGCAATCTAATCTATTAAAATTGTATGATCTCACCGAGCAACCTGAAATTTGATACCACTTGATAGGAGCAAAGGTCTGAACTTTCAATGAGGTGAGATAAATTAATTTGGTGGAGGTTGAACTTGATGATCCGACTACAACATGCAGCGTATGTTGTGCCAATGCAATCTCTAGGCCAATCTCCTAGAGGTTACCAATCTTGTGGATGCTCGATCAGCCTGACCATGAGGGTCTTAATCCCTGCCTGAAATTGAGAACAAGCGAGAACCAAAAGTGCAATCAAGATATTGCAAATTTAGAAGGAAGCTTTGATAGATGGGATTGTGCAAGTGCGTAGTACAAGAGGTCTAGACGACACTGATGCCTATGGTGAAGATAGCAAAAACAGCTAAATCTTATACTAACCAAAATCCAAGTTCCATTGACACCTAGGGGGTTTATATAAGGGGAAAAGAGATGTAATTCAGCAAGACTAAAGGGGTAGCCGAATTGTACTCTAATTGGACTCTAAATTTTGTTTTCCCCTTGAATAAGGACTCTAAAAATCTCTTACAGAATTTTGGACTAATTTATCTCTAACAAGTTTCCCCCTAAATAAGGACTCTAATAAAAATCTAGTTATTTCTTTGGAAGAAAATTACATGGGCCTAGCCCAACTTAAAGTGATGCAGCACCATATAATTATGTAGACGAAATTAAGAATGGGAACTCAAATTCTAGATCCATCAATTATATCTTCATCTCTGATCCTCTCACTCATGTTGCCATCTACATGGTTGATCTTGCTCTAATGTTTTTCCTCCTCGTCCATACTAGGTCCCTCATTCCTAAATAGAACAATCACATCTGATTTAGGCAGCATCATATTCTCATGTATATTTAGAAGAATTCCTAGGAACGAAAGTACCTGATACTTTATTTGGTGTGCATGAGCTCGTGTGATAGGTCCTTGTAATTGTGTGATTGTATCTGTATTAGGGATGTCCTCATTAGTATTGTAGTCTCTTCTCATGTTTGTATAGACTATAAAAGAAAGGGTAGGCTGAGGTCTTGGGTAGCACTTTTCCCTAGGTTTAGAACCTTCTGCTTTAACTATTATTCAAGGGCCAGCCACCACAAAGATATACTGATCTGAGATTGTTGTTTTTGTGTTCATTCTTCTTGCAATGAAAACTTTGTTCAATCTTTGATTCATATCTTGCATGAACTTGTATCTGTGTTCTTTTTCTATGCATGTCTGCATTGAGTACTTTTGAGTATCTTTGTGTTCTTTGCTTGCAAAAGATGAAATGCTTCCCTAATGCTCTTGTGACTTAATTTACATGGAGTACTTCTTTCATCTTATGTGAACCCTTGAAAATCTACGAGCAAGTTTACATAAATACTTTTCTTTATCAATGATTCTTAAGCAAAGCAGTACTTTTCTCTCTATTGTGTAACGGAGGACAAGCCTCAAATATACACTAGCGAATCTGTGCTTTGTGAAATCTATGTACGAAGCCTATTTTGCATAACCTAGCACGAAACCCTTCTTCAAGGTTGAACCTGTGTGAGTCATCTTGTGTGAAGCCTAGTGCAAGGCACTAGTGCGAAGCCGAGAGGGAAGCAATGCATTGCAAGGCTAAATAATAGTGTGAAGTGTGTGTGAAGTCCTCTTGCGCTCCACAGTATAGCACAATGTGAAGTCCAGATCGGAGTGTTACCAGAACCTCCGAACTAGAACAAGCGAAGGCTGTTTTCATAGTCCATTTTTAGAGAAACAAATTTGCTCCCATTCACCCCCTTTGGTCGCCTATTTCGGTCCAATAGATTTAAAATGCACTCATGAACATAAATATGATTTTTCTACAAATTTTGAGTTTACTATTTCATGCACTCACGGTTAAAATTTGGTCTGCTTTGAATTAAATCCTATAAACACACTTAATTAATTCAAAATAGAAAACTCACTAAGAAAAATATGATCATTTTCTATGGATTAATATATGTTGCATTATTAGTGTAAAACAATTAAGTTCAAAACAAGTTTGAAATGTAACATGGGCTCAAAATATTATTTTACATGAAATGATGGGTTCCTATTTTTGCCGAGTGCTTTTTAAAAAACACTCAGCATACCCTAGTGTCTATTACTGGCACTCGGCAAAATTGCATTTTTTTCCGAGTTGTCATCACGTCGTCAACAACTATGGCTGTTGACGCTAAGAATTGGTAAAGCCCAAGGCCCACCAAAGAAGGCGCACGGTCAATAGAATGTCAAGGAAGATTCGGTCAGAGAAAGTCAAAGAATTCTATCCGCAACAGCTGCATGATCAGAAGGAGAGCCGATGGAGATAAGAGCAGAAAATGGTTACAGATTCATCCGGAATCAGCTGGATGGGTTACTTGGACGGCAAGTCTATGTACTATAATTATGTATCCCTTAGGTTAGGATTAGTTAACTCTAATTCAATCAACATTCGGCGCATCACCGCCCTTGTGCTCCAAGGTTATCTGGAGAGACTCGGGCTCTCAGAGCTGGGCTGCATCAGTTTGATCTCCGGTGAAGAGGTGAGTCCCATCAACCCCGACTTTCGTGCCAACTAGGTTAGTATCCTCACGGCTGCATCGATTTAGTTCACTCTCTTGAGGAGAACAGTGAAACAACATGGTCATTGGTTGTTCTCAGTGTATTTGGCTAGGTCTAAGGCTGCATCAGTTAGGTTTGTTCTCTTAGATTGAAGTGATCAAGGTTTGATAGCTTGAGGCTTCATCGGTTAAGTCTAACATCTCTTGTTGTTGTATCTTTTTCATGTCGTATACTGTTCATCTAAATAAAGTTTGCCAATTCGTTGATATATATTGTTTAGATCATCATGACTAGAAACCATCTCAGTTAGGTCCGACATAGTTATTGTGATGATTTCCATGATATAGATATGTTATCTAGCATGTTTTATTTATTTCTATCAAAGTACAAGTTGATAGGTTATCTTTAATTCATCTTTGTATCATGTTCACCGTCGAAGGGTGCACATCGGCCTATATGCACATCTCGTTTTCTCTATTGACCAATGGCACGCTCACTCGATTGGGATAACTCAAGCTATCAGCTGTATAGCCGATCGGCATGCTGGTTCACGGTTTTATCTTTTATGCCACAGTCATCGTCTTACCAGCCGATCGGCTATGTTACTAACATTTATATTCTCCGATCCCTTATCAGTTGCAGGGTCAAACTGATTGGCACACCTTGAACCCTTTTCTAAGATGTAGGACCTGCACTAGAGTCAAGCAGATCTCCTAGGCCACATGTGTATCAGTGTGTGACAAAAAAGCACGCCAACACACTTTTTGGCACGCCCAGTGGCACTACTACAAATCGTCACTGTAGTGGCGTTGGGCAAAATCACTGTAGTGGCGGGCCATTAGATGCCCGCCACTACAGTTGCTGGTGCTGACGGCAGCATCAGCGCCCGCCACTATTGTTGGTAAAGTAGTGACGGTCGGTGCTGACGTCATCCTGGACCGCCACTATTTTACCAATAGCAGTGGCGGGCGCTGGTGCTGCCCGCCGCTGCTAATATGGCCACCACTAAAGTATTGATGACATCACTTGCGACCGCCACTACTATTCTAGCTATAAATGCGCAGCTTCTTCCTCCCCGAGCTCTACCGCAGTTCGCATTTAATTTTGTCCGTACAATGGCGACAAAAATCTAGATAAAGAGGGGGAGGCTTTGTTTTCGTTTATTTTGAAGGATTTCATTCTAGGAGGTAAATCCATGCCGAATCTCACATTTATTTTGTATTTAATCATGTATACAATGAGTTATTAGCGTTTTACTAATTTAGGGTTTGTGAATAGAAATTTTCAAATAATCTTCCATTTACAGTGTTACCTTCTCCCAAATGAACAAATATGACCCTCCTCACAATTATTCATCACTTGTATATTGATTTACGTCATTTTAATCTCTTTTTTAATTTGATTTATGATTATAGATCTAGAGTTATGTTGTTTAGAGAGAGAGAGAAACCAATATAGTTAATTTATTTAATAATTTTTTCTGCTTAATAAGTAGTTTTAATTAAAGCATTGAGGATTTTTAATTAATGTTGTTATGAGCGATAATAAATCAATATATTTTCAAATTGTAAATTACTAAAATTAACAATAATGATTTTATTAATATTTTTTCAAATAATATATGTTTTAGATGGAGCACAGGTCCTGGATGTACTCGTCCAACTACGGAGATGTGGTGGCATATTTTAACAGAGTAACTGAATTTACTGAAGCTGCCGCACAAAATGCTTCCCGTCAGAGTGAAGAGGCAATATATTGTCCTTGTAAAGTTTGTAAAAACGAAGCGATGTATCCGTGTTCTGATCGTGAAACCATACGATTTCACTTGTTGAAAAATGGTTTCGTGAAGAACTATTATATATGGACGAAACACGGTGAGATGGGCCAAAATCCTCCTGAAGATTCTGATGTGCCGCAAGATGCTCATCAACATAGAAGAGGTTGTGATCATACATCCGACATAACACATGATGATGTTGATCAACATGATGATGATGACGCCTTTGATGTGGAGGAATTGATGCGGAATGTTGCGCCTGAGGTGTTGTTGCAGAGAACTACAACCAAAGGATACGATAACTTTGAAGCACTTGACAAAGCATCAAAAAACCTTCTTTACGAGGAACGCCACGGATGCGATAAGCAGTATACTGTGTTGTACACAATTCTTGAGCATATGAAACTGAAGGCCAGCAATGGATGGTCTGCCACTAGTTTTTCAGATCTTTTACAACTCCTAAAAAAGGTTTTGCCAAAACCCAATGGTTTACCATCTGATACGTACCAAGCAAAGAAGATGATTTGTCCGTTGACTTTGGGCATTCAGAAGATTCATGCATGCCCGAACCACTGTATCCTATATCAAAAAGAGTATGGATTGTTAGAGAGATGTCCACAGTGCAACGCGAGTCGATACAAACGTCCAAATGACTATGTGGAGGACTACAATGACCACCAGAAGAAGAATAATAAGAGGTTGCATAAGAGGAATAAAAATGTTATTGAAGACCATCCTGGAAAAAAGATGGAGAGGAAAGTTCCAGCCTTAGTAATGTGGTACCTAACGGTGATTGATCGCTTGAAACGTATGTTCTCTAATCCTAGAGATGCTGAACTATTAATCTGGCATTTCGTTGGGCGAAAATAGGACGGAAAACTTCGGCACCCTGCGGATGCTAGGCAGTGGAAATCATTTGACCTGGCCCATCCAGATTTCTCGGACGATCCTAGAAATATCAGGATGAGACTTAGCACGGATGGAATGAATCCCTTCGGTGAGATGAGGAACCCACATAGTACGTGGCCAGTCTTTCTATGCTTGTTCAACATTCCATCATGGTTGTGCCATAAAAGAAAATACCTTATGCTCACTACTCTAATTTCTGGTCCAAAACAACCTGGCAATGACATTGATATCTTTCTAGAACCTTTGATGGAGGATATGAAACGTCTATGGGAACATGGTGTCTGTGTGTGGGATGAGCACAAGAAAGAGCACTTCAATCTAAGAGCCATAATCTTTTGCACCGTAGCTGACAACCCAGGACGCATGTCCCTAACAGGACAGGTTAAAGGAAAGACAGCATGTGTAGTGTGTGTGGACCAAACAGAATCTATGCATCTTCCATCATTCGTTAAGACGATATATATGCGACACCGCAGATTTTTACCAAAAAACCACAAATATCGAAGAAATAGGAACCATTTCGACGGTACAATCGAGCTTGGACAGCCTCCACGAAATCGAGATGGCAAATTTCTATTCGAAATGGTAAAGAATATCAAAGTTGTTTTCGGAAAGAAGAGGAAGAAATCTGAAAAAATTTCAAAGGACGCTCCATTTAAAAAGCAGTCGATCTTCTTTAGATATTTTCCCTATTGGAAGGAGTTGGAGATTGGTCATGCTATCGATACAATGCACGTTGAGAAGAATGTCTTCGAAAGCACTATCGGTATTTTGTTAGACATACCGGGCAAATCAAAAGATGGACTCAAAGTACGAAGGGACCTTCAAACTCTTGGAATTAGACCCGAGCTTCACCCACAGGAAAGGGCCAATGGAAAATTTTTCCTTCCGGCTGCTAGCTATAACCTCACAATTGACGAGAAAAGATCAATCTGCAGGTGTCTACATGGAATTAGAGTTCCAACAGGATTCTCAACGAATATAAAGAATATTGTCTCCGTAGCAGATTTGAGGATGAGCGGCTACAACACTCATGATTGTCATGTTATGCTTGGGCTATTCTTCGCCATCGCAGTAAGAGGAGTCAAACATTCATTTCTGAAGATGGTGATAACACGCATGTGTCACTTCTTCAATGTCATATCAAAGAAGGTGATCGACACTGAAGAGTTAAATGAATTACGTAAACAAATGAGGGAGACTATGTGTCAGCTTGAGATGTGCTTTCCTCCTTCATATTTTGATATTATGTAGCACTATATGATACATATAGCAGACCAAATCTTTGTTCTCGGTCCAACGTACCTGTACAATATGTATGCGTACGAGCGTCTAATGGTTATCTTCAAGGGTTATGTACGAAATCGTGCTTATCCAGAGGGTTCCATGATAGAGGGCTACACGACTGAGGAAGTCATTGAGTGCTACGCAGATTACATAAGAGATGGAAGACCAATAGGAGTTCCCGTGTCCCAGCACCATGGAAGACTCACCGGTAAAGGAACTAAAGGCAGAAAAATCATACGAGACAATAGTTACCAAACAATAAGAGAATCACATTACAGTGTAATGCATCAGTTGGCGATTATGAGACCATATGTTGAACAACACCTGCAAGAGCTTCATGAAAAGAATGAAGATCGCGATGAACAATGGATTATGAAAGAACACAAAATTTATTTCACATCATGGCTGAGGGATCTAAACCTTTCGATCGGAGAAACCGATGAAGAGATGATGATAAATAAATTGTCTTACGGTCCATTGAGCATGGTTAAAACATGGCAAGCGTATGACATCAATGGTTTCACATTCTATACCAAAGCAAAGGATCAAAAGAGTCAGCGCCTGTTGGGGGAAAAATATCTCATCTTCGGGGTTATTGCTGAAGCAGCATAAAGGCAGTCAACACGTTCGAAGATTGTCCGAAGACCATCTTCGAAGATGCCCAGAACCTCGTTCGAAGCCCGAAGACAGGCACTAGTTCGAAGTATGTCTTCGAACCAAAGCCTTTCAGGATCTTTTCTGCCAGCTAAGATGGAAGACTTATCTTCTATCCTATTAGATTAGTCTTTTACCATTTTAGCCCTATTAAGGAAACCGAATAGTTTCCTTAATGTCGGTTGTAATAGAGGGGTAAATATGTCTTTTCCTTAATGTTTAGGCCTATAAATACCCCCCATTTCACCCTGTAATAGGGACCGATTACAAGTGATTCAATACACACTTTCGAACTATTCTAAGCTATTATCCTTTCGGAGGCTTAGAACAGTTTGCTTCGCAAACACTTCGTTTGTTAGTTTCTTTTCTACAGAAACCTGTTAGCGTAATCTTTTACGCCAACAGCGCCAAAATAGTGGTGTCAGAGGAGAAGCAGAAGATAGCACTGGACAAAAGAATGCTTACTATGGATACATTGAAGAAATATGGGAACTTAACTACGGGAACTCTATAGAAATCCCTGTATTTAAGTGTCAGTGGGTCAGACATCCAGAAGGTGTGGAGGTGGATGATTACGGGTTTACGATAGTTGACCTTAATAAGGTGGCTTATAAAGATGACCCTTGGATACTTGCTCAATCCGTGGCACAAGTATTTTACATACTTGATCCTAAAGATGAGACAAAAATACATCATTGCTCCAGGAAAACAAAGAATTGTTGGAGTTGATGGAGTCGAAGACGAAGAAGAATACAATCAGTTTGATGAGGTGCCGTTTTTCATTGACATATCAAGGATCAATGTGGTTGAAGCAAAACTGTCATTTGGCAGTGTGATTCCTTATCTACGCACCAATGGTGATGGAAAATTAGTGCAAGGCTAGATCATTTATGTTTAGTTGTAAAATAAATTATGTCATTTATTATTAAAACATTTTCAAGATCAAATGAGGATTTAATTAAACATCAATAGAAAATTTTTAAAAATATTTAATTTTTGGGGCCAATAGTAAGGTTCAAACCTCAAATCGCCTGCCGACAGCGAGGTTCGAACCTCGAACCGCATGGCCCCAAGGAGCCCCGCGCACCACTGCGCTACTAAGTGTTTCACGTCATTGTAGGAAGAGTATTATATGCTATATATATAATCACTACCTCTATTAGTAGTGGCGGGCTGGATGACGTCATCATGCCCGCCAGTACTAAGAGAAAACATGAATAAAAAAGTAATGAAAATTAGAATAGAAATGTAAAAAACATGTTTGGATGCTAGCAGCAAGGTTCGAACCTCAAACCGCCTGCGGGCAGCAAGGTTCGAACCTCGAACCGCATGGCACCAAAGCAACCCCCGCACCACTGCGCTACTAAGTGTTTCTCGACATGAGTGGCAACGTATGCTAGATAACACCACCAGAGGCAGTAGTGGCGGGCTGGATGACGTCATCATGCCCGCCACTACTAAGACACCTATATATATTTTCCACTCCCGCCGTCCGAAAACCTAGTTTCATTTTCTAAACACTAAACTCCCGTGTCGCCCCCTCCTCCCGTCACCGCCGTCGATGTCCCGGAGCACGTCGCCGCTACCCTCCGCCCGTCGCCGCCTTCCTCGGAGCCCATCGGCACCGCCCGTCGCCACCATCCAGTCGATCAGTAAATGATTATTAACCTATCTTTGGTCTTATTTTATTCGAGCTTAGGGTTAAAATGATGGAGGATTGTTATATTAATTTATGTGTGGTAATATAATTTAGCATAATATTACTAGTAGAATGCACTATAACAATAATGTTTTTTAATCTACTGTAAAAAATTTCTGAGAAAAAAATTTCCACTATAACAATAATGTTTTTTAATGTACTATAAAAAATTTCCGAGAAAAAAAAATCCACTATAACAATAATGTTTTTTATGTACTATAATATTACTAGCTTAGGGTTTTTTAATATTATATCAATGTGACAAAAAAAATGCAGATGGCTCCTCCTAAGATTGAACCAACAAACAGTGGATCCTCAGACTCTACATCAAGTGGCGTGTGTGAGGTTTGCAAATGCGGTAAACATAAGGTACATGATGGTATAGTTTGCAGTTGTTTGGCGAAGAAAGTGATTCTCATAATGGACTCCGACTCGGAGGACGACTCGCGATCGCCGCAACCAGATAGGGTAAGTGTTGGCAGACGGAAGAATGATGAGACAACCGGTGGTAGAGGGAAACATGCCGAGGCTAGCGGTGGAAAAGGGAAGCATGTAGAGCAATGCGGCAGCAAGAGGAGGAAGGAGGCAAGATCCTCTTTTTATGCAAATTTTATATTTTTATCATCCAATTCAATCATTGATAATAAGTTGTTCTCACTATCGCCGCCGCGTGTATTTTCTTGTTCAGGAACATGGAGAGCAGTTCAGACTGCCTGATGATGCCGATTTGGTTGAGGATTGGCAAGTTGAGGCTTTTAATCTGTTTAACCATAAATAGGTTGGGTTTGTGCTGAGGAAGAAGAAGAAGCTCCAAACCATATCTTTCTTTTGGGTTTGACCAGTAGTGCGTTTCGATGTGTAAGCTGGTTTCCCCAGCCTAGACTTGTGTTTGTTTACTTGCTTTCAAATAAACATGATATGTCAAGCGAGCCCCCGCACCACCGCGCTACAAAGTCTCGATCATATCGTAACAACATGTAATAAAAACACACTTAATGAAAATAAAAACAGTAAACTAAGGGAGAAAAATATCAATTTTTGCAATTAGAATATTGGTGTTGTATTTTTATTGTACAAAAAGTTTCAATTTCAAAGGAAGAATAAACTATAGATAAGTTATGATGTATTTTTATTGTACATGTTTATTAATGAAATAAAAAAAGTAAAGTGAGGCAGAAAAATACCAAATTTTTAAATTTGATAAGTTATGATGTATTTTTATTGTTAAAAAATCAAGTTCAAACTAGAATTTAAACATGAATAAAAAAGTAATGAAAATTAGAATAGAAATGTAAAAAACATGTTTGGATGCTAGCAGCAAGGTTCGAACCTCAAACCGCCTGCGGGCAGCAAGGTTCGAACCTCGAACCGCATGGCACCAAAGCAACCCCCGCACCACTGCGCTACTAAGTGTTTCTCGACATGAGTGGCAACGTATGCTAGATAACCCCACCAGAGGCAGTAGTGGCGGGTAGGATGACGTCACCAGACCGCCACTGCTATCCGTTTAGTAGTGGCGGTCACATGATGTCATCGGCCCGCCACCACTAAGTCGAGTGAAATAACAACTTTTTAAATTTGATAAATTATGATGTATTTTTATTGTTAAAAAAATTCAAGTTCAACGAGGATTTAAACATCAATAAAAAAGTGCTGAAATTTAAAAAAGTACAAAACAGAAAAAAATGTTGAATTGGCGCTAGCAGCAAGGTTCGAACCTCAAACCGCCTGTCGGAAGCTAGGTTCGAACCTCAAACCGCATGGCACCAAAGAACCCCCAGAACCACTGCGCTACAAAGTATTTCTCGGCTATTTGTGCAGTGTGTGCTAGATAATCCCTACCTCTACGTGGAGTTTTTTGCATTTAAATACCAATTTCTGTTAATGAAAGATACCAATTTTTGCAATTAGAATATTGGTGTTGTATTTTTATTGTACAAAAAGTTTCAAGTTCAAAGGAAGAATCAACTATAGGTTTTGCTTTCAAACCTGAGTCATTTTTTCTCTAAAACCTAATTCATCCCCGGAGAATCTTAGGTTTCTTAACGCCCTACATGATTATTTTCTCGAAAAAAAATTATTTTTTTGACAACATCTATGGATCGATCATATCATAACAACATGACAAGTCTCATCTTTTTTAGACTTTATTTTATTTTTTGAGCATTAAAAAACTATAAAAATACAAGTTTCCGATCGAGTGTTGTGGAAACCTACATTTTTTATGATGGTTTTAAATTTACTGGATAATAACTAATTATAGAGTCAAAACATGAATATGGTTTTCTATAAATTTTGGTGAATTATTTCATGTCTTGTAGTTCAAATTGAACTTATTTTGACTTTGATCATAAAAACACACTTAATGAAATAAAAACAGTAAACTAAGGGAGAAAAAGTAAAGTGAGGCAGAATAATACCAATTTTTTAAATTTGATAAGTTATGATGTATTTTTATTGTTAAACAAATCAAGTTCAAACTAGAATTTGCTTTCAAACCTCAGTCATTTCTTCTCTAAACCATAATGCATCCTCGGAGAATCTCATGTTTCTTAATGAAATAAAAAAAATAAAGTGAGGCAGAAAAATACCAATTTTTTAAATTTGATAAGTTATGATGTATTTTTATTGTTAAAAAAATCAAGTTCAAACTAGAATTTAAACATCAATAAAAAAATCATGAAATGTAAAAAAATGTTTGGATGCTAGCAGCAAAGTTCGAACCTCAAACCGCCTGCCGGCAGCAAGGTTTGAACCTCGAACTGCATGGCACCAAAAGCAACCCCCGCACCACTGCGCTACAATGTGTTTCTCGAAATGTATCGCAACGTATGTTAGATAACCCCCACCTCTCATATTAGTGGCGGTCGGGTATGCTGATGTCACCAGCCCGCCACTGCTATTCCTTTTAGCAGTGGCATCGAGCACCAGTTATGGGCGGATTAGTAGTGGCGGGCTGGTGACGTCAGCGTGCCCGCCACTACTAAGGGAAAATAGCAGTGGCGGGCAGGATGACATCAGCATGCCCGCCACTGCTAATCCAGCTATATAAATATTTCGCTCCCGCGTCTGAAAACCCTAATCCCTAATCTTCTCCTGCCAGTTACTGCCGCTCCCAGTGCCCGCGCCGCCACCATTGGAGCCCGTCATTGTCATCCCTGAAGCCCGTCGCCGCCATCTCAGAGCCGTTGGTGTCCCCGGACCCCTCGCCGCCACCTCGGAGCCATCGCTGTCGTCCTCGAAGCCCATCACCGGAGCCCGCGTCGGTGTACCTGGACCCCTCGTCGCTGCCGTCCCCGTCCCCGACGCACGCCGCCATCCCCGTCCCGGAGCCCGCGCCGCCACCCTCGGAACCCATTGCCGTCGTCGCCCCGAACTCCACCGGAGCCCACGTCGCTGTCGTCGGACCCCGCGCCGCCGTCCCCGTCCCCGAGCGCACACCGCCGACGTCCTGTTGATTCCACTTCATAGTTACTGGTGAGTACCTTCCGGGCATCCTCTTTTTCATCCCTCAAGCATATTAACTTGTTCCCAGAAAAAGTTTAGAAACATTCAGATTTTATATTATGCTCTAGAACAGTGTAGAAGTAGTTTGCTTCCACACAACGTATGTTAACAAAAATGAACTTGGTAGAGGGAGTGATACAACAGATTATATTCAGACTTGATATATGAAGAAAATTTCTGCTGTTGTTGTAATGCTTGTTTCAGCCTGACCGGGAACGTTTTGGGGACAATGATTAGTTTTTCTTGTCATGTAAATGCAGTGACTGGAATAATTTATGCATCATTCTGCATCATTTTATTGTGTGATCAATTTTTTTCAACATGATGGTTAGAAATTATAATCCCCAAAGGGATTTAATCCTACCCAAAAGAACACATAATTAAAAGGGATGGATTTAATCCCAAGGGAATTTAATCTAGGAGAGGGATTGAGTGACATGAGAGGGATTCACTCATGCCCGCCACTGCTAATCCGCCTATATAAAAGTTTTTGCTCCCGCCGTCCGAAAACCTAGTTTCATTTCTAACTCCCGTGCACCGAACTCTGCCCATTGCCACCGCTCCCGGAGCCCACGCCGCCCTCGGAGCCCGTCGTCGTCCCCGAAGGCCATCGCCGCCAAACTCCGCACGTCGCTCCCAAAGCCCACGCCACCCTTGGCTACCCTTGAAATCATTGCAAGGTGTTTAGATAATTAAGTTTGTTTAAATTCTGATTTCTTGATCAGACATAAAGATTAAATAGCAAGTTTGTGATGTAGTCTTTAATTTGACTCATTGGAGCTAAATCTGTGATTAAGTTTGGAGGAGCGTTGGGTGTTTTGAAAGGGCCATCTAATTCGAAAGAATTTTGTCGAGGCGCCTATTCACCCCCCTCTAGTTCTTGAGTGAAGTCTTCTATATCTAAGTTATGCCATGAGAAATATTGCATACCACATTACCACTTTTTTAGAACAACTTTTAGAGGCCTATGATGCAAATAGTAATTGAGTTATCTCATGTATGTCATCAAGCCGTGCGACACATCCATGGCAGCCATGAACATATTTGAAAAACAACACAAAATATGCTGAGGCCTCAACAACACAAGAGAGAGAGAACAACACAATCTCCTATCTTGAGGATTAATATAGTAGCTTCAGAAGTAATAGCTCACTACTGTAGCCAAGAAGAGTTTTCATACATTTTCCACCTTTGACACTGTGATCAGTTTACTACTGCTATTACTTCTGAGGCTACAGTAGTAAACTGATCACAGTGTCAAAGGTGGGAAATGTATGAAAACTCTTCTTGGCTACAGTAGTCAGCTATTACTTCCGAAGCCACTATATTAATTCTCAAGTTAGGAGATTGTGTTGTTCTCTCTCTTTAGTTTTGTTGATACCTTAGCATATTTTGTGTTGTTTTTCCCTCTAATGTTCCATGGCAACAAAATATGCTGAGGTCTCAACAACATTGTGATCACTTTACTACTGCTATTATTTCTAAGGCTACTATATACTAATCCTCAAGTTCATGCATCCGGTTGAAGACCAACATTATATTGTACAATTACTTTTAGAGGCCTATGATGCAAATTGTTATTGAGTTATCTCATGTATGTCATCAAGCCGTGTGACACGTCCATTCCTGTCAACAGCTTCTTCTTTCTCGTGTTGCTGACAGGGAATGGATGTGCACACAGTTCCATGGCAGCCATGAACATTTTGAAAAGCTACACAAAATATGCTCAGGCCTAAACAACACTGTGATCAGTTTACTACTGCTATTATTTTTAAGGCTACTATATACTAATCCTCAAGTTCATCCGGCTGAAGGCCAACATTAGATTCTGCAATTCCTTTTAGAGGCCTATGATGCAAATTGTTATTGAGTTATCTCATGTATGTCATCAAGCCGTGCGAAACATCCATTCCTATCAACAACTTCTTCTTTCTCGTGTTGCTGACAGGGAATGGATGTGCTCACGGGTCCATGGCAGCTATGAACATTTTGAAAAACAACACAAAATATGCTGAGGCCTAAACAACACTGTGATCAGTTTACTACTGCTATTATTTCTAAGGCTACTATATACTAATCCTCAAGTTCATGCATCCGGCTGAAGGCCAACATTAGATTCTGCAATTCCTTTTAGAGGCCTATGATGCAAATTGTTATTTTGTTATCTCATGTATGTGATCAAGCCATGCGACACATCCATTCATGTCAACAATTTATTCTTTCTCGTGTTGCTGACAGGGAATGGATGTGCTCATGGTTCCATGGCAGCCATGAACATTTTGAAAAGCTACACAAAATATGCTGAGGCCTAAACAACACTGTGATCAGTTTACTACTGCTATTATTTCTAAGGCTACTATATACTAATCCTCAAGTTCATGCATCCGGCTGAAGGCCAACATTAGATTCTGCAATTCCTTTTAGAGGCCTATGATGCAAATTGTTATTTAGTTATCTTATGTATGTCATCAAGCCATGCGACACATCCATTCATGTTAACAATTTCTTCTTTCTCGTGTTGCTGACAGGGAATGGATGTGCTCATGGTTCCATGGCAGCCATGAACATTTTGAAAAGCTACACAAAATATGTTGAGGCCTAAACAACACTGTGATCAGTTTACTACTGCTATTATTTCTAAGGCTACTATATACTAATCCTCAAGTTCATGCATCTGGCTGAAGGCCAACATTAGATTCTGCAATTCCTTTTAGAGGCCTATGATGCAAATTGTTATTTAGTTATCTCATGTATGTCATCAAGCCATGAGACACATCCATTCCTGTCAACAATTTCTTCTTTCTCGTGTTGCTGACAGGGAATGGATGTGCTCATGGTTCCATGGCAGCCATGAACATTTTGAAAAGCTACACAAAATATGCTGAGGCCTAAACAACACTGTGATTAGTTTACTACTACTATTATTTCTAAGGCTACTATATACTAATCGTCAAGTTCATCCAGTTGAAGGCCAACATTAGATTCCACAATTCCTTTTAGGGGCCTATGATGCAAATTGTTATTGAGTTATCTCATGTATGTCATCAAACCATGTGACACATCCATTCCTGTCAATAGATTCTTCTTTCTCGTGTTGCTGACAGGGAATGGATGTGCACATGGTTCCATGGCAGACATGAACATTTTGAAAAACAACACAAAATATGCTGAGGCCTCAACAACACTAGAGAGAGAACAACACAATATCCTAACTTTAGGATTAATATGACATCAGACCTTTTTTTCATAACCAAAATTCTGATACATTAGCCTCTTAATATGAATAGTTTATCTATGGCGGAAGAAGGATGTTCCATCGAGGAGCTCATCTACGAGTCTCCCTCAAAAACAAATAAAGAGGGTTCATCTGAAGGATCCTCCGATAGCGAATCTTCGTACCACTCTCCGGAGAATGAACATCCAATGGAGCCTAGGAAGAAGAGAACGAGAGAAGATGCCGATGAGGATTACATTCCTGAAGCTCAAGCGAAGGTAATTATTACGTTAGTAACAAGTCAGAGCAGCTTCTAACCAAGGATTACATTCCTGAAGCTCACATTGTCTATCATCGTAGGATCATCCAAAGCGAGGAAGCAAGCGTCGATTATTCCAAGTCGAGAAAAGAACAACTATTGTCCGAGCTATTGAGTCAGCTGAGCGAACAGATGTTGAGCCCGCTACCACAACATCGTCTGCAAATGCGAAGAGGAGAGGGAAACAGGAGAAGAACAAGCTACATACAGCTATCTATGAGGTTGAAGAAGTTCATGTTGATGGGGCTCCAAAGAAGCCAAAAGAAATCACAGCGAAGTGGCGTAACGACTGTGGATGTCTCGCCAGGGAGCGATGTAAGATAGTTTGGAAAAATTGGAAGACTGTCCCTGAAGCTACAAAGAACGAATTGTGGCAGCATATAAAAGCGCATTATAAATTCCCGGAAGACCGCTTAGAAGACGCTAAAGCTGCCACATTGAAGACTATCGGGAAGGCTCTCCGTACATTTAGGACTAAACTGAACACACAATACCTTCAGAAAGATGAGTCGCCACTCAACGACTACGGCTTTATAACGCCAAATGAATGGAACGAATTCAAAATGCAGCATTGCTCGGAAGAAGCCAAACAAGAGAGCATCATGTTCAAAGAACTTAATAAGAAGAATAAGTTCCCCCATAAACTTGGGCTAGGTGGATATAAGGCCAAGGAGGATGAGTGGAGTAGAAAGGAGGAGGAGGACCGTGCGGCTGGGTTACCTGAACAGTTTTCAGGTGCTGATCAGCGCACTAAGAGATGGCTCCTAGGTCGAGCTAAAAAAACACCCGAGGGCCAATATATGCTCTCCGACTCACGGACTAGTGAAGTATTTCAGAAAGCACAGGAAATCGCTGAGTTGGAGAAGACTGGAAAGTTCAAGCCTGAGGGATGTAATGACCAGCTTACATCTGCTCTCGGAAACGAGGAACATCGAGGGCGCACCCGAGGTGTCTCTTCTATAGCACCCTGGAAAAATACTTTCAAGAAACGGGAGGGTGCCACATACAAGAAGCGTCAAGCACGCACAGACGACGCCGCAGAGCACCGTGCAGAGTGGGAGCGACACTTTTTTGAATTTATTAACGAGAATCCAAACATAATGCAGGCTGCAGCGGGACAAATAATTGTGCCAGAGGTACGACTCGACGTACCAAGCAGTGTTGGCTCAGTACAAGACAAATTTCCTGTAAATTATATTAAAGAGGACACACCATGCAGCCTGCATGTACCGATAGGGCGCAAAGGGCATTCCCAAGAGGCTGCACGAGGCATTGCTATGCCTGGGGATTTATTTCATAATCGGCCTATTCCTGCTGACTATACTAAGGTTCAGGTCAATGAGATCACCAACGACAGATTTATTAATGACCCCTTGGATCTTCCAATGCCTGATGAGGGGATTGAGACAATCGGAGATGCTCTAAATAACTTTGTCCTATGGGCGAGCCGAGATATCAAATTACTGCAGACAAGTTCTCAGAGTAAATCACCTATTGTCTCATCACAATCCCCCACATATCTTTCATCTCAGGATGTGCAAAATATAGGATCTTTATCACCTGTTGATGAGCGTGAAATAGAGGAAAAGGCAGAGGAAGAGCCAGTGCCCAATAAAGTGGCAGAAGTGGTAGAATCGAAAGTGACTTCTGATCCTCAAGTGACAAAGCCAGTGCCAGTGCTTGAGCCTACTGATGAGCCCAACACAAATGTGCCAGAGCCAGATCAAATGCCAGTGCTAGTTCCGGCTGAGCCTCAAGTGCCAGTTTCGGCTGAGCCTCAAGTGCTAGTTCTGGCTGAGCCTCAAGTGCCAGTTCCGGCTGAGCCTCAAGTGCCAGTTCCGGCTGATCCTCAAGTGCCGGTGGCCAAGCCCATAACAAAAGTGCCAGTGCTAGTTGCTGCCGAGCCTGAAAAACAAGATGCATGCCCAAAGCCAGCAATCCACAAGATAACTGTTCAAGTTGGGAAGTGTTCTGCGCTGAAATCTGAGATGCATAAATTTTTTACTACTATGGGGCAAACACGTTCTATGCCCGAAGCGGCTCCCATAAAGGCTCCAGTACAAAAGCATGCGGGCTCACTTTCTGTTGATAAGAGGACCTACGGAGACGAGGATTATATCGAATACGAACCAGGCAAACCATTATTACCCCAAGGAGTACTTAATTGTATGCCTTGGATGATGAAAACATTTCATGACTGGTACCTCGTGTCGTCTTCGTTAGGAGTAACACAAATAGAACTGAAGGTTCCACAAGAAATATTCAACTGCCCAGAGTTTAAGCTTGCACTTTTTTTCGACGACTTCCATCGGATGTTTTGTCTGAAGTGAACCGACATCACAAGCATGATGCTCTGGTGCATGTAAGTACTTTATACTTTGTCAATACAAAGCAAAAATAAATCATGTCTTATATTGACTACTTTTTTATAACATATGCAGTTGTAATTCACGCGGTGACGAGTCTAAATTGTATGGGTACTTAAACCCGTCATTAATAAGCCAAAGTGCGCTGAACCCGACACTAAACCAGAACGATAGCAAGTACTGGACTGCGGGTAAGAAAAAATTTCAAAGAAAGATGTTCAATAAAGACGAAGACAAACTTAAGAAGAACAAAAGGAGTTGTGCCGCGTTGTATATTGCGTGGAGCATGGATCAATGGAAGGACAAAGAAATGATAAGTGGGGCATATAACTTTAAGTAAGTATACCCACTATATCCACTTAATCACGTTTTATCGATTATGAAACTAACATAATCATATATTACTTCTTTCGATAGTGATCATTGGATTGCACTTCTGATATTCCCAAAGAGCTCAAGGGTTTATGTGCTCGACTCGCTCGACAAACCCAAAAAAGAATATCAAGATATATTAAATGTTATTCAGAGTGCATATAGATACTACGTGGAAAAGTTAGGTGGCCCACATGATCCACAGAGGCTGAAAGAAATGCTTATCAGAACCAACTATCCGGTAATATTATATTTTTAAATTTGTTAATTCAATTGATAAAGCCAAACTATATATTGTTCTAACTTTGTCTATTTTGATGTGTCACAAACAATCTCTTGGTTCTGTGCATTGTGGCTACTATACTTGTGATTTCATGAGCAATAACTTAGGAAAGTTTGATCGGACAGTATCTGAGGATACTAAAGAAGTAAGTTGATTTCTTGTGTGTTAATCTAATATAACTTGCAGCGTATGTACTTATATTTTACGTATGCAGGCGTCAGGTCCATCAACCGTTGCCTAGAAGAGCCAACTCTCCGAATCACAAATGTATGAAATCGTATCAAGGATGTGCCGCTTCACGATGCATGATATTCTTCATGAGCTTGGAGTATTTTTCGATCCTGAGAGTGAAGTGGCCAAGCATCCAACTCTGTATGATTGGGCCGGAAGAATGAAAAGGCGAACCAATTTAGATATGAGTTGGCCTTCCAAGAAAACATAAACCGCATGAGCATGTATTTGTGAAACAATGGTTATTGTGTTGATGGATGGTTATTGTGAAACATAAACCGGAAGAATGTAAACTTTGTAAATTTTTGAAAATTGATGAGATGGATGGTTGTTGTGTTGATGTGTTGTTGTTGTGGATGTTTTGCTGCTGTGTATGTGGATATGTGGATGTTTTGCTGCTGTTTATGTGGATGGCTGTGTGAAGCATATAATTTCTGTGTTTTGGTTTGTGGGATCACAACATTCTGTGTTATGGCTTATACACAGCAGTGGCGGGCAGATGAGGTAGCTTGCCCGTTACTGCTGTTGACACAGTGGTGGCGGGCACGCTGACATCATCTACCCGCCACTGCTATTGATAACAGTAGTGGCGGGCAGATGAGGTCAGCGCGCCTGTTACTGCTGTTGACATAGTGGTGGCGGGCGCGCTGACATCATCTCCCCGCCACTGCTATTGATAATAGCAGTGGCGGGCAGATGAGGTCAGCACGCCCGCCACTGCTGTTGACACAGCGGTGGCGGGCGCTCTGACCGCCACTGCTAACCAGCGATAGCAGTGGCGTTAGAGCAGTGGCGGACTGGATGCCCGCCACTATAGTTCGTTTTTGCCCGCCGCTACAGTGTCGCTTTGTAGTAGTGTGGGACAATATCCAACAACTCAGCCATGGCGGGTGAGAATGACGTGTAGCCCAGGCTCGCTATATGAAGACCACATCGACGGGATGGGGCACAAGCTCGGTCAAGGTTTCGACGCAGCCGATGAACTTCATGAAGTAGATATTGGGCCTCGCGACAGACCGAGACCAACATTCATAAACACTCAACTCCTAGACGAGATGAAGAATGAGCTGATTACACTGTTGTGGGAATATCGAGATTGCTTTGTGTTGGAGTATCATGAGATGTTGGGATTAAGACGATCAACCATGGAACATCGGCTACAAATAACATAGGGGTATCAGCCGTTCAAACAGCCACCTCAGCGATTTAAGGCAGCAATATACCCAGACATCAAGGCTGAGTTGACTAGACTGTATGATGCAAGATTCATAAGACTGTGCCGATATGCCGAATGGGTGTCAAACATAGTACCAGTATGGAAGACAATTGGAAAGCTCAGAATATGCATTGATTTCAAGGATTTGAATAAGGCAACCCCAAAAGACGAGTAATCAATGCCAATCACGGATTTATTGGTGGACTCCGCGTCGGGTCATAATATCATCATCTTCAAGGATGAGAATATAGGTTATAACCAGATCTTCATGGCCGAAGAAGACATTCACAATACGGCTTTCCGATGTCCAGGCATCATCAGACTATATGAGTGGGTAGTGATGACCTTCGGCCTGAAGAACACAAGAGCGACCTATCAAAGAGCCATGAACTACATCTTTCACGACCTGATCGGCCGGTTGGTAGAGATATACATTGGCGATGTCGTGGTCAAGTCAAGTGACGTTCAGGACCACATGGCCGATCTACATCAACTTTTAGAGAGAGCTCGGAAGTACGGACTGAAGATGAATCCTAAGAAGTGCGCTTTCGGGGTATTGTCGGGGAAATTCTTGGGATTTATTGTACATGAAAGAGGGATCGAGATCAACCGGCATAGTATTCAAGCCATTAAGAACACCCTACCCCCAACCGATAAGGCTGAGTTGCAGTCACTGTTGGCGTAAAAGATTACGCTAACAGGTTTCTAAAGATTAGAAACTAACAAACGAAGTGTTTGCGAAGGAAACTATTCCAAGCCTCCGAAAGGATAATAACTTAGAATAGTTTGAAAGTGTGTATTGAATAACTTGTATTCGGTCCTTATAACAGGGTAAAACAGGGGGTATTTATAGGCCCAAACATTAAGGAAAAGACCTTTTTACCCCTCTATTACAACCGACATAGTGGAAACTATTCGGTACTCTTAAAAGGGCTAACATGGTAAAAGACTAATCTAGTTAGAAAGAAGATAAGTCTTCCATCTTAGCTGGCAAAGAGGCTCCTGGAAGAGTCCATGTTCGAAGATGTACTCCGATCTAGAGCTCGTCATCATACTTCGAACTTGACTTGATGCATCTCCGAAATTATATATCGGACATCTTCGTCTTAATCACCAGTCTTTATCTTGTTCTTCATCTCCGGCATACTTGCAAAGCTTCAAAGTCTTAAACTTCGGGTCAAAGCGTACTTTCTGTAGCTCGGGATGCAGCGGAGACTCAGTGTCAAAGGAGGCGTTCTCCGAGGCTTCAGGATAGATAGGTTCGTCGTCTTCAGGCACTTCAGGAATAACTGGTATGGCTTGAGAGCGAAGCCTATTTGCAGCTTCTTGCCGCCATATCGCTACTTCGGCTTGGAGACTGGCCATCTGAGTGGCCATATCGCCAAGTCTGTCTTCATCTCCTCCGAAAGGATCTTCTGGGTCTCGAGAACTGTAAGGATTGGTTTGAAGTGGAACTTGGGGTGGAAAGGGAATGAGAATCATGCCACTTACAATAAGACCGTTTCATCAAGTCGTCGGTCATAAGAATGATGTGACCCTTCGATAACCTAATGAGTTTGTTCTTCAACAAAAAATCAAATATCTTATCACACTTGGTCACATCAAAAGAATACTTCACCTCGTTGGGTCGACTCTTAGTCGGAGACGACCGTAACTTAGTGCAAGTGATGGGCTTGGCCTTGCTAGACCAAGTCCACTCTGTGGTGTACATATCAGCTGAGTCGTCCTCGCTCTCTAATGATTCCTCATCGGAGTGTTCCATGACGTGCACCTCGGCCTTAGGCTTGTTAAATGTCTTGGTGAATCTTCTACTTTTGGCTCGACTTTCTTAAACCAGAGCCTTCTGTAGCACTTGACTAACATCGAAGAAATCCTGGCCATCAAGTTTCTCCTTAAGTTTGGAGTGAAGACCGTTAAAAGCTAGGTCGGCCAAGTCTCTATCAGAAATATTAAAGGTAAAACACCGGTTTCTAGTGTGCCTAAAATGCTTAACGTACTCGGAAACACTCTCGTTAGTCTTTTGTCTAACCGATGTCAAGTGTGATAGTCCAAGCTCAGTCTCCCTAGTATAGAAATAGTCATGGAACTTCTACTCCAACTGGGCCCAAGTCTAGATGGAGTTTAGTGGTAACGCCGAAAACCAAGTGAAAGTGGTGCTGGAAAGAGATAGAGAAAACAACCTAAGCTTCAAAGCATCCGACCCACTAGCTTCACCACACTGTGCTAAGAACTTACCTATGTGCTCTAGGGTGGTTTTACTACCTTCACTATCAAATTTTGTAAACTCGGGCACCCTAAAGCCCCGCGGGTATAGGATGGTATCGAAGTAATCAAGGTATGGCTTTTAATAAACCCTACCCCGTCCTCTGGGTGTCCATCCCGCAACCTCTCTAAATAGTGCGTGAATCCGCTCATCAAAGTCGTCTAAGCCTACTGCCTGCATGCGTCTCTTGTGTGGTGGTGCAACACGGCGTGGTATATCATGGTGTCGGTCGTGCGGCTCCTCCTCTCGTGGTGGCTCATGATACGGGGCGTGATCGGGCCTATTCGGGTGCGCGGGAGTAGGAGGTGCGGGCAGCGTGGGGAGAGGCAGTGTGTAATATGTGGCAGGAGCGGTCTGACCGGCCATAGGGCTAGTCTGACCAAAGGTATAGTTGCCGGTCGGACCGGCCTGATGGCCGGTCGGACCGACCATTGTTATCTGAGCAATCCGACACATGTCGGTCTGACCGGCCTAAGCACCGGTCTAACTGACAGGGTCATGCAGGGCCTCGGCCATGGATGGTGTGGCCGAGGACGTGACAACTTTTCCGGTATCCCATCGGTTCTACTGTATATGCGGTGAACAGGGGGTATGTAGCTATTGGAGTGGGGGAAACGACCTCGGAAAAGCCAAATATCCTAAACATTGCCTCCATCTTCGTGTCCAATTTTGAGTCAACCATGGCCTCTACTCGGTTTGCAATGGTAGCACTAATGGCCTGGTCAACGGTGCTGGCTATATTTGCTCGAGGTCCTGGGAGGACATTCGAGGAGACGATGGTGTTACCTTAGTTCCGGAGAGATCGGGGATGTTGTCATCGCGCTTGTCCTAGCCTCGAGCTCTGCTCTATCCTTCTCGGAGAGGTCTTCAATGGTGGGTACGATGATGTTGCTATTGTCAATATCTGAGCTCCCCACCGAATCCATCGGCGTCGAGGGTCCTGTTGATGTAGAGGTAGTAGGTGTACCCATCGCCGATGCAGATGTGCTTGGCATGTTTGTCCCCAGCGGAGTCGCAAAAAAGTGTGTTGACACAAAAACGTGCCCCCGCACTTGGGCCGGTTCAACGATCCAAAAACATCGCGTTCCGACGATCCTTAAACTGTGGTACGGAGATAACGTAGTCGCCTGACAATCAAATAATATTAATCTAAAATTACTCAATTAACTAAAGTGTTTGGAAAATAAATAAAAATGATAAACAACCTAAGTAAACCCAACCGGCCAGAGCAGGGCCGGTTGGATCGAAGCCTACTAGGCGGTCAGACTGGCCAAGGGTGTCTGATCGGACCAAAGGTGCACGGCCGGTCTGACTGGTAGTGCGAAGCCCTCGCCGAATGGGCCCTTCGACACATGGATGCGAAGGGGTCCTCTACCCTTTGGCCTGTCGGACCGAGGTTATACCTCCGGTCAGACTGTAGATGGACGAAGGGGTCAAGGTACCTCGGCATGAGGGTACCTCCGATGCAAAGTGATCTCCGGTGCAAAATATCTTCAGTGCGGAGGTATTTCCAGAGTCCTCTGCGAACCCCAGTCAGACCGGCCTCATGCTTCCGGTTGGACCGTAGGGTGCTGGCATGGCACGGGCAGGTTGGACTGAAGGGTGACCTCCGGTCGGACCGACCGCTCCTAGAAGGTGGCCTCCAAGCTCCGTCGACCATCTTCCCATGGATGGATCACAACCAAACTCCTCGGAGAGTATGAAAGTGATGAAGTACTACAAAAAATACTAAGAGATCAATGTAATTCAGCCAGGAGTCCGAATTACCAATGGAAAGCGATAAAATTGATACAAATCTGTTACATGGATGAAACGGACGATTCACGAGCGAACCGACAAGGACTTACTGTGATTATGATGCGGTGGACGGATGGTTTATAGTGCAAACTAGCAAAGATGTACGTGCTAGTCTAAAACTAGGGCAAAGAAAGTAAATGTGATTCAAGGTGGATAATAGATTGGATCTATTAGGGTTTTGGGGGCTCCTTGAATTGGCATTGCCTCTATTTATAGAGGTTGGTCATGAGTTCTTGGGCTCTTCTTTGAGTTGGACACGGGTTCCAAGTCATCATTAATCAATTAGAGATAAAATATATCCAGAATCAGCTAATCCTAATTGGATATAGGGTTGGCCAGTTTGACCGGACCTATGACCGGTCTGACCAAAGTGGTGCCGGTCAGATCGACGGTAAATGGCCAGTCATACGGGCCGGTGCCAGGAATTCGGCATATTTTCAGCTAAGTTACCAAAATTTGATATTTTGACAACTTTAACCATTAATTCCACTTTTTGCTATCAACACTAGTGTTGTCGAACCATTGAATGTGGTATGGGTGGGGATGTTGTCGTGTATTGAGAGAAAGCTTCTCCACCATATCAATGCTAGCTAAATTGTTACAGTTCCCCCCATCAATGATGATTCTTATAGCATGTTCGTTCACAACTCCTCTTGTTTGGAATAGATTATGGCACTGATTACACTCGGCTGGGCTTAATTCCACGCTTAATACATGTTTTGCAATTAAAATCTTATACTGATTTGTAGATTCAGCGTCTGTAATCTCCGTGTCATGATTTGAAACAGGATTTTCTCCATCTAGTGTAGCAATGAGGGCTAACGTTTCTTCATCGTAGTCACTCGCAGAATCGTATTCACCATCCTCACGAACAATCATCACATGCGCGGAGGTGCGGCCTCGTTCTATGTGACCGTATCATATCCCCAGCATCTGCGACACTGAATGTCCTTCATTTTTCCTATGGAAGCAATAGAAGACATAAATCTCCGAGAAGGGCCATTACAAGAGGGCGGAGTTTCTGTGGGTGGCTCCTTGGAAGGGGGCATGCTGTATTTGGCTGTGGAGGGGATGGTGTAGCACCACCAAGAGATGATGGTGCTGGTGGTCGTGGAGGCCAAGATGAAGTGTGACCTGCAGAATTGTTAGGCCATCTCCATCGCTGGTGATCATGCACTTCATGTTCAACTTTACAAGCAAGATGAAACAAACGAGTGATGGTGGTATATTCCTTGTACTCTAAGATTGTTTGAATTTCATCATTTAATCCACCAAAAAACATGCAAGTAAAACATCATTATCGTCTTCCACAGCACAACGGATCATCCCTATTTGTAGTTCTTGATAATATTCCTCTATTGGATTTTTTTCTTGTTGTAATTGAAATAAGTTTTAAGAAAATAACGTTGAAAATATGGGGGGAACAAAATGAGTACGCATAGCACGTTTCAATGCAACCCACGTATCAGGAACATTAGCATGATGCAAACAACAATATTCAGACCACCGAATGGAAGAAAAATTAATGAATTCACAAGTGGCAGCAGTAACACATCTATCTTCGGGATAATTTAAACAAGTAAAATGGTGTTGTACTTCTAACTCCCATGTTAGATAAGCATCAGGATTATATCGACCATCGAACGGTGGAATATTTAATTTAAGCTTAGCTACATGATCATCATCACGTACAAGTTGTCGTAGTGGTGGCTGCGCATTACGAATGTAGGGACGTGGATGATCGGGAGGTTGTTGATGAACCTCATTGTCCTCGTTCTCATCCGCATCCTCATCATCTCCCGCATAATCATCTTGCTGATTAGCAGTTGTCGCCTAAGTAGTAGTAGAGTGCTGCTCGTGTTGGACTGGAACAGGACGGGCACGTCCGTGGCCTTCGAAGACTAGATGAGGTGGTAGTCGATTCAGGACCTCCTTGAATTTAGCATCAAGCATGGTGTGGAAAGCTGTTTCGAGGCCATCAATCTTCTCCATTGTATTCACAAATATTGTGTCCACATCCTGTCCTTGGTCCACCACTAGCTTGGTGAAATGGGCGTGTAAATCAGTGTTTGTCATCTGTTCTGGATCGACGGGATCCGACAGCTTCACTGATCCTACCATGATTAGTGTTCGAAAGAACAAATATGTATGACATACAAACTACTACAGGTTGGAGGTGAACGGCAGCAGCAAGAATCAGTCACTCCAAAGAGTTGACAATGCGATTACTAAGGAACATCAACCAACACGGTGTAGAAATATGTGGAGCTATAGGAGTCTCAAAATATGGTAGCAAGGATTAGCAATAATAAAAACAGTGATGCAATGTTGAATAAACTCTCAACGACGGTACTTGTGTTGGTCTTAGGCTAGAACGTACTAGAGACGTGAGCCTAGACACAAATGATACCACCAAACCGACAAAGATAGAACTATTTTTCCTCCTATTTTCTCCCAAGTTTTCTTTCTTCACTTTTTT
Source organism: Zizania palustris (assembly GCA_019279435.1). Lineage (NCBI taxonomy): Eukaryota > Viridiplantae > Streptophyta > Magnoliopsida > Poales > Poaceae > Zizania > Zizania palustris. The sequence continues at coordinate 115,454,900 of JAAALK010000283.1, read as the reverse complement.
TCTCTATTTTGTATGCATCTTTTTAGCACCTTTCTGTCTTTTTTATTTTTCTTTTCTTTTAAAGAACAGCAAATGACAATGACAGCATGTTATGGACTCCGGAATTGTATGATCTAAAACAGAATGTAAATGACCGAATCTAAAGATGACTCAAAAAGAACAATTACAGATCTGATTGTAAGCTTTCCAAAAAGTATAAAACTCTACAATCCGAGTTAGCATGGGTAAGATATAACAATATTATCAACGCCTACACAACCTTGTCGAATCCTACTCAAATTCTAATAACAAATCCGACTCCAATTTGATATATACTCGAAAATTTGGGATAAAAAGGCCCTAAACACTTGATAAACAGAGCAAAACTCGCTGTTAAAAAAGTGACAAGGACTTTAAACTCTAAACAAACTAAACTTTAAGACCAGCAACTTGATACCACGATGCAGAAGTAAACTCAACAAAGCAATGCATTGAAAAGAGAATTGTAGAAGGCCTAGATTAGTTATGGGACAGGGAAAAAACATAAAATGAATTTTGGCTTTTTCGTGGACTCTAGGTATGAACAACAGATGCAATCTAATCTATTAAAATTGTATGATCTCACCGAGCAACTTGAAATTTGATACCACTTGATAGGAGCAAAGGTCTGAACTTTCAATGAGGTGAGATAAATTAATTTGGTGGAGGTTGAACTTGATGATCCGACTACAACATGCAGCGTATGTTGTGCCAATGCAATCTCTAGGCCAATCTCCTAGAGGTTACCAATCTTGTGGATGCTCGATCAGCCTGACCATGAGGGTCTTAATCCCTGCCTGAAATTGAGAACAAGCGAGAACCAAAAGTGCAATCAAGATATTGCAAATTTAGAAGGAAGCTTTGATAGATGGGATTGTGCAAGTGCGCAGTACAAGAGGTCTAGACGACACTGATGCCTATGGTGAAGATAGCAAAAACAGCTAAATCTTATACTAACCAAAATCCAAGTTCCATTGACACCTAGGGGGTTTATATAAGGGGAAAAGAGATGTAATTCAGCAAGACTAAAGGGGTAGCCGAATTGTACTCTAATTGGACTCTAAATTTTGTTTTCCCCTTGAATAAGGACTCTAAAAATCTCTTACAGAATTTTGGACTAATTTATCTCTAACAAGTTTCCCCCTAAATAAGGACTCTAATAAAAATCTAGTTATTTCTTTGGAAGAAAATTACATGGGCCTAGCCCAACTTAAAGTGATGCAGCACCATATAATTATGTAGACGAAATTAAGAATGGGAACTCAAATTCTAGATCCATCAATTATATCTTCATCTCTGATCCTCTCACTCATGTTGCCATCTACATGGTTGATCTTGCTCTAATGTTTTTCCTCCTCGTCCATACTAGGTCCCTCATTCCTAAATAGAACAATCACATCTGATTTAGGCAGCATCATATTCTCATGTATATTTAGAAGAATTCCTAGGAACGAAAGTACCTGATACTTTATTTGGTGTGCATGAGCTCGTGTGATAGGTCCTTGTAATTGTGTGATTGTATCTGTATTAGGGATGTCCTCATTAGTATTGTAGTCTCTTCTCATGTTTGTATAGACTATAAAAGAAAGGGTAGGCTGAGGTCTTGGGTAGCACTTTTCCCTAGGTTTAGAACCTTCTGCTTCAACTATTATTCAAGGGCCAGCCACCACAAAGATATACTGATCTGAGATTGTTGTTTTTGTGTTCATTCTTCTTGCAATGAAAACTTTGTTCAATCTTTGATTCATATCTTGCATGAACTTGTATCTGTGTTCTTTTTCTATGCATGTCTGCATTGAGTACTTTTGAGTATCTTTGTGTTCTTTGCTTGCAAAAGATGAAATGCTTCCCTAATGCTCTTGTGACTTAATTTACATGGAGTACTTCTTTCATCTTATGTGAACCCTTGAAAATCTACGAGCAAGTTTACATAAATACTTTTCTTTATCAATGATTCTTAAGCAAAGCAGTACTTTTCTCTCTATTGTGTAACGGAGGACAAGCCTCAAATATACACTAGCGAATCTGTGCTTTGTGAAATCTATGTACGAAGCCTATTTTGCATAACCTAGCACGAAACCCTTCTTCAAGGTTGCACCTGTGTGAGTCATCTTGTGTGAAGCCTAGTGCAAGGCACTAGTGCGAAGCCGAGAGGGAAGCAATGCATTGCAAGGCTAAATAATAGTGTGAAGTGTGTGTGAAGTCCTCTTGCGCTCCACAGTATAACACAATGTGAAGTCCAGATCGGAGTGTTACCAGAACCTCCGAACTAGAACAAGCAAAGGCTGTTTTCATAGTCCATTTTTAGAGAAACAAATTTGCTCCCATTCACCCCCTTTGGTCGCCTATTTCGGTCCAATAGATTTAAAATGCACTCATGAACATAAATATGATTTTTCTACAAATTTTGAGTTTACTATTTCATGCACTCACGGTTAAAATTTGGTCTGCTTTGAATTAAATCCTATAAACACACTTAATTAATTAAAAATAGAAAACTCACTAAGAAAAATATGATCATTTTCTATGGATTAATATATGTTGCATTATTAGTGTAAAACAATTAAGTTCAAAACAAGTTTGAAATGTAACATGGGCTCAAAATATTATTTTACATGAAATGATGGGTTCCTATTTTTGCCGAGTGCTTTTTAAAAAACACTCAGCATACCCTAGTGTCTATTACTGGCACTCGGCAAAATTGCATTTTTTTCCGAGTTGTCATCACGTCGTCAACACCTATGGTTGTTGACGCTAAGAATTGGTAAAGCCCAAGGCCCACCAAAGAAGGCGCACGGTCAATAGAATGTCAAGGAAGATTCGGTCAGAGAAAGTCAAAGAATTCTATCCGCAACAGCTGCATGATCAGAAGGAGAGCCGATGGAGATAAGAGCAGAAAATGGTTACAAATTCATCCGGAATCAGCTGGATGGGTTACTTGGACGGCAAGTCTATGTACTATAATTATGTATCCCTTAGGTTAGGATTAGTTAACTCTCGTTCAATCAACATTCGGCGCATCACCGCCCTTGTGCTCCAAGGTTATCTGGAGAGACTCGGGCTCTCAGAGCTGGGCTGCATCAGTTTGATCTCCGGTGAAGAGGTGAGTCCCATCAACCCCGACTTTCGTGCCAACTAGGTTAGTATCCTCACGGCTGCATCGATTTAGTTCACTCTCTTGAGGAGAACAGTGAAACAACATGGTCATTGGTTATTCTCAGTGTATTTGGCTAGGTCTAAGGCTGCATCAGTTAGGTTTGTTTTCTTAGATTGAAGTGATCAAGGTTTGATAGCTTGAGGCTTCATCGGTTAAGTCTAACATCTCTTGTTGTTGTATCTTTTTCATGTCGTATACTATTCATCTAAATAAAGTTTGCCAATTCGTTGATATATATTGTTTAGATCATCATGACTAGATACCATCTCAGTTAGGTCTGACATAGTTATTGTGATGATTTCCATGATATAGATATGTTATCTAGCATGTTTTATTTATTTCTATCAAAGTACACGTTGATAGGTTATCTTTAATTCATCTTTGTATCATGTTCACCGTCGAAGGGTGCACATCGGCCTATATGCATATCTTGTTTTCTCTATTGACCAATGGCACGCTCACTCGATTGGGATAACTCAAGCTATCAGCTGTATAGCCGATCGGCATGCTGGTTCACGGTTTTATCTTTTATGCCACAGTCATCGTCTTACCAGCCGATCGGCTATGTTACTAACATTTATATTCTCCGATCCCTTATCAGTTGCAGGGTCAAACTGATTGGCACACCTTGAACCCTTTTCTAAGATGTAGGACCTGCACTAGAGTCAAGCAGATCTCCTAGGCCACATGTGTATCAGTGTGTGACAAAAAAGCACGCCAACACACTTTTTGGCACGCCTAGTGGCACTACTACAAATCGTCACTGTAGTGGCGTTGGGCAAAACCACTGTAGTGGCGGGACATTAGATGCCCGCCACTACAGTTGCTGGTGCTGACGGCAGCATCAGCGCCCGCCACTATTGTTGGTAAAGTAGTGGCGGTCGGTGCTGACGTCATCCCGGACCGCCACTATTTTACCAATAGCAGTGGCGGGCGCTGGTGCTGCCCGCCGCTGCTAATATGGCCGCCACTAAAGTATTGATGACATCACTTGCGACCGCCACTACTATTCTAGCTATAAATGCGCAGCTTCTTCCTCCCCGAGCTCTACCGCAGTTCGCATTTAATTTTGTCCGTACAATGGCGACAAAAATCTAGATAAAGAGGGGGGAGGCTTTGTTTTCGTTTCTTTTGAAGGATTTCATTCTAGGAGGTAAATCCATGCCGAATCTCACATTTATTTTGTATTTAATCATGTATACAATGAGTTATTAGGGTTTTACTAATTTAGGGTTTGTGAATAGAAATTTTCAAATAATCTTCCATTTACAGTGTTACCTTCTCCCAAATGAACAAATACGACCCTCCTCACAATTATTCATCACTTGTATATTGATTTACGTCATTTTAATCTCTTTTTTAATTTGATTTATGATTATAGATCTAGAGTTATGTTGTTTGGAGAGAGAGAAACCAATATAGTTAATTTATTTAATAATTTTTTCTGCTTAATAAGTAGTTTTAATTAAAGCATTGAGGATTTTTAATTAATGTTGTTATGAGCGATAATAAATCAATATATTTTCAATTTGTAAATTACTAAAATTAACAATAATGATTTTATTAATATTTTTTCAAATAATATATGTTTTAGATGGAGCACAGATCCTGGATGTACTCGTCCAACGACGGAGATGTGGTGGTATATTTTAACAGAGTAACTGAATTTACTGAAGCTGCCGCACAATATGCTTCCCGTCAAAGTGAAGAGGCAATATATTGTCCTTGTAAAGTTTGTAAAAACGAAGCGATGTATCCGTGTTCTGATCGTGAAACCATACGATTTCACTTGTTGAAAAATGGTTTCGTGAAGAACTATTATATATGAACGAAACACGGTGAGATGGGCCAAAATACTCCTGAAGATTCTGATGTGCCGCAAGATGCTCATCAACATAGAAGAGGTTGTGATCATACATCCGACATAACACATGATGATGTTGATCAACATGATGATGATGACGCCTTTGATGTGGAGGAATTGATGCGAAATGTTGCGCTTGAGGTGTTGTTGCAGAGAACTACAACCAAAGGATATGATAACTTTGAAGCACTTGACAAAGCATCAAAAAACCTTCTTTACGAGGAACGCCACGGATGCGATAAGCAGTATACTGTGTTGTACACAATTCTTGAGCTTATGAAACTGAAGGCCAGCAATGGATGGTCTGACACTAGTTTTTCAGATCTTTTACAACTCCTAAAAAAGGTTTTGCCAAAACCCAATGGTTTACCATCTAATACGTACCAAGCAAAGAAGATGATTTGTCCGTTGACTTTGGGCGTTCAGAAGATTCATGCATGCCCGAACCACTGTATCCTATATCGAAAAGAGTATGGATTGTTAGAGAGATGTCCACAGTGCAACGCGAGTCGATACAAACGTCCAAATGACTATGTGGAGGACTACAATGACCACCAGAAGAAGAATAATAAGAGGTTGCAGGAGAGGAATAAAAATGTTATTGAAGACCATCCTGGAAAAAATATGGAGAGGAAAGTTCCAGCCTTAGTAATGTGGTACCTAACGGTGATTGATCGCTTGAAACGTATGTTCTCTAATCCTAGAGATGCTGAACTATTAATCTGGCATTTCGCTGGGCGAAAGAAGGACGGAAAACTTCGGCACCCTGCGGATGCTAGGCAGTGGAAATCATTTGACCTGGCCCATCCAGATTTCTCGGACGATCCTAGAAATATCAGGATGGGACTTAGCACGGATGGAATGAATCCCTTCGGTGAGATGAGGAACCCACATAGTACGTGGCCAGTCTTTCTATGCTTGTTCAACATTCCATCATGGTTCTGCCATAAAAGAAAATACCTTATGCTCACTACTCTAATTTCTGGTCCAAAACAACCTGGCAATGACATTGATATCTTTCTAGAACCTTTGATGGAGGATATGAAACGTCTATGGGAACATGGTGTCTGTGTGTGGGATGAGCATAAGAAAGAGCACTTCAATCTAAGAGCCATAATCTTTTGCACCATAGCTGACAACCCAGGACGCATGTCCCTAACAGGACAGGTTAAAGGAAAGACAACATGTGTAGTGTGTGTGGACCAGACAGAATCTATGCATCTTCCATCATTCGTTAAGACGATATATATGCGACACCGCAGATTTTTACCAAAAAACCACAAATATCGAAGAAATAGGAACCATTTCGACGGTACAATCGAGCTTGGACAGCCTCCACGAAATCGAGATGGCAAATTTCTATTCGAAATGGTAAAGAATATCAAAGTTGTTTTCGGAAAGAAGAGGAAGAAATCTGAAAAAATTTCAAAGGACGCTCCATTTAAAAAGCAGTCGATCTTCTTTAGATATTTGCCCTATTGGAAGGAGTTGGAGATTGGTCATGCTATCGATACAATGCACGTTGAGAAGAATGTCTTCGAAAGCACTATCGGTATTTTGTTAGACATACCGGGAAAATCAAAAGATGGACTCAAAGTACGAAGGGACCTTCAAACTCTCAGAATTAGACCCGAGCTTCACCCACAGGAAAGGGCCAATGGAAAATTTTTCCTTCCGGCTGCTAGCTATAACCTCACAATTGACGAGAAAAGATCAATCTGCAGGTGTCTACATGGAATTAGAGTTCCAACAGGATTCTCCACGAATATAAAGAATATTGTCTCCGTAGCAGATTTGAGGATGAGCGGCTACAACACTCATGATTGTCATGTTATGCTTGGGCTATTCCTCGCCATCGCAGTAAGAGGAGTCAAACATTCATTTCTGAAGATGGTGATAACACGCATGTGTCACTTCTTCAATGTCATATCAAAGAAGGTGATCGACACTGAAGAGTTAAATGAATTACGTAAACAAATGAGGGAGACTATGTGTCAGCTTGAGATGTGCTTTCCTCCTTCATATTTTGATATTATGGAGCACTATATGATACATATAGCAGACCAAATCTTTGTTCTCGGTCCAATGTACCTGCACAATATGTATGCGTACGAGCGTCTAATGGTTATCTTCAAGGGTTACGTACGAAATCGTGCTTATCCAGAGGGTTCCATGATAGAGGGCTACACGACTGAGGAAGTCATTGAGTGCTACGCAGATTACATAAGAGATGGAAGACCAATAGGAGTTCCCGTGTCCCGGCACCATGGAAGACTCACCGGTAAAGGAACTAAAGGCAGGAAAATCATACGAGACAATAGTTACCAAACAATAAGAGAATCACATTACAGTGTAATGCATCAGTTGGCGATTATGAGACCATATGTTGAACAACACCTGCAAGAGCTTCATGAAAAGAATGAAGATCGCGATGAACAATGGATTATGAAAGAACACAAAATTTATTTCACATCATGGCTGAGGGATCTAAACCTTTCGATCGGAGAAACCGACGAAGATATGATGATAAATAAATTGTCTTACGGTCCATTGAGCATGGTTAAAACATGGCAAGCGTATGACATAATTGGTTTCACATTCTATATCAAAGCAAAGGATCAAAAGAGTCAGCGCCAAAATAGTGGTGTCAGAGGAGAAGCAGAAGATAGCACTGGACAAAAGAATGCTTACTATGGTTACATCGAAGAAATATGGGAACTTAACTACGGGAACTCTATAGAAATCCCTGTATTTAAGTGTCAGTGGGTCAGACATCCAGAAGGTGTGGAGGTTGATGATTACGGGTTTACGATAGTTGACCTTAATAAGGTGGTTTATAAAGATGACCCTTGGATACTTGCTCAATCCGTGGCACAAGTATTTTACATACTTGATCCTAAAGATGAGAAAAAAATACATCGTTGCTCCAGGAAAACAAAGAATTGTTGGAGTTGATGGAGTCGAAGACGAAGAAGAATACAATCAGTTTGATGAGGTGTCGTTTTTCGTTGACATATCAAGGATCAATGTGGTTGAAGCAAAACTGTCATTTGGTAGTGTGATTCCTTATCTACGCACCAATGGCGATGGAAAATTAGTGCAAGGCTAGATCATTTATGTTTAGTTGTAAAATCAATTATGTCATTTATTATTAAAACATTTTCAAGATCAAATGAGGATTTAATTAAACATCAATAGAAAATTTTTAAAAATATTTAATTTTTGGGGCCAACAGTAAGGTTCAAACCTCAAATCGCCTGCCGGCAGCGAGGTTCGAACCTCGAACCGCATGGCCCCAAGGAGCCCCGCACGGCCCCAAGGAGCCCCGCACACCACTGCGCTACTAAGTGTTTCACGTCATTGTAGGAAGAGTATTATATGCTATATATATAATCACTACCTCTATTAGTAGTGGCGGGCTGGATGACGTCATCATGCCCGCCACTACTAAGAGAAAACATGAATAAAAAAGTAATGAAAATTAGAATAGAAATGTAAAAAACATGTTTGGATGCTAGCAGCAAGGTTCGAACCTCAAACCGCCTGCGGGCAGCAAGGTTCGAACCTCGAACCGCATGGCACCAAAGCAACCCCCGCACCACTGCGCTACTAAGTGTTTCTTGACATGAGTGGCAACGTATGCTAGATAACACCACCAGAGGCAGTAGTGGTGGGCTGGATGACGTCATCATGCCCGCCACTACTAAGACACCTATATATACTTTCCACTCCCGCCGTCCGAAAACCTAGTTTCATTTTCTAAACCCTAAATTCCCGTGTCGCCCCCTCCTCTCGTCACCGCCGTCGACGTCCCGGAGCACGTCGCCGCTGCCCTCCGCCCGTCGCCGCCTTCCTCGGAGCCCGTCGGCGCCGCCTGTCGCCGTCATCCAGTCGAACAGTAAATGATTATTAACCTATCTTTGGTCTTATTTTATTCGAGATTAGGGTTAAAATGATGGAGGATTGTTATATTAATTTATGCGTGGTAATATAATTTAGTATAATATTACTAGTAGAATGCACTATAACAATAATGTTTTTTAATCTACTGTAAAAAATTTCTGAGAAAAAAATTTCCACTATAACAATAATGTTTTTTAATGTACTATAAAAATTTCAGAGAAAAAAAAATTCCACTATAACAATAATGTTTTTTAATATACTATAATATTACTAGCTTAGGGTTTTTTAATGTTATATCAATGTGACAAAAAAAATGCAGATGGCTCCTCCTAAGATTGAACCAACAAACAGTGGATCCTCAGACTCTACATCAAGTGGCGTGTGTGAGGTTTGCAAATGCGGTAAACATAAGGTACATGATGGTATAGTTTGCAGTTGTTTGGCGAAGAAAGTGATTCTCATAATGGACTCCGACTCGGAGGACGACTCGCGATCACCGCAACCAGATAGGGTAAGTGTTGGCAGACGGAAGAATGATGAGACAACCTGGTGGTAGAGGGAAACATGCCGAGGCTAGCGGTGGAAAAGGGCAGCATGTAGAGCAATGCGGCAGCAAGAGGAGGAAGGAGGCAAGATCCTCTTTTTATGCAAATTTTATATTTTTATCATCCAATTCAATCATTGATAATAAGTTGTTCTCACTATCGCCGCCGTGTGTATTTTCTTGTTCAGGAACATGGAGAGCAGTTCAGACTGCCTGATGATGCCGATTTGGTTGAGGATTGGCAAGTTGAGGCTTTTAATCTGTTTAACCATAAATAGGTTGGGTTTGTGCCGAGGAAGAAGAAGAAGCTCCAAACCATATCTTTCTTTTGGGTTTGACCAGTAGTGCGTTTCGATGTGTAAGCTGGTTTCCCCAGCCTAGACTTGTGTTTGTTTACTTGCTTTCAAATAAACATGATATGTCAAGCGAGCCCCCGCACCACCGCGCTACAAAGTCTCGATCATATCGTAACAACATGTAATAAAAACACACTTAATGAAAATAAAAACAATAAACTAAGGGAGAAAAATATCAATTTTTGCAATTAGAATATTGGTGTTGTATTTTTATTGTACAAAAAGTTTCAATTTCAAAGGAAGAATAAACTATAGATAAGTTATGATGTATTTTTATTGTACATGTTTATTAATGAAATAAAAAAAGTAAAGTGAGGCAGAAAATACCAAATTTTTAAATTTGATAAGTTATGATGTATTTTTATTGTTAAAAAATCATGTTCAAACTAGAATTTAAACATGAATAAAAAAGTAATGAAAATTAGAATAGAAATGTAAAAAACATGTTTGGATGCTAGCAGCAAGGTTCGAACCTCAAACCGCCTGCGGGCAGCAAGGTTCGAACCTCGAACCGCATGGCACCAAAGCAACCCCCGCACCACTGCGCTACTAAGTGTTTCTCGACATGAGTGGCAACGTATGCTAGATAACCCCACGAGAGGCAGTAGTGGCGGGTAGGATGACGTCACCAGACCGCCACTGCTATCTGTTTAGTAGTGGCGGTCGCATGATGTCATCGGCCCGCCACCACTAAGTCGAGTGAAATAACAACTTTTTAAATTTGATAAATTATGATGTATTTTTATTGTTAAAAAAAATTCAAGTTCAACGAGGATTTAAACATCTATAAAAAAGTGCTGAAATTTAAAAAAGTACAAAACAGAAAAAAAATGTTGATTTGGCGCCAGCAGCAAGGTTCGAATCTCAAACCGCCTGTGGGAAGCTAGGTTCGAACCTCAAACCGCATGGCACCAAAGAACCCCCCGAACCACTGCGCTACAAAGTATTTCTCGGCTATTTGTGCACTGTATGCTAGATAATCCCTACTCTACGTGGACTTTTTTGCATTTAAATACCAATTTCTGTTAATGAAAGATACCAATTTTTGCAATTAGAATATTGGTGTTGTATTTTTATTGTACAAAAAGTTTCAAGTTCAAAGGAAGAATCAACTATAGGTTTTTCTTTCAAACCTGAGTCATTTTTTCTCTAAAACCTAATTCATCCCCGGAGAATCTTAGGTTTCTTAACGCCCTACATGATTATTTTCTCGAAAAAAAATATTTTTTTGACAACATCTATGGATCGATCATCTCATAACAACATGACAAGTCTCATCTTTTTTAGACTTTATTTTATTTTTTGAGGATTAAAAAACTATAAAAATACAAGTTGCCGATCGAGTGTTGTGGAAACCTACATTTTTTATGATGGTTTTAAATTTACTGGATAATAACTAATTATAGAGTCAAAACATGAATATGGTTTTCTATAAATTTTGGTGAATTATTTCATGTCTTGTTGTTCAAATTGAACTTATTTTGACTTTGATCATAAAAACAAACTTAATGAAATAAAAATAGTAAACTAAGGGAGAAAAATTAAAGTGAGGCAGAATAATACCAATTTTTTAAATTTGATAAGTTATGATGTATTTTTATTGTTAAACAAATCAAGTTCAAACTAGAATTTGCTTTCAAACATCAGTCATTTCTTCTCTAAACCCTAATGCATCCCCGGAGAATCTCATGTTTCTTAATGAAATAAAAAAAGTAAAGTGAGGCAGAAAAATACCAATTTTTTAAATTTGATAAGTTATGATGTATTTTTATTGTTAAAAAATCATGTTCAAACTAGAATTTAAACATGAATAAAAAAGTAATGAAAATTAGAATAGAAATGTAAAAAACATGTTTGGATGCTAGCAGCAAGGTTCGAACCTCAAACCGCCTGCGGGCAGCAAGGTTCGAACCTCGAACCGCATGGCACCAAAGCAACCCCCGCACCACTGCGCTACTAAGTGTTTCTCGACATGAGTGGCAATGTATGCTAGATAACCCCACGAGAGGCAGTAGTGGCGGGTAGGATGACGTCACCATGACCGCCATTGCTATCCGTTTAGTAGTGGCGGTCGCATGATGTCATCGGCCCGCCACCACTAAGTCGAGTGAAATAACAACTTTTTAAATTTGATAAATTATGATGTATTTTTATTGTTAAAAAAAATTCAAGTTCAACGAGGATTTAAACATCTATAAAAAAGTGCTGAAATTTAAAAAAGTACAAAACAGAAAAAAATGTTGATTTGGCGCCAGCAGCAAGGTTCGAACCTCAAACCGCCTGTGGGAAGCTAGGTTCGAACCTCAAACCGCATGGCACCAAAGAACCCCCCGAACCACTGCGCTACAAAGTATTTCTCGGCTATTTGTGCAGTGTATGCTAGATAATCCCTACTCTACGTGGACTTTTTTGCATTTAAATACCAATTTCTGTTAATGAAAGATACCAATTTTTGCAATTAGAATATTGGTGTTGTATTTTTATTGTACAAAAAGTTTCAAGTTCAAAGGAAGAATCAACTATAGGTTTTGCTTTCAAACCTGAGTCATTTTTTCTCTAAAACCTAATTCATCCCCGGAGAATCTTAGGTTTCTTAACGCCCTACATGATTATTTTCTCGAAAAAAAATTATTTTTTTGACAACATCTATGGATCGATCATCTCATAACAACATGACAAGTCTCATCTTTTTTAGACTTTATTTTATTTTTTGAGGAGTAAAAAACTATAAAAATACAAGTTGCCGATCGAGTGTTGTGGAAACCTACATTTTTTATGATGGTTTTAAATTTACTGGATAATAACTAATTATAGAGTCAAAACATGAATATGGTTTTCTATAAATTTTGGTGAATTATTTCATGTCTTGTTGTTCAAATTGAACTTATTTTGACTTTGATCATAAAAACAAACTTAATGAAATAAAAATAGTAAACTAAGGGAGAAAAATTAAAGTGAGGCAGAATAATACCAATTTTTTAAATTTGATAAGTTATGATGTATTTTTATTGTTAAACAAATCAAGTTCAAACTAGAATTTGCTTTCAAACCTCAGTCATTTCTTCTCTAAACCCTAATGCATCCCCGGAGAATCTCATGTTTCTTAATGAAATAAAAAAAGTAAAGTGAGGCAGAAAAATACCAATTTTTTAAATTTGATAAGTTATGATGTATTTTTATTGTTAAAAAAATCAAGTTCAAACTAGAATTTAAACATCAATAAAAAGTCATGAAAATGTTAAAAAAAATGTTTGGATGCTAGCAGCAAGGTTCGAACCTCAAACCGCCTGCCGGCAGCAAAGTTTGAACCTCGAACCGCATGGCACCAAAAGCAACCCCCGCACCACTACGCTACAATGTGTTTCTCGAAATGTATCGCAACGTATGTTAGATAACCCCCACCTCTCATAGTAGTGGCGGTCGGGTATGCTGACGTCACCAGCCCGCCACTGCTATTCCTTTTAGCAGTGGCATCGAGCACCAGTTATGGGCGGATTAGTAGTGGCGGGCTGGTGACGTCAGCGTGCCCGCCACTACTATGGGAAAATAGCAGTGGCGGGCAGGATGACATCAGCATGCCCGCCACTGCTAATCCACCTATATAAATATTTCGCTCCCGCGTCTGAAAACCCTAAGCCCTAATCTTCTCCTGCTAGTTACTGCCGCTCCCAGTGCCCGCGCCGCCACCATTGGAGCCCGTCGTTGTCGTCCCCGAAGCCCGTCCCGCCATCTAGGAGCCGTTGGTGTCACCGGACCCCTCGCCGCCACCTCGGAGCCATCGCTGTCGTCCTCGAAGCCCATCACCGGAGCCCGCATCGGTGTACCCGGACCCCTCGTCGCTGCCGTCCCCGTCCCCGACGCACGCCGCCATCCCCGTCCCGGAGCCCGCGCCGCCACCCTCGGAACCCATTGCCGTCGTCGCCCCGAACTCCGCCGGAGCCCACGTCGCTGTCGCTAGACCCCTGTAGGACCGAAAGTAGCGACCAGAGGGGGGGTGAATGGGCGCCTAAAAATTCTTTCGAATCAATGGCCTGTTCCCAATACCCAACGCACCTCAAAAAGACTACGCAGCAGAAAATAAACAAAAGGCCTAAGTCTAAAGGTTTCTAACCTAGAAGCAAATGATTATGACTGAGAATTATTAAATAAGTGCAACTAGGCAGATGAACATGGTGTAACAGGCCTAAACTTCTCAAAGAAATGATCTAAGTATGAGTAAGATGAAAAGAGAAGTTACTAGTCCAAATTTGTCTCCTGTTCGGAACTTGGCGAAGCCCCCTTCGCACAGTCGAGGTCTGCTTCGGAGGTTGGTGACGGAGCTTGTTCGAGATGCCGAAGGTGTTACGGTCTAGCCTAGTTCGAAGTGGCAAGATGCGAAGTGTACTTCGGAGCGAAGTGAGACAATGTCGGAGCCTGGTTCGAAGTATGTACTTCGAAGTCAAGGCTTCGAACTCAGCTTCGAACCAAGAGCTTCGGAGCAAAGTGACAGAGTCGGAGCCTGCTTCGAAGTGTGCACTTCGAAGACAGAACTTCGAACACAGCTTTGAACCGAATGCTTCGAAGCAAAATCTTCGAACACAACACACGAACCAACAACCTTCGATCAAAGAAGCGAAGCCTGTCACACGACAGAGAACCAAGTCCGAAGCCAATGCTCTACCTCCGAAAAGAGTAAGCTCCGAAAAGAGAGGCGAAGGGTGACACGCTACACAGAAGTCAGTGCGAGGCCTAACGGAGCTACAGGCTTCGAACCCAACTTCGAAACTTGTCGAAGTTTGGACTTCGAACCGATAGGGCCGAAGCCCCTTTGCACTATTGTTCGAAGTATGCGTTACTGACGTTCAGAAAAATGCTTCGAAGCTTAGCAACAAAGAACGCAAACCAAAGACCGAAGAACGACCGAAACCTTCAAAGGAGATAAATCGAAGCCTGCCTCGCAAAACTGAGGGGCTTCGAACAGAGAGTAGCTTCACTCGAAATACAGCCAAAAAGGTGATAGAGCCTGTCAGCCTCGATCAAAAAGCAGTGCAATAGAAGGTGAAAAGCTGCACAGACTACTGTAGCTACAGGAAAGTAGTACTACTTGCAACAGCAAGAACTAGTACTCAGTTTGTGAAGAACAGAAGCAACAGAAGAAGCTTCTCCTCACGAAATAAATTCAGCAGCCCGTAGCCAAAGCAATAACTCCCCAAACCGAACAATATGCAACAAATAAAATCAGCAGGGGCCAAGGCTTTAATGCATCCAAGAGATTAGAGCAAAAGTAATGCACAAACAGGAAGGAGCAAAGCCTGGCGGCGCACACAGGAGAGAGAAAAACGGGAGACAAAATGACCCAAAGAGTAGATGTGATTTCAGCCAAAAGGGTAGTCCAAACCCTAGGGATTGGGGTCCTATTTATAGGCAGCCCAACACTAGGAATATTCTACCAGCCCCTTAGGGTTTTTACAGACTCAAAAATAAAGAAAAAGACTCTACTTCCCTTAGGAATTTTTACAGACACGACTGACTGACTGTGGGCCTAGAGTTACAGATGACTTATCCGGAAGCTAAGTTTTCGTAGCGACTACGGCTTCTCTTCTGGACAGTCGGATACAGAATCAACGGTTGTCAGTTTTGTGCCGAAACTGACAAAGTCTCCACTGGCTTTGCACCAGGTACCTGGATTGGGCCGGCCCGACTCCGCAGCTCTCTCAGCCCGGCAATTGCTCACCGCCCGTGTACCTGAGTCAATCCTGGTCAACAGCCCAGTGGGTCTTCTACTGCTTCTGGCCCATGCACCCAGATTGGGCCAGCCTGACTTCGCAGCCTCCTCTGCCCGACAGTCGCTCGCTGCCCGTGTACCTGAGTCACATGCGGCCCATGAAACAGCAGATCTCCTCTCTTCTTTAGTCCTCGTTGACTATCGTTGACAATGACTCATCACTTCTGGAGCCATGAGGCCCACGCTATTCAGCATGGCTCCTCAATCTCCCCCTTGATGAGTGCATTGTCAACACTCCTCTTTTATCAGCTCTTCAGCACCTGCGAACAAATGTGGAAACACGGAAACAAAACACAAGAAAACAAAGAAGAAAAAATAAGGTAAAAGTTTAACCCTAATGACCAAAAGCCGAACAAAAACAAGAAATAGTCATTATGGTTAACCAAAACGTAAAAGCTCAAAATGAGTGCGGTTTCATAACAACAAGGATATCAACAGAGTAAGAACTCCCCCTTAAACTCTGATCCCAAATTTTCTCCCCCTTGTTGACAAGTGAACTCATCAAGCACTCAAAAGAGACACAGACTCCCCCTGAAATGCAACTCCCCCTCAAAATATGCAGTGAATGCAACTGGAGTGCATAAGGAGTGTAGAAAGCATGCTTCTTAAATATGATTGACTGCAATTACAACATCTAACAGATACAGCAAGAGACATACTGTAACGATACATGGCATGATCAGTGCAACAGATGATATCTAAAGAAAATCATTAGCACGCATTTTTCAGTTTTTGCAAACAAAAAACATCACCACATTTTCCAGTAAACCAAGCAAGGTAAAACATGAGATGCAAAAGCTAACTGATATCTACCAAGATAAGCATTGTTCAGAACAAAGTGCTTTAGCAAACTTGTTGTCTTTTTAATTTTCAGGCTTTTTCATTTTCCTTTTTCATGTTTGCCAAGGGTTATTTGCATGTCAAACCTTATGCTGACCGACCAAGTCAAGCCTAGGCCAGAACTGGACCATCAGAAGCTTAAGACATTGGTCTTGGCATACACTACACTGTCCTAGTTCATACCAAAGTGCTATGGTAAGCAGTCCAGAACAATGCAATGCGACAAGGCAAACCCACTTGGATCTTTTCAACTCAAGCATAAAAAGGCATGGAATTATCATTCATTTTTCTTGATTTGTTATCATTTTTATAGCACATATCCATGTTTTAAAGCAGAAAGATGTTCAAGTTGCATATTTGCATCTAAGTCAGAAACTAGCTACAAGGCATATAACAGACAGCAAGAACATTCAGCCTACGCATGCTAGTTACCAGAAGCAATGGTGATCATTTTTCAATTTTAAAGCATAAAAGCCATGCATATGACAGATATCAGACATATCATTTGAACTGAAGCAAAACATGATCATCGACAAGTAATCAAAAGCATGTACTAGCTAGAATAAGTAAAGCAGTTCAATCATATAACAGAAGCAAGCTCTAAAGTGTGATATGTGAATATGCAAGGTATGAACACACACAAAAAGAACTCAAGAAAAGAGTAAAGAAGAAGGAAAACTGACTGCAAAATATCCTAGAAAGGATACACAACACCCAAATCCCCTCGTAAACGCTCAAATGTAGACTGATCTAGGGGTTTGGTGAAAATGTCAGCCAACTGATGATGGGTATCAACATGAACAAGGTCAATGACACCTTTCTCATATTGATCCCGCAAGAAGTGAAAGCGCACATCAATGTGTTTGGTTTTTGAATGGAGACATGGGTTTTTCCCTACACTAATTGCACTGGTGCTGTCGCAAAACAAAGGAACTCTGGTAGGAAAGAACAACCCAAAATCTCGTAGAGTGGAAATCATCCAAATCAACTGTGAGTAGCAGCTAGCAGCAGCTACATACTCAGCCTCTGTGGTCGAAAGAGCAACTCCAGATTGCTTTCGAGAGGACCAAGAGACAAGAGAGGAACCAAGAAACTAGCAAGTACCGGAAGTCGACTTGCGATCCAACCGGCACCCACCAAAGTCAGCGTCCGAAAAGCCAGATAGATCAAGAGATGATGATGCTGAATAGTAAAGACCGAGATCGGGCGCATAAGTGAGATACCTGAAGATGCGCTTGACAGCCTGCCGGTGAGACGCGCGTGGTGAAGACTGAAAACGCGCGCAAAGTCCCACGGCGAACTGTATGTCCGGTCTTGTTGCCGTCAAGTACAACAGCGAACCGATCATCCCTCGAAACTCCCTTTCATTGACCTTGACGCCGCTCTCGTCCTTGTCCAGACCCCCAGATGTGCCCATCGGGGTCATCTGCGGCTTCAACTCACCACCAAAGTCAAATTTCTTAAGCATGTCGCGAGTGTACTTACCTTGGTGGATGAAGGTGTCGTCCTTGGTCTGCTTGATCTGGAGCCCTAAGAAGTACTTGAGCTCACCCATGAGGCTCATCTCAAACTCACTGTGCATCTGCTCAGAGAACTTGGACACAAGAGAATCAGTAGTACCGCCAAAAATAATATCGTCCACGTAAATCTGAGCAACTAAAAAATCTGAAGCATCTCTGAGCAAGAAAAGAGTCTTATCCACAGAACCCATCACAAAGCCCTTCCCCAACAAAAATTGCTTCAACCGGTCATACCAAGCCCTGGGGGCTTGCTTCAACCCGTATAAAGCTTTGTGCAACTTAAAAGCATGTCGAGGAAACTTAGGGTTCTCAAAACCGGGGGGTTGCCTAACATAAACCTCCTCTTCTATGTACCCGTTCAGAAAAGCACTCTTAACATCCATTTGAAAAAGCTTAAAACCCTTCGAAACGGCAAAAGCTAGAAGAATACGAATGGACTCAAGACGGGCAACAGGAGCAAAGGTTTCCTCAAAGTCAATACCTTCCTTCTGGCAATAACCCTGGGCAACTAGTCGAGCCTTGTTGCGCACCACAACCCCATCTTCACCTTGTTTGTTCTTGAATACCCACTTGGTGCCTATGGGGTTGCATCCTGATGGCGGCTCAACTAATGTCCAAACCCGATTGCGGATAAAATTTTCAAGCTCTTCTTGCATAGCATTAATCCAATTAGAATCAGAAAGAGCATGAGAAACGTCTCTGCGCTCAAAAGATGCAACAAACGCAGATTCAGCAAACACAGCGAGAGAGGCAGAAGAACGCAAAGTTCTCTCAGTCAGATCACCTATGATGAGCTCTGAGGGATGGTCACGCTGAACTGCTCGGGTTCCCTGGTGATCTGAAGTCACCTCACCGGAGTCAGCAGCTGGCACCTCTGGACTCGACTGAGGGGGCTCGATCGATGTGGAAGAAGTGATCAGAGGTCCGCCCTCATCCTCAGTCGAAGTCTCAGAAGGTGTGGGCTCTGCGGGGGATGCAGAAGGCCCACCCTCATCAGCAGCTGGAGTATCCTCATCTTCCTCGAAGATGGACTCTCCGAGCTCATCATCACCAGAAAGCTCAAAAGAAGGAGTCAAAGAAGGCAAAGACTCATCAAAAGAAACCTCACAAGTCTCGACAAGCTGCTGGGATTCGAGGTTCCAAACACGGAAGCCTCGAGAATGCAATGCATAACCAAGAAAAACACCATCCCAGCAACGAGACTCAAACTTGTCCAAATGCCCTCCCTTCTTGAGCACAAAGCACTTGCAGCCAAACGCTCGCAAGTGGCTCACCTTGGGCTGTCTGCCAAACCGCAACTCATATGATGTCTTACCAAGGTAAGCTCTAAGAAAAATGCGGTTGGCCAGATAGCAAGCCGTGTTCATGGCTTCAGCCCAAAAACGCCTAGGAGTCCTGTGCTCATCGAGCATCGTCCTGGCCATCTCGACTAGCGTGCGGTTCTTTCGTTCCACAACGCTGTTCTGTGGGGGAGTGTAAGGAGAAGAAAACTGATGGTCCAGACCCTGATCACTACAGAAGCTGACGAACTGAGAGTTCTTGAACTCAGAGCCATTGTCTGAGCGAATTGCTCGCATTCGACCATTGTTCTCATTCTTCAACTTCAAGATCAGGTCATGAACAAACTGAAATGTTTCATCCTTGGACTCCAAAAAGAAAACCCACGAAAATCGAGAAAAGTCGTCAACAATTACAAGTGCATACCACTTCCCACCGACTGAGCGTACTCGAGCTAGACCTACAATGTCCAAATGTAAAAGCTCGCCCGGATACGATGTCATCACCTGAGTCACAGGTGAGTGAGAAGCGGCAACCATTTTCCCATGACGACAGGGATGACAAACTAGATCCTTCTCCATCTTAAGCTTGGGCAATCATCGGATGAGGTCCATAGAGCTTAACCTGACTAGCAGATCAAAACTCAAGTGACCTAACCTCCTATGCCACTTCCAGAGCTCAGAAGAAGATCCAGCAATCAAACAACGAGAAAGGCCAAAAGAACTAGAGAAGTCAATTCGAAAAACTTTACCGAATGGTAAGATCTGACAAACAAAAGACCCTCTAGAATCAACAACAGAAGAATTGCCCTTCTTAAAACACACTTCCAAACCATCCTCAAGAAGTTGCGAAACAGAAATCAAGTTGAAGTTCAAATTCTTAACCAAAGCAACATTCTTCAAAGAGAAATGATCTGAAATACGAATTGAGCCTATGCCACTTACTTTCCCTTGACCGCTGTTCCCGAACATGATGTATTCTTTGGAGCTCGGGGGAGTGAGACTGGAGAACCATCTGCGATGTCCCGTCATGTGGCGAGAGCATCTTGAGTCCATGATCCAAACATCCTCCAGTCCCCGCTCCTGCACAATCAGTGTCTGTAAGTGGGAGCAAATGGTCCGGCACCAGGTTTAGCAAAAGAGCTAAACTAGTGTCGAGCCATCTGCTCAAAATATGGAAAGCGAAAACCATCAAAAGAGTTTGGACCAAAGCGCGGCTCAAAGCGCGGTCCTCGGTTCTGCCTAACCCTACGGCCACGAGGTCCAGAACCGTAGCCAAAACGGTCTGGAGCTCTGCCGGAATGGACACCACCAACTGGAGCACGGGCAAGAAAGCCGTCTCCTCTACCACCACCTACACGACGCGGCCTGGCCTCCAGCCTCTCCCCGCGCCGAGGAACACGCAGTCTACCACCCTGCTGGTAGAACTGCTCCTGATCACTACGAGCCCTCTCTGCTCTCTCAACCCGCTTCCTCCTGAAGCAGAACTCCGCAAGATGCCCGTCTCTCTGACAGTACTCACAATGATAGGTAGGCTTCTTGGGATGTGGTTGAGGCTTGGGGTTCTTGGGCTTAGTGGTGATTGGTGTTGTCTTCTTGGGCTGAGAGGGTCCAGGAAGAGAGTCTAGAGAAGAGTGGAGGTGTTTGGGCTTCGGAACCAAGATAGGTTTCTTGGGTAGAGCTTTAGGTGGTTCATGGATCACTCCATCCTTGGGCTGACAAGCCTGGGAAGACTCAGTGGAGTGAGTCTTGGGATACCTCTGCTCTGGAGTCATTTTACTCCACTCCACTGCCCGGCTGATGGCACTCTCAAAGTCAGCCTTGGTGTAGGTGTAACCTACCCCAAACCCATCCTGCCTCTTGAACTGCTGGATCATCATGCCAAGCTGTGGCTCTCTGGCACTGATCCAACTCAGGATAGAACGGAGGTAAAAGTTCTCATTTTGAGAATCTGCTAGCTCCTCTCTCAAGGAAGCTAGAACCTCCACCTGAGACAAACAGGTCTCACACTCAGTCTCTACTTGGACAGACTTTTCAGCTTTCAGCTTGATTAGCTCCATTCTAAGAGACAGACAGTTCTCACAGACAGTGGGTGGAACTGAAAGTGTCTCAAGCTCTAGCCTAGTCTGGGCAAGCTCGGCTCTCAATCTCTCTAAATCACCCAAATGCTCATCGCCCTTGGATTTCAGCTCAGCTAAGGCAGCTAGATGAGTTGGGCAATGAACACAGGGTGTGACGACAGTGGCTTGAGCAACTTTCAGCTCCAGCTGAGCGCTTTCAAGCTCAGTGGCCAAAGCGTCCCTCTCGTCAACCCTTTCTGTGTACCTGGACTTCAGAGTCGACAGGTCACACAGAAGCACCTCACACTTCGGGCACTCACTGCTATCACCTAAGCAAGGGGAAGAAGATAGACTCTCAATTCTGCCATTGGCCACGGCAAGCTCACTCTCTAGCTCATCTATCCTCTTCTTAGCCCCCCTAAGCAGTTTTTCCCGATATCTCAACTCCTGACGATTGCTTTCAAGTAAATCAACTATTTCGCGCTCGTAGGATGATACCTTGTTGTCGTCGTCGTCGGAGTCGTCGGAGGAGCTCTTTTCTTCCCTATCCCCAAGAGCCATTGAGCAGAAGCTCTTGTGGGATCTTCGGCGCTGGTGTGAGTGGCTCTTCGGCTTGTCTCCGAAAGCCATGAAGCAGAGGCCCGCCGGATCGTCCTTGTCCTTCCCCTTCCTGATGGCGATCTCCTCATCGCTTGAGCTTGATGAAGAGGAAGAAGACGTGGACTGCTTGGAGTAGCTCTTCTCCATCTCGGCGAAGAAGGCCTTGTCGCGCTTCTTGTTCTCTCGCCGGTAGTCCTTCAGGGCCTTCTTGAAGAACCGAGTCTTCGGCTTGCCCTTGTTGAAGGAAGAGCTGCCGTGCTTGCCGGAGTCGTGGAAGCCACCACCGGTGCCCTTCTTGTGTCCATTGCGCTTGGGGCAGTCGGCGATGAAATGTCTTGGATCACCACATTCAAAGCATCCGGATTTTGTGTCGTGTCTTTTGAACATTCTCTTATCATAGACACGACGCACCCGGTTGTTAAAAAGACACAGATCATCATCTCCCAACAACTCAAGCTGGTCCTCAGTGATAGACATCAAGGAGAACCCAGCACAGCTCACAGAAGAAGGATCAACAGAAGGTGTAGCAAGGGCCAGGGATTTTGATCCAGAACCAGTGAGATTTGATCTCAACTGGATATCTACCTCAGTGGCCTTCAGCTTGCTAAATAACTCAGAAATGGTCAAGGTATCGTAAGAAGTGCTCTCAACGATAGAAGATACCTTGATCTCCCAGATCTTTGGGTCCAAGGTATGGAGAACCTTGAGCGCCTGCTCGTGATCTGAGACTAACTGAGCACCCTCAGCCTTGTTGTCCCGAAGCTTGTTTATGATCGACTGAAAACGACCAAACAAAGCCTCAACAGATTCACCCGGCTTCTGTGTGAAATTCTCATACTCACGCCGGTAGGTCTGATAGAGCCGAGCCTTGACCTGAGCTGTTCCCTCATGGTGTGCCTTGAGGGTAGCCCAGATCTCTCTCGTAGTGGAGAGATGACTCACACGCTCAAACTCAGTGGGACCTAAACCAGAAAACAGAATGTTCACAGCCTTACTGTTGCTCAGATGCTGTGCAATGATACCAGCAGTACCTTGCTCAGTAACTGGCAAAATGACAAACGTGGTGTGAACGCAAATGTCCCATATGTCCGAACCCTGGCTCATGAGATAGGCTCGCATGCGAGTCTTCCAATAGTTATAGCCACAGGCTTCCAAGGACGGGACCTTGCCAGGAGACGTCATGGTCACTACCGGGGTTTAGAACCGGTTAAGGTATGGAAAAACCCTAACCTTGCTCTGATACCACTTGTAGGACCAAAAGTAGCGACCAGAGGGGGGGTGAATGGGCGCCTAAAAATTCTTTCGAATCAATGGCCTGTTCCCAAACCCAACGCATCTCAAAAATACTACGCATCAGAAAATAAACAAAAGGCCTAAGTCTAAAGGTTTCTAACCTAGAAGCAAATGATTATGACTGAGAATTATTAAATAAGTGCAACTAGGCAGATGAACATGGTGTAACAGGCCTAAACTTCTCAAAGAAATGATCTAAGTATGAGTAAGATGAAAAGAGAAGTTACTGTCCAAATTTGTCTCCTGTTCGGAACTTGGCGAAGCCCCCTTCGCATGTCGAGGTCTGCTTCGGAGGTTGGTGACGGAGCTTGTTCGAGATGCCGAAGGTGTTATGGTCTAGCCTAGTTCGAAGTGGCAAGATGCGAAGTGTACTTCGGAGCGAAGTGAGACAATGCCGGAGCCTGGTTCGAAGTATGTACTTCGAAGTCAAGGCTTCGAACTCAGCTTCGAACCAAGAGCTTCGGAGCAAAGTGACAGAGTCGGAGCCTGCTTCGAAGTGTGCACTTCGAAGACAGAACTTCGAACACAGCTTTGAACCGAATGCTTCGAAGCAAAATCTTCGAACAGAAAGCTTCGAACACAACACACGAACCAACAACCTTCGATCAAAGAAGCGAAGCCTGTCACACGACAGAGAACCAAGTCCGAAGCCAATGCTCTACCTCCGAAAAGAGTAAGCTCCGAAAAGAGAGGCGAAGGGTGACACGCTACACAGAAGTCAGTGCGAGGCCTAACGGAGCTACAGGCTTCGAACCCAACTTCGAAACTTGTCGAAGTTTGGACTTCGAACCGATAGGGCCGAAGCCCCTTTGCACTATTGTTCGAAGTATGTGTTACTGACGTTCAGAAAAATGCTTCGAAGCTTAGCAACACAGAACGCAAACCAAAGACCGAAGAACGACCGAAACCTTCGAAGGAGATAAATCGAAGCCTGCCTCGCGAAACTGAGGGGCTTCGAACAGAGAGTAGCTTCACTCGAAATACAGCCAAAAAGGTGACAGAGCCTGTCAGCCTCGATCAAAAAGCAGTGCAATAGAAGGTGAAAAGCTGCACAGACTACTGTAGCTACAGGAAAGTAGTACTACTTGCAACAGCAAGAACTAGTACTCAGTTTGTGAAGAACAGAAGCAACAGAAGAAGCTTCTCCTCACGAAATAAATTCAGCAGCCCGTAGCCAAAGCAATAACTCCTCAAACCGAACAATATGCAACAAATAAAATCAGCAGGGGCCAAGGCTTTAATGCATCCAAGAGATTAGAGCAAAAGTAATGCACAAACAGGAAGGAGCAAAGCCTGGCGGCGCACACAGGAGAGAGAAAAACGGGAGACAAAATGACCCAAAGAGTAGATGTGATTTCAGCCAAAAGGGTAGTCCAAACCCTAGGGATTGGGGTCCTATTTATAGGCAGCCCAACACTAGGAATATTCTACCAGCCCCTTAGGGTTTTTACAGACTCAAAAATAAAGAAAAAGACTCTACTGCCCTTAGGAATTTTTACAGACACGACTGACTGACTGTGGGCCTAGAGTTACAGATGACTTATCCGGAAGCTAAGTTTTCGTAGCGACTACGGCTTCTCTTCTGGACAGTCGGATACAGAATCAACGGTTGTCAGTTTTGCGCCGAAACTGACAAAGCCTCCACTGGCTTTGCACCAGGTACCCGGATTGGGCCGGCCCGACTCCGCAGCTCTCTCAGCCCAGCAATCGCTCACCGCCCGTGTACCTGAGTCAATCCTGGTCAACAGCCCAGTGGGTCTTCTACTGCTTCTGGCCCATGCACCTGGATTGGGCCAGCCAGACTTCGCAGCCTCCTCTGCCCGACAGTCGCTCGCTGCCCGTGTACCTGAGTCACACGCGGCCCATGAAACAGCAGATCTCCTCTCTTCTTCAGTCCTCGTTGACTATCGTTGACAATGACTCATCACTTCTGGAGCCATGAGGCCCACGCTATTCAGCATGGCTCCTCAACCCCACGCCGCCGTCCCCGTCCCCGAGCGCACACCGCCGACGTCCTGTTGATTCCACTTCATACTTACCGGTGAGTACCTTCTGGGCATCCTCTTTTTCATCCCTCAAGCATATTAACTTGTTCCCAGAAAAAGTTTAGAAGCATTCAGATTTTATATTATGCTCTAGAACAGTGTAGAAGTAGTTTGCTTCCGCACAACGTATGTTAACAAAAATGAACTTGGTAGAGGGAGTGATACAACAGATTATATTCAGACTTGATATATGAAGAAAATTTCTGCTGTTGTTGTAATGCTTGTTTCAGCCTGACCGGGAACGTTTTAGGGACAATGATTAGTTTTTCTTGTCATGTAAATGCAGTGACTGGAATAATTTATGCATCATTCTGCATCATTTTATTGTGTGATCAATTTTTTTCAACATGATGGTTAGAAATTATAATCCCCAAAGGGATTTAATCCTATCCAAAAGAACACATAATTAAAAGGGAGGGATTTAATCCCAAGGAAATTTAATCTAGGAGAGGGATTGAGTGACATGAGAGGGATTCACTCACGCCCGCCACTGCTAATCCACCTATATAAAAGTTTTTGCTCCCGCCGTCCGAAAACCTAGTTTCATTTCTAACTCCCGTGTGCCGAACTCTGCCCATTGCCACCGCTCCCGGAGCCCACGCCGCCCTCGGAGCCCGTCGTCGTCGTCCCCGAAGGCCGTCGCCGCCAAACTCCGCACGTCGCTCCCAAAGCCCACGCCACCCTCGGCTACCCTTGAAATCATTGCAAGGTGTTTAGATAATTAAGTTTGTTTAAATTCTGATTTCTTGATCAGACATAAAGATTAAATAGCAAGTTTGTTATGTAGTCTTTAATTTGACTCATTGGAGCTAAATCTGTGATTAAGTTTGGAGGAGCGTTGGGTGTTTTGAAAGGGCCATCTAATTCGAAAGAATTTTGTCGAGGCGCCTATTCACACCCCTCTAGTTCTTGAGTGAAGTCTTCTATATCTAAGTTATGCCATGAGAAATATTGCATACCACATTACCACTTTTTTAGAACAACTTTTAGAGGCCTATGATGCAAATAGTAATTGAGTTATCTCATGTATGTCATCAAGCCGTGCGACACATCCATTCCTATCAACAACTTCTTCTTTCTCGTGTTGCTGACAGGGAATGGATGTGCTCATGGTTCCATGACAGCCATGAACATATTTGAAAAACAACACAAAATATGCTGAGGCCTCAACAACACAAGAGAGAGAGAATAACACAATCTCCTGACTTGAGGATTAATATAGTAGCTTCAGAAGTAATAGCTCACTACTGTAGCCAAGAAGAGTTTTCATACATTTTCCACCTTTGACACTGTGATCAGTTTACTACTGCTATTACTTCTGAGGCTACAGTAGTAAACTGATCACAGTGTAAAAGGTGGGAAATGTATGAAAACTCTTCTTGGCTACAGTAGTCAGCTATTACTTCCGAAGCCACTATATTAATTCTCAAGTTAGGAGATTGTGTTGTTCTCTCTCTTTAGTTTTGTTGATACCTCAGCATATTTTGTGTTGTTTTTCCCTCTAATGTTCCATGGCAACAAAATATGCTGAGGCCTCAACAACATTGTGATCAGTTTACTACTGCTATTATTTCTAAGGCTACTATATACTAATCCTCAAGTTCATGCATCCGATTGAATTACCAACATTAGATTCTACAATTACTTTTAGAGGCTTATGATGCAAATTGTTATTGAGTTATCTCATGTATGTCATCAAGCCGTGTGACACATCCATTCCTGTCAACAGCTTCTTCTTTCTCGTGTTGCTGACAGGGAATGGATGTGCTCACGGTTCCATGGCAGCCATGAACATTTTGAAAAGTAACACAAAATATGTTGAGGCCTAAACAACACTGTGATCAGTTTACTACTGCTATTATTTCTAAGGCTACTATATACTAATCCTCAAGTTCATGCATCCGGCTGAAGGCCAAAATTAGATTCTGCAATTCCTTTTAGAGGCCTATGATGCAAATTGTTATTTAGTTATCTCATGTATGTCATCAAGCCATGTGACACATCCATTCATGTCAACAATTTCTTCTTTCTCGTGTTGCTGACAGGGAATGGATGTGCTCATGGTTCCATGGCAGCCATGAACATTTTGAAAAGCTACACAAAATATGCTGAGGCCTAAACAACACTGTGATCAGTTTACTACTGCTATTATTTCTAAGGCTACTATATACTAATCCTCAAGTTCATGCATCCGGCTGAAGGCCAACATTAGATTCTGCAATTCCTTTTAGAGGCCTATGATGCAAATTGTTATTTAGTTATCTCATGTATGTCATCAAGCCATGCGACACATCCATTCATGTCAACAATTTCTTCTTTCTCGTGTTGCTGACAGGGAATGGATGTGCTCATGGTTTCATGGCAGCCATGAACATTTTGAAAAGCTACACAAAATATGCTGAGGCCTAAACAACACTGTGATCAGTTTACTACTGCTATTATTTCTAAGGCTACTATATACTAATCCTCAAGTTCATGTATCTGGCTGAAGGCCAACATTAGATTCTGCAATTCCTTTTAGAGGCCTATGATGCAAATTGTTATCTAGTTATCTCATGTATGTCATCAAGCCATGAGACACATCCATTCCTGTCAACAATTTCTTCTTTCTCGTGTTGCTGACAGGGAATGGATGTGCTCATGGTTCCATGGCAACCATGAACATTTTGAAAAGCTACACAAAATATGATGAGGCCTAAACAACACTGTGATCAATTTACTACTGCTATTATTTCTAAGGCTACTATATACTAATCGTCAAGTTCATCCGGCTGAAGGCCAACATTAGATTCCACAATTCCTTTTAGGGGCCTATGATGCAAATTGTTATTGAGTTATCTCATGTATGTCATCAAACCATGTGACACATCCATTCCTGTCAACAGCTTCTTCTTTCTCGTGTTGCTGACAGGGAATGGATGTGCACATGGTTCCATGGCAGACATGAACATTTTGAAAAACAACACAAAATATGCTGAGGCCTCAACAACACTAGAGAGAGAGAACAACACAATATCCTAACTTTAGGATTAATATGACATCAGACCTTTTTTGCATAACCAAAATTTTGATACATTAGCCTCTTAATATGAATAGTTTATCTATGGCGGAAGAAGGACGTTCCATCGATGAGCTCATCTACGAGTCTCCCGCAAAAACAAATAAAGAATGTTCATCTGAAGGATCCTCCGATAGCGAATCTTCGTACCACTCTCCGGAGAATGAACTTCCAATGGAGCCTAGGAAGAAGAGAACGAGAGAAGACGCCGATGAGGATTACATTCCTGAAGCTCAAGCGGAGGTAATTATTACGTTAATAACAAGTCAGAGCAGATTCTAACCAAGGATTACATTCCTGAAGCTCACATTGTCTATCATCGTAGGATCGTCCAAAGCGAGGAAGCAAGCGTCGATTATTCCAAGTCGAGAAAAGAACAACTATTGTCCCAGCTATTGAGTCAGCTGAGCGAACAGATGTTGAGCCCGCTACCACAACATCGTCTGCAAATGCGAAGAGGAGAGGGAAACGGGAGAAGAACAAGCTGCATACAGCTATCTATGAGGTTGAAGAAGTTCATGTTGATGGGGCTCCAAAGAAGCCAAAAGAAATCACAGCGAAGTGGCGTAACGACTGTGGATGTCTCGCTAGGGAGCGATGTAAGATAGTTTGGAAAAATTGGAAGACTGTCCCTGAAGCTACAAAGAACGAATTGTGGCAGCATATAAAAGCGCATTATAAATTCCCGGAAGACCGCTTAGAAGACGCTAAAGCTGCCACATTGAAGACTATCGGGAAGGCTCTCTGTACATTTAGGACTAAACTGAACACACAATACCTTCAGAAAGATGAGTCGCCACTCAACGACTACGGCTTTATAACGCCAAATGAATGGAACGAATTCAAAATGCAGCATTTCTCGGAAGAAGCCAAACAAGAGAGCATCATGTTCAAAGAACTTAATAAGAAGAATAAGTTCCCCCATAAACTTGGGCTAGGTGGATATAAGGCCAAGGAGGATGAGTGGAGTAGAAAGGAGGAGGAGGACCATGCGGCTGGGTTACCTGAACAGTTTTCAGGTGCTGATCAGCGCACTAAGAGATGGCTCCTAGGTCGAGCTAAAAAAACACCCGAGGGCCAATATATGCTCCCCGACTCACGGACTAGTGAAGTATTCCAGAAAGCACAGGAAATCGCTGAGTTGGAGAAGACTGGAAAGTTCAATCCCGAGGGATGTAATGAACAGCTTACATCTGCTCTCGGAAATGAGGAACATCGAGGGCGCACCCGAGGTGTCTCTTCTATAGCACCCTGGAAAAATACTTTCAAGAAACGGGAGGATGCCACATACAAGAAGCGTCAAGCACGCATAGACGACGCCGCAGAGCACCGTGCAGAGTGGGAGCGACACTTTTTTGAATTTATTAACGAGAATCCAAACATAATGCAGGCTGCAGTGGGACAAATAATTGTGCCAGAGGTACGACTCGACGTACCAAGCAGTGTTGGCTCAGTACAAGACAAATTTCCTGTAAATTATATTAAAGAGGACACACCATGCAGCCTTGCATGTACCGATAGGGCGCAAAGGGCATTCCCAAGAGGCTGCACGAGGCATTGCTATGCCTGGGGATTTATTTCACAATCGGCCTATTCCTGCTGACTATACCAAGGTTCAGGTCAATGAGATCACCAACGATAGATTTATTAATGACCCCTTGGATCTTCCAATGCCTAATGAGGGGATTGAGACAATCGGAGATGCTCTAAATAACTTTGTCCTATGGGTGAGCCGAGATATCAAATTACTGCAGACAAGTTCTCAGAGTAAATCACCTATTGTCTCATCACAATCCCCCACATATCTTTCATCTCAGGATGTGCAAAATATAGGATCTTTATCACCTGTTGATGAGCATGAAATAGAGGAAAAGGCAGAGGAAGAGCCAGTGCCCAATAAAGTGGCTGAAATGATAGAATCGAAAGTGACTTCTGATCCTCAAGTGACAAAGCCAGTGCCAGTGCTTGAGCCCACTGATGAGCCCAACACAAATGTGCCAGAGCCAGATCAAATGCCAGTGCTAGTTCCGGCTGAGCCTCAAGTGCCAGTTCCGGCTGAGCCTCAAGTGCTAGTTCCGGCTGAGCCTCAAGTGCCAGTTCCGGCTGAGCCTCAAGTGCCGGTGGCCAAGCCCATAACAAAAGTGCCAGTGCTAGTTGCTGCCGAGCCTGAAAAACAAGATGCATGCCCAAAGCCAGCAATCCACAAGATAATTGTTCAAGCTGGGCAGTGTTCTGCGCTGAAATCTGAGATGCATAAATTTTTTACTACTATGGGGCAAACACGTTCTATGCTCGAAGCGGCTCCCATAAAGGCTCCAGTACAAAAGCATGCGGGCTCACTTTCTGTTGATAAGAGGACCTACGGAGACGATGATTATATCGAATACGAACCAGGCAAACCATTATTACCCCAAGGAGTACTTAATTGTATGCCTTGGATGATGAAAACATTTCATGACTGGTACCTCGTATCGTCTTCGTTAGGAGTAACACAAATAGAACTGAAGGTTCCACAAGAAATATTCAACTGCCCAGAGTTTAAGCTTGCACTATTTTTCGACGACTTCCATCGGATG
Organism: Zizania palustris; assembly: GCA_019279435.1. Taxonomy (NCBI): domain Eukaryota; kingdom Viridiplantae; phylum Streptophyta; class Magnoliopsida; order Poales; family Poaceae; genus Zizania; species Zizania palustris. Next base: position 115,424,025 of record JAAALK010000283.1, on the reverse strand, counting down.
TTTTGTCTGAAGCAAACCGACATCACAAGCATGATGCTCTGGTGCATGTAAGTACTTTATACTTTGTCAATACAAAGCAAAAATAAATAATATCTTATATTGACTATTGTTTTATAACATATGCAGTTGTAATTCACGCGGTGATGAGTCTAAATTGTATGGGTAATTAAACCCGTCATTAATAAGCCAAAGTGCGCTGAACCCGACACTAAACCAGAACGATAGCAAGTACTGGACTGCGGGTAAGAAAAAATTTCAAAGAAAGATGTTCAATAAAGACGAAGACAAACTTAAGAAGAACAAAAGGAGTTGTGCCGCGTTGTATATTGCGCGGTGCATGGATCAATGGAAGGACAGAGAAATGATAAGTGGGGCATATAACTTTAAGTAAGTATACCCACTATATCCACTTAATCACGTTTTATCGATTATGAAACTAACATAATCATATATTACTTCTTTCGATTGTGATCATTGGATTGCACTTCTGATATACCCAAAGAGCTCAAGGGTTTATGTGCTCGACTCGCTCGACAAACCCAAAAAAGAATATCAAGATATATTAAATGTTATTCAGAGTGCATATAGATACTACGTGGAAAAGTTAGGTGGCCCACATGATCCACAGAGGCTGAAAGAAATGCTTATCAGAACCAACTATCCGGTAATATTATATTTTTAAATTTGTTAATTCAATTGATAAAGCCAAACTATATATTGTTCTAACTTTGTCTATTTTGAAGTGTCACAAACAATATCTTGGTTCTGTGCATTGTGGCTACTATACTTGTGATTTCATGAGTAATAACTTAGGAAAGTTTGGGCGGACAGTATCTGAGGATACTAAAGAAGTAAGTTGATTTCTTGTGTGTTAATCTAATATAACTTGCAGCGTATGTACTTATATTTTACGTATGGAGGCGTCAGGTCCATCAACCGTTGCCCAGAAGAGCCAACTCTCCGAATCACAAATGTACGAAATCGTATCAAGGATGTGCCGCTTCACGATGCATGAGATTCTTCATGAGCTTGGAGTATTTTTCGATCCTGAGAGTGAAGTGGCCAAGCATCCAACTCTGTATGATTGGGCCGGAAGAATGAAAAGGCGAACCAATTAAGATATGAGTTGGCCTTCCAAGAAAACATAAACCGCATGAGCATGTATTTGTGAAACAATGGTTATTGTGTTGATGGATGGTTATTGTGAAACATAAACCGGAAGAATGTAAATTTGTAAATTTTTGAAAATTGATGAGATGGATGGTTGTTGTGTTGATGTGTTGTTGTTGTGGATGTGTATGTGGATATGTGGATGTTTTGCTGCTGTGTATGTGGATATGTGGATGTTTTGCTGCTGTGTATGTGGATGGCTGTGTGAAACATATAATTTCTGTGTTTTGGTTTGTGGGATCACAACATTCTGTGTTATGGCTTATACACAGCAGTGGTGGGCAGATGAGGTAGCTTGCCCGTTACTGCTATTGACACAGTGGTGGCGGGCGCGCTGACATCATCTACCCGCCACTGCTATTGATAACAGTAGTGGCGGGCAGATGAGGTCAGCGCGCCCGTTACTGCTGTTGACATAGTGGTGGCGGGCGCGCTAACATCATCTGCCCGCCACTGCTATTGATAATAGCAGTGGCGGGCAGATGAGGTCAGCGCGCCCGCCACTGCTGTTGACACAGCAGTGGCGGGCGCTCTGACCGCCACTGCTAACCAGCGATAGTAGTGGCGTTAGAGCAGTGGCGGACTGGATACCCGCCACTATAGGTCGTTTTTGCCCGCCGCTACAGTGTCGCTTTGTAGTAGTGTGGGACAATATTCAACAACTCAGCCATGGCGGGTGAGAATGACGTGTAGCCCGGGCTCGCTATATGAAGACCACATCGACGGGATGGGGCACATGCTCGGTCAAGGTTTCGACGCAACCGATGAACTTCAAGAAGTAGATATTGGGCCTGGCGACAGACCGAGACCAACATTCATAAACACTCAACTCCTAGACGAGATGAAGAATGAGCTGATTACACTGTTGTGGGAATATCGAGATTGCTTTGTGTGGGAGTATCATGAGATGTTGGGATTAAGACGATCAACCATGGAACATCGGCTACAAATAAAATAGGGTTATCAGCCGTTCAAACAGCCACCTCAGCGATTTAAGGCAGCAATATACCCAGACATCAAGGCTGAGTTGACTAGACTGTATGATGCAAGATTCATAAGACTGTGCCGATATGCCGAATGGGTGTCAAACAAAGTACCAGTATGGAAGACAATTGGAAAGCTCAGAATATGCATTGATTTCAAGGATTTGAATAAGGCAACCCCAAAAGACGAGTAATCAATGCCAATCGCGGATTTATTGGTGGACTCCGCGTCGGGTCATAATATCATCATCTTCAAGGATGAGAATATAGGTTATAACCAGATCTTCATGGCCGAAGAAGACATTCACAATATGGCTTTCTGATGTCCAGGCGTCATCAGACTATATGAGTGGGTAGTGATGACCTTCGGCCTGAAGAACACAAGAGCGACCTATCAAAGAGCCATGAACTACATCTTTCACGACCTGATCGGCCGGTTGGTAGAGATATACATTGGCGATGTCGTGGTCAAGTCAAGTGACGTTCAGGACCACATGGCCGATCTACATCAACTTTTAGAGAGAGCTCGGAAGTACGGACTGAAGATGAATCCTAAGAAGTGCGCTTTCGGGGTATCGGCGGGGAAATTCTTGGGATTTATCGTACATGAAAGAGGGATCGAGATCAACCGGCATAGTATTCAAGCCATTAAGAACACCAAACCCCCAACCGATAAGGCTGAGTTGCAGTCACTGTTGGCGTAAAAGATTACGCTAACAGGTTTCTAAAGATTAGAAACTAACAAACGAAGTGTTTGCGAAGGAAACTATTCCAAGCCTCCGAAAGGATAATAACTTAGAATAGTTTGAAAGTGTGTATTGAATAACTTGTATTCGGTCCTTATAACAGGGTAAAACGGGGGGTATTTATAGGCCCAAACATTAAGGAAAAGACCTTTTTACCCCTCTATTACAACCGACATAGTGGAAACTATTCGGTACTCTTAAAAGGGCTAAAATGGTAAAAGACTAATCTAGTTAGAAAGAAGATAAGTCTTCCATCTTAGCTGGCAAAGAGGTTCCTGGAAGAGTCCATGTTCGAAGATGTACTCCGATCTAGAGCTCGTCATCATACTTCGAACTTGACTTGATGCATCTCCGAAATTATATATCGGACATCTTCGTCTTAATCACCAGTCTTTATCTTGTTCTTCATCTCCGGCATACTTGCAAAGCTTCGAAGTCTTAAACTTCGAGTCAAAGCGTACTTTCTATAGCTCGGGATGCAGCGGAGACTCAGTGTCAAAGAAGGTGTTCTCCGAGGCTTCAAGATAGATAGGTTCGTCATCTTCAGGCACTTCAGGAATAACTGGTATGGCTTGAGAGCGAAGCCTATTTGCAGCATCTTGCCGCCATCTCGCTACTTCGGCTTGGAGACTGGCCATCTGAGTGGCCATATCACCAAGTCTTTCTTCATCTCCTCCGGAAGGATCTTCCGGGTCTCGAGAACTGTAAGGATTGGTTTGAAGTGGAACTTGGGGCGGAAGAGGGACTCTGTCGGGCCGAAGTATAGATGGAGTTGGCGGAGGAACTCCGTATACTCGGGGAAGGGACGTCCCTTCCGGGGTTTGAGGTGGAGGAGTGCGGGACACCATGGCAAAATGTTTCCCCCTCGCTCTTCAAGGAGTGGCTTTACGATGGTTCTGGTCTTTAAAACCAGGATCAATCAGTTCATGGGGGCAATTGAAGAAAAAGTTCATGAGTAATTTTCAGGGCACCTTCGTGCCTCCAATATCAACGGGAAGACTTTTCCAGGTGAAGGAGCTCCCTAGAGAAACCCTAAGACAATACTTCAAGCGCTTCACTCATACGAAGTCGCAAATTCAAGGGTTAACTACATCTTCGGTAGTTGACGCAGCTCGGGAAGGAGTCATTCATCCAGGCCTCCTTGATAAACTTCACTGGAAAAGCATATCTTCTGTTTCTCAGCTGATGTCCTATTTTGAAGAATATGCGAGGTCAGAAGAGGGCTGGCTTCGGAGAACTGCAGCTACTCCGTCCATACTACAGGAAGTAAAATTGGAAGTGAAACTTTGGCACAGCCATAGGGACCTGTCTTCGAAGCTCAGCATGATAGGAGAAGGGGGCAAAAGCATCCTCGTTCAGAAGTTCTGAACATTGCACCTCCGCAAAAGTTCGCCCAAAGAGCTCCACAACCTTCGGGAAGTAAAACAAGCAGGTGGAGGCCTCTAGGGAAATCGGCCGGAAAAGGCCAAACTTTCTTCTGCTGCATTCATGGTGAGAACCGAAGTCACGCAACTGACGCATGCAAAGCCATACTTACTCTTAGAGGAGAGTATTTAGAGAGAACTTCGGGTCGAGGTACTACTGACCGAGTTCAAGCTGAAGTGCGTCTAGAGCCTGTCCAGGCTATGGCGCGAATAGAGAACTTCGATCCAGCAAGGCGCCCTCCGGTGGTCAATGTTATGCCACCTCCGAAGCAGGAAGAAGGGTAAGATCGAGGAAAAAGAGTAGTCCTCCCAATCTCCAGAGGAGGGACTCTTGGAAGCATGTCAAAGAGGCAGAGAAGAGAGTATGTCAGAGAAGTGGGGCATATTGGAACTTCTTCGTCTGCAGCTGCTATGCCAAAATGGTCCCATGTACCAATATCTTTTTCGGCAGAGGATGCAACTGGCATTAAATTTCCACATGCAGACCCACTTGTCATTACTGCCGACATTGCAGGAACTGAGGTTCGAAGAGTGCTAATTGACGGAGGGAGTTCGGCAGACATTATTTTTGTTCAAGCCTTCGATCAAATATGCATCTCCAGAAAGCACCTTCTTCCAGCGGCTCGCCCTTTGCAATGCTTCGCGGGACCTCCGCTTGATGCCCTCGGCCAAATTGGCCTGGAAGTTACCTTCGGAGAAGGGCTGTTAGCCAGGACAGAGGAAGTAATCTTCGACGTTGTGGATGCTCCATATACATACAACGTCATCTTCGGGAGAGGTATGTTAAATCAGTTCGGAGCTGTGGCGCACCACAATTACTTGTGCATGAAGATGCCCACACAAGCGGGAGTGCTCACTATCTTCGGAGATCAAGCTACCGCCCGAAGAGCGGAGTATGGTCACGACCCTCCTCTTGATCCAAGACAAGTAAATAGTGTGCAAGATAATCAAGAAAAATTTTCTGCTCCTAGTGAATCTTCGAAGAAATCCTTCCCAAGACCAAGTCCTGAAGGAGAGATTGCAACGAACGTTATTGTTAAAGATGGAAAAGAATATTCATTTCAATTTGGTAAAGATTTGCCTCCAGAAGTTGCTACCTCCTTGGAGAAAGTAGTTGAGGAGAATTTAGATGTCTTTGCTTGGTCTGACGAAGACATCACCGGAGTCAGTCGGGATATTATTGAGCACAGTTTACTTGTAAACCCGAAGGCCCGGCCTGTTCGGCAAGGACTCCGAAAAATGTCTGCAGAAAGAGCTGTTCTTGCCAAAGACGAAGTTGAAAAATTGCTGAAGGCTGGGATTATCAGAGAAGTGGCTCACACAGAATGGTTAGCCAACCCAGTCTTCGTTAGGAAGATATCTTCCGGGAAGTGGCACATGTGCATTGATTTCACAACCTTGAATAAAGCATGCCCTCGTGACCCCTACCCCATGCCCCGAATTGATCAATTGGTCGACTCCACTGCAGGTTCAGAGTTATTAAGTTTCCTTGATGCGTACTCCGGTTATCATCAGATATGGTTGAAACGCGAAGATCAAATCAAGACAAGATTCGTAACTCCTTCAGGAGTCTTCTGTTATGTAAGAATGCCCTTTGGTTTAAGAAATGTCGGGGCTACTTTTTCGAGGTTAGTTGCTAAGGCTCTAGGTCATCAATTAGGTCGTAATGTAGAGGCCTATATGGATGATATTGTAATAAAGAGTGCTTTAAAGCACCAACATAGCCTAGACTTAGCAGAAACATTTAATAGCCTTCGGGCATGTGGGATCCATCTTAACCCCGAGAAATGCATCTTCGGAGCTAAGGCTGGGAAGTTGTTAGGGTATTTAGTTTCAAGCAGAGGGATTGAAGCTAGCCCTACTCAGATAACTGCGCTGCAGAAGATGGCTCCTCCAGAAAATTTAAAGCAAGTGCAAAAGTTGACTGGTCGTCTGGCAGCACTTAGCAGGTTTTTGGCAAGGTCTGCGGAGAGAAGTTTGCCCATCTTTAAAGCATTGAAAGGGTCCAAAGATTTTGCATGGACACCGGAGTGTCAGAAAAGCTTCGAAGATATTAAACAGTATCTCAGTAATCTTGCTACACTCACGGTGCCAAATGCGGACGAAACCCTACTCCTTTACCTTGCAGCTACAGGCTCTGCTGTCAGTGCAGTCCTTGTTAGAGAAATGGATTTCAATGGGAAGTTGGTACAAAATCCAGTTTATTTTGTGTCCGAAGCATTGTCAGGAGCGAAGACAATGTATTCCGAGCTCGAAAAGTTCACTTATGCTTTGATAATGGCTTCGAGGAAATTGAGACATTATTTTTTGGCTCATAATGTAATTGTACCAACTTCGTATCCTTTGGGAGATATGCTCCGAAGTAAAGACTCCACTAGAAGAATTGGAAAGTGGGCAGTCAAACTAGCACCCTTCGGCATATCCTTTCTGGCAAGGACAGCAATCAAATCGCAAGTCTTAGCAGATTTCGTAGCAGAATGGACTCCCCCTGCAACGCGGGTTCCGGAGAAGTCAAGCGAAGGAATTTGGACTGTTTTTTCTGATGGGGCTTTCCAAGCATCCGGAGCAGGTGTTGGAGCAGTTTTAATTTCACCTTCAGGGCAAAGAGCAATGTACTCCGCAAGACTCAACTTTAAGTCTACCAATAATATAGCGGAGTATGAAGGGATTTTACTGGGACTCCAAAAAGCACGTGCTCTAGGGGCTACAAGAGTTGTTATAAAGACAGATTCTCAAATAGTAGCAGGACACGTAGATAAAAGTTTTCAAGTTCGGCATCCACAGCTTGCAAAGTATTTAGAAGAAATCTGTAAGATCGAAGCACAATTCAAGTGTATTTCCATTCGGAGTATACCAAGAGCAGAAAATGTGCAAGCGGACATCTTAGCAAAAGCTGCAGCCGGTGCTATGGATATACCAGAAGAGGCTTTTTATGAGGAGCTCAGTACACCTTCGGTGCCACAAATTCCCTCTGCAGAGATTCTTTACATTCCAAGTACAGATTGGAGAAATTCAATCATAGAACTTTTGCAAGGAGGAGCAAATTCGTCTGAAGAGCCATAGTTTTCAAGATTGAAACTCAGGGCCAAGAATTATCAAATAATCAACGGTATTTTATACAAAGCCGGAGTATGTTCCCCTTTACTCCGATGTATATCCCAAACCGAAGGCCAAGATATTCTTCGAGAAATTCATGAAGGGCTTTGCGGTAGCCATCGGTCCCCTCGAGCTTTAGCAGGAAAAACACTTCGCCAGGGGCTTTATTGGCCTACGATAGTAGCAGATGCGGAGAACTTAGTCCGCACATGCCAAGGATGTCAGTGGATGGGTCGACGGAGTCATCGCCCACCAACAGCTCTTCAAGTTATTGCTCCGGTATGGCCCATGGCCAGATGGGGTATGGATTTGATTGCTCCCTTTCTAGTAGCTAAGGGAAATCTAAAGTTCGCAGTGGTAGCTATTGAATATTTTTCTAAGTGGGTAGAAGCAGAGCCCTTAACAGCTATCACTTCAAACAATGTACAGAAATTCTTTTGGAAGAGTATCATTTGCCGGTTTGGAGTACCTAGACAACTCACAGTTGATAATGGAACACAGTTCAATGCAGAACCTTTCAGAAAGTTTTGCGAAGATCTAGGCATCCAGTTATGTTTTGCTGCAGTGAGACATCCTCAGTCTAATGGAGCTGTAGAAAGAGCTAATGGAAATATTTTGTGAGGGCTAAATCGAAGGATAGTAGGATTGGCAAAAGGACTGTGGACCGAAGAACTTCCGAAGATTTTATGGTCCATTCGGACTACGCAAACAAGTTCCACAGGTTTCACTCCATTCAGAGCTATTCGGAGATGAAGCTATGACTCCAACAGAGCTCAAAGGAGGATCACTTCACAGCACCGAACCGGAGATTGAAGGAGAAAGACAAGCTTCGCTGGATTTAATAGAGGAAACAAGACTTCGAGTTGTGACCAATTTATCAAAGTATCATCAGCAGACGAAGGTTGGTTTGACCCAAAGGTTAAGATCAATGAGCTTAGACCGGGTCATCTTGATTTACGAAGCATCATAGCGCCAGGAAAGTTAGGAAATAAGTGGGAAGGTCCATATTTAATTGTTCGTTCCGGACGTCCTGGCTCTTTTAAATTAGCTAATTTGGAAGGTGAAGAGTTAGCACATACTTGGCACGCGGAGCACCTAAAGTGATACTTCGCATAAGGGCTCCTTGTAATCATGTGTAATCACTTTTTGAATCAATAAAGCATATGGTTCAGATAGTGCCCACCCATCATAAACTTCCAGCTTCCGAGTGGACGCACTGGAACCGTTGAGTTGACCGAGAGGGAAGTGTCATTAATTTGAATCATATTTTCGGACTTTGAACCAATGGTTCGAAGTTTCCGACGTGGGGGCTGACATAATCCGGAGTCCAAGCCACTGGCTTGTAGGCATCCGTAAAAGAGCCCAAAACCACATCATACGGAGTCCAAGCCATCGGCTGGTAGACATCCATAAAAAGAGTCCAAGGAGACCAAATCATGCGGAGTCCAAGCCACCGGCTTGTAGACATCCGTAAAAAGAGTCCAAGGAGACCAAATCATGCGGAGTCCAAGCCACCGGCTTGTAGACATCCGTAAAAAGAGTCCAAAGAGACCACTGCGAACTCCAAACCATTGGTTTGACAGAATTCGCAAAAAAGAGCCGAAGGAGGCCAAAACAAAAACAGAGTTTGAGCCATGAGCTTCGAATGTCTGTTAAGAAAGTCCAAAGTGACAAATTATCTAAGACACTAAAGTGTCTGGAAAGTTATCTCAAGTGATTTCTTTCGAAAACATAAGGTACTAAGTTGCCAATCTTCAGACTACAAATAGTCGAAGACATTTTATAAGATTTTAATCAATCTTTAAATTGCTGAGGGGCTCCGAACCCCGAAAACTGTACTCCTAAGTTTTTCTTTGCGCCTAACCATCTTAGAATACAGTTCGAAGTTGTTTACGCCCAAAGAGGGGCTAATAAATAGGGAGACAATTTTAAATCAATATTTATTATCCGAACAAATATGATTAAATCATGAAAAATTGGTATCTATACCAAGAAGGAATCGAAGACCTCTTCGATCTCTAGAGCTAGGGTTGGAACGACTAGTTCTAGTGCCGGGAGTTCTAACAACTTTGCATTTAACTCTCCTGCATCCCTTCGAAGCTCTAAAGTCCTTTTGTTCTTGTTGAAGCTCGGCCCAAGTTCGAAGCCGTTCAGGGCTCCTTTCCCAGCTTCCAAGTTCTTCAGGCTTTTTCCTTTGAGCTTCAGCTTCGTCTTCGGACCATATAATGTCTTCGGAAGACGAAGTTTTTAAGTTAACTTCTTTTTCTTCCTCTTTGATATAAGATAATATATCTTTTCTTATTTCGGATGTAATCGCTCCGGAACTATCCCGAGGAACTAGAAATCGAGGGCGCTTGTGAAGTTTTAAGATATCGAAGGTAGCCCATAATAAGTGAAGTTCGTCGTTAACATCTAATACTTCGACATCTTCCATATGAGACAAAGCCTAAAAACATGATAAACAAATCTTCATTCATAAATGTACAAAAGCATAGTGCTTTACATAGTTGAAGATCCTAAGGTAATTCTAAACCTGCGAGTTTGGAGGAGGCTGACTGCTCGAAGCTTGAGACCGAGCCTGCTTCTCGCATTGTCCTTCGTCAATCCAGGCCTTGATCGCAGACCGACCTTCGGCTCTCCATGAAGTTTGAAAGGCTTGCCAAGCAGCGGCCACACCTTCGGAGGGAGTAAGAAGCTAGTCATCATCGAAGGTAATGGGACCTTCTCCTGCGCTCGGAGTTATCGTTCGACCCAGATCTTCGTAGTAACGAAGTAGGCCAACACCAGCCACTTGTCCGGAGATTTCTCCGTAACGAATGCCTGCTGTCTTCATTTGCTTCGCTACTCCTTGAATCCTTTTCAGCCGGCGTAGTAGGGAGATGTTGTCATCCGAAGGAAGCGTCCCAGTAGTACCGAAGTACTCCAGAACGCCTAGCAATTGGTCCATGACCTCCGCAGCTACCTTCTCAGACTTCAGCTTATCTTCAATTAATGCATCCTTCATCGAAGTTAGCTCTTCTATTACTCCAGAGAGCCTAGCCGCCTCCGTAGTTAAATAATTCTTATGATTCAGTAGTTGGCTACCTTCTTCTCGGAGTCTAACAAGCTCGGCCCCCACAGTAGCATGCTCCGCCCGCATCTTTTCAATTTCTGCTCGAAGCACAATTTTTTCCGCTTTGAGCTCTTTATTCACAGCCTCCAAGCCTTGTCTGGCCCTGCGCTCTGTTGAAACCATGTTGTCCATGTGGGCCACTCGACCTTCGGAGATAGTAAGATTTTTTTGAAGAGTTGCATTTTCCTCTCGAAGGCGAACGATTCCACGTTCATTTGATATGTTCGCAGCTCGGGCCAAGACTGTTTGCTGCGAAAAGAAAAATCCAAGGTGAGAAATTATTTGTATATAAATTTGATGTTGTTTTGCAGATACTTCGTACCTGGTATGCTGCGCGTTCCATGGCAGTGTTAAGCTCCGAACTCTCCGCCTCGCTCAAGATAGCCACCAAGTCCGTCTCCCCGACTTTGCGACTAGCTCGATCCAAAGGCTCGAGCAAAGTCCGAAGCCCGGTTCTTTGCTCCAAGAAATGAGCTAGAAGAGGGAGCATGCTCAAGGCTTGTTTGTCATCTTCGCTTGGCGAAGGCCCGGAGTGTTGAGCTATGGTCTTCGGAGCCTCAGTAGATTGGCCCCCCTCAGTAGATTGGCTCTCGTCTGTTGCCTCAGACGGAGTTGATCCTGAGCTCGGAGCAGGGAGGGGGTCCATCTTTCCTTTGCCTTTTCCAGGCCCCATCTGAGTGGCTTCTGGAATTGGCTCCGAAGTTGTCGAGGGTCCAGGAATTGTATTTTTGGGATGGACCTCTTCCATGGAAGTGGATTCTGTAAAAACAAAGGTATTATACATTGTATAATTTCACAGAAAAGGATAAAAGAATTATTCGAAGTTTACCTTCGACATTTTGGCGGCGGGTGAGCATTGGGCTGCTTGGCGGATCGAAGGCAAGATCTTCGTCAGAGTCAATCGTCAAATCTTCGACTGTCGGAGCATCTTCTTGAACAGTCATAGCTACTTCGCCTGGAACCGAAGCCGCAGTAACTTTGACTTCGCTTTCATCCATAGGGGCTCCATCCCGGACTCCTTCTTGAGGTAAATCTTGAGCGGCCGGAGTCCTCTCTTGTTCGAGGTTGACTTGAGACTCTGGCACGCTCGCAGCATCTTCAATATGTGCATCTTGTTGGGTTACATCTTCGTCAATCAGCCTTACGAGCAACCTACCTTCATCCTCTTGAGATTCGGAAATTGAAGCTCTTGGACTTGAAGGCGCAGGATTTCTTGGCTTTCGAGCTACCTTTTTGATCGGAGTCTTGGCAGAGCTCGAAGTTCCAGCTTCGGCTTTCCTCTTTTTAGGCCCTTTCTCCGAAGGTACCCAATCCACCAAAGGAGGCGGAATCACTTCAAGTAGTCCCCATACTCGGTTAGATCGCTCCCACCTACCAAACAATTTGATCCTCCATTCTTTCTCGGTTGGAGTTGGGACGCCAAAAATCTTCTCCGAAGCTCGTACGATTTGCTCCGAAGTTATAGGGGCTGAAGAAGCTGAAAAACGAGTTAAGTTTGTTAATTCTTCGAATAAATATACATAGAGTATGTTGTTTTCGAAGTTACCTGCAGGACTCGAAGTTGAGGAAATTTTTCGAAGACCGCCTTCCGAATCTTCCTCGAAGATGATAGGCCAGTTGGCCATCAGGGGAGAAATTTGAAGCCCTAGGAATTCTTCGGCTAAGTCTCGCATGCTCAAGCGACGACTGATTTTTTGAAGCAAGCTCAAGCGAGCTTCGAGTTGGCCTAGATCCGGGTGCACTAAGGCTTCCTTTCTGAAGTGGATTTCTCGCAGAGGTCCAGCTAGGTGGCTGCTCGCCCCAACTTCGGCGTAAAACCATCTCAAGATCCAATCAGTATACCATCTAGCATTAATGGCCTTGGCAGGAAACCGGAGAGCATATTCGTCCCGGAGTCTGAAGTTGATACTTCCGAAGGCCACTACTATCTTTTCACCTCCGGAGCCTACGAAGGTCTTCGGTTGACATGATGCTCTGTGTAGTGCTGCGAAGATCTCCGCTCTTCCTTCACAACCTTCGGCTCGCAACGCCCATTCGAAGATGGCAAGACGTGCTACCGCATTCGGAGAGAGTTGGGGGAGAGTGACATGAAACAAGTCCAATACCTCCGCTAAAAAGTCGACTACCGGAAGCCCCAACCCAGCTTCGAAGAAAGCTTCGAAAACAACCACTTCTCCAGGTCTTGGTGATGGAATGATTTCCTTCCCAGGTTTGCGAATCATAACCCCAGAACTGATCTTGCCCTCTTCTGCGGCCACAAGTGATTCTCTTCTGCAGGTTGAAGGCCCTAGCTGATAAGATTGATCCATATATTTTGTCGACGCCGGACAGAGGTCTTGATGGCCAACATTTTGGGGATTTCCCCCGCCGCCGCCATTGCTGCTGCTGTAGGTGTCGGAGCAGTCGCCGCAAATGTAGCGGCCGCCGCTGCCACCGCAATTTGCTGCCGAGTCAAGGTTGAAGCCGCTTCAGGACCTTTGAAGCTGGTTTTCGCCATTAGATCTCTTGGGTTGCTTTGAAGGAAAATGGAGTCTAGGGCTCGAGAGTTGGTCTGTTTGCACGAAAGCGGTGGAAAGGTACTCACGAAAGGTCCGGGCCCTCTATTTATAGCCCAGACCCCAATTTTTTACCGTTTGCTTATGCCGTTTCGCATTCTTGACCGTTACTTTGTTCCGGAATTAACGCATTGTGTAACTTCCGTCAGAAGGAAAAAGCCAACGGCTATTTTTTCCACGTCTAAAAAGGCTTTCGGATTTCCCGAGTTAATTCTAAAATACTTCGAATGCAATTCATTTAGAAAATAATTTGAAGTTCGCATCTCTATACATTTCGGAGGTGTATTAAGTCTGCTAATCCCTGCATATGGATATGTTTCCTTGCATATACTGCTTCCCTAACATCATAGATTTAACAGAGAAGCGTATTCGAGGGGCTACTGTTGGGGGAAAATATTCCATCTTCCAGATTATCGCAGCAACAAGATAAAGACTAGTGATTAAGACAAAGATGTCCGATATATAAATACCCCCCGTTTTACCCTGTAATAAGGACCGAATACAAGTTATTCAATACACACTTTCAGACTATTCTAAGTTATTATCCTTTCGGAGGCTTGGAATAGTTTCCTTCGCAAACACTTCGTTTGTTAGTTTCTAATCTTCAGAAACCTGTTAGCGTAATCTTTTACGCCAACAGTCACTAATCGGGAAGATAAATTTCCTCAGAAGTTTCATAGCCAATCTATTGAAGAAAATAGAGCCCTTCACGCCATTGTTGAAGATGAAGCAGGGTTAGGAATTTGTGTGGGGAGACAAGCAGCCGAAGGTGTTCGATGAAATCAAAGAATATTTGAGCTCACCACCAGTACTGATGCCGCCACAGAAGGGAACCCCATTCAAATTATATTTATCGGCCGATAAGAAAGTCATCGGCGTGGTTTTGGTTCAACAGGTCGACAAGAAGGAGAGGGTAATTTTCTATCTCAGCAGGAGGCTCCTGGACACTAAAACCCGGTACCCGACGGTGGAAAAACTTTGCTTATGCTTATACTTCGCATGCACCAAGCTATGGCATTATTTGCTCTCTACAGAATGCACTATAGTATGTGTTGGCGCAAAAGATTACACTAACAGGTTCTCTAAGATTAAGAACTAACAAACAATGAGTTTGTGAAGTGAACTATCGCAAGCCTCCGAATAGGATAATAGCTCGAAGTAGTTTGAAGTTGTGTATTGAATATCTGAGTATTCAATGCCAATTACAGGGTGAGAAGGGGGGTATTTATAGGTAAAAACTCTAAGGAAAAGACCTTTTTACCCCTCAATTACAACCGACATAGTGGAAACTATTCGGTACCCCGAATAGGGCTAAAATAGTAAAATGTATTCGAAGAAGATATATACGGCAGATGTCCAATCAGTCTTGCTGTTTCCCACTGTAGAGACGGAGTCTTCAGAAGGTACCTCCAAACTAGGGTTCGGAGGACCCTTTGGCTCGGAACTTCATCAACTTTGGGGCATGCTTCTATCCTAAAGCTGCATAAATTGTCTTTGCCTTTTAATCTTAATGGCCCTGGGGATGAAGTATTTCCCCCCAACAGTAGCCCCTCGAATATGCTTCTCCAATTTAACCTGTATAGCAGGAGAGCAGTATACGCAAGAAATATTTTCATATTCAGGGACTTGGAAAATTTTGAAGGTATTACATCCATTCGAAGTGTCTTCGACATCAAAGTATGTCCGACGAAAGCTTCGAACTGGGACTCCTGTGTGAATGCTTCGTAGGGAAATGAACCATTGTGGAGACGAAGCATCGTGAAGAGCCGTTAATTTTGAACCGTTACCCTTCAAGTAGCCGTTAGGCTCTCGGAAAAAGTAACGGTCAAAACTTTACCGCGGGTTCACACATTTTTACCTCCTGGTCCCACCTGTCAGTGACAGAAGCTGAGCCTGCAATGTGAACGCATGTTCGAAATGCAGTAACTAGCGTAAAGGCTATAAAAGGGGGGTCGAAGCTCATTGAAATTTTTTACAGAGCTTTGCTTTTAGGCTTCACTGTCTTCTTCCCCTTCTTGATGGGCGTCTTGACGCTTCTTTTTGAGGGTTCGGTGGTGGTTTTCCTCTTCCGAGGGGCCACTCCCGTTGAGTCAAAGTCTGGTAGGGAAGGAGGCTCCATTCCAAGAGCACTCCACACCCTGTTGAAGCATTCCCAGCTTCCCACTAGCTCTACCCTTCGCTGCTTCTCCGCCACTGTAGGGGCTCCGAGCACCCATTCAGTGGCTCTTGCGATCTTTTCCGGAGCTAGCGCCAAAGGAGCCGCTGAAAAGAGGTAGCATTCCATTAAGTATGTTATCTGGTTTCTAATGTGTTAATGCAAAAAAAATGCGAAGACTTACCTAGGCTTCGAAGCTCCCCTTCCGAAGCATTTTCGGTGTCTCCGCCTTTCTCTCTGGACATTTAGAGCTCCTCTTCGGAGGGCTCAGAAGAAAAAGACTCCAACGTCCAGATGGGGAAGGCCCTTGAATACTATCTTCTACAAGATAGCAAGGACGAGTCCCAGCTGTTGCCGGAGACCCCTCTCGGGAAGCTCCGATAACTGATGGAGCACACTCCTCTGAGCCTGTCGCAGCCGGCTCAGAACTTGGGTTAGCAATTCCTAACTCACCCGTGGCCAGAGTAGTAGTGCCGGAGGTTGGGACATCGGTAGCAACTGCACCGGAGCAATATTTGGGGGATGACCTCAAAGAATATCTTCAGATGTATGAAGTTCTGGAGGACCCTAAAATTCTCCCCCAAGGCGTGGACGAAGGTATACCTCAAAGCCTTTGCCTTGGAAATTCCTGCAACGATTACCATACAACAACTATTCACTAAATACCTTAACTTTTGTAGGTGCGTCGAGAAGCGGCATGGCTTCGACCATCGGTGGAGCTTCGGCTTCACTCGTAGTTGAGTCTCTGGCTGGTGTAGTGGCTCCGACGACCGGAGCTGTCTCAAGCGAAGTAATTCTGACCACGGGGGCAACGATTGAAGGAGGATCTACTCTAGCCGAAGTACCAGCTCTAGTTTTTGTGCTAGGGAGGGGCAAGAGTATGACAAGCTTGGGCCCCTTCCCTGCTTTGACGGTGACGCCTTCCTCCAACGACCCTTCAGTGAGTAACTCGGAGGAGGAGGCTGTGGCAGATGACCATCGGGCCCTGTCCTGTCTTCCTCTGTTGGCTCCGTTCTTGGAGCAACGGACATGGCTCTGAACGCTTCTAGAACCCTTGGCGGACAAAGGCCAAGAGGTCGCGAGCTCCAAACTGGTCTCCGTCTTAAGCGAAGCCAGAGCACTGGAGCTCGATTTGTCCCTCGAAAGGGCTGCCCTTCAGGTATGCAACATACAACAAGTGTATTTAATTAATGAAATTACTTTGTCCTCACTTTGCTTTTTCGCAGCAATTCATCCTTGCTAGAGCAGCAGCGACTTCCAATGAGCTCGAAGCTAATCGGCTCAAGAGGAAGGTTACCACCCTCTAGTCCGCCCTCAAAGGCTCCGAGGACAAAACACTGCAACTGGCGGAGGAGCTCCTCGAGGAGCGGAGGGCCAGGGCCATCACCGACGAAGCACTCCGGGCTGAGCAATAGAACAACACTGCACTCAAGGCTTCGGTCCAAGAGATCGAAGCCAAGCGTGTGGTGCTTAGGGTGGAGGTCGAGAAGCTTCGGCAAGCAGCAGAATATTCCAATGCACAACTTGTGGAGCTTCAAGACTCGGTCCAACAAGCGCTGGCCTAGAAGAGTGCTTTGTTATCAAGAATAGCCGAAGTTTATGCTTCTGAGCTGGAGTCAGTGGAGACGAAGCACACCGCCATCGCTGAACAAACCATGGACACCCTCTGGGGTACCCTAGAGTATTTTGGCACGATGTGCCCTTCGTCTTTAGCTGGGGCGAGCGAGCCCCTCGAGCGGAAGCTGAAGATGATCCAAGCGGCGATGAAGTTGATGAAGGGCTCCAGGATTCGCTACGGAGAGATCTCCGGGCAGGTAGCCAGAATCGGAGTTCTTCGTCATGTCGAAGCACTTGGGATTTCTGTTTCTCTCGTAGGGGGTTCAACGCTTGCAGGCTTCGTCGATGAAGACTTGTTGTGTCCTTCTCTGGATGTAGCCTCTGCTTAGGAAGCTTTTCGAGCCATCTAGAAAACGAACCACAAAGCTACAGCCAAATATTGGATCGACGAGGCTCGCCGGCAGAGGCAAGCTCAGATGAAGCCTCTAGCTCCGACTTCGCCGGCTTCGACCCAGCCTACTCCGCCAACCGACCCACGGGTTTAGCTTTATAGGGCGCTTAAGCATGTACAAGAAATCTTGTAAAGCCATTTATATTAATGAATGAAAAGTTTATAAACGAGGAGTCTTTGTTTGGATGTTTATTCTTAGGATTTTCTATGCACTTCGGAACTCGACTTTGAAGTACTGGAGCCTAGTGAAGGGCTCCACCAGCAATGGGCTGTCCTCGAAGGCTTAAGGCCCTACCGACGCTCACGCTTCTCTGTTCCTTGGGGAGATCAAGGGGAAATAGCCCCCGAAGTCCATCGTGAAGTCTTAGCTTATATTAAGGAAGAGGATAAGGAAGTAGCATCTTCATCCTCCGAATACGTAGATTGGTCTGACTCGGTGTACCAAGCCGAAAACCTGGCGGAGGCTAGATCCGAAAGACTTCTGTCCTGGGTTGAACTTCAAGAGGAGTAGAAAAAACTATGAGCTTCGAAGATGAAAAGCACTCGAACCAAGAGGAAAGTTTTGAAGACTCCGGGCTCTGAAGACCGAGGTGGTCTTAGAAATAGCTCTAGAGGTCGGAGGGGTCTCCGTTTTTATCTAGGCTTAGACCAAAATTTATCTTGATGTAATACAATATGATTATCCAATTAATATAATTTGTTTTGGAAGCATCTCTTGACTGTTCCTTATTCCCCTGCCACTCTTTGTGGGTGGGGGACCGTGAGCGTTGCGATAGGGTCCGTCAGACACAATGAATGATATAACAACCTGATGCTTCGCACAACACTTGGTAATCATACTTCACTCTTTCATAGAGTTCTTCGAACTGTACTTTCGTATTATGATGTTTATAAGTTTTGGAGCTGAGTTTACACTTTTAAGCTCCAATAGCAGTTGCTTAGGACTTTAAAAGTGTTTCATTGGGCCGGAGCCTTGAAACCTTATTGCTTGGTCACCTACGACTCTTTTACAAATGCTTTGAACCTATAGGCTGGAAATCTGTTCTTTCAAAGTCCTTAGACTCTTCTACGGATCCTAACAAGCTAGAGCCTGGAATCCATAGGCTGGCCACCTTCAGCTCTTTTATAGATGCTTCGAACCCGTAGGCCGGAAATCTATTATTTTAAATTCCTTAGACTCTTCTATGGATCCTAACAAGCCAGAGCCTGGAATCCGTAGGCTGGCCACCTTCGGCTCTTTTACGGAATCCTTGAACCAATGGTTCGAAGGCCATTTTTTGGGTTCCTTGAATGATGCTTACCTCCACAAGCATCTCCGTTCTCCTGACGTGTCCAGCAGGAGTAAGGAATATTTGAAGAGTAAACATAATTTGAACCTCATCTTTATTTAATTTAGAAAGGTACTTTTACAATTGAAAACAAGGAGCCCCTAAGCATAATAATGTTTAAGGTGCTCTGCATGCCATGCAGGCTTCAACTCTTCCCCTTCTAAAATAGCTAAATTAAATGACCCGGGCGCCCTGAGCGTAGGATAATATATGGTCCTTCCCATTTATTCCCTAGCTTCCCCGGAGCTATTACACTTCGCAATAACAAATGACCTGGCTTAAGCTCATTCACTTTTATCTTCGGGTCATACCATGCCTTCGTTGGGTCTTGGTACTTCGTCAGATTGGCGACAGCTCAAAGCCTTGTTTCTTATGACAAGTCCAGCGAAGTGTTTCTTTCATGTTCATTTCCAGGCTCCACTACGCGGAGGGATCCACCTTTGAGCTCCGTAGGAGTCATGGCCTCGTCTTCGAATAGCAACCTAAATGGGGTGAAGCCTGTGGACCTGGCTTGAGTGGTCCGAAAATACCATAGAATCTTAGGGAGCTCTTCGGTCCACAACCCCTTAGCCAACCCAACAATCCTGCGATTCAAACCGGAGAGAATATTTCCATTGGCTCGCTCAATGGCTCCGTTGGATTGGGGGTGGCGAACGGTTGTGAAGCATAACTTGATGCCCAATCCTTCGCAAAATTCTCTAAAGGGTTCAGCTTTGAACTGAGTGCCATTATCCACAGTTAACTCCCTTGGCACTCCGAACCTGCATATGATATTTTGCCAAAAGAATTTTTGCACATTTCTTGAAGTGATAGCAGCTAGGGGTCAGCTTCGACCCATTTAGAAAAATACTCGATTGCTACCACTGCAAACATCAAGATGCCTTTTGCCATTGGAAAAGGGCTGATGAGATCCATTCCCCATCATGAAATTGGCCATACTAGGGCAATGACTTGAAGGGGTGTTGGTGGACGGTGGATCCATCTACCCATCCACTGGCATCCTTGGCAGGTTCAAACTAACTCTTCCGCATCTCTTACAATTGTTGGCCAATAGAGCCCCTATCGAAGTGTCTTTCCTGCTAGAGCACGGGGAGCTAGATGGATGCCACATAAGCCTTCGTGAATCTCCCGAAGTGTATCTTGGCCTTCGGGTTGTGAGATGCACTAGAGTAGGGGAGAACAAACTCCGGGTTTATACAATATTCCGTTGACAAGCTCATAATTCCAAGCCCTTGCTTGTAGCCTTCAGAAATCCAGACCTTTTGATGAGACTGTGCCGTTTTGCAAAACATCCATTATTAGAGTCCTTCAATCGGTGACTGGGATGCAAAGGACTTCTGTGGAGGGTAATTTATGTACCGTAGGCTTGATAAGTTCTTCGTAGAAAGCGCCCTCCGGGACGTCCAATGCTCCGGCTGCAGCCTTCGCTAGAATGTCTGCAAGTTTATTATCTGCTCCAGGGATACTTCGAATAGAAAATCCTTTAAACATTGCTTCGGTCTAGTGGATTTCTTCTAAATACTTTGCAAGATGTGGGTTCCTGGCTTGAAAGCTTTTGTCAACATGTCCTGCGACAACATGGGAATCTGTTTTTATTATAATCGTTGCTGCTCCAAGTGCCTTTGCCTTTCGGAGGCCTAGCAGGATCCATTCATACTCTACGATATTGTTCGTGGTCTTAAAGTTGAGCCTCACAGAATACATGGCCTTCTGCCCTAACGGCGATATTATCACAGCTCTAGCTCCGACCCAGATGCCTGATAGGCTCCATTAGAAAAAATTGTCCATAGACCTTCGGAGGTTTCTTCCGGAGCCTAGACTGTAGATGGAGTCCACTCGGCCATGAAGTCAGATATGACTTGGGACTTGATAGATGTTCTCGCCGTGAAGGAAATACCAAAGGGGGCTAGCTCGACAACCCATTTTCCGATCCTACTCGTAGAATCTTTGCTCCAAAGCATATCACCAAGGGGATACGAGGTAGGAACGATAAGATTATGTGCTAAGAAGTAATGCCTTAGCTTCCGTGAGGCCATTACCAAAGCCTAAGCAAATTTTTTGAGCTCGGAGTATTTTGTCTTTGCTCTGGACAAAGCTTCTGAGACGTAGACTGGGTTCTGCACCAGTTTTCCTTTAAGTTCAACTTCCCTGACCAATACTGCACTTACTGCGGAGCCCGTTGCTGCAAGATAAAGAAGGAGAGTTTCTTCTAGGAGGGGCACAGTAAGTGTTGACAGATTTCCGAGATAATCTTTAATGCCATCGAAGCTCTTCTGGCACTCCGGCGTCCACTTGAAACTTTCGGACCCCTTTAGAGCTTTAAAAATTGGAAGACTTCGTTCAGCTGATCTGGCCAGGAATCTACTGAGGGATGTGAGTTGTCCTGTCAGCTTCTGGACTTGCTTCAGATTTTTTTGGTGGAGCCATTCTTTGCAATGCGCTTATCTGCGTTGGGCTAGCTTCGATTCCTTTGCTTGAAACTAAGTACCCTAGCAGTTTTCCTGCTTGCGCCCCGAATATACATTTTTCAGGGTTGAGGCGAACTCCACATGCTCGGAGGCTCTCAAAGGTTTCAGCTAAGTCTAGGCTATGATGGTGCTTTACAGCACTCTTTATTACAATGCCATCCATATAGGCTTCGACATTTCGGCCTATTTGATGACCTAGAGCTTTAGCTATAAGACGTGAGAAGGTGGCTCTGGCATTCCGCAAGCCAAAAGGCATTCAAACATAACAAAATACTCTGGAGGTAGATATAAAACTCATCTTGGCTTCGTCTTTGCGCTTTAGCCAGACCTGATGATAACTGGAGTATGCATCTAGGAAGCTTAACAACTTGGAGCCAGCCGTAGAATCCACAAGCTGGTCTATTTGTGGCATAAGGTAAGGTTCTCTCGGGCATGCTTTATTCAATGACGTGAAATCAATGCACATGCGCCACTTACCGGAGCCCTTTTTCTGGACAAAAACGGGGTTAGCCAACCACTCTGTGTAGGCTATTTCCCTAAAAATTCCGGCCCTCAGCAATTTCTCCACGTACACCTTGGTGAGGTCTGCCCTCTCTGCTGATAACATATGGAGCCCTTGGCGCACTGGCCTAGCCTTCGGGTTGACAAGAAAACTATGCTCGATGATGCTTCAGTCAACTCCGGGGATATCTTCATCAGTCCAGGCAAAGATATCCAAGTTTTCTTTAACTACTTCCTCCAGCGAAGTAGCTATTTCTGAAGGTAGCCCCTTGCTGAATTGCATTGGGTACTCCTTGCCATCTTTCAGGATCATCTTCGTGATCACATCACCTTCCGGGCTTGGCTTTAGGGAAGGGCTCTTCGAGGAGCCTAAAGACTCTGAAGCCTCCTCCGTGTGTTCTGAAACACTATTCACCTGTCGAGGGTCCAGAGGTGGACCATGGTCGTACTCCACTCTTCGGACTGCAGCTTGGTCTCCTGAGATAGTGAGGACTCCACCTTACGTGGGCATTTTGAGACACAAATAGTTATGATGTGCTATAGCTCCGAACTGGTTCAGCATTCCCTACCCAAAAATTGCATTATAGGCATATGGGGCATCGACGACGTCGAAGATAACCTCCTCCACCCTGGCCAGGGGCCCCTCTCCGAAGGCAACCTCGAGGCCTATTTTGTCGAGGGCATCGAGAGGAGGACCTGTGAAGCCTTGGAGTGGGCGAACTACTGGAAGTAGGTGTCTCCGGGGAATGCACATCTGGTCAAAGGCCTGGACAAAGAGTACATCTACGGAGATCCTGCCATCCACTAGTATCCTTCAGACTTCAACTCCTGCTATATTGACTGAAATAACAAGGGGGTCAGCATGAGCGAATTTCACCCCCGCAGCATCATTGGCAGTAAAAGAAATAGGTACATGAGACCATTCGGGCATTTTTGCCGCCAAATTCGAGGTCCCTATGTGCCCTACTTCGCGGACATATGCTCTTCGCTGCCTTTTTGACATGTTATCGAGGGTCCCCCTCTAGAGATGGGCAGGACCACTCGCTTGCTGTGATCTTGGGGATCCTCGTGCTTCGGTGGTGGCATAATGTTGGCCACTGGGAGTTGCATCGGTGCTTCGGGGTTGTTGGCTTGAGCCACGGCTTGTACAGGCTCCGAACGCACTGCTTGAGGGGCTCGGTCCGAAGTACCTCGCCCTGAGCTTCGTCCTAAGTACTCATCCCGAAGGGTCAATACGGACTTTCAATCTTTTGTGTCATGGCTTCTATTTTTGCCATGCACACAACAGAAGAAGCTTTGGCGCCTGTTAGCCACTCTCTCTTGGGGCTTCGAGGTACCAGCCTTGAAACCTTGCGCCTGTTGAAACTTGACAGGCATCTTCGGGGCGGAGGGCGCAATATTTAACACCTCGGAGCGGAAGTGTTTCTTTCCCTGCCTATGATCATTGAAGCGATTATCAAGGGGGCTTGCGGAGAGGTTGGGACTTCAGGCTCCGTCTTCACTTCTCGAAGGGTTGGTGCAGGTGTCACGGTTCTTCGGAGGTTGCCTTCCTCTGCCTTGGCATACTATTCGAAGTATGCCCTCAGCTGTGCTACAGACGACACTGGCTTCCGGTGAAGTTTGCTGAGGAGATCTGGGTTCAACACCCCTTCGCGCACCGCATCAACTACCGAAGAGGTAAACAAGCCTTTGATCTGAGACTTGGTGTGGGCGAAGCATGCAAAATATTCCCGAAGCGTCTCCCCCGCTCCCTGCTTCACCTGGAACAGACTTCCGGTTGACATCGGGGCTACAAACGTACCTTGGAAGTTACTTACGAACATCCTCTTCAGCTGCTCCCATGACTTGATCGATCCTGGCTTTAAAGACCAGAACCATCGGAGAGCCACACCTTCCAAAGCGAGGGGGAAACACTTTGCCATAGTGTTACGCACCCCTCCGCTGGCTTCTATCGCCAAAGCATACGAACGAGAGAAATCTCCGGGGTCAGACACACCGGAGTATTTGTGGAGCTTCGAGGCCTTGAACCTGGGGTCGAAGGGCACTTTCTGTAGGTCCGGATGCAACAGAGACTCATCGTCGAAGGATGCATTGGCTTCCTCCGGGACTCGATGTAGGACCGAAAGTAACGACCAGAGGAGGGTGAATGGGCGACTAAAAATTTCTTGCTAAACTATAATTTAAACCCAACACCTAAATGAAATTAACTAGACAAATAATATTTGCAAAGCGACTCTCTGAAATTAAAATAGTTTAGCCTAAAAATGACCAGTGTCCTGATTAAAATGATATTAAAGATAAAATGAATAGAAATACTGCAGTAAATAAAAAGGGATACTAGAAATATTTAATGATGTAAATAAAGTACCTAAATTATATTAATAACATATTCAGATTGCAGTCTAAAAATAAAATACTAATCAACTAAATAAAACATGAATCATCCAGAAATTAATTCAGAAATAAACCTAAAATATTTCATGTAAAACTAGAATGAAAATAGTACTGTGACTAATAATAAATTTTTCTTTTTTATACAAGCAGATTAAAAATTATTTAAATAAAACTAATCGAGTACTAAAAATATTTTGACAGATTAAATTACCCACAAAATTTCTAAACAAATTTTCAGCTAATTGATTAATAGATTATTATCTCTCAAACTGATCTACTAAAAATTGGAGATATCAACGTGCTGTCGTTCGGTAGATGCGCCTGGAACCTGTGTGAGTCTGACCTGCAGATGTGCCGCCATAGTCTCCTAGCTGGCTGAGCTGCCGTGCGAGCGATGGCTGGCCTCGTGCCGCGTGTGGAGAACCCTGCCGCTGTAGTCTATGCCACACAATGATTCCCTACAGGAACTGCTGTGCAAACCGGCGCAATGATGACTAAGAAAACCAAGGTTGCTTCTTGCTTTGTGCCACCGTGTGAATGCTGGAGAGAAATCTTGCACTGTGCGCCTGGCAGTGCATCAAATCCAAAGATCGGTTCCCGTGACGCTACGTCAGAAAGCGAAGAAAAAACCTGCTTCATGGCCGATCATGTCCAGGTGCCTCTACACGTTGAAGAAGATACTGGACGCGGCCGACGATGGCTAGAGAATGGTGCTGATGACTTTTGCCGGTGGCGTAGATTGGGTGGAGAAAAACGCGTGTAAGACAAAATGGACTATAGATTAATCTTTTGAAAACAGTCGTCTATCCCCAGGGGGATAGGGACCTATTTATAGGCAAATCCTAATACATGAAAAGACTAATC
Source organism: Zizania palustris (assembly GCA_019279435.1). Taxonomy (NCBI): domain Eukaryota; kingdom Viridiplantae; phylum Streptophyta; class Magnoliopsida; order Poales; family Poaceae; genus Zizania; species Zizania palustris. The sequence continues at coordinate 115,399,221 of JAAALK010000283.1, read as the reverse complement.
ACCCTCGGGTAAATTAAACTGACTCTAAAATAAATTCCGAAAATTACTAAAATATTCTTAAAAAATCACCTGACTCAAATAAAAATATTCTAAACTTAAAAATTAAATATTAATATCCTAAAAACGAATTAATCATATATTGTCAGTTTTGCGCCGAAACTGACAAAGCGTCCACCGTCTTCGCATCGGGTACCCGGATTGGGCCGACCCAACCCCGCAGCTTTCTTAGCCCGACAATCGCTCGCCGCCCATATACCTCAGTTAAATCCAGTCAACAGACCAGTGGATCATCTGCCGATCGTAGCCATGTACCCGGATTGGGCCAGCCTGACTCCGCGGCTCCTCTGCCCGGCCATCGCTCACTGCCCGTGTACCTGAGTCACATGCGCCTCAGACTCAGCAGGCCTTCATCTCTCCCTTCCTTTGAGTTCCGTTGACAATCACTCATCACATCTGGAATATCAAAACCATATTCTTCAACATGGTTTCTCAATCTCCCCCTTGATGAGTGCATTGTCAACACCCTCTTCAGCTCATCTCCAAAACCTGCAAAACATGTGGAAACAGAAAAACAAAGACAAAAGAAAATAGAAGAAAGAAAATAAAAGTTTAACCCTAATGACCAAAAGCCAAACAGAAGCAAGAAAAATGGGTCATTATGGTTAACCAAAAAATAAAGCCTCAAAAAAACAAGTGCAATCTCACAATTACCAACAAGGAACTCCCCCTTCCCAGAGAAAGCTAAAAAATGTACTCCAAAATTTCTCCCCCTTATTGACAATTGGACTCATCAAGTGAGACTAAATGCACTCTAAAGAGACATAGACACAAACTCCCCCTGAAATGCAGCTCCCCCTCAAAATATGCTACGAATGCAGATGGGGTGCAGGTGGAGTGTGAAAAACATGCTTCTTAGATATGATTGACTGCTATTACAACGTCTAACAGGTATAGCAAAATATATACTATCTAAGATACATAACATGATCAGTGTAACAGATGATATCCAAAGAGAGTCATTAGCACACATTTTTTGATTTTTGCAAACAAAAGCATCAGCACATTTTCTAGTTGACAAGCAAAGTAAAGCACGAGATGCAAAAGCTAACTGATATCTACCAAGATAAGCATTGTCCAAAAACAAAGTGCTTCAGCAAACTTGTCATCTTTTTAAATTTTTCAGACTGATTCTTTTTCCTTACATTTCTGCCAGGGGTTATTTGCATGTCAAACCTTATGCTAACCGACCAAGTCAAGCCTAGGCCAAAACTGGACCATCAGAAGCTTAAGACATTGGTCTTGGCATACATTACACCGTCGTAGTTCATACCAAAGTGCTATGGTAAGCACTCCAGAACAATGCAATGCGACAAAGCAAACCCACCTGGATCTTTTCTAATAATCATAAAAATGCATAAATTTTTCATTTTTCTGGATTTTTTATCATTTTTATAGCACATTTTTCATATTTAAATCATATAGATGTCTAAGTTGCATATCTGCATCTAAGTAAGGATCTAGCTACAAGGCATGTAAAAGATAGCGAAAGCATTCAACCTACACATGCTAGTTACCAGAAGCAATGGTGATCATTTTTCAATTTTAAAGCATAAAAGCCATGCATATGACAAATATCAGATATATCATGTGAACTGAACCAGAACATGATAATCGACAAGTAATCAAAAGCATATACTAGCTAGAGAAAGTAAAGCAGATTAATCATATAACAGAAGCAAGCTCAAAATGTGATTGATGATTATGCATGATATGAACGCACACAAAAAGACTCAATAAAAAAATAAAAAGAAAGGAAAAAATTGACTCAAAGTATCCTAAAAAGGATACACAACTCCCAAATCAAGATCAATAATCATGAGTGGAAACAAACGGTCCAACACCAAGTTTGGCAAAGGTGTTAAACCAGTGTCGAGCCATCTGCTCATATGTAGGAAAGCAGAAGGAACCATATGAGTCTGGACCAAAACGCGGCTCAAAGCGTGGTCCTCTGTTCTGCCTAAAATCACGGTCACGAGGTCCAAAGTCGTATCCATAACGATCTGGAACTCTACCGAAACGGAAACCACCCTCCGGAGCACGATCATAAAAATCGTCTCCTCTACCACCACCTACACGACGTGTCTTGGCCTCTAGCCTCTCTCTATGTCGAGGAACTCTCTGTCTACCACTGTGCTGGTAGAACTGCTCCTGCCCACCTCGAGCTCTCTCTGCTCGCTCAACCCGCTTCCTCCTGAAGCAAAACTCCTCAAGATGTCCGTCTCTCTGACAAAACTCACTATGATAGGTAGGCTTCTTGGTATGTTGTTGTGGCTTAGGGTTCTTAGGCTTGGTGGTGTTGGGTGTAGCATCATTGGTGTGAGAGGGTCCAGGTAAAAAATCAAGAGAAGTGTGGAGAGTTTTAGGTTTTAGAACCCAGATCTACTTCTTAGGTGGAGCTTTGGGCTGTTCTTGGAACACTCCATCCTTGGACTGACTAGCCTAGAAAGACTCAGTGGAGTGAGTCTTGGGGTATCTCTGTTCAGGAGTCATTTTACTCCACTCCACTGCCCGGCTAATGGCACTCTCAAAGTCAGCCTTGGTGTAGGTGTAGCCTACCCCAAACCCATCCTGCCTCTTAAACTGTTGGATCATCATGCCGAGTTGTGGCTCTTTAGCACTGATCCAACTCAGGATTGAACGGAGGTAAAAGTTCTCGTTCTGAACATCAGCTAGCTCCTCTCTCAAAGAAGCTAACACCTCCACCTGAGACAAGCAGATCTCACACTCTTTATCAACTTCGTCAGACTTCTCAGCTTTTAGCTTGATCAACTCCATTCTAATGGATAAGCAGTTCTCACAAACAATAGATGGAACTGACAAGGTCTCAAGCTCTAGCTTAATCTGCTCCAACTCAGCTCTCACTCCAGCTAACTCGCTCAACTGCTCATCACTCTTGGCTCTCAGCTCGGCTATACTAGCTAAATGGGATGGACAGTCTACACAAAGTGCGACGACAGTGGCATGAGCATCATTTAGCTCCTGCTGAGCACTCTCAAGCTCAGTGGCCAATGCGTCTCTCTCATATACTCTCTCTGTGTACCTGGACTTAAGAGTCGTCAGGTCACACAACAACACCTCACAATTAGGGCACTCACCACTATCACCCAAGCAAGGGGAAGAAGACAGACTCTCAATCTTGCCATTTGTCGTGGCAAGCTCACTCTCAAGCTCATCTATCCTCTTCTTAGCCCCTCTAAGCAGTTTCTCCCTATACTTTAACTCCTGACTATTCTGTTGTAGTAAATTAACAACTTCTTGTTCATAGGAAGATGCCTTCTCATCATCGTCGTCGTCGGAGTCGTCGGAGGAGTCCTTCTCTTTATTCTCCCCAAGAGCCATTGAGCAGAAGATCTTGTTGATGGGGGATTGGTCCCGATCTTCCGCTAGGTAAGGGATAAACTTGGGTTGATGGAGAATCTCGACGTTGGCGATCCAAGGCTCCGGTCCGGCGGATCAAAACCTTGCAATCGTTACACCACTGTCTCCGTTGGTTATCAACCACGCAGAACGCGATTGACCTCGCCACGAAGGCTAATTCCTGCAAGCGAACCCAAGAACACAAGCAAGAACAGGAAGGATACAAATCGAATGCCAAATCACAGACAAACAAAGATAAGTTGAGGTTTCACAAACGCCAATGCGGCAGCCAATCGGTCCGGCGCAAGAGGCGGGATCTAAACACAACAGTGTAGATGCAACAAAGCAAAACCTAACCCTAGAGGTGGCTGGCATGAGAATATATAGGGCGGCGGCCTGTGAAAGGGGAACAGACTTGGGCTGTGGGCTAGAAGACGTACAGACTCAAATTATGGCCAACACGGCCCAGTTCTGTCACGCAGTACTGTTTTAAATACACAGGTCGACTCGAGACTCCAAATGATGTGAAACCAACGGCAAAAGATTCTTCTTCTCCTCAGCTTTCCAAAAAGTCCAAGAACGCGCCAATCGGACTTCGTATGAGGAAGTTATGCCCATTTTGGTGAATGGTGGTCGATGTAGTCCGAACCAGCGAATTCTTGACATCAAATCATCCGTGCGGCTCCGTCTTCAACTCCCACTCTCCTATTCCATCTCCCATGTTCCTAAGCAACAAAATATCACTAGTATTCAGTAGCATCCCATCCAAACAATTATAATCAAAGTTGCTAAGGAACGAATTAACCTCATGGTTCAAGCGACGGGCACGGACGCGTGTGATTGGTCCTTGTAGTTGAATTGTAGGTGGAGGCTCCATGTGTGTATCATGTGAAGTGATGTCCTCATCATCCTCCCCCTCTTGAATTGGAGTCGTCCCCGACTCAAGCTCATCATCATCTCCCAAATAGGGCTTTAAATCTGAAATGTTAAATGTGGGACTAACCCCAAAAGCTGCAGGCAACTCAAGCTTATATGCATTGTCATTTATCTTCTCAAGCACACGGAAAGGACCATCAGCACGGGGCATCAATTTAGACTTTCGTAAATCAGGAAAACGATCCTTGCGCAAGTGCAACCAAACAAGATCACCCGGTTCAAATGTTATCTCTTTTCTACCCTTACTACCATAAGCACGATATTTCTCATTCATTTTTTCTATGTTTGCTTTAGTAGTTTCATGCATCTTAAGTAAGAATTCAGCACGTGTAGTAGCATCAAAATTCAAGTTTTTAGATGGTGGTAATGGTAGCAAATCAATAGGAGCACGCGGATTAAAACCATAGACCACTTGAAACGGACTTACCTTAGTAGTGGAGTGTACTGACCTATTATATGCAAACTCAATATGAGCTAGACACTCTTCCCAAAGCTTCAAGTTGGTCTTCAAAACAGCCCTCAACATGGTGGATAATGTGCGGTTGACGACCTCCGTTTGTCCATCCGTTTGGGGGTGACAAGTAGTAGAAAACAGCAGCTTCGTCCCCAACTTATGCCACAACGTCCTCCAAAAATGACTTAAGAATTTGGCATCACGATCTGAAACGATGGTATTGGGAACTCCATGCAAGCGTACGACCTCTCTGAAAAACAAATCAGCAACATTTGTAGCATCGTCGCTCTTGTGACAAGGTATAAAATGCGCCATTTTAGAGAAACGATCTACCACCACAAAAATACTATCTCTCCCCCTCCTAGTTCTAGGTAACCCTAACACAAAATCCATAGAAATATCCTCCCAAGGTACACTAGGAACGGGCAGAGGCATATAAAGACCATGTGGGTTTAGTCGGGACTTAGCTTTATTGCAAGTAGCGCATCGTGCCACATAGCGCTCAACATCTCGTCTCATCTTAGGCCAATAGAAGTGGGTGGACAGCACATCTTCAGTTTTCTTTGATCCAAAATGACCCATCAAACCACCACCATGTGCTTCCTGCAATAACAACAAGCGAAGAGAGCTAGCCGGCACACATAACTTGTTAGCACGAAAAAGATATCCATTATTCAGCACATATTTGTTCCAAGCACGGACATCTGTACAATTTGCAAAAGCATCTTTGAAGTCCAAATCAGTAGCATACATGTCCTTCAATGTTTCTAAACCAAAGATCTTATAATCAAGTTGAGAAAGCAATGTATAACGTCTAGACAAAGCATCCGCAATCACATTATCTTTCCCTTTCTTATGCTTAATGATGTATGGAAAAGTTTCAATAAATTCTACCCATTTAGCATGTCGTTTATTCAGATTTGCTTGACTACGTATATGCTTCAATGCTTCATGATCCGAATGAATAATAAACTCCTTAGGAAAAAGGTAATGTTGCCAAGTTTCAAGCACACGCACTAAGGCATATAATTCCTTATCATAGGTAGAATAGTTCAACTGTGGGCCATGTAATTTCTCACTAAAATAGGCCACGGGTTTACCTCCTTGCAGCAGCACACCTCCTAATCCAAAACCGCTAGCATCACATTCTAGTTCAAAAGGCTTACCGAAGTCGGGTAACTGAAGTAGAGGTGCATGCGTAAGGCGATCTTTGAGTGTGGCAAAAGCTTGTTCATGTGCTGGCTCCCCCGCAAAAGTAATTCCCTTCTTGGTCAACTCATGCAAAGGACCGGCTATGGTGCTGAAATCTTTCACAAAACGCCGGTAGAAACCTGCAAGACCAAGAAAACTACGTACATGTGTGATAGTTTGGGGTTGCGGCCAGCTGTTGATTGCTTCTACCTTTGCCGCGTCAACCTCAATACCCTGTGAAGTGACAACATATCCAAGAAACACAACTCGATCCGTGCAAAACGTGCACTTCTCAAGGTTACCAAACATTCTAGCCTCACGGAGGACAAAAAAAACAGCACGTAGGTGTTCAACATGTTCAGTGAGAGACTTGCTATAAACCAAGATATCATCAAAGTATACGACCACAAAGCGTCCTATAAAGTGCCGTAGGACTTCGTTCATCAAGCGCATGAAGGTACTAGGTGTATTAGTAAGTCCAAAAGGCATGACAAGCCACTCATATAATCCAAACTTTGTTTTAAAAGCAGTTTTCCATTCATCACCTAGTTTCATGCGAATTTGGTGGTAGCCACTACGGAGATCGATCTTAGAAAAGATAATGGCACCACTAAGCTCATCAAGCATGTCATCCAATCTAGGAATAGGGTGTCGATATCGGATGGTGATATTATTAATAGCACGACAATCAACACACATGCGCCAACTACCATCTTTCTTAGGTACCAAAAGAACGGGTACTGCACAAGGACTAAGGCTTTCATGGACGTACCCACGATCAAGAAGGTCCTGTACTTGGCGCTCAATTTCTTTTGTCTCCTCCGGATTGGTGCGGTACGCTGCACGATTAGGAAGAGACGCCCCCGGGACCAAATCAATTTGGTGCTCGATGCCGCGTATCGGTGGCAGCCCGGGTGGTATCTCAGCTAGAAAAACATCTTTAAACTCCTGCAAAAGGTCAGTGACTGCAACAGGAACAGAGCTAGGAATGTTCGCAAGTGAAAACAACACGTTTGTGCAAATCAAGCCATATAGCAAGGGGGTATCATCACAAATTTCAGCAAGGTCAGTTTTAGTTGCAAGCATGACACGCCCTTTCAGATTTATAACTTGTGATGAAGAAGGAGAAGCAATTTTATCTTTTTGTTGCCTCAAAAGCGTCTTAGCTAATTGCTGATTTTCAGAAGGCTGTTTGCTCTTCTGTGCATCCCTAGCATGTTTTTCTTGTTCAAATTTTACAATTTCAGCTGGAGTCATAGGAAGCAATGTAACTTTCTTTCCTTTATACATAAATGTGTACGTATTGCTCCTACCATGGTGTGTAGCATCAGTATCATACTCCCAAGGTCTACCAAGTAACATAGAACATGCTTGCATTGGTACTACATCAAAATCAGCAGCTCCGAAGTATGTACCAATGGAAAATTTGATGTGAGCAGTTTGTGTTACCTTGACCTTACCGCTATTGTTGAACCATTGCACATGGTAAGGGTGTGGATGCGCGCGTGTGGGAAGTTGAAGCTTCGTTACCATGTCGTGGCTCACCAAATTGTTGCAACTACCGCTGTCGATGATGACACGTACACGACGGTTATTGACGTCGAAGAAGGTCTGAAACAGATTGTTCCGTTGTGCCCTGTCGTCCTGCTCCATGTGAGTGCTCAAGACGCGTTGTACAATAAGTGCTTCAAGGTCGGCAGTGGCATCCGACGCAAGAACAGCGTCATCGTCGAATGTATCATCATCTCCTGCAATGTTAGCAGCAAGTGCATATTCATCTTCAACATCACTAGCACTTACATAGCCACCGTCTTCCGTAGCAATATAAGCCCGCTGACTAGGGCAGTCTTTCATAACGTGTCCAAGTCCTTTGCATCTGTGACACTGGATCGCTGCAGAACGTGCAGTAGAGGCTGCCGAGGAGGTGGGCTTGGCTGGCACCTTGGTTGCTGCAGTCTTGGAACTCTCAACCTGGGCTGTAGATGTAGAGGGTGCTGATGTAGCCGCCGGTCGAGAAGGGGGTGCGGGTGGCCGTTGCTGCTGCCCACTTGAGCGTGAAGTAGCACCACCAATGTTGGTCCTCATGCTGCGTTGTGGTTGTTGGCGACCCTGCAATTCTTTTTCTGCAAGCATAGCGAGGTGGAAAAGACGAGTGATAGTATTGTATTCTTTATAATCAATGATATCCTGAATTTCACGTCTTAAACCACCATAAAAACGGGCCATTTTATCCTCATTATCCTCCTCAATTTCAGCACGCATGCAACCTATTTGCAACTCCTGATAATACTCCTCTACCGATTTATTTCCTTGGTTTAGGCGCTGCAATTTTTTTCTCAAATCACGTTTATATGAAGGGGGAACCCATCTACCACGCATTTGCCGTTTTAACATATCCCAAGTTTGTGGTTCATTTCCAACCTGAACTATTTCAGTCCACCAAAGAAGAGCATATCCAGTGAAATCACTAGTAGCTAAACGCACGCGGTGGATAGCAGGAACCATGTGAGCATTAAATTTTTGTTCGACTGACATCTCCCAATCTAAATATGCATCTGGATCATAGGTGCCAGCAAAAGGAGGTACTGAAAATTTTACCTTAGAGTAGGGATCATTGTTCCTGTGGTTGTCATTGTTACCTCGTGGAGGGCGGTTGCGGTGGCCGCCCATACCTTGACGGTTGAACTGAAAGCGATGACCTGCAGCCTCGTCAGGGTCAATGGCATTGTTTCCGGCATAGGATAGGTCGTCTTCCTCTTCAATATGATCGTCTTCCTCTTCAACATGTTCATCGTTGGATCGTGCAGCAGGCAATCGTGTTTCCAAGGCAGTCATCCGGTCCACTAGGTCAGCCACAGTACGCGCGAGACGTTCGATGGAATGTTGGGTCTGCCGCTGAGACTCTAGTAGAGCACGCCGTGAGACACAGTCATTGAAATCAGATGGAGGGATGCCGCTGTTATCTGCCATGTTAGTGAAAAGGCAAAACAAAGAATAATCCTTATGTAAACAGCTAGGTGGGGTGGTGGGTGTGTGGTGGAAGCAATCCGTCAAGCACCTTACCCACGCTTGCAAGTGTTCTTACCACGCCGCAGTGAGGTCACCGGCCTACAGGTGATTAACCAAGTGGAGGGTGGTGACAATTGCAAGGAATGAACCTGTCCTGACCAAGAGAAATGTGTAGCTTGGAAGGCAAGTGAGTAGCAAGGATTAGCGATAATAATAACAGTTAAACCAAGTTCAATAAGTATTCCCAAGTACTCGTCAAAGTTGCTGACCGTAGTGCTCCCAAAGTGAAAGTTCAAGTAATAGAGGGAAACTATGTGCCCAAAAATCAAAAAGGAAGCAAAAACAGGTCAAAATCAGCTCTCTATAGATCGGACAAGGGATTGGACAAGAGATCGGACAAGTGATCGGACAAGGGTATGTGCAAAAAAAAAAATTTTTTTTTTCTCCTTTTTTTTTGCTGCTGTTCGAATCGGACAAGAGTTCGGACAAAGGTTCAGACAAGAGATCGGACAAGCAACAAACAGCCAAAGACTGCCTCAGATCGGACAAGAGTTCGGACAAGAGATCGGACAAGCAACAAACAGCCAATGCCTTCCTCAGATCGGACAAGTGTTCGGACAGGAGTTCGGACAAGAGTTCGGACAAGCAAAATAACAGGACCGCTTCTCTTTTTTTTTTATATATTTTTTTTCTCCCTTTTTTTCACTCTATTTTTTTTGAAACAAGGATGACCAGAGGAGTAACCACAAAAATTGGCACCTGCAACTGAGGTGGGATGTGGCTCACAAAAATTCAAACAAGTTCGCTGTCCGGCGAGCAAAAACTTTGTCCAATTTTTTTCTTTATCTTCCCGATTTTTTTGGCGATTTTGGTGAGGGCTAACCGACCTTTGTTGGGTCAGGAACACGCTCAAAAAATTTCAGATTTTTCTGCCAAACGAGCGAAAAGTTATGCCTGTTTTACTGAAGGGGGGTCACAAAGAGTAGATGTGGAAAACAAAGAAAGGTTGCGGAAGGGGGGGTTTTCGGTGGGGAAATTTTTCTGAGACACAAGAACAACTACTACTCAAACGACACAGAGGGATGACTAAACCAGCAACAAGACTCGACCAAGAACACGAACTCAACAAAGTTAAAACTGAAATTAAAATCGCAAGGCACAAAGGGGTTCTCGGTGGGGAATTTTTTTTGGTGCGGTTTTCTGGACTCTGGGTAAAAGCAAAAGTAGATCAAAATTACCTAACGGGAAAACTGAGCTCTGATACCAGCTGATGGGGGATTGGTCCCGATCTTCCGCTAGGTAAGGGATAAACTTGGGTTGGTGGAAAATCTCGACGTTGGCGATCCAAGGCTCCGGTCCGGCGGATCAAAACCTTGCAATCGTTACACCACTGTCTCCGTTGGTTATCAACCACGCAGAACGCGATTGACCTCGCCACGAAGGCTAATTCCTGCAAGCGAACCCAAGAACACAAGCAAGAACAGGAAGGATACAAATCGAATGCCAAATCACAGACAAACGAAGATAAGTTGAGGTTTCACAAACGCCAATGCGGCAGCCAATCGGTCCGGCGCAAGAGGCGGGATCTAAACACAACAGTGTAGATGCAACAAAGCAAAACCTAACCCTAGAGGTGGCTGGCGTGAGAATATATAGGGCGGCGGCCTGTGGAAGGGGAACAGACTTGGGCTGTGGGCTAGAAGACGTACAGACTCAAATTATGGCCAACACGGCCCAGTTCTGTCACGCAGTACTGTTTTAGATACACAGGTCGACTCGAGACTCCAAATGATGTGAAACCAACGGCAAAAGATCCGTCTTCTCCTCAGCTTTCCAAAAAGTCCAAGAACTCGCCAATCGGACTTCGTATGAGGAAGTTATGTCCATTTTGGTGAATGGTGGTCGATGTAGTCCGAACCAGCGAATTCTTGACATCAAATCATCCGTGCGGCTCCGTCTTCAACTCCCACTCTCCTATTCCATCTCCCATGTTCCTAAGCAACAAAATATCACTAGTATTCAGTAGCATCCCATCCAAACAATTATAATCAAAGTTGCTAAGGAACGAATTAACCTCATGGTTCAAGCGACGGGCACGGGCGCGTGCGATTGGTCCTTGTAGTTGAATTGTAGGTGGAGGCTCCATGTGTGTATCATGTGAAGTGATGTCCTCATCACTTGTGGGCTCTTCGGCTGTGACGTGAGCGTCTCTTCGGCTTGTCCCCGAAGGTCATGAAATAGAGGCCCACCAGATTGTCCATGTCCTTCCTCTTCCTGATCATGATCTCTTCATCACTTGAACTTGAAGATGAGGAGGAAGACGAGGATCTCATGGAGTATCTTTTCTTCATCTCAGCGAAGAAGGTCTTGTCTCGCTTCTTGTTCTCACGCCTGTAATCCTTTAGAGCCTTTTGAAAGAATCTTGTCTTGGGCTTGCCCTTCGTGGAGTTGTCGTACTTGCCAGAGTTGTAGGAGTTGTCGACGGTTCCCTTCTTGTAATTCTTCTGCTTGGGACAGTCGGCGATAAAATGACCTGGGTCACCACACTCAAAGCATCTGGATTTTGTGCCGTGTCTCTTAAACATTCGCTTATCATAAACACGTCGCACCCGGTTGTTAAACAAGCACAGATCATCATATCCTAGTGAATCAAGTTGTTCCTCGGAGATAGACATCAAGGAAAAGGCAGTACAACTCATGGCATTAGGGTCAGCAGACGGTGTCGCAAGTGCCAGAATCTTGGAACCAGAATTAGTGAGATTTGATCTCAACTGAATGTCGACTTCTGAGGCCTTGAGCTTACTAAAAAGCTCTGCGAGAGTCAGGGTATCATAGGATGCGCTCTCAACAATAGAAGAAACCTTGATCTCCCAGATCTTAGGGTCCAATGTATGGAGTACCTTAAGCGTCTATTCATGATCCGAGACCAGCTGATCACCCTCGGCCTTGTTAACGCGAAGCTTGTTAATGATCAATTGAAAACGACCAAACAAAGCCTCAACAGTCTCACCCCGCTTCTGTGAGAAATTCTCATACTCACGCTGGTAGGTCTGATAAAGCCTAGCCTTGACCTGAGCTGTCCCCTCATGATGTGCCTGGAGGGTAGCCCAGATCTCTCGAGCAGTGGTGAGATGGCTAACACGTTCAAACTCACTAGGACCTAGACCAGAAAATAAAATATTCATCGCCTTACTATTATTTTGATGCTAGGTAATTACATCTGCAGCAGTATCCGTAGCAATAGTCATTATGGTGAAATTAGGATGAACACAAATCTCCCATATGTCCATGCTCTTGCTCATAAGGTATGCTCGCATGTGAGTCTTCCAATAAGTGTAGCCAAAAGCCTCTAAGGACGGGATTTTGCCAGAAGATGTCATGGTCACTACCTAGGTTTAGAATCGGTTAAGATATTAGAAAAACCTAACCTTGCTCTGATACCACTTGTAGGACCGAAAGTAGTGACCAGAGGAGGGTAAATGGGCGCCTAAAAATTTCTTCCTAAACTATAATTTAAAGCCAACACCCAAATGAACATAACCAGACATAATATTTGCAAAGCGACTCTCTGAAATTAAAATGGTTTAGCCTAAAAATGACCAGTGTCCGGATTAAAATGATATTAAAGATAAACTGAATAGAAATACTGCAGTAAATAAAAAGGGATACTAGAAATATTTAATGATGTAAATAAAGTACCTAAATTATATTAATAACATATTCAGATTGCAGTCTAAAAATAAAATACTAATCAACTAAATAAAACATGAATCATCCAGAAATTAATTCAGAAATAAACCTAAAATATTTCATGTAAAACTAGAATGAAAATAGTACTGTGACTAATAATAAATTTTTCTTTTTTATACAAGCATATTAAAAATTATTTAAATAAAAATAATCGAGTATTAAAAATATTTTGACAGATTAAATTACCCACGAAATTTCTAAACAAATTTTCAGCTAATTTATTAATAGATGATTATCTCTAAAACTGATCTACTAAAAAATAGGAGATATCAACGTGCTGCCGTTCGGTAGATGCACCTAGAACCTGTGTGAGTCTGACCTGCAGATGCGCCGCCGTAGTCTCCTAGCTGGCCGAGCTGCCGTATGAGCGATGGCTGGCCTCGTGCCGCGTGTGGAGCACCCAGCCGCTGTAGTCTATGCCACACAATGATTCCCTACAGGAACTGATGTGCAAACCGGCATAATGATGACTAAGAAACCAAGGTTGCTTCTTCCTTTGTGCCACCGTGTGAATGCTGGAGAGAAATCTTGCACTGTGCGCCTGGCAGTGCATCAAATCCAAAGATCGGTTCCCATGACGCTGCGTCAGAAAGCGAAGAAAAAACCTGCTTCGTGGGCGATCATGTCCTGGCGCCTCTTTACGTTGAAGAAGATATTGGATGCGTCCGGCGATGGCTAGAGAATGGTGCTGATGACTTCTGCCGGCGGCGTAGATTGGGTGGAGAAAAACGCGTGTAAGACAAAATGGACTATAGATTAATCTGTTTGAAAACAGTCGTCTATCCCAGGGGGGATAGGGGCCTATTTATAGGCAAATCCTAATACATGAAAAGACTAATTTACCCTCGGGTAAAATAAACTGACTCTAAAATAAATTCCGAAAATTACTAAAATATTCTTAAAAAATCACCTGAATCAAATAAAAATATTCTAAACTTTAAAACTAAATATTAATATCCTAAAAACGAATTAATCATAGATTGTCAGTTTTGCGCCGAAATTGACAAAGCGTCCACCGTCTTCGCACCGGGTACCCGGATTGGGTCGACCCGACCCCGCAGCTTTCTCAGCCCGGCAATCGCTCGCCGCCCGTATACCTGAGTCAAATCTAGTCAACAGACCGGTGGATCATCTGCCGCTCCTAGCCATGTACCCGGATTGGGCCAGCTCGACTCCGCGGCTCCTCTGCCCGGCCGTCGCTCACTGCCCGTGTACCTGAGTCACATGCGCCTCAGACTCAGCAGGTCTTCATCTCTCCCTTCCTTTGACTTCCGTTGACAATCACTCATCATATCTGGAATATCAAAACCATATTCGTCAACATGGTTTCTCACTCGAAGATCTTCGGGATGATTACCAGGACCGTCGTCTCGGGATGCCTCCTGATCATGAGTGAAGGCTTGAGAGCGAAGTCTATCTGCCGCTTCTTGCCTCCACCTTGCTACTTCTTCCTGAAGCCATGCTACCTGGGCAGTCGCGTCCTCAAGAAGGTCTTCATCTCCTCCAGAGGGGATCTCTAGGTCTTGGGAACTGAGGTAATCAGTTCGGATCACCGAGGGAGCTGCTCGAGGACCTCTAGGTGTTCGAGGTCTGGGACCCCATCGGGGGTTGGTGCAATGACTAAGGGTCCTACACCGTTGGTCCGAGGGGACCATCGGGGAGAAACGGTGGCTAGGCTCCACTGGGAGGCATGGCTAACGAAGTTAGGGTCCAAAGACCGAAGACTTTGGCTGGTTTGGGAAGGTGAGGAAAGGCCTTCGAACTACACTAGGAAGCCCCTTACTGAAGATTGTGCAGAATCCTAAGACTCCGAAGCTCCCTCCACAAGTGCTCTTTGAAGTGCAGTCAGCGGCGGAGAACTAGCTTTTAGAACTAAGTTCCCCACGGATGGCGCCAACTGTTGGTGCAAAAGATTACGCTAACATGTTCTCTAAGATTAAGAACTAACAAACAATGAGTTTGTGAAGTGAACTATCTCAAGCCTCCAAATAGGATAATAGCTCGAAGTAGTTCGAAGTTGTGTATTGAATATCTAAGTATTCAATGCCTATTATAGGGTGAGAAGGGGGTATTTATAGGTAAAAAATCTAAGGAAAAGACTTTTTTACCCCTCAATTACAACCGACATAGTGGAAACTATTCGGTACCCCGAATAGGGCTAAAATAGTAAAATGTATTCGAAGAAGATAGATAAGGCAGACGTCCCGTCAGTCTTGATGTTTCCCACTTTAGAGACGGAGTCTTCGGAAGGTACCTCCGAACTGGGGTTCGGAGGACCCTTTGGCTCGAAACTTCATCAACTTTGGGGCAAGCTTCTGTCCTAAAGCTGTATAAATTGTCTTTGCCTGTTAATCTTAATGGTCCTAGGGATGAAGTATTTCCCCCCAATAGTATGCAAGGATGATGTTGTCAAATATATGCTATCGGCCCCAATTTTGAAGGGATGTATTGGGAAGTGGTTCCTTGCCCTAACCGAATTCAACCTAAACTATGAATCGGCTAAGGAGATAAAAATCCAGACAATAGCCGATTTCATAGTTTAACACAGGGACAAGACGGTAGCTCACGTAGAGCCGGTACCATGGACGTTATTCTTCGATGGATCGATATGCCGACACGGATGCGGTATCGGCCTGGTGATCATTTCCCCTCGGGGGGCACCATTTGAGTTCGCGTACACCATCAAGTCCTTTGCCATAAATAACCAGTCTGAGTACGAAGCTGTGTTGAAAGGGTTACAATTACTAGAAGTGGGAGCCGATACAGTTGAGATTCTCGGTAATTCCTCGTTAATCATAAAATAACTGTCGAATGAGTATGAGTGCAAGGATGATACACTGAAAGAGTACCATGATTAGTGCCAGGTTATAATGGTGTGCTTCCAAAACGTGTCGTTCACTCACAGCCCAAGGGAACATAATTCGAAGGCAAATGATTTGGCCTAGATGGCGTTAGGGTACAAGACAATGGCCAGATCAGTTGAAGTCGAAATAGCAGAAATAGAGGCTGATGATTGGAGGTATAATTGTTGGGGGAAAATACTTCATCCCCAGGATCTTCAAGGTTATAAGACAAAGAAAATTCACCAGACCGAAGACTTCGACTTTTCTCCGGCCTAGTGTAGGATTAAGTCCAGAAGATCCGTCCAGACTCCCGTTCGAAGATACATTTCGATGGTTCAATCTCCGTAGTGGACAACGACCAGCAAGGACAGAAGACTTATCTTCTTTTTGATTAGATTAGTCTTTTACCATTTTAGCCCTATTAGGGGTACCAAAATAGTTTCCACTATGTTGGTTGTAACTGAGGGGTAAAAAGGTCTTTTCCTTAAAGTTTTTACCTATAAATACCCCCATTCTCACCCTGTAATAGGCATCGAATATTCAGATATTCAATACACAACTTTGAACTACTTCGAACTATTATCCGATTTGGAGGCTTGAGATAGTTTACTTCATAAACTCTTTGTTTGTTAGTTCTTAATCTTAGAGGACCTATTAGCATAATATTTTATGCCAACAGTTGGCGCCGTCTGTGGGGAACTTAGTTCTAAAAGCTAGTTCTCCGCCGCTGACTGCACTTCGAAGAGCACTTGTGGAGGGAGTTTCAGAGTCTAAAGATTTTGCGCACCCTTCGGTAAGGGGCTTCCAAGTGTAGTTCGAAGGCCTTTTCTCGCCTTCCCAAACCATTCGAAGTCTTCGGTCTTTGGACCTTAACTTCGTAAGCCATGCCTCCCAAGTGGATCCTAGCCACCGATCCTCCCCGAAGATCCCCTCGGACCAGCGGTGTAGGACCCTCAGTCATTCCACCAACTCCCAAAGTGGTCATCAGACCTCTAGCATCCAGAGTTCCCCGAGCAGCTCCCTCAGTGCTTCGAACTGATTATCCTAGTTCTCAAGACCCGGAGGTCCCCTCCGGAGGAAGCGAAGACCTTCCTGTGGATGTGGCTACCCAGATAGCGCAGCATTAGGAGGAAGTAGCAAGGTGGAGGCAAGAGGCTGCAGATAGGCTTCGCCCTCAAGCCTTCACTGTTGCTTCGGAGGTGCCTAAATACAATGGTCCTGGTAATTATCCCAAAGATCTTCGAGTCCCGAAGGATGCCGAGAATGCATCCTTCGATGACGAATCTCCACTACATCCGGACGTGCAGAGGGTGCCCTTCGACCCCAAGTTCAAAGCCTCGAAGTTGCACAAATACTCCGGTGGGTCCGACCCCGGAGAGTTCTCTCGTTCGTATGCCTTGGCAATAGAAGCCAGTGGAGGGGTGCGGAACACAATGGCAAAATGCTTCCCCCTCGCGTTGGAAGGTGTGGCTCTCTGATGGTTCTGGTCTCTAAAGCTAGGATCGATCAGGTCATGGGAGCAACTGAAGAGGAAGTTTCTGAGTAACTTCCAGGGTACGTTCGTAGCCCCAATGTGTACAGGAAGCTTGTTCCAGGTGAAGCAGCAAGCAGGAGAGACCCTTCGGGAGTACTTTACATGCTTCGCCCACACCAAGTCCCAGATTAAAGGCTTGTCTACCTCTTCGGTAGTAGATGCGGCACGCGAAGGAGTGTTGAACCCAGATCTCCTCAGCAAACTTCACCGGAAGCCGGTGTCATCTATAGCATAGCTGATGGCATACTTCAAACAGTATGCCAAGGCAGAAGAAGGCTGCCTCCAAAGAATTGTGGTGCCTACACCAGTCCTCCTTCGAGAAGTGAAGATGGAGCCAAAAGTCCCGACTCCTCCGCAAGCCCCCCTTGATAATCACTTCAATGATCATAGACGGGGAAAGAAACACTTCTGCTCAGAGGTATTACATATTGCACCCTCTGCCCCGAAGATGACTTTCAACTTTCAATAGGCGCAAGCTAACAAGGATAGTACCTCGAAGCCTCAAGAGAAGATGACTACTAGGCGCCAGACATTCTTCTATTGTGTACATGACACAGAAGATTGTAAGTCTGTATTGACCCTTCGGGGCGAAGCTTAGGGCGAGGTACTTCGGATCGGACCCCTCCAGCAGTGCGTTCGGAGTCTGTGCAGGCTATGGTTCGGGCCAGCAATCCTGAAGCACCTATGCAACTCTCGGTGGCCAACATTATGCCACCATCGAAGAAGGAGGATCCCCAAGATCGCGGCAACAGGTGGTCCTGCCCATCTCTAGAAGAGGGACCCTCGGTAACATGTCAAAGAGGCAGCGGAGGGACTATGTTCGCGAAGTAGGACACATAGGGACCTCGAGTTCGACCACAGAAATACCCGAGTGGTCCCATGTACCTATTTATTTTACTGCCCACGATGCTGCAGGGGTGAAATTCCCCCATGCTGACCCCCTTGTTGTTTCAGCTGATATTACTGGAGTTGAAGTCTGAAGGATATTTGTGCACGGTGGATGCTCCACAGATATACTCTTCGTCCAGGCCTTCGACCAGATGTGCATTCCCCGAAGACACTTTCTTCCGGCAGCTCGCCCACTCCAAGGTTTTGTAGGTCCTCCTATCGATGCCCTCGGCTTGATAGGTCTCGAGGTTGCCTTCGGAGAGGGGTCCCTGGCTAGGGTTGAGGAGGTTATCTTCGATGTCGTCGATGCCCTGTATGCCTACAATGCAATCTTCGGGAGGGGAATGCTAAACCAATTCAGAGCTGTAGCACATCATAACTATTTGTGTCTTAAGATGCCCACACAAGGTGGAGTTCTCACTGTTTGAGGACACCAAGCTACAGCCCGGAGAGTGGAGTATGGCCACGGTCCACCTCTGGACCCTCGACAGGTGAATAGCGTGCTAGAGCACTCGGAGGAATCCTCGGGGTCCTCAGACCCCTAGAAGGGCCCTTCCCTAAAGCCAAGTCGAGAAGGTGATGTGATCACGAAGATGATCCTAAAAGATGGCAAGGAATATCCAATCCAATTCGGCAAGGGGCTACCTTCAGAAATATCTATTTTGCTGGAGGAAGTAGTTAAAGAAAACTTAGATATCTTCGTGTGGACCGACGAAGATATCCTCGTAGTTGACCGGAGCATCGTCGAGCACAGTTTACTTGTCAACCCTAAAGCTAGGCTAGTGCGCCAGGGGCTCCGTAAGTTGTCAATTGAAAGGGCAGACCTCGCCAAGATGGAGGGGGAGAAATTGCTAAGGGTAGGAATTATAAGGGAAGTAGCCCACTCGGAGTGGTTGGCTAACCCCGTTTTTGTCAAGAAAAAGGGTTCCGGCAGGTGGCGCATGTGCATCGACTTCATGTCACTAAATAAAGCATGCCCGCGAGACACCTACCCTATGCCCCGTATCGATCAGCTTGTGGATTCTACGGCTAGCTCTAAACTGCTAAGCTTCCTGGACGCATACTCCGGTTATCATCAAGTTTGGCTAAAGCGCAAAGAGAAAGCCAAGACGAGTTTCATAACTCCTTCCAGAGTATTTTGTTATGTTCGAATGCCTTTTGGCTTGCGGAATGCCAGGGCTACTTTCTTATGTCTTATTGCTAAGGCTCTAGGTCACTAGATAGGCCAAAATGTCGAAGCTTATATGGATGACATTGTAATAAAGAGTGTTGTAAAGCACCATCATAGTCTAGACTTAGCAGAAAATTTTGAGAGCCTCTGAGCATGTGGAGTTCGCCTCAACCCTGAAAAATGTATATTCGGAGCGCAAGCAAGAAAATTGATAGGGTACTTAGTTTCGAGTAGAGGAATCGAAGCTAGCCCAACGCAGATAAGTGCAATGCAAAGACTGGCTCCTCCAGAAAATCTGAAGCAAGTCTAGAAGCTGACAGGACGGCTCGCAACCCTCAGTAGATTCTTGGCCAGATCAGCAGAATGAAGCCTCCCGATTTTTAAAGCTCTAAAGGGGTCCAAGAGTTTCAAGTGGACGCCATAGTGCCAAAAAAGCTTCGATGATATTAAAGATTATCTTGGTAATCTATCAACACTTACTGTGCCCCTCCCAGAAGAAACTCTCCTTCTTTATCTTGCAGCAACGAGCTCCGAAGTAAGTGCAGTGCTGGTCAGGGAGATAGAGCTTAAAGGAAAACTGGTGCAGAACCCAGTATACTTTGTTTTAGAAGCTTTGTTCGGAACTTAGACACGATACTCCAAGCTCGAGAAATTTGTTTATGCTTTGGTAATGGCCTCGTAGAAGCTAAGGCATTACTTCTTAGCACATAATCTCATTGTTCCTACCTCATATCCCATTGGTGATATGCTTGGGAGCAAAGATTCCATGGGTAGGATCAGAAATTGGGTTGTCGAGCTAGCCACTTTCGGTATTTCCTTCACGACGAGAACATCTATCAAGTCCCAAGTCATAGCTGACTTCGTGGCCGAGTGGACTCCATCCGCTGTTTGGGCTCCGGAAGAAACCTCCGAAGGTCTGTGGACAATTTTTTCTGATGGAGCCTATCAGGCATCTAGTGCCAGAGCTGGAGCTGTAATAATATCGCCGTAAGGGCTGAAGGCCATCTATTCTATGAGGCTCAACTTTAAGACCACCAACAATATTGCAGAATACGAAGAGATCTTGCTAGGCCTCTGAAAGGCAAGGGCACTTGGAGCAACAAGAATTATAATAAAAACAGATTCTCAAGTCATCGCAGGGCATGTTGACAAGAGCTTCCAAGCCAAGAATCCACATCTTGTATAGTATTTAGAAGAAATCCACAAGACCAAAGCATTGTTTAAAGGAATTTCTATTCGAAGCATCCCTCGAGCGGATAATCAAATTGTAGATATTCTAGCGAAGGCTGCACACGGAGCATTGGACGTCTCGAAGGGCGCTTTTTATGAAGAACTCATTAAGCCTACGGTGCATCAACTACCCTCCGTAGAATTCCTTTGCATTCCAGTCGCCGATTGGCGGACCCCAATTTTGGATGTTTTGCAAAACAGTGCAGTTTCGTTAGAAGGCCCGGATTTCCGAAGGCTCCAAGCAAGGACTACAAGAAAACAAGAAATTTTTGTCGGGAATTTTAATTTCCGTTGGCTTTCGGAAAAACCGACGAAAGTTAATTCACTTCTGTTGGCTCCTGTAGGCCGACGGAAGTTAGATTAACTTCCGTCGGCTTTTGACTGTGGCCGAGACGAAAGTTAAAAGGCTTTCACCCCCATCCAGAATAAAAGTCGTAACTTCCGTCGGCCAACATTAAAGCCGACGAAACTTAAATTAACTTCCGTCGGCTTTAGCTG
This sequence comes from Zizania palustris, assembly GCA_019279435.1. Taxonomy (NCBI): domain Eukaryota; kingdom Viridiplantae; phylum Streptophyta; class Magnoliopsida; order Poales; family Poaceae; genus Zizania; species Zizania palustris. Next base: position 115,378,300 of record JAAALK010000283.1, on the reverse strand, counting down.
TGGCCGACGGAAGATATTTTTCCAGAAGCGCCTTATTTTTTCCTGCCCACGGGCGCCATTGTTTTCCCCGCGCCTAGTTTTACCCTAGGTTTTCCACAGCCTCCCCACCTCCCGGCCACCGCCTCCCCTCCCAGCTTCCCCACCTCCTGGCCTCCGCCTCCCCACCTCCCGGCCTCCGCCTCCCCACCTCTCGGCCGCCGCCTCGACTCCCCGCTTCCCCACCTCCCGGCCACCGCCTCCACGCCTCTCGGCCGCCGCCTCCCCTCCCCGCCTCCCCACCTCCCGCACCCTAGGTTTTGCGCTGCTGCCTCCACGCCTCCCCTCCCCGCTTCCCCGCCTCCCGGCCGCCGCCTCCGTGCCTCCCGGTCACCGACTCCGCGCCTTCCGGGTGGGGGAACTGGGTGCAGGGGCAGCTCTCGCGCGCCCCGTCCTCGGTGGCCGTCGTGGCTGCTGGCGCCGACGCGACGCGGAACGACCTCAGGCTGCTCATCGGCGTCATGGGTGCGCCACTCGCGCTCGTGCATGTTTCCACCACCGAGCCTCTCCCGCACCTTAGCATCAAGGAAACCCCCATCGTAAGTGCTTCTTCTTCTTCTTCTTGACAGCACTCTCAGCGTTTCCCCTTTCGTGCTCATTCGGTCTAGTCGAGTTGTTCGACGAAATGCTCATGTCAATTTTTTGTTCTCAGATGTCCGTGCCTGACTTTTCTTAATTCATCAATTCATTGTACCGTATACTGTAAATAAATTTTACTGATGATTACACAACTTTATTCTTTTTCTAGATGGATTAAATAGACGTAATGGCATCATCAATGATGTCTACACATACGATATATCATTCCTGTTTGTTCTTTAGAAAATGATACGTGAAAATTTATCATTGCTCTAATGCTCTGCATTGATTCAGAGACATTTACATGCTGTAAAACATGGTTGATTATTTTATCATGATCTGATTCTTACTTTTCTTGACAAGAGGTGGTAACTGGTAACCACATATAAATATTGTTGTTTAGCGTGGTTGTTGTGATCCAAGAGGATGGGAAATTTCTGGTTGGTAGAGACATTGAGGAGGTGAATCAGCATTGTTTTGTTGCATTGCTTTGCTGACTGGATTCATGTGGATCCTGCTATGCTGTTTAAGTATGTATATCTGACATCCGTGGTACAATTTTGAGTTTTCTTAATTTAATGTTCTCTTTTCTATCTAAAAAATGATGTACTTATCCGTGGTATAAATTTAATCAATCCATATTCTATGACTCATTTTAATTACATTTGTTGGCTTTCTTCAGTTTTTTAGCTCTTGTGAATTTACTTTTTGTGAACCATTCTCTGAGACAAGCAAATGACACCTGGCTTTAGTGTTCTGTTATCATATTTGTATCAAACAATGATCCAGTATTCTTTAACATTTCAAGGAATTAGGTGGGAGACTGAAACTTTGGCTCGGTAGTCATTTTGCAAATTTTCTTTTTTTTTGGATTTTTTAGTTAACTTCCGTCGGCCAACATTAGCCGACAAAAGTTATTGGCCCGTCGAGAGAAAAAAGAAAAAACAAAAAAAAAGTAATTTTCGTCGGCTAGCATTTGGCCGACGGAAGTTACCGATTTCGTGGTAACTTCCGTCGGCTAGGTTTGGCCGACAGAAGTTAGCTAACTTCCGTCTACCCGCTTCCGTCGGCCAAATGCCGACGGAAGTTAGCCTTTTGCCGACGGAAGTTAGCTTCTTCCGTTGGGAAAGGGCTAACTTCCGTCGGCTTTGGCCGATGGAAGTTTCCTGGATTGTTGTAGTGAAGGCCTCGAAATTATGAGCTTGTCAACAGAATACTTTATAAAGCCGGAGTTTTTTCTCCCCTACTCTAGTGCATCTCACAACCCGAAGACCAAGATATACTTTGGGAGATTCACGAAGGCCTGTGCGGTAGCCATCTAGCCCCTCATGTTATAGCGGGAAAGACACTTCGATAGGGGCTCTATTGGCCAACAATTATAAGAGATGCAGAAGAATTGGTTCGAACCTGCCAAGGGGGCCAGTGGATGGGTAGTCGGAGCTATCGTCCACTGACACCTCTTCAAGTTATTACTCTGGTATGGCCAATGGCGTGATGGGGAATGGATCTCATCGACCCTTTTCCAATGGCAAAAGGCAGCTTGAAGTTTGCGGTGGTAGTAATCGAATATTTTTCTAAATGGGTCGAAGTTGAACCCCTAACTGCTATCACTTCAAGAAATGTACAAAAATTCTTTTGGCAAAATATCATTTGCAGGTTCAGAGTGCCTAGGGAGTTAACTATTGATAATGGCACTCAATTTGAAGCCGAGCTCTTTAAAGAGTTTTGCGAAGGCCTGGGCATCAAGTTATGCTTCGCAGCTATTCGCCCCCCCCAATCCAATGGAAATATTTTCTCCAGTTTGAATCAAAGGATTGTTGGGTTAGCTAAGGGGCTATGGAAATAAGAGTTCCCTAAGATTTTATGGTCCATTCGGACCACTCAAGCTAGGTCCACGGGCTTCACCCCATTTAGGCTGTTATTTAGAAACGAGGCCATGACTCCTACGGAGCTTAAAGGTGGATCCCTTAGCGTAATGGAGCCTGGGAATGATGATAAAAGAAACACTTCGCTGGACTTGTCAGAAGAGACAAGGCTTCGAGCTGTCGCCAATCTGACGAAGTACCAAGACCAAACGAAAGCATGGTATGACCCGAAGCTAAATGTGAATGAGCTTAGACCATGTCATCTGGTGATGCGAAGTGTAATCGCTCCGGGGAAGCTAGGAAACAAATGGGAAGGACCTTATATTATCCTGCGCTCAGGGCGCCCTGGGTCGTTTAAGTTAGCTAATTTAGAAGGGGAAGAGTTGAAGCATGCATGGCATGCGGAGCACCTTAAACATTATTACGCTTAGGGGCTCCTTGTAATCAATTGTAAAAGTACCTTTCTAAGTTAAATAAAGATGGAGGTTCGAATTATGCTTACTCTTCAACTATCCTTACCCTTGGTGGACGCATCAAGGGAATGGAGATGCTTGCGGAGGAAAGCATATTTCGTCGGAACACAACAAACGGCCTGTGAACCATCGGATCAAGGATTCCGTAAAAGAGCCAAAGGTGGCCAAACCCTACGAATTCTAGGCTCCAGCTTGCTAGGATCCGTAGAAGAGTCTAAGGACTTTAAAAGAATAGATTTCTGGCCTCTGGGTTCGAAGCATCTGTAAAAGAGCCGTAGGTGGCCAAACCCTACGGATTCTAGGCTCTGGCTTGTTAGGATCCGTATGTAGGACCAAAAGTAGCGACCAAAGGGGGCTGAATGGGCGCCTTAAAAATTATTTCGAATCAAATGGCCTTCTCCCAATACCCAATGCACCTCAACAAACATCCAGTAGAAATGAAACAGAACACAGGTGCTTAAAATAATCTACCCTAAAAACAACCGATGTCCTAGTTGAAAAGACACCAACACAGTGTTCCAAGGCAGATTAACAGATCATTCAAAACATAAGCACTCCACATGAAATTAAAATAATTATCACATGCAATAGGTTGAGGTACATGCAAAATGAGGAGAAACAGTCACTGTTCAAAAATTACGTTTGGTTCGAAGTCTATCAAAAAACAAAATTTGAAGTAGTTGCTCGAAGCCTCACTGCAGCCTTCGAAACATGCAGGCTTTGGAGATCACAGAAAAATTACTACAGACTTCGAAGTGAGCAGACTTCAAAACTTGTCGAAGCCTATTAAGCCCGAAGTTACACAAAAAATGATGCTTCGAAAGAACCTTCGCTACGTACTCCGAATCCAACCGAAACAGACTGAACCACGTGTGCTTTGATATCTTCGGCGAAGACCAGCTGAGTTGGCTGGCGACAGAGTTCGTCTTCCCACGCAAGACCTCCGGACTGACACCTTCCCAAGGACACTCGAAGCCAAACCTCCGCACGATTCAATGGTCCTCCGAAGTGCCTCTTGCAGACTTCGCTGAGTTCACCAAAACAAAACAACTTTGTACATGCTTTCCTGTGCGAAGGAGTTATTCTGACCGCTGCAAGACTCAAAAGCAAGAGCTAGCTGCAGGCTAGTTGCGCTAGCCATACCATGCGCATGCTGGCAGCTGCTGTAGAATAAACAACTCACAACTAGAGAAAATGGCTCAGAGGAAAACTGTGTACTGCACGAAGCCCAGAGAGAAAGATCAGCAAGATACTCAAGTACTCCTTTGAATTTTTCTTGCCTGACACATGACAGACATCAAACTGTAGCTATGATCATAAAACGAGAAATATACTATCAAATACTAGAGGTTGATACCGTGCACTGTGCGTCTCGGGAGCAAAGAACAAACTACTGCATGCAAACGCTAGCAAACTGAGCTGTCGCAAGCTAGCTCCGGCCTACTGCTGGATACTTCTAGCCACATAGCCTACTGGCTAGCTGTGCTCGGACCAGAAGGCTAGAGGCCTAGGTGCTACTTTGCCTCTGCAAAACTAGGCACAAAGAAGATAAAAAGAAAGAATAAACGGCAGGAAAACCACAATATCAGAACTACGCTGTCGCACACAGATAAAACAAGCTAGGCACGCAAAACGAGGCGACCAAGAAATAGATTCACAGCGTGACATTCAATGGATGAGAGAGGAATAATAGAACCTGATGCAGAGACTTCTCTATCAGCCAGAGAAGCAAATCTTGATGAACCCGTGATGAACAGTGGTTGCGCACACACGAAAACGAACTGGGAAAAGCCAAAAAGTGACCCAATCTTTTGTGGGAATAAATTTGATTTCAGAATGGGTAACCCTAACCCTAGGGATTGGGGCCCTATTTATAGGAAGCCCAATAGCCTAGGAAAAAATACCAAAAGACCCTTAGGGTTTTTACAGACGCTGAAATAAAATGGAAAAGACCAAAATGCCCTTAGGATATTTTATAGACTCGACTGACAAACTGTGGGCCTAAAGGAAAAAAAGTAAACTCCTAAATACAAATGACTTATCCTGAAGCGGAGCTTTCGTAGCAGCTACAGCTTCACCTCAGAACAGTCAGATTCGAGATCAGCGGTCGTTAGTTTTGCGCCGAAACTGACAAATCATCCACCGTCTTCGCACCGAGTACCCGGATTGGGTCGGCCCGACTCCGCGGTTTTCTCAGCCTAGCAATTGGTCACCGCTCATGTACCTGAGTCAATCCCGGTCAACAGCCTAGTGGATCCTCTACTGCTCCTAGCCCATTTACCCGGATTGGGCCAGCCCGACTTCGCGACTCCTATACCCAACAGTCACTTGCTGCCTGTGTACCTGAGTCACATGCGGCCCAGACACAATACATCTTCTCTTCTCTTCGTGTCCTCTTTGACTTCCGTTGACAATAACTCATCACTTCTGGAGCCATGAGACCCATGCTCTTCAACATGGCTCCTCAATCTCCCCCTTGATGAGTGCATTGTCAACACTTCTCTTCATCAGCTCTTCAGTACCTGCAAGCACATGTGGAAACACGAAAAAAAGACACAAGAAAAGAGAAAGAAGAAAATAAAAGTTTAATCCTAATGACCAAAAGCCGAACAAAGACAAGAAAGCGGTCATTATGGTTAACCAAAAAGTAAAGACTCAAAATGAGTGCAATCTCAGAATTATCAACAAGGATATCCAAAGTGTAATGACAAACAGGACAAAAAACTCCCCCTGAAACAAATCTCAGAGAAAGCCAAAACTCCCCCTAAACTCTTCTAAGAGAACGAGTAATCCCAAAATTTCTCCCCCTTGTTGACAATTGGACTCATCAAGTGAGACTAAATGCACTCCAAAAAGAGACACGGACTCAAACTCCCCCTGAAATGCAGCTCCCCCTCAAAATATGCAATGAATGCAACTAGGGTGCAGGTGGAGTGAAGGAAGCATGCTTCTCAGATATGATTGACTGCAATTACAACATCTAATAGGTATATCAAAAGACATACTATCTAAGACACATGGCATGATCAGTGCAACAGATGATATCTAAAGTAAGTCATTAGCACGCATTTTTCAATTTTTGCAAACAAAAGCATCACCACATTTTCTAGTTGACAAGCAATGTAAAGCATGAGATGCAAAAGCTAACTGATATCTACCAAGATAAGCATTGTCCAGAACAAAGTGCTTCAGCAAACTTGTTATCTTTTTAATTTTCGGGCTTTTTTCTTTTTCCTTTTTCATTTTTGCCAGGGGTTATTTGCATGTCAAACCTTATGCTAACTGACCAAGTCAAGCCTAGGCTAGAACTGGACCATCAGAAGCTTAAGACGTTGGTCTTGGCATACACTACACTGTCCTAGTTCATACCAAAGTGCTATGGTAAGCAGTCCAGAACAATGCAATGCGGAAAAGCAAACCCACCTGGATCTTTTCCAATTATGCATAAAAAGGCATGGATTTTTCATTTTTTCTGATTTTTATCATTTTTATAGCACATTTTCCAAGTTAAAGCATATAGATGTCCAAGTTGCATATCTTCATAAAAGTGAAGAACTAGCTACCATGCATGTAAAAGATAGCAAAAGCACTCAGCCTACACATGCTATTTACCAGAACAATGGTGATCATTTTACAATTTTAAAGCATAAAAGCCATGCATATGATAGATATCAGACATATCATGTGAACTGAAGCAAAGCATGATCATCGACAAGTAATCTGTTGGAACGACGGATCGGACCAGCAGGTTTCCTTAGTGAGAATAAGGGTAGTGTATTCAATGTTCCTTGAGCCCCCCTTACAACTACAGTTGAGGGGTATTTATAAGGTGCCCCGTCTAGAGGGCCAAGCGCCTCTAGACCGCCAACGGCTACACGGCCAACCGCCGGTCGACAGTACAGACAAAACGGACTATACATAGTACAGACATGAAGATTCGACTCTGACAGCGTATCAACCGTGTCGGGCACTGCCTACGCCGCCTGACACGGTTCACAGGATCGCGATCCTGTCTCCCCGTGTACTTGTCCAGTCCTTTTCCCGCCAACACTCCCTTCGGGTTCGCTACTGCGGGCCGAGGGAGGGCCTCCGGCATCTCTCTCATGGGGGGTGGCCTCCGGTGTCCTCCTACCGGAGGGCGGCCTCCGGCATCCTTCTCCCAGAGGGTGACCTCCGTTATCCTTCTGCCGGAGGGTCGGACCTCCGGTATCCTTCTCCCGGAGGGTGGCCTCCGGTATCCTTCTCCCGGAGGGTGACCTCCGGCGCCAGGCTTCGGACCCCCTGGTTGTGGTCCCCCTTCAGTCATCGGGATTATCTCCACCAACAGTAGCCCCTCGCTTCTTTCCTCTCGGGAGCCCTGCATTAAGAGAGGGTGGAAGCGCACATGATAATTCCGATAACTTTCATAAGGACGTAACTTACATTGGGGTGCCGGGTTTGGCCGCAGCGCGGCCCCCTTCGACGGACGCGGAGGAGATCCGAAGTGGGGAGGCGTGACCAGGCTCGGAGGTTGAGGACCGCTTCGAATCCTCTTTCCGACGGGTCGAGAGGGGTGTGACTGGGCTCGCCGGGTGCATGCACACCTTTGACCGGGGGCCTCTGGCCCCGAGGAGGCGGCCAGGCGCCGCCAGAAGCGGTTAATGCGTGTGCAAACAGCATCGGGGAGGCGAACCGTCAGGGAGCCGCCGTTCCCCGATGCGCCGGTTTGGCCTTAAATGCGGTGCCATGCAACCGCCGCATTAACACGCTGATCTAACTGGAAGAGGAACCGACGGTCTTGTGCTTAAATATAACCCGCCGTGCGGCCTGCTCTCCCTTCTTCACTTTGCTACGCCCATTCTAGCCACTTCATCCAACATTCGTCCCGCTCCCCGAGCTCTAAGTCCCCTCTCGCCTCCTTGAGCAATGGTGAGGAGCGTCGTCCTAGCAATGGCGATGGACCCGCGCTTCTTGCAGCGCCAGATGGCGGCAGCGGCGATAGCGACGGATTCGTCGGAGACGCGCGGCGCGCACGAGCTCCGCCCCGCCTCAGAGCGGTTTCGGGAGCAGACCTTGGAGCTCGGCCCATCCGCGTGTACAGAGGCATCGATCGAGCAAGACACCAGGGCCCGCCTTGGTCTTGAGACGCCGGCGAGGAAGCCGGGCCGAGAGACGGCCCCGCAGCCGCGAGAAGGCGAGGTCGTCGTCTTTGAAGCTTTCTTCGACGTGGGGCTGGGGTTCCCCGCTTCGGAGCTCCTCGCCGGGGTGCTGGACGCGTTCCACCTGGAGCTCCCGCGACTATCTCCCAACACCGTGGCCCGCCTCGCCATTTTCGAGTGGGCCATGCGCGCCGAAGGCTGCGAAGGGAGGGCGGAGGTCTTCGCGGAGATGCACGAGGCTCTCTGCCAGCCGAAGAAGAAGGGAGGCCGGATACTGGCCTTCGGAAGCATCAACTTCCACCTCGAAGGAAGTACGCGGATTCCTTCCCGGCGAAGGCCACCAACGAAAGGTGGTACTCGAAGTGGGTGAACCGGTGGTTCTACGTCCGCATGGGGCTTAGCTCCGGCCTCGCCGGGATCCCGCACCACATTTGGTTCTGGAGGGAAGCGCGCATCGAGACCAACGTCGGCTCGATCTCCGCGAGGATCCAGCTTCTCCAGATCGTCGCCCGCCGAATGAGCATGCGCAACTTGGCGGAGGAGTTCGTGGCCCTCGAGATTCCTCCGCTGAAGCAGGAATGGCCGGCGTCGCTCCAGAGCAGTCGGGACGAGTCGATGCCAGCGGAGCTCTCTCGCCAGCTTGGTAAGTGTCCACCCCCATCAACTTCATTCCCGTCTTTCATGTCCGAAGGGTGCTCCGGTCCTGATAATCGAATGTAGGGTCGCTCGTTGCCCGGACCCCCGAGGAGGTGGCCTGCATGACGGAGAGGATTCTCGGAGTCCCTACCGCGGTCGAGCGCACCCGGCGACTGGAGTTGGTGGGCTCTTGGGAGCGCTCCAACAGAGTGTGGGGGGCGCTCGAGCACTCGCCTCCGCCTCTTCTGGAGGGTGATGTCCTCCGGGATGTTTCGAAGAGGAAGATAGGCGACCCCGATGGTGGCCTCTCTCCTCGCCGCCCCCCCAAGAAGAAAAAGATGGTGAAGGGTCCAAGGCAGCTTTCTCCGGGACGCTCCTCTGCCTCCCACTCCGAGTGGGGGGGTTCCAGCGATGGGGCCCAGTCGGAGTCAGGGGACCCTTTGATAATTCCGGACCCGACCTCGTCAGTTCGGCCGAGCGCTGGAGGGACCGAAGATGCTCCCCCTCGCTCTGGGCCGACGGAGCCCGCGCCAGGGGCTAGGCAGGAGGCGCCCATCATCGGAGCGACGCCGCGTCCCAAGACCGCTCCCTCACGCGAACCGGCTTCGGAGGGGGGCTCCGCCGGCTCCCACGGGAGCAGGGCGACGGACAGCTTGGACTGCGGGGGGTTGGCTGACCCGCTCGGCGCAGTTGAGAAGAGCGCCGACATAGAGGCCGAGCTCGCCGTGGCGGCGGCGAGATCCCCGGTGAACTCCATCGACATCCTCTTCTACCGTCCGAGCCCGTCAGGGCCCATCTAGCTTCCAGAGGACCTTGCCGACGCTGCGGACGAAGGTACGATAGCTTGTCCATCCTTTCCCCAAACGTTGGGGCCTTCTCGACCTTAGCTCCTGCTCGCCTGCGCAGGCACATCGGCCCGGGGTGCCGAACCAGTCGCCCCGCTTCCCGACGGCGCTCCTGATGCGAGGTCCGGAGCCCTTGTCGTTACGAGGAGGGCCCCGGGCCAACAGGGCGGTGCGGGGCCCGGAACCTCCGAAAGGGCCTCTCCGGAGGCCGTCGAAGACGCAGGGATCCGGCCCCAGCCCCCTTCCGATCCTCGAGGCACGCGCGCCACCGTGCCCCTCCTGCGCCCCTTCCTGGCTGATGGTGAGGACTTCGCGTCTAGGGTGGCCCCGGTCCATGACTATTACTTGCGGCTGAGCGAGGCCCCGGTGATAGACGAACTGGGGCTATCAGATGGCCTAGACCTCGGCAGGGCCATCGAGACTGCAGCGGGCCAGGTACCTTCTTGGAGTGCATTCGATGAGCCCCTAGCTCTTTTTCTGATCATCTTCCTTGCACGCAGGTGGTGGCATTGGCGCAGGGGCAACTGATTGCCCTGCTCTCAGAACGCCAATGCCGCGAGGCGGATGTCACGGAACTCGCGGCCCGAGCGGATACCACGGAGAGACTGGCTCGCGAGCGGTCATCGGAGGTCGAAGCCCTCCGGCTCCAGGCAGTGAGGGTCGAAGCGCTCGAGGCCCAAGTGGCGGAGATGGACTCCCTCAAGACCCGCGTCGCGGAGTTGGAGGGGCTTCGGGCTCGGGCCGAGCGAGCCGACAAGCTGGAGGCGGAAATCAACGCCCTCCGGGCCCGAGCTGCCGAAGCAGAGGGGCTTTGGTTCCGGGCCGCAGAAGCAGAGCGGCTCGAGGGGGAGGTTTCCATGCTCCGGACCCAAGCCTCGGAGGCGGCAGCTAACACCGAAGCCCTCAGGGCCCGTATGGCCCAGATGGAGCGGGTCGAGGTGGACCTCACCTCTCGGAATAGGGAGGTGACCGAGGCGCTCGCCGAGGCAGGGAAGACGGCGGCTGACACCGCGGAGTCCCTTCGGAAGGTGCTGGCGCGCTACGGCACTGGATGCAGCGTGTTTGACATCGCCCAGGAGCCCCTGGTCCGTCGGGTGAAGTTTATCCAGTCCGCCGTCCGGCAAATACACCTTACCGTGGCGCAGTATGGCGAGGTGTCTGCTCGGGTGGCCGCTTATGGGATTCTTCGGCATCTCGAAGCGTCTGGGCTTCCTCTTCCTTCGTCTTCGAGCCTTCATCCGGTCACCTTCGTGGGGGATCACCTCCGGACGCCGAGCCTTGCGCTGAATCAGTCCTGGAGGGTGCTCAAGGCAGTCTGGCAGACTGAGGGTCCCGAAGCGATCAAGGCTTGGCTGGAGGAGGCGCTCCACACACGTGGTCCTCCGGCTCCCTCGAAGCCTTCGGTCCCGGCCCGTCAGCCGGACCCGAAGGTGTAGCTTCTTCAGAATCTATCGTTGTCTTAGCCTGTAATAGCTTAGGAAACTTAATCATATATTAATAAAGAGTACTTTCTGGGGCTCACTCAGGGTGTCCGTGATTGCGACTGCGATGTCGAAGTGCTTATATTTGATGACACCCTTCGACATCGATGGGCTATCTTCGAGGTTCTGAGAGTGAACCGGCCTGCGCGCTTCGTTCTTCCCCGTAGCAGTGACGGGAGCGCGGACCCCGACATCCTCCGAGGGGTTCTGAACCATGTCAAGGAAGAAGATAGAGGGCCCCGCTCCCTGTCTTCGTCTCCTGAACCGGTTGACTGGTCTGATATGGAAGCCGGCTTGGACGAAGTGCCCCCCTGGGGGGGTGATCTGCGCAGCTGGGCCCAACTTCAAGAAGACCAGAGGGCCTTTCGTGCCCGGAAGAAGGAGGAGGAGCGAAGGAAGAGGAAGGAGAGGTCCGCGCGAATTGTGCCCGGGCCTTCGACCGAAGCGCGCTCTGGCTCGGGTGGCCCCTCCGACCGAGGGGGGCCTTCGGTTCTTGCTTGGCTTGGATGAGAACTTCTCTTGATTCTTCTCTTCTGTCTTTGATTTGTAATAAACATTGTACGCCCTCCTCGTTCCCAATATGTGCGGTTGAAGTCTTTCGCCTTGCTCTTTCCCTTCCCCCCTCCTTAGCGGGTAGTCGGTTTGCTGGCTGGGCGCTAACCAGCTAGGAGGAAGGCGCGGTGAATGCATCTCGCGTACGGGGGTGGCATACATTGGACGAGATCTAGGGATCCGAGTGCGAGGGTGCGTCGAGCCAGAGCTCGGAACCCAATAGCGAGGGTGCGTCGAGCCGGAGCTCGGAACCCGATAGCGAGGGTGCGTCGAGCCGGAGCTCGGAACCCGGTAACGAGGGTGCGTCGAGCCGGAGCTCGGAACCCGAGAGCGAGGGTGCGTCGAGCCGGAGCTCGGAACCCGATAGCGAGGGTGCGTCGAGCCGGAGCTCGGAACCCGAGAGCGAGGGTGCGTCGAGCCGGAGCTCGGAACCCAATAGCGAGGGTGCGTTGAGCCGGAGCTCGGAACCCGATAGCGAGGGTGCGTCGAGCTGGAGCTCGGAACCCGAGAGCGAGGGTGCGTCGAGCCAGAGCTCGGAGCCCGAGAGCGAGGGTGCGTCGAGCCGGAGCTCAGAACCCGATTGCTTCGGTGAAGCGAAATTCTGAGAGCCGTTGCGCGTTTCGCTCTGGGCGAAATCACTTGTCTGGTGATTTTATTACGCAATTTGGATACAAAAGCAGGCGCTATCTGCCGCCAGCGGAATACACTGACGAGACTACGGAAAGTAATGCTTCAGGTGCTCCGCGTGCCAAGTATGCTTCAGCTCCTCGCCTTCTAGGGTGGTGAGCCGGTAGGAGCCCGGTCGCCCGGACCTTGTTACAATGTAAGGTCCTTCCCATTTGTTGCCCAGCTTGGTGGGAGTGACCACCGTGCGAAGGACAAGGTGCCCCGGTTGGAACTCATTGCGCTTGACCTTGGGGTCGTACCATGCCTTGGTCTTCTTCTGATACTGGGAGAGGATGGCGACGGCTCGGAGCCGCGTCTCTTCGGCCAGGTCGAGGGAGACGGTGCGCTCGTCATTGGCCTCGGGCGCTGTGACGCATAGCGAATTGGCTCGGAGCTCCGTTGGGGTCATTGCTTCGTCGCCGAACAAGAGGCGGAATGGAGTGAAGCCGGTAGCCCAGGAAGTGGTTGTCCGGATGGACCACAAGATCTTTGGCAGTTCGTCGGGCCACAACCCCTTGGCTAAGCCAACGATGCGTTTATTGAGGCCTGAGAGGATGTGCCCATTAGCTCGCTCCACGGCCCCGTTAGACTGGGGATGCCGCATGGCGGCGAAGCAGAGCTGGACTCCCAACTCGTCGTAGAATGCCCGGAAAGCCCCAGCATCGAACTGTGTTCCATTGTCCAATGTGAGCTGCTTGGGTACTCTGAAACGGCACACGATGTTCTGCCAGAAGAATTTCTGGACGCTTCGGGATGTGATGGAGGTCAGTGGCTCCGCCTCGACCCACTTGGAAAAATACTCGACGGCGACAACAGCAAAGCGCAGGTTGCCTTTCGCTCTGGGGAGTGGTCCAATGAGGTCCATGCCCATCGGGCCAGAGGCCACACAGGAGGGATGGGTAGCAGGCTTGTTGGGGGTCAGTAACTGCGCCGCCCCATCCACTGACAGCCTTGGCAAGTGCGGACGAGCTCTTCGGCATCGGCAGCGATAGTGGGCCAGTATACGCCCTGCCGGAGAGCTTTGCCGGCGAGGGCCCGTGGTGCCAGGTGGCTCCCGCACAGCCCCTCGTGGATTTCTCGGAGCATGGCCACTCTTTCCGAGTGCGAGATTTTCTTCGTCCGCTAGATCTTCGTCGTCGCTCAGCGCCACGGCCACAGCTTTCGCGACGTGGAGGGGCTCCAGAGGGCGGAGCGACGCCTCCTGGCGCCACAAGGCCAGTTCCACCTTCAGCCGAGCATTCTCGGCGGCCAGGGCGTCGGCTTGGCTCCCGCTTCCTCCTGAAGTGGTGTCGGGGTCCCGTGAGCGGGCATAGTCGGTCCAAAGGGATACCACTGGGGGTCCGCCTGGAGCGTGCTGCTCCGGCGGCTCCTCCGGCAACCCTGCCAGGTTGACGGAGGTCGGCTCAGGTATGCCGATAGGGCCTCTGGCCTCGGGCGTTCCTTCCGGCGCCTGGGTTGGCTCTAGGGAGGGCACCCCGACCGGCGCAACAGCAGGGGCCGAAGGACTGGGGTCGGGGATCGGAGCGGGCTCGACCTCGGCGGTGTGGGCTGACCGGTGCGGGGGAACCATGCTTGCTCCCTTTCGACTTGACATGCTTTTGTGAGTGGATGTAGAGGACGCAAGCTTCTTGAACTAAGGTCCCCACGGACGGCGCCAACTGTTGGAACGACGGATCGGACTGTTGGAACGGCGCCAACTAAGGTCCCCACGGACGGTTCGCTTCATCTTTGCCTCAGGCCCACCTATCATAGACTGTGGGGGCTGGAGCGGCTGGTGAAAAAAGGCTCCGGCATAGGAACCGTCGGGATTTTACTGCCTATAAAAAGGGGTTACCGCACCATGGCTTTGCCACACCTTCATTTGCTTCCTTCTCCAATCCTATGCATCCTTCGCTCTCCTTTTCCACCTTCAGCTTCGCGCGAAGCTGGCTTCATAGCCTCTTAGCGTCCTTCGTGTCGAAGCCTCGCAAGATGCCAAAGAAGGTTGCATCAAAGAAGGCCTTGGCCCTGGGCGCGAGTTCGAGCTCTGCCCAAGCGCAGGCGGTGGCGGCGGCAGCAGCGAAGCCTGCAGCAAGGCGCTTGGGGCTGAGGGATCTTCAGTCGCCGTTGGACAAATTTGAGAAGACTCTGGAGATGAGGGCTTCGGCCTCAATGGAGGAGTCTATTCGAAGAATTTGCGAGGGGAAGATATCAGAGGAGATCCGGCTCCGAGTGCCTACGAAGTCAGAGGCCATACTGAGGCCTCGGGCTGACGAGGTTGTACTTTTCGAAGCGTTCTTCAAGGCCAGCCTCGGGCTGCCGGCAGTGGACATGTTGAGCGAAGTGCTGAAGGCGTATAACTTCGAGCTTCCTCATCTGTCTCCAAATGCCATGGTGAGGTTGGCCATCTTTGAGTGGGCCATGAGGGCCGAAGGCTGCGAGGGGCGCGTAGACGTCTTCGTCACCCTCCATGATGCTAACTGCCAGCCGAAGCAGAGGGAGGGGGCAGACCGCATCAAGAGGGCCTTGGCCTTCGGGAGTGCCAACTTCCAACTTCGGAAGGAGTATCAAGACGACATCCCATCGAGGGCCGTCAATAGCAAATGGTACTCTGTTGGAACGACGGATCGGACCAGCATGTTTTCTCAGTGGAAATGAGGATAGTGTATTCAATGCTCCTTGAGTCTGTGTCTTACAATTACAGCTGAGGGGTATTTATAAGGCGCCCCGTCCAGAGGACCAAACGCCTCTGGACCGCCAACGGCTACATGGCCCCACACCGGTCGGTAGTACAGACAAAACAGACGATACATAGTACAGACAAGAAGATTCGGCTCTGACAGCGTATTAGCCGTGTCGGACGCTGCCCGCGCCGCCCGACACGGCTCAGAGGATCGCGATCCTGTCTCTCCGTACATTTGTCCAGTCCTTTTCCCGCTAGTACTCCCTTTGGGTTCGCTACTGCGGGCTGGAGGGTGGCCTCCGGCATCCTTCCGCTGGAGAATGGCCTCCGGCATCTCCCTGCCGGAGGGTGGCCTCCGGCATCTTGCTCCCGGAGGATGGCCTCCGGTGTCCTTCCGCCGGAGGGCAGCTTCGGGCGTCCTTGTCCCGGAGGGTAACCTCCGGCGCTGGGCTTCGGACCCACTGGCTGTGGGGCCCTCTTCGGCTTCCGGGATTATCTCCCCCCAACAGTAGCCCCTCGCTTCTTTCCTCTCAGGATCCCTGCATTAAGAGAGGGTGGAAGCGCACATGATAATCCCGATATCTCTCACAGGGACATAACTTACATTGGGGTGCTGAGTCTGCCGCAGCGCGGCCCTCTCGACGAATGCAGCAGGGCCCCGGAGCAGGGAGGCGCGACTGGGCCCGAAGGTTGAGGACCGCCTTGAATCCCTTCTTCGACGTGTCGAGAGGAGTTTGATCCGGCTCGCGGGACGCATGCACACCTCGGCCGGGGGCCCCTGGCCCCGAGGAGGCGGCCTGGCGCCGCCGGAAGCAGTTAATGCATGCGCAAACGGCATCGGGGAGGCGAACCGCCAGGGGGCCACCGCGCCCCGATGCGCCAGTTGGCCTTAAATGCAGTGCTACGCAACCGCCGCGTTCACACAGCAATCGAATCGGAAGAGGGACCGACGGTCTTGTGCTTTAAATACAACTCGCCGCGCGGCCTCCTCTTCCTTCTTCACCCTATTGTGCCCATTCACCACCTCAGCCGTCATTCATCCGCTCCTTGAGCCCTAAGCCCCCTTTCGCTTCTTTGAGCAATGGTGAGGAGCGTCGTCCCGGCAATGGCGATGGACCCGCGCTTCTTGCAGCGCCAGATGGCGGCGGCGGTGGCGGCGACAGCGGCGGCGGCGGTGGCGACAGCGACGGACTCATCAGAGGCGCGCGGCGCGCGCGAGCTCCGCCCCGCCTCAGAGCGGTTTCGGGAACAGACCTTGGAGCTCGGGCCGTCTGCATGCACTGAGGCGTCAATCGAGCAAGCAACCAGGGCCCGCCTTGGCCCTGTGATGCCGGCGAGGAAACCTGGCCGAGAGACGGCCCCGCAGCCGCGAGAAGGCGAGGTCGTCATTTTCGAGGCTTTCTTCGACGCGGGGCTGGGGTTCCCCGCTTCGGAGCTCCTTGCCGAGGTGCTGGACGCGTTCCACCTGGAGCTCCCGCAACTATCCCCCAACGCCGTGGCCCGCCTCGCCATTTTCGAGTGGGCCATGCGCGCCGAAGGCTGCGAAGGGAGGGCGGAAGTCTTCGCGGAGATGCACGAAGCCCTATGCCAGCCGAAGAAGAAAGGGGGCCAGATACTGGCCTTCGGGAGCATCAACTTCCAGCTCCGAAGGAAGTACACGGACTCCTTCCCGGCGAAGGCCACCAATGAAAGGTGGTACTCGAAGTGGGTGAACCGGTGGTTCTACGTCCGCGTGGGGCTCAGCTCCGGCCTCGCCGGAATCCCGCGCCATATCTGGTTCCGGAGAGAAGCGTGCATCGAGGCCAACGCCGGGTCGATTTCTGTGAGGGTCCAGCTTCTACAGATCGTCGCCCGCCGCTTGAGTATGCGGGACTTGGCGGAGGAGTTCGTGGCCCTCGAGATCCCTCCGCTGAAGGAGGAGTGGCCGGCGTCGCTCTGGAGCAGCCGAGACGAGTCGATGCCTGCGGAGCTCTCCCGCAGGCTTGGTGAGTGTCCGCCTCCGTCGTTTTGTTCCTGTTTTTCGTGCTCGAAGGGTGCTCCGGCTTTGATGATCGAATGCAGGATCGCTCGTCGCCCGGACACCCGAGGAGGTGGCCCACATGACGGAAAGGATTCTCAGAGTCCCTACCGCGGCCGAGCGGACCCGTCGAATGGAGTTGATGGGCTCTTGGGAGCATTCCAACAGGGTGTGGGGGGCGCTTGAGCTCTCGCCCCCGCCCCTCCCGGAAGGCGAGGTCCTTCAGGACGTTTCGAAGAGAAGGGCAACCGACGTCGATGGCGGCCTCTCTCCGCGCCGCCCCAAAAAGAAGAAGATAGTGAAAGGGCCAAGGCAGCTGTCGCCGGGGCACTCTTCCACCTCCCATTCCGAGTGCGGGGGTTCCAGCGAAGGGGCCCAGTTGGAGTCAGGAGACCCCTTGACGATTCCGGACCCGACCTCATCGGTTCGGCCAGGCACTAGAAGAAGCGAAGACGCTCCCCCTCGCTCGGGTCTGACGGAGCCCGCACCCGGGACAAGGCAGGGGGCGCCTACCACCGAAGCAACGCCGCGCCCCGAGACCATTCCCTCGCACGGACCGGCTTCGAAGGGGGCCTCCGTCGGCTCCCACGAGAGTAGGGCTATGGACAGCTTGGACCGCGGGGGCCTGGTCGACCCACTCGGCACCATCCAGAAGAGCGCCGACATAGAGGCTGAGCTCGTCGCGGCGGCGGTGGGCTCCCCGGTGAATTCCATTGACAACCTCTTCTATCGCCCGAGCCCGTCGGAGCATGTCCAGCCTCCGGAGTGCCCTACCGACGCTGCGGACGAAGGTACAATAGCTTATCCATACTCCTCCAAACGCTAGGGCTTTCTCGACCTTGACTTTTGCTCGCTTGCGCAGGCACATCGGCCCGAGGCATCGAACCAGTCGCCCCCTTCCCCGAAGATGCTCCGGACGCGAGGTCCGGAGCCCCTGTCGACGCGAGGGGGGCCCAGAGTCAGCAGAGCGAGACTGAGTCTGGAAGCTCCGAAAGGGCCCCTCCGGAGGCCACCGAAGATGCTGAGGTCCGGCCTCAGCCCCCTACCGATCGTCGAGGCACGCGCGGCACCGTGCCCCTCCTGCGCCCCTTTTTGGCAGACGGCGAGGACTTCGCGTCCAGGGTGGCCCCGGTTCATGACTATTATTTGTGGTTGCGCGAGGCTCCGGTGATAGGCGAACTGGGGCTATCCGATGGCCTGGATCTAGGGAGGGCCATCGAGACAGCAGCAGGCCAGGTACCTTCTTTGAGTACATTCGATATATCCTTAGCTCCTCTTCTGACCATCTTCTCCGCACGCAGGTGGTTGCATTGGCGCAGGGGCAGCTGACTGCCCTGCTTTCCGAACGCCAACGCCACGAGGCGGACGCCGTGGAACTCGCGGCCCGGGTGGCTACTGCGGAGAGGCTGGCTCGCGACCGGTCCTCGGAGGTCAAGGCCCTCCGGCTTCGGGCGTCAAGAGTCGAAGCGCTCGAGGCCCAGGTAGTGGAGATGGACTCCCTCAAGCCCCGCGTCGCGGAGTTGGAGGGGCTCCGCGCTCGGGCCGCTCGGGCCGACGAGCTGGAAGCGAAGGTTGACACCCTCCGAGCCCGAGCTGCCGAAGCGGAGGGGCTTCGATCCCGTGCTGTGGAAGCGGAGCGGCTCGAAGGGGAGGTGTCTCGCCTCGGGACCCAAGCCTCGGAGGCGGTAGCCAAGGTCGAAGCCCTCGAGACCCGGGTGGCCCAGATGGAGCGGGTTGAGGTGGACCTCAACGCCTGGAACGGGGAGGTGACCGAAGTGCTTGCCGAGGCTGGGAAGACGGCGGCTGACGCCGTGGAGTCCCTCCGGAAGGTGTTGGCATGCTATGGCACCGGCTGCGGCACGTTCGACATTTCCCGGGAGCCCCTGGTCCGCCGGGTGAAGTTCATCCAGGCCGCCATCCAGCAAATACACCTTACCATGGTGCAGTATGGCGAGGTGTCCGCTCGGGTGGCCGCTTATGGAATTCTTCGGCATCTCGAGGCATCTGGGCTTCCGCTTCCTTCATCTTTGAGCCCGCATCCGGTCGCCTTCATGGGAGATCACCTCCAGATGCCGAGCCTCGCGCTGACCCAGTCTTGGAAGGTGCTCAAGGCAGTCTGGCAGACCGAGGGTCCCGAAGTGATCAAGGCTTGGCTGGAGGAGGCGCTCCGCGCGCGTGGTCCTCCGGCTCCTTCGAAGCCTTCGGCCTCGGCCCGTTCGCCAGACCCAAAGGTGTAGCTCCCTCAAAGTCTATTGCTGTCTTCACCTGTAATAGCTTAGGGAACTTAATCATATATTAATAAAGAGTACTTTTTGGGGCTCACTCAGGGTGTCCGCGGTTGCGACTGCGACGTCGAAGTGCTTGACTTTGACGACACCCTTCGACATCGATGGGCTATCTTCGAGGCTCTGAGAGCGAACTGGCCCGCGCGCTTCGTTCTTCCCCGTAGTAGTGACGGGCGCACGGATCCTGACGTCCTTCGAGGGGTTCTGAACCATGTCAAGGAGGAAGAAAGAGGGCCCCGTTCCCTGTCCTCGTCTCCCGAACCGGTTGACTGGTCTGATACAGAGGTCGGTTTGGACGAAGCGCCCCTCGGGGGGGCGATCTGCGGAGCTGGGCCCAACTTCAAGAAGACCAGAGGGCCTTTCGCGCCCAGAAGAAGGAGGAGGAGCGAAGGAAGAGGAAGGAAAGGTCCATGCGAACCGCGCCCAGGCCTTCGACCGAAGCGCGCTCTGGCTCGGGTGACCCCTCCGACCGAGGGGGCCTTCGGTTCTTGCTTGGCTTGGATGAGAACTTCTCTTGACTCTTCTTTTTCTGTCTTTGATTTGTAATAAACATTGTACGCCCTCTGTGCTTCCGATATGTGCGGTTGAAGTCTTTCACCTTGCTCCTTCCCTTCCCCCCTTAGCGGGTAGTCGGTTTGCTGGCTGGGCGCTAACCAGCTAGGAGGAAGGCGCGTTGAATGTATCCCACGTGCGGGGGCGGTACACTTCAGACGGGATTTAGGAATCTGAGTGCGAGGGAGTGTTGAGCCGGGGCCCGGTACCCACTAGCGAGGGTGCGTCGAGCCGGAGCTCGGAACCCGATAGCGAGGGTACGTTGAGCCGGAGCTTGGAACCCGGTAGCGGGGGTGCGTCGAGCCGGAGCTCGGAACCCGTTAATGGGGGTGCGTCGAGCCGGAGCTCGGAACCCGAGAGCGGGGGTGCGTCGAGCCAGAGCTCGGAACCCGATAGCGAGGGTGCGTCGAGCCGGAGCTCGGAACCCGATAGCGGGGGTGCGTCGAGCTGGAGCTCGGAACCCGATAGCGAGGGTGCGTCGAGCCGGTGCTCGGAACCCGATAGCGAGGGTGCATCGAGCCGGAGCTCGGAACCCGCTAGCGGGGGTGCGTCGAGCCGGAGCTCGGAACCCGATAGCGAGGGTGCGTCGAGCCGGGGCGCAGAACCCGATAACGAGGGTGCGTCGAGCCAGAGCTCGGAACCCGAGAGCGGGGGTGCGTCGAGTCGGAGCTCGGAACCTGATTGCTTTGGTGAATCGAAATTCTTAGAGTTGTTGCGCATTTCGTGCTGGGCGAAAATACTTGTCTGGTGATTTTATTACGCAATTAGGATACAAAAGCAGGCGCCATCGGCCGTTAGCGGAATACAGTGACGACTCTACGGAAAGTAGCGCTTCAGGTGCTCCGCGTGCCAAGTATGCTTCAGCTCTTCGCCTTCTAGGGTTGCGAGCCGGTAGGATCCCGGGCGACCAGACCTTGTGATAATGTACGGTCCTTCCCATTTGTTGCCCAGCTTGGTGGGAGCGACCACCGCGCGAAGGACGAGGTGTCCCGGTTGGAACTCATTGCGCTTAACCTTGGGATCGTACCAAGCTTTGGTCTCCTTCTGATACTGGGATAGGTTGGCGACGGCTCGGAGCCGCGTCTCGTCGGCCAGGTCGAGGGAGATGGTGCGCTCGTCATCGGCCTCGGGTGTTGTGACGCGCAGCGAACCGGCTCGGAGCTCCATTGGGGTCATTGCTTCGTCGCCGAACAAGAGGCGGAATGGAGTGAAGCCGGTGACCCGGGAAGTGGTTGTCCGGATGGACCACAAGATCTTCGGCAGCTCGTCGGGCCATAACCCTTTGGCTAAGCCGACGATGCGTTTATTGAGGCCTGAAAGGATGTGCCCATTAGCTCGCTCCACGGCTCCGTTAGACTGGGGATGCCGCACGGCGGCGAAGCAGAGCTGGACTCCCAATTCATCGCAGAATGCCCAGAAGGGTCCGGCGTCGAACTGCATTCCGTTGTCCAATGTGAGCTGCTTGGGTACTCCGAAACGGCACATGATGTTCTGCCAGAAGAATTTCTGGACGCTTCGGGATGTGATGGAGGTCAATGGCTCCGCTTCGACCCACTTGGAGAAATATTCGACGGCGACAACGGCAAAGCGCAGGTTTCCTTTCGCTCTGGGGAGTGGCCCGATGAGGTCCATGCCCCAGCGGGCTAGAGGCCATACAGGGGGGATGGGTAGCAGGCTTGCTGGAGGTCGGTGACTGCGCCGCCCCATCCACTGACAACCCTGGCTGGTGCGGACGAGTTCTTCGGTGTCGGCGACGATAGTGGGCCAGTATACGCCTTGTCGGAGAGCCTTGCCGGCGAGGGCCCGCGGTGCCAGGTGGCTCCCGCACAGCCCCCCGTGGATTTCTCGGAGCATGGCAACTCCGTCCGAGTGTGAGATGCAGCGGAGTAGCGGGGAGCATACTCCGGACTTGTATAGAATGTCATTGATAACCTCGAATGACCTCACACGGAGCTGCAGGCGAGCTTGGTCTGGGCTAGGATGGTCGTCTTCGCTACCCGCGAGCGTGCGCAGGATGGGCTCCCGCCAATCGGCATCAGCCGTACACAGGACTAGAGCTGGCCGTGGTAGCGGTGGGGGCTCGTCCGAGGAGGTGGAGGTGGACGCCTCGCTGCGAGGGGGCGCCGAAGGTTGAGTGAGCTCCTCGAAAAAAGCCCCCAGCGGCAAGGCTTGAGCTCCTGCCCCGGCTTTGGCGAGGGCGTCAGCTTGGCCGTTTTCGCCTCACGGAATGTTTTGGACGGATATACCCTTGAAGGCTGCTTCGATCTTGCGGATTGAGTCGAGGTAGGAGGCGAGGTCGGGGTGCTTAGCCCGGAAACACTTGTCGATGTGCCCAGCGACTACTTGGGAATCGGTCTTGACGACCACACGCGCGACTCCCAGTGCGTGCGCCTTGCGGAGTCCCAAGAGGACTCCTTCGTACTCGGCGATATTGTTTGTGGCCTTGAAGTTTAGCCGAGCAGAATACAGGGCCTACTGGCCGGACGGGGAGACAATGACTGCTCCGGCCCCAGCCCCCGAGGCCTGGTAAGCACCGTCCGAAAAGACGGTCCAAACCCCTTCGCTTGCTTCAGCGCCTGTGGGTTCGCGGGCCATCGTCCACTCCGCGACGAAGTCGGCGAGGATTTGGGACTTGATGGATGTCCGAACGGGGCCAATTCCACCGCCGACTTTCCGATGCGGTCGGTGGCGTCCTTGTTCCGGAACATGTCGCCTAGCGGGTAGGCAGTCGGGATGACAACATTGTGGGCCAGGAAGTAGTGCCGGAGCTTCCGGGAGGCCATGACGAGGGCATAGGCCACCTTTTCGAGCTCGGAGTACCTAGCCTTGGCTCCGGCGAGGGCTTCGGAAACGAAGTAGACAGGGCGCTGGACCAGCTTCCCGCCGAGCTCTTCTTCTTGAACTAAAGCCGCACTTGCTGCAGTGCCGGAGGCGGCGAGGTAGACCAATAAAGGGCTGTCGGCTTGGGGTGTGGCGAGGGCCACGAGGCCGGAGAGATATTCCTTGATTTGTCGGAAGCAGTCCTGACAGTCGGGGGTCCACTCGAAATGCTTAGAACTTCAGAGCGCCTTGAAGATGGGCAAACTGCGCTCTGCTGACTTTGCCAAAAAGCGCCCGAGGGCCGCCAACCGCCTGGCCAGCTTTTGCGCTTGCTTCAGGTTTTGAGGGGGGGGCATGTTCTGCAGCGTCTGAACTTGCGTTGGACTGGCTTCGATGCCCCGGCTGGAAACGAGGTACCCAAGCAGCTTCCCTGCGCATGCGCCGAAGACACATTTGTCCGGATTGAGCCGGATTCCACATCGCCGGAGGCTGTCGAAGGTCTCAGCTATGTCTGATCCGTGGTGGCTCTTGGTGGCGCTTTTGATGATGATATCGTCCATGTATGCTTCCACATTGCGTCCTAACTGATGGCCCAGGGCTTTGGAGATTAGGCTGGAAAAGGTTGCCCCGGCATTGCGAAGGCCGAAGGGCATCCGGAGGTAGCAGAATACTCCGGCTGGAGTGACAAAGCTTGTTTTCACCTGGTCCTCGGGCCTTAGCCAGATCTGGTGGTATCCTGAATAAGCGTCGAGGAAACTGAGGAGCTCTGCTCCGGCTGTGGAGTCAACTAGTTGGTCAATGCGGGGCAGGGGGTAGGGGTCACGGGGGCAAGCTTTATTCAGAGAAGTAAAGTCGATACACATGCGCCACTTGCCAGATGTTTTCTTCTGGACAAACACTGGGTTAGACAACCAGTCGGTATGACTCACTTCCCGGATGACCCCTGCTTGAAGCAGCTTCTCCGTCTCAGCCTTGGCGAGCTCAGCCCGCTCGGTGGAAAGTCGCCGGAGCCCCTGGCGAACCGGCCTTGCCTTCAGGTCGACGGCTAGCGAGTGCTCGATGATCGAGCGGTCAATGCCGGTAATGTCCTCGTCGGACCATGCGAAGATGTCGAGGTTTCCGCGGATGATGGCTTCGAGCTGCGCCGACACCTCTGGTTCTAGGCCCCCCCCCCCCAAACTTGATCGGGTAATCCTTCCCTCCTTGGGTCAAGGTCTTGGTGATGATTTCCCCCTCCGGGAGGGGCTTGGCGGGGCGGCCCTTCTGCCCGGGGTCCTCGCTTCCAGTGAGGCCGGCTCCTTCGGCGCCCTCGCGGACACTGTGAATTTGCCGTGGCTCCAACGGTGCTGAATGGCCGTACTCGACCCGGCGGGCCACGGCCTGGTCACCCAGGATTGACAGCACCCCCCCCCCCAGGAGTCGGCATCTTGAGGCAGAGGTAGTTGTGGTGAGCGACGGCTCTGAAGCAATTGAGTATCCCCCTTCCGAAGATAGCGTTGTAGGCGTACGGGGCGTCGACTACGTCGAACAGGATTTCTTCGTGGCGCTGTAGGGGGGAGTCACCAAAGGTCACCTCTAACAGGACCTGGCCCAGGGCATCCAGCGGGGGGCCTGCGAAGCCTTGGAGCGGGCGCAAAGCTGGCAGTAGGTGCTTGCGCGACAGGCATAGCTGGTCGAAGGCCTGCACGAAGATGATGTCAGCGGAACTCCCCCCGTCGACCAGTATACGACGCACCTCAGCTTCGGCGATGTCTGCTGAAATGACGAGGGGGTCGGCGTGCGGGAATTTGACTCCGGAACCGTCTTCGGCGGTGAAGGTGATGGGGACGTGAGACCACTCCGGGAGGGTCGAGAGGCCGGACGTGCTGATATGCCCGACCTCCCGAACGTAGTCTCGTCGCTGCCGCTTGGAAAGAGCCCCCATGGCTCCCCCTCCGGATATGGGGAGGACCACTCGCTTCCCTCGGTCTAGGGTGCCTTCGAGCTTGGGGGCCTGGGCTCCGCCGTACTCCGAGACCGGGATCGAGGCCTCCGGCTCCTCGCGACGCCCAACTACCTGGACCGCTTCGGGGCGGGGGGTAGCGACCCCCCTGTCGGTGGAGCCACGACCGGCGTTGCGCTCGAGGTAGTCGCTGCGAAGGGCGAGTATGGTCCGACAGGAGTCGGTGTCGTGGCTCCGGTTCTCGCCGTGGACGCTGTAGTAAAAGGCTTCCCTGGAAAGCGCTCGGGGTGGATGCTTGGCTCCGGCTGGGCGGCTTCCGCTGGGCGTGTGCAGGTGCTTGGCGGGAGCTTGGGGGTAATACTGAGGACTTCCCCCCGAAGGTGCTTTTGGCCCCACCGAGAGTCTCGATGGACGGAATCCTGCCGACCGGGCTCTTGGCGGCGGAAGTCGGAGGCATGGCGCGTGCCCCAGCGAGGATCTGGGGGGGCTTCATACGCCCTGGCGCTCGGGGCCCGGACGGGGGCTACCATCGCTTGCCGGCGCATCTGGCCCTCTTCGGACCGGGCGTACTCTTCGAAGTACGTCATGAGTTCTGCCACTGAAGAGATAGGCTTTCGGTGGAGCTTATCGAGGAGACCTAGGTGGGTGACGCCTTCTCGGGCCGCGTCAATGACGGAGGAAGCCAAAAGCCCCTTGATCTGGTCCTTGGTGTGTGCAAAGCGCTGGGAGTACTGCCGCAAAGTTTCCCCAGGCTGTTGCTTCACTTGGAAGAGGCTCCCGGTGGACATGGGGGCCACGAAGGTCCCTTGGAAGTTGTTGACGAACTTCTTCCTCAGCTGCTCCCACGAATGAATGGTCCCGGGTCGGAGCGTCCAGAACCACCGGAGGGCGATCCCTTCGAGTGCCAGGGGGAAGCATTTAGCCATGGTGTCCCGGCTTCCTCCGGATGCCTCTATGGCCAGGGCGTAGGAGCGGGAGAATTCCCCGGGGTCGAAGTCTCCGGAGTACTTGGGGAGCCTGGTGGCGCGAAACTTTGAGCTGAAGCGCACCCTCTGAAGGTCCGGATGCAAGGGGGACTCCTCGTCATATGACGGGTTCTCTTCGTCTTCTGGATCTTCATCGTCGCTTAGAGCCACGGCCATAGCTTTTGCGGCGCGGAGGGGCTCTGGAGGGCGGAGCGACGCCTCCTGGCGCCACAAGGCCAGTTCTGCCTTCAGCCGGGCATTCTCAGCAGCCAGGGCATCGGCTTGACTCCCGCTTCCTCCTGAGGCGGTGTCGGGGTCCCGTGAGCGGGCGTAGTCGGTCTGAAGGGACACCACCGGGGGTCCGGTTGGAGCGTGTTGTTCCGGCGGTACCTCCGGCACCCCCGCCAGGTTGACGGAGGTCGGCTCAGGTATGCCGGTAGGGCCTCCGGCCTCGGGCGTCCCTTCCGGCACCTCGGTTGGCTCTAGGGAGGGCGCCCCGACCGGCGTATCGGCAGGGACCGAAGGGCCGGGGTCGAGGATCACGGCGGGCTCGACCCCGGCGGTGCGGGCTGACCGGCGCGGGGGAACCGCGCTTGCTCCCTTCCGACTTGACATGCTTTGGTGAGTGGGTGTAGAGGACGATAGCTTCTTGGAGTAAGGTCCCCATGGACGGCGCCAACTGTTGGAATGACGGATCGGACCAGCAGGTTTTCTCAGTGGAAATGAGGATAGTGTATTCAATGCTCCTTGAGCCTGTGTCTTACAATTATAGCTGAGGGGTATTTATAAGGCACCCCGTCCAGAGGACCAAACGCCTCTGGACCGCCAATGGCTACATGGCCCGACACCGGTCGGTAGTACAGACAAAATAGACGATACATAGTACAGACAAGAAGATTCGGCTCTGACAGTGTATCAGCCATGTCGGACGCTGCCCGCACCGCCCGACACGGCTCAGAGGATCGCGATCCTGTCTCTCCGTACATTTGTCCAGTCCTTTTCCCGCCAGTACTCCCTTTGGGTTCACTACTGCGGGCCGGAGGGCGGCCTTCAGCATCCTTCCGCTGGAGAACGGCCTCCGACATCTTGCTCCCGGAGGATGGCCTCCGGTGTCCTTCCGCTGGAGGGCAGCTTCGGGCGTCCTGGTCCCGGAGGGTAACCTCCGGCGCTGGGCTTCGGACCCACTGGCTGTGGGGCCCTCTTCGGCTTCCGGGATTATCTCCCCCCAACATACTCGAAGTGGGATCAGGAATGGTTCTATGCTTCGGTTGGCGTGAACTCCCCCCTTCGGAGTACCAACACACTCATCTCCTACCAATGCGAAGGCGTGGTGAAGACGAGCCCTGACGTCCTCCGGTCAAGGATCCTGCTCCTGTGGAGGGTGGCCATGAGGATGAGCATGAGGGACCTCGAGGAAGAGTTCATAACCCTTCGGCTCAGCCCCCTCGTGCTCTCTTGGCCAGACTTCGATTTCTTCATCTTCATACTTCGCTGAAACAACTTGTACTAACTTAAAACATTGATGAAGTTGCTCATGAAGTAAGGCCTCTGGAGGAGGCAATCATAGCTGCAGAGCGCGTCGTTGGGGCTCCAACGCCTGAGGATCAAACTCAGAGGCTTGCCCTGGTGGGGACTTGGGAGCGCTGGAACAGAGTATGGACCTGGCTCGGCGTCTAGGGGGTCCAAGCGCTTCCAGACTTCGCTAGCCCAACACCCTTGTCTAGCAGCTTCGAGAGGAAGAGGGTGGACGACGAAGAACCCGAAGCCTCGAGGGTTCGCTCGGAGCTCCCAGCGGTTGAAGCCCTACTATGGAGGAGCCAACGGCCGCGAGCCTTGGTGTTGCAGCGGAGCCAGTAGATGCTCCGGCGACATCAACCGAAGTGGTGGCGACGGAGGCTACAACAACAACTCCTTCGGGTGCGGGGGCTGGGGCCCAGCCCGCGCAGCGAAGGGACTAGGGAGCACACATTGCTCCCACCTCCTTCGAAGACATCTCCTCCGACGAAGGTAAACACTTGATCACTCTTCTTTTTACATTCATGCATATTGACTTGTACTTTTTTGTAGATGTTGATGGCGGCGTGAGGCCCGTCGTACCGAGGCCTACTGGGACGTCCAGCAGCAGCAGCTCGGAGTCCGAGAGCACTTCATCCGAAGAGGATGGGCGGGACAGCCACGGTGAAGGGGGTCCTTTGGGATGAGATCGAAGAAATCATCGAGGTGGTGGACCAGAGTCTAGCTCTGTGGGAGCCTGCACTGGAGGAACCCGTGATAGAGATGGTCCGACCTCTACAGCCGAGGGGACCCATGACGGAGGCAGCCATCAACGCCTTCAACGAAGGCTGCACTGCTATAGGGGAAGGGGGCTTGGTGTCACACCTTAGCGACTCGAGCCCCTTGGACCTCTTCGCAAATGCCCACAAAGCCATCGTCCAGGTAAGCAAAGCCTCACATGATCTTCAAGTCATGCTTGCCTTTTTACTCAATACTTTGGATTTTCTTGAACCTTTTCAGGCCTTCGCGTTAAATGCTACAGCAGCAGTCTCCGCGGACCATCAGATGGCTGTCCTAGCAGGGGATAGGGACACCCTTTGGTGCGAGGCCTCGGAGGAGGCCGAGAGGCGAAGGCAGGCCGAAGCAGCAGCAGAGGCAGTGAGGTCCGAGGCAGTCAAGGCAAGGGAAGCCTTGGCCTCAGAGACTGAAAGGCTTCGAGAGGCACTTCGGGCTTCGGAGGAGGCTAGGACGAAGCTGGCGGAGGAGTACTCTGAACTTCGAGCAGCCGGCCACTGCCTGGAGAACTTCGTGGTCTAAGGGGTCGATGCGGCCACCTCGAGCTTGACTATAATCCTCGAGCAATTGGGGACTGAGTGCCAGGCCCCATACTTAAACCCTCAAGACCCGATTGAGGAATGCCTCGAGTTCCTGCAGACTGCAACTGCGATAGTGGAGACGTCAATGAAGGGCTTCTCTCTGATGGCTAGCCAAGTGGTGGGCCAAGGAGTGTTGCAGATGCTTCATGACGCACGGTGCAACCACCTCGAAGTGGCGACCTCGATGACTCTAGTGGCCTTCGGAGGCCAACACTTGGTTTCACCACCTTCGGACGTCCACGGAGCGTGGCGTCATCTTCAGGAACCTTGGATGGCCCAAGGCTACGAAGCAGTCCTCGACCTCCAATGACTCTCCTGCCTTCACCAAGCCAAGGCACAAGCCTCGCCAGCTCAGCCTTTGACGTCAAAGCCTCCGCCTCCGAAGGTGTAGATCTCCTTAGGCTCTTTGTAATTCTTAGCTGTAGGCTTGTAAACAACTAATCAGCTTATTAATATAAATGTGGGGGTACTTTATACCTGCCAGGCTCAGCCTTTCGATGTTGAATTTGAAGTACTCGAGGACTCTGAGGAGCTTCGCCAGCTTTGGGTGGTGCTCAAAGTAGCTAGGTCCGAATGTCCCCCTCGGTTCAAGCTTCCGAGGGGTCCTAAGGGCGAAGCCAATCCCAAAGTAGCCTAGGAGCTATTGGCTACCGTGAAGATGGAGCCCTTTTAGAGTTCTTCATCCTCGCCAGACTTAAGTTGTTTTGAAGTAGGCTTAAGCGGAGAGGGGGTACAGCCTTCGAGTATGGCCTTAACAGGCTACGAAGCCCTAGACTTTTCTGCATTCGATACGGCACCGCCTACATCCTAGACTTGGACAAACCTACAAGTTGAAAGGCGAGGTCTGCGGGCTTCGGAGCATGGGCAGTCCGACCGCGGGAGATCAGGCTCTGACAGGGCTTTGTCCAGCCGAGGGGGCCCTGCCCAGAAGAAGAGCAAGCGAGGGTCGAACATGTCGGGGCCTCAAGCTTGCTTTTTCTTAGGCTTAGATACAGACTACTCGTAATTTTGTTTTCGAAGTGTATTTGTAACATACTTCTCAATTATCATTCAATGAATGAGATTTATTGTATTTGCATACTTCGTCTGCATGCTTCGCATGATTTGATTGTTTCGAATGTTTAGCTTGTCACGCTCGTACTGCGTATTTCATTCGCACACTTCGCATACATACCTCAGTCCCCCCTTGCGCGTGGCAGCTAGGGACTTAGTCGTTGCTGGTGCGAGCAATTAAAAATGCGAAGGGGTGCACCTTTTGCTGGGTTCGGACACTTATATCGCATCAAGCGGAGGCTTCCTCGGGCTTCGAACGCATTAATTTGAAGCGAAGCAAGGCTTCAGCATACTCAAATTAAGCGAAGCATGCTTCGGCATGCTTAGATTTTGATAATATGAGCGAGTGAGGCTCTGAAGCGCACTTGGATTTTGGGCGAAGCATCACTTCGGTATGCTTAAATCTTAGATTAGATTACGTCGCGCGAAGCAAGGCTTCGGTGTGCATTTAGATAGCGAAGCAGGGCTTCTTGAGCTTGATCCTGTAATGAATGAGAAGGATATTTGGTGTGGATTCACCGAACCTGCGATGGGTTTAGCCACCTATGACTCTGGGTCACCTATGACACTAGGATGCATCAGGCCGGAGCCTGGAATCCCGGACTTGTCGAGCCGTCACCCGGAAGTCTTGGACAACTCGAGTCGTCGCTCGAGGGAGTCCAAAAGCTCACTGCTACGGGCCCGGAGGGGCTGTGTAGCCTTTGGAGGGGTGCTCCGGATTTTGTAAAGCAAAGCAAGGCTTCGGGTTTTTGATAAGGTGAAGATAGGCTTCGATTTTAAATGCGAAGAAAGGCTTCGATTTTTAAATGTGAAGCAAGGCTTCAATTTTAAATAGAGTGGAGCAAAGTTTTGCTTTAAAGGCGAAGTAAGACATTGATTTTAAGGTGAAGTAAGACTTCAGTTTTAAGGTGAAGTAAGACTTCGAAGATTTACTAAAATAATTGCAAATTTGTACGTCGAAGTGGGCCTTCGGACTGTGCACATACCTCGTGAGGTGAGGGTGCAAGGCTTGCCTCGTAGCCCCTAGGGCTTCAGAGGCCTTTGGCATGCGACCGGAGCCCCTTGCTGGAGGGTGCACTCCGAGGCGTGAGGGATGATGGAAGGCAAGAAAAGCCTTCGAGCTGCACTCGAATCCCTTGACGGAGGGTGCGCGAAGCTAGGAGACTCCGAAGCTCCCCCCTCAAGCGCACTTCGAGACACAGGCAGCGATAGAGAACTTAGCTTTTAGTACTAAGTTCCCCACGGACGGCGCCAACTGTTGTAGCAATTGCGTTAGCTACAGCAGGTTTTGTGTGTGTATGGTGTGTAGAGTGAACCTCGAAGGGTTCTCACTGAGAGAGAAAGGATTTATACTGGTTCAGGCCTCCCAGAAGGGATAATAGCCTTACATCCAGTCTACAGTGGATTTGGCATAGTTTTGCCTCTAGGGATCTAAAAATATTCTTCCATATTACAAGGGCATGGCCCTGCTTTTATAGGCACACAAGCCAAAAGAAAAGACCTAAATGCCCTCTACAGGTCATAGGCCTTGTAGGGGCAAGAAGGGAAAAAGACTAGACTACTGTATAAATAGCTTTACAGCTTTACAGACATGTTAGACAGACGTCACTTCTGAGTAGTAAACAACATACTAGGGGCGGAGAGGCCCCTGTTATGGCTCTACACTGTAGCGGAGTTAAGATATTTTCCTGGTTTGAGGTAGTGGCTGGAGCTCTTCGGGCAGAGACTGTGTCAAAGGCTTTGAAGGGCACTTCGAGGTGGACTTCGAAGTACGCTCTAAACTAAACTCCGAATGGACTCCTGGAAGCTTAGCTTCGAAAGGGACCGGAGGGAAGCCCGGAGGCTTGACTCCGGAGGACTCCGAAGGGAGCCCGGAGGCCAACTCCAAAGGGAGCCCGGAGGCTAACTTTGAAGGAGCCCGGAGGCTAACTCCGAACAGAGCTCAAAGGTCAACCCCGAAGGGAGCCCAGAGGCTAACTTAGGCAGGCTTCGACTGGAGCCTGGAGATTTGGCCTAGCTGTTGCTTGGAAATAACTTCGGTGTCATGCTTTGGCGGTGTCAGGCTCCGGGCTCGAGGCCTATAGAGGCCGACGTCATTTGACCCTTGTTTAAGGGAAAACTTATTCCCCCAACAGAGGACTTGCTGCGACCTTCTTTGGACGTGGCTTCAGCCTAGGAAGCCTTTCGAGCGACCTGGAAAACGGATCACGAAGCTGCGGCCAAGGCTTGGATCGATGAAGCCCATCGACAAAAGCTAGCTCAGACGAAGTCTCCGGCTCCCACTCCACCAACTCCGCCAACCGTCCCGCAGGTCTAGCTCATAAGGCGCTCATCTTGTATAAGAAATCTTGTAATGCCCTTTTATTTTAATGAATGAAAGGTTTATAAATGAGAATTCTTTGCTTGGATGTTTGTTTTTAGGTTTTGTTATGTACTTCGGAGCCTGAACTCGAAGTATTGGAGCTTAGTGAAGGGCTTCGCCAACAGTGGGCTATCCTTGAAAGCTTAAGGCCTTATCGGCGTTCACGATTTTCCGTTCCTCAAGGGGAGCAAGGGGAAATAGCACCTGACGTTTGTAGCGAAGTCATATCTTATATTAAAGAAGAAGATAAGGAGGTAGCATCTTCATCCTTGGAGTATGTAGATTTGTCTGACTCGGAATATCAAGTTGAAGACCCAATGGAAGCTAGCTCCGAAAAACTTCTGTCTTGGGCTGAACTTCAAGAAGAGCAGAAAAAGTTGCAAGCTTCGAAGAAGAAAAGCACTTGGACTAAGAGGAAAGTTTTGAGAACTCTAAGCTCCGAAGACCGAAGCGGTCCTAGAAATAGCTCTAGAGGTCGGAGGGGTCTCCGTTTTTATTTAGGCTTAGACCAGAATTTTTCTTAATCATGATATTTGTAATATGATTACCTGTTGGGGGGAAATATTCCATCTTCAGGGTTATTGCAGTAACAGGACAAAGGTTGGTGATTAAGTCCAAGATTTCCAGCATATGACTTCGGGAATGCATTGAACCAAGTTCGAAGTATGATGACGGACTATAATTCGGAGTATATCTTCGAATTTGGACTCTTCCGAGAGCTTCTTTGCCAGCTAAAATGGAAGACTTATCTTCTTTCTCATTAGATTAGTCTTTTACCATTTTAGCCCTATTAAGGGTACTGAATAGTTTCCACTATGTCGGTTGTAATAGAGGGGTAAAAGGGTCTTTTCCTTAAATGTTTGGGCCTATAAATACCCCCCGTTTTACCCTGTAATAGGGACCGAATACAAGTTATTCAATACACACTTTAGAACTATTTTAAGCTATTATCCTTTCGGAGGCTTGGAATAGTTTACTTCACAAACACTTCGTTTGTTAGTTTCTAATCTTCAGAAACCTGTTAGCGTAATCTTTTACGCCAACAGTTGGCGCCGTCCGTGGGGAACCTAGTCCTAAAAACTTCGTTCTCTACCAAGTTTTTAAACCATGCCTCCTAAGCAGAGTGCAGGTAGTAATCCTGTTCGGAGGTCCCCTCGGACCTCCGGAGCAAGATCTTCAGACACAGTTGAGGTCGGAGGACCTTCGACGTTTCCTCCACCTCAAACTCCGGAAGGGATTCCCCTTCCTCGAGCATACGGAGTTCCTCCACCAACTCCATCTATACTTCCGCCAGCCGAAGTCCCTCTTCCACCTCAAGTTCCACTTCAAACCGATCCCTACAGTTCTCAAGACCCGGAAGACCCTTCTGGAGGAGATGAAGACAGTCTTGGTGATATGGCCACTCAAATGGCCAGTCTCCAAGCCGAAGTAGCAAGGTGGTGGCAGGAAGCCGCGAATAGGCTTCGCTCTCAAGCCACCCCAACTATTCCCAAAGTGCCTGAAGACGACGAGCTTATTTATCCCGAAGCCCTGGAGAATGCTTCCTTCGACACCGAGTCTCCGCTGCATCCTGAGTTGCAGCAAGTACGCTTCGACCCTAAGTTCAAAACTTCGAAGCTTTGCAAGTATGCCGGAGATGAAGATCCTAGAGAATTTGTCCGTTCTTATGCTCTAGCAATTGAAGCCAGTGGGGGAGTGCGGGACACTATGGCAGAATGCTTCCCCCTAGCTCTTCAAGGAGTGGCAGTTGAAGAAAAAGTTCGTAAGCAATTTCCAGGGCACCTTCGTGCCTCCAATGTCAACAGGAAGTCTTTTTCAGGTGAAGCAGCTCCCTGGAGAGACCTTAAGACAATATTTCAAGCGTTTCGCTCATACGAAGTCGCAAATTCGAGGGTTAACTACGTCTTCGGTAGTTGACGCAGCTCGAGGAGTTATTCATCCAGGCCTCCTTGATAAACTTCACCGAAAAAGCATATCTTCTGTTTCTCAGTTGATGTCTAATTTCGAAGAGTATGCAAGGTCAGAAGAGGGATGGCTTCGGAGAACTGCTGCAACCCCGTCAATACTGCAAGAAGTTAAATTAGAAGTGAAAACTTCAGCACAGCCGCAAGGGCCTAGCTTCGAAGTTCAGCATGACAGGCGTAGGGGGCAAAAGCATCCTCGTTCAGAAGTTTTGAACATCGCACCCCCGCAGAAGTTTGCCCAAAGAACTTCGCAACCTTTAGGAAGCAAGACCAGCGGCTGGAGGCCGCCAGGGAAACCGGCTGGCAAAGGCCAGACCTTTTTCTGTTGTATTCATGGTGAAAACCGGAGTAACGCAACTGATGCGTGCAAGGCTATACTTGCTCTGAGAGGAGAATATCTGGAAAGAACTTCGGGTCGAGGCACTACTGACCGAGTTCCAACTGAAGTGCGTCCGGAGCCTGTCCAGGCTATGGCGTAGATAGAGAACTTCGATTCAGCAAGACGCCCTCCGGTGGTCAATATTATGCCACCTCCGAAGAAAGAAGAGGGGCAAGATCAAGGAAAAAGAGTAGCCCTCCCCATCTCCGGAGGAGGGACTCTCGGAAATATGTCAAAGAGGCAGAGAAGAGAATATGTTAGAGAGGTGGGCCATATTGGAACCTCTTCATCTGCAGCTGCTATGCCCGAATGGTCCCATGTGCCAATATCTTTTTCCGCAGATGATGCAACTGGTGTTAAGTTTCCACATGCAGACCCACTTGTCATCACTGCCGACATAGCAGGAACTGAGGTTCGGAGAGTGCTAATTGACGGAGGGAGTTCGGCAGATATTATTTTTGTCCAAGCTTTTGATCAACTCTGCATCTCCAGAAAGAATCTTCTCCTAGCAGCCTGTCCTTTGCAAGGATTTGCAGGACCCCCTCTTGATGCCCTCGGCCAAATTGGCCTAGAAGTTCCTTTTGGAGAGGGGCCACTGGCCAGGACAGAGGAAGTGATCTTCGATGTTATAGATGCTCCATATGCATATAATGTCATCTTCGGAAGAGGCATGTTAAACCAATTTGGAGCTGTGGCGCATCATAATTACTTATGTATGAAGATGCCCACACAAGCAGGAGTGCTCACTGTTTTCGGAGATCAGGCCATCGCGCGAAGAGCGGAGTATGGTCATGGCCCTCCTCTTGACCCGAGGCAGGTGAACAGTGTGCAAGATGATCCGGAGAATTTTTCTACTCCTAGCGAATCCTCGAAAAAATCCTTCCCAACACCAAGTCTTGAAGGAGAGATTGCAATGAAGGTTATTGTCAAAGATGGCAAGGAATATTCATTTCAATTTGGTAAAGACTTGCCTGCAGAAGTTGCTGCCTCCTTAGAAAAAGTTGTGGAGAAAAATCTAGATGTCTTTGCTTGGTCTGATGAAGACATCACCGGAGTCAGTCGGGACATTATTGAACACAGTCTACTTGTGAACCCGAAGGCTCGGCCTGTTAGGCAAGGACTCTGGAAGATGTCTGCGGAGAGAGCTGCCCTTGCTAAAGACAAAATTGAAAAGTTGCTGAAGGCTGGGATCATCAGAGAAGTGGCTCATACGGAGTGGTTAGCCAACCCAGTCTTCGTTAAGAAAAAATCTTCAGGGAAGTGGCGCATGTGTATTGATTTTACATCTCTGAATAAAGCATGCCCCCGTGACCCATACCCCATGCCCCGAATTGATCAATTGGTCGACTTCACTGCTGGTTCGGAGTTATTAAGCTTCCTCGACGCGTATTCCGGTTATCATAAAATTTGGTTGAAGCGCGAAGATGAAATCAAGACAAGCTTCGTAACTCCTTCAGGAGTCTTTTGTTATGTAAGAATGCCCTTTGGTTTAAGAAATGCCGGGGCTACATTTTCGAGGTTAATTGCTAAGGCTCTAGGTCATCAATTAGGTCGTAATGTAGAGGCCTATATGGATGATATTGTAATAAAGAGTGCTTTAAAGCACCAGCATAGCCTAGACTTAGCAGAAACATTCAATAGCCTTCGAGCATGCGGGATCCGTCTCAACCCCGAAAAATGTATCTTCGGGGCACAGGCTGGAAAATTGTTAGGGTACCTAGTTTCAAGCAGAGGGATCGAAGCTAGCCCCACTCAAATAACTGTGTTGCAGAAGATGGCTCCCCTAGAGAATTTAAAGCAAGTGCAAAAGTTGACCGGTCGTCTTGCAGCACTTAGCAGATTTCTGGCAAGGTCTGCGGAGAGAAGTTTGCCTATTTTCAAAGCATTGAAAGGGTCCGAAGATTTTGCATGGACACCGGAGTGTCAGAAGAGCTTCGAAGATATTAAGAATTATCTCAGTAACCTAGCTACACTCACGGTGCCTGTTGCGGACGAAACTCTACTCCTCTACCTTGCAGCTACTGGCTCTGCTGTCAGTGTAGTTCTTGTCAGAGAGGTTGATTTCAATAGGAAGTTGGTACAAAATCCAGTTTATTTTGTGTCCGAAGCATTGTCCGGAGCAAAAACAAGATATTCCGAGCTTGAGAAATTCGTTTATGCTCTGATAATGGCTTCGAGGAAGCTAAGGCATTATTTCTTAGCACATAATGTCATTGTACCAACTTCGTATCCTTTGGGAGATATGCTCCGAAGTAAAGATTCCACTGGAAGAATTGGGAAGTGGGATGTTGAGTTAGCATCCTTCAGCATATCTTTTCTAGCAAGAACAACAATTAAGTCGCAAGTATTAGCTGAATTCGTGGCAGAGTGGACTCCCCCTGCAGCATGGGCTCCGGAGAAGCCAAGTGAAGAAATTTGGACCATTTACTCTGATGGAGCTTTCCAAGCATCTGGAGCAGGCGTCAGAGCTGTGATAATTTCGCCTTCAGGGCAAAAGGCATTGTACTCCACAAGACTCAACTTTAAGTCTACCAATAATACAGCGGAGTATGAGGGAATTTTATTGGGACTTCGAAAGGCACGTGCTCTAGGGGCTACAAGAGTCGTTATTAAAACAGATTCTCAGATTGTAGCAGGGCACGTAGACAAGAGTTTCCAAGTCTGGCATCCACAGCTTGCAAAGTACTTAGAAGAAATCGGAAAGATCGAAGCAGCATTTAAAGGGATTTCCATTCGGAGTATACCTAGAGCAGAAAATATGCAAGCTGGCATCTTAGAAAAAGCTGCAGCCGGAGCTATGGACATACCCGAAGAAGCTTTTTATGAAGAACTTAGTACACCTTCGGTGCCACAAATTCCTGCTGCGGAAGTCCTTTGCATTCCAAGTACAGATTGGCGAAGTTCAATCATGGAAGTGTTGCAAGGAGAGGCAAATATGTCCGAAGGGTCACAACTTTTGAGGTTAAGGCTTAGAACTCGGAATTATCAAATAATCAACGGTATTTTGTACAAGGCCGGAGTATGTTCCCCTCTGCTCCGATGTATATCTCAAGCCGAAGGTCAATAAATTCTTCGAGAAATTCATGAAGGACTTTGTGGTAGCCATCTGGCCCCTCGAGCTTTGGCAGGAAAAACACTTCGCCAGGGGCTTTATTGGCCTACAATAGTAGCTGATGCGGAGAGCTTGGTCCGCACTTGCCAAGGATGTCAGTGGATGGGACGAAGGAGTCATCGCCCACCAACAGCCCTTCAAGTCATTGCTCCAGTATGGCCCATGGCCAGATGGGGCATGGATCTTACTGGTCCCTTCCCAGCAGCAAAAGGAAATTTGAAGTTCGCAGTGGTAGCAATTGAATACTTTTCAAAGTGGGTCGAAGCAGAGCCCCTAACAGCTATCACTTCGAACAATGTACAGAAATTTTTCTAGAAGAATATCATTTGCCGGTTCGGAGTGCCTAGACAACTCACAGTTGACAATGGAACAAAATTCGACGCAGAACCTTTCAAGAAATTTTGCGAAGATCTAGGCATCCAGCTATGCTTTGCTACAGTAAGACACCCTCAGTCTAATGGAGCTGTAGAAAGAGCCAATGGTAACATTTTGTCAGGGCTAAATCGAAGGATAGTAGGATTGTCAAAAGGACTCTAGACCGAAGAACTTCCGAAGATTTTGTGGTCCATTCGGACCAATCAAACGAGGTCCACAGGTTTCACTCCATTCAGACTATTATTCGGAGATGAAGCTATGACACCAACAGAGCTCAAAGGAGGATCACTTCGCAGCACCGAACCGGAAAAAGAAGGAGAAAGACAAGCTTCACTGGATTTAATAGAAGAGACAAGACTTCGAGCTGTGGCAAATTTGTCAAAATATCAGCAGCAGACGAAGGCTTGGTTCGACCCGAAGGTTAAGATTAATGAACTTAGGCCGGGTCATCTCGTTTTGCGAAGTATCATAGCACCAGGAAAATTAGGAAATAAATGGAAAGGCCCATACTTAATTGTTCGCTCACGGCGTCCTGGTTCTTTTAAATTAGCAAATTTGGAAGGTGAAGAGTTAGCGCATACATGGCATCCGGAGCACCTAAAGTGATACTTCGCATAAGGGCTCCTTGTAATCATTTGTAAGCACGTTCCGAATTAATAAAGCATATGGTTCAGATAATGCCTATCCCTCATAAACTTCCCACATCCGAGTGGACGCACTGGAATAGCGGAGTTGACCGAGAGGGAAGTGTTATTAATTTGAATCATATTTTCGGACTTCGAACCACTGGTCCGAAGTTTCCGAGGTGGTGGGCTGACATAATCCGGAGTCCAAGCCACCGGCTTGTAGGCATCCGTAAAAGAGCCCGAGACCACACAATGCGGAGTCCAAGCCAACGACTGGAAGACATTCGTAAAAAGAGTCCAAGGAGACCAAATGATGCAGAGCCCAAGCCACCGGCTTGTAGGCATCCGTAAAAAGAGTCCAAAGAGACCACTGTGAACTCCAAACCACTGGTTTGACTGAATTCGCAAAAAGAGCCGAAGGAGGCCAAAACAAAATAGAGTTTGAGCCAGGAGCTTCGAATTTCTGTTAAGAAAGTCCAAAGTGATAAATCATGTGGGACACTAAAGTGTCCGGAAAGTTGTCCAAAGTGATTTCTTTCAAAAACATAAGGTACAAATTACCAGATTTCAGACTACAAATAGTCGAAGACATTTTATAAGATTTTAATCAATCTTTAAATTGCTGAGGGGCTTCGAACCCCAAAAAATTGTACTCCTAAGTTTTTCTTTGCGCCTAACCATCTTTGAATACAGTTCGAAGTTGCTCACGCCCAAAGAGGGGCTAGTAAATAGGGAGACAATTTTAAATCGATATTTATTATTCGAACAAATATGATTACATCATGAAAAATTGGTATCTATACCAAGAAGGAATCGAAGACCTCTTCGATCTATAGAGCTAGGGTTGGAACGACTAGTTCCAGAGCTGGGAGTTCTAACAACTTTGCGTTTAACTCTCCTACCTCCCTTCGAAGCTCTAAAGTCTTTTTGTTCTTGTTGAAGCTCGGCCCAAGTTCAGAGTCGTTCGGGGCTCCTTTTCCAGCTTCCAAGTTCTTCAGGCTTTTTACCTTGAGCTTCATCTTCGTCTTCGGACCATACAATGTCTTCGGAAGATGAAGTTTCTAAGTTAACTTCTTTTTCTTCCTCTTTAATACAAGATAGTATGTGTTTGCTTACTTCGGGTGTAATCGCTCCGGAGCTATTTCGAGGAACTAAAAATCGAGGATGCTTGTGAAGTTTTAAGATATCGAAGGTAGCCCATAGTAAGTGGAGTTCGTCGTTAACGTCTAACACTTCGACATCTTCCATATGAGGCAAAGCCTAAAAATATGATAAGCAAATTTTCATTCATAAATGTACAAAAGCATAATGCTTTACATAGTCGAAGATCCTAAGATAATTCTAAACCTGCGGGTTTGGCGGGGGCTGACTGCTCGAAGCTTGGGACCGAGCTTGCTTCTGGCGTTGCCCTTCGTCAATCCAAGCCTTGATCGTCGAGCGACCTTCGGCCCTCCATGAAGCTTGAAAGGCTTGCCAAGCAGCGGCCACACCTTCGGAAGGAGTAAGGAGCTGGTTGTCGTCAAAGGTAATGGGAGCCGCCCCTGCGCTCGGAGTTATCGATTGGCCCAAATCTTCGTAGTAATGAAGTATGCTGATAGCAGCCACTTGTCCGGAGATTTCTTCGTACCGAATGCCTGCTGTCTTCATTTGCTTCGCTGCTCCTTGGATCCTCTTCAACCGTCGCAGCAGGGAGATGTTGTCATCTGAAGGAAGCATCCCAATAGTACCGAAGTACTCCAGAACGCCTAGCAGTTGGTCCATGACCTCCGCAGCTACCTTCTCCGACTTCAGCTTATCTTCAATTAAGGCATCCTTCGTCGAAGTTAATTCTCTTACTACTCCAGAAAGCCTAGCTGCCTCCGTAGCTAAAGAATTCTTCTGATTGAGTAGCTGGCTGGCTTCTTCGGCAGCTTTGGCTTTTTCTTCTTGAAGCCTAACAAGCTCAGCTCCTGCCGTAGCGTGCTCCGCTCGCATCTTTTCAATTTCTGCTCGAAGCACAATTTGTTCTACTTCGAGCTCTTTGTTCACAGCCTCCAAACTTTGTCTGGCCCTGCGCTCCGTTGAAACCATGTTGTCCAAGTGGGCCACCCGACCTTCGGAGATAGTAAGCTTTCGTTGAAGAGTTGTATTTTCCTCTCAAAGACGAAGGCTTCCACGTTCATTTGAGATATTCGCAGCTCGGGCCAAGACTGTTTGCTGTGAAGAGAAAAAAACCAAGGTGAGAAATTATTTGTATATAAGTTTGACTCTGTTTTGCAGATACTTCGTACCTGGTATGCTGCACGTTCCATGGCAGTGTTAAGCTCTGAACTTTCCGCCTCGCTTAAGATGGCCACCAAGTCCGTCTCCCCCACTTCGCGGCTAGCTCGATCCAAAGGCTCAAGTCCGAAATCCAGTTCTTCGCTCCAAGAAAGGAGCTAGAAGAGGGATCATGCTCAAGGCTTGCCGGTCATCTTCGTTTGATGAAGGCCCGGAGTACTGAGCCGTATTTTTCGGAGCTCTGGCAGATTGGCCCCCCTCCGTAGATTGGCTTTTGTCTGTTGATTCAGACGGAGTTGATCCTGAGCTCGGAGCAGGGAGGTGGTCCATCTTGCCTTTGCCTTTTCTAGGTCCCATTTGAGTGGCTCCTGGAATTGGCTCCGAAGCTGTCGAAGGTCTAGGAATTATATCCTCGGGACGGACCTCTTCCACGGGAGTGGATCCTGTTAAAACAAAGGTATTATACATTGTATAATTTCGCAGAAAAAAAGAACAAAAGGATTATGCGAAGTTTACCTTCGACATTTTGGCGACGGGTGAGCATTTGGCTGCTCAGCGGGTCGAAGGCTACTCCAAAGTCTTCGTCAGAGTCAGCAGTCAAATCTTCGACTGTTGGAGCATCCTTGGGAGCAGCCGTTGTTACTTCACCCAGAATCGAAGCTGCAACAACTTCGACTTCGCTTTCATCTACAGGGGCTCCGTCTTGCGATAAATTTTCTTGAGCAGCCGGAGTCCTCACTTGCTCAAGGTTCTCTTGAGACTCCGGCACATTCGCAGCTTCATCAATATGTGCATCTCTTTGGACTGCATCTTTGTCGATCAGGTCGACAAGCATCCTACCTTCATCCTCCAAGGAATCGGAGACTGAAGCTCTTGGGCTCGAAGGTGCAGGAACTCTTGGCTTTCGAGCCACCTTCTTTAGCGGAGTCTTGGCAGAGCTCGAAGCTCCAACTTCGGCTTTTCTCTTTTTGGGCCCTTTCTCCGAAGGCACCCAATCCAGAAGAGGGAGCGGAACAACTTCGAGTAGTCCCCATACTCGGTTTGACCGTTCCCAAGTACCAACCAATTTGATTCTCCATTCCTTTTCGGTCGGAGTTGGCACGCCCAGAATCTTCTCCGAAGCTCGTACAATCTGCTCCAAAGTTATAGGGGCTGAAGAGGCTAGAAAATGAGTTAAGTTGGTTATTCCTTTGAATAAATATACATGATATATGTTGTTTTCGAAGTTACCTGCAGGGCTCAAAGTCGAAGAAATTTTGCGAAGACCGCCCTCTGAATCTTCCTAAAAGGTTATCGGCCAGTTGGCCATCAGAGGAGGGATTTGAAGCCCGAGGAATTCTTCGGCTAAGTCCCGCATACTCAGGCGGTGACTGATTTTTTGGAGCAGGCTGAGGCGAGCTTCGAGCTGGCCCGGATCCGGATGCACAAGAGCTTCCTTTCGAAAGTTGATATCTTGTAAGGGTCCTGCTAGGCGACTGCTCGCTCCAACTTCGGCATAAAACCATTTCAGGATCCAGTCTGTATACCATCTGGCATTGATAGCCTTAGTGGGAAACCGGAGAGCATACTCGTTCTGAAGCCTGAAGTTGATGCTTCCGAAGGCCACTACCATTTTCTCACCTCCGGGGCCTACGAAGGTCTTCGGTTGGCACGAAGCTCTGTGCAGTGCTGCGAAGATCTCTGCCCTTCCCTCACAACCCTCGGCTCGCAACACCCATTCGAAGATGGCAAGATGTGCTACAGCATTCGGAGAGAGTTGGGGGAGAGTAACGTGGAATAAGTCCAATACCTCCGCTAAGAAGTCGACTGCCGGAAGCCCCAAGCCAGCTTTGAAGAAGGCTTCGAAGACGACCACTTCTCCGGGTCTTGGCGACAGAATGATCTCTTTCCCAGGTTTACGAATCATGACTCTCGAACT
Source organism: Zizania palustris (assembly GCA_019279435.1). Taxonomy (NCBI): domain Eukaryota; kingdom Viridiplantae; phylum Streptophyta; class Magnoliopsida; order Poales; family Poaceae; genus Zizania; species Zizania palustris. The sequence goes on along the minus strand of JAAALK010000283.1, from coordinate 115,335,868 downwards.
AATTTTTCCTTCTATTGCGGCCGCAAGTGACTCTCTTTTGCAGGTTGAAGGCCCCAATTGAAAGGATTGATCTGTGTACTTCGTTGTTGCCGGAAAAAGGTCTTGAGGGCCGACATTTTGGGGATTTCTCCCCGGCGCCGCCATTGTTGCCATTGCTGGTGTCGGAGTCGCCACCGCCAATGTTGCAGCCGCTGCTGCTGCCGCAGCCTGCTGCCGGGCCAAGGTTGAAGCTGCTCCAAGACCCTTGAAACTAGTTTTCGCCATTGGATCTCACAGATTGCTTGAGAAGTAAAATGGAGGCTAGGGCTTGATTGATGGTTTGTTTGCACGAAAGCGGTGGAAAGGTACTCGAGAAGGGTCTGGGCCCTCTATTTATAGCCCAGACCCCGATTTTTTACCGTTTTCCTATGTCGTTTCGCATTCTTAACTGTTACTTTGTTGCGGAATTAACGTGTCACGTAACTTCCGTTAGAAGAAAGAAGCCAACGGCTATTTCTTTCAAGTCTAAAAAGACTTTTTGGCTTCTCGAGTTAGTTCTGAGATGGTTCGAATGTAATTGTCTTAGAATCTGATTCGAAGTTTAGCATCTCCATGCATTTCGGAGATGGATTAAAATCTGCTAACCCCTACACATGATTATTTTTCTTGCGTATACTGCTCTCCTAACTTTACAGATTTAGCGGAGAAGCGTATTCGAGGGGCTACTGTTGGGGGAAAATATTCCATCTTCAGGGTTATTGCAGTAACAGGACAAAGGTTGGTGATTAAGTCCAAGATTTCCAGCATATGACTTCGGGAATGCATTGAATCAAGTTCGAAGTATGATGACGGACTCTAATTCAGAGTATATCTTCGAATTTGGACTCTTCCGAGAGCTTCTTTACCAGCTAAGATAGAAGACTTATCTTCTTTCTCATTAGATTAGTCTTTTACCATTTTATCCCTATTAAGGGTACCGAATAGTTTCCACTATGTCGGTTGTAATAGAGGGGTAAAAGGGTCTTTTCCTTAAATGTTTGGGCCTATAAATACCCCCTGTTTTACCCTGTAATAGGGACCGAATACAAGTTATTCAATACACACTTTAGAACTATTTTAAGCTATTATCCTTTCGGAGGCTTGGAATAGTTTACTTCACAAACACTTCGTTTGTTAGTTTCTAATCTTCAAAAACCTGTTAGCGTAATCTTTTATGCCAACATTACCCAATCAATATAATTTTTTTGAGAAGCATCATTTGACTGTGTCTTACTCCCCTGCCCCTCCTTGTGGGTGGGGGACCATCCACAATGTGATAGGGTCCATCAGACACAATGATTGGTATAACAACCTGATGCTTCGAATAATACATGGTAATCATAATCTACTCTTTCGTAGAGTTCTTCGAACTGTACGTTCGTATTGCAATATTTATAAATTTTGGAACTAAGTTTATTCTTGTAAGGTCTGATAATAGTCACTTTAGGACTTAAGAAGTGTTTCATTTGGCCGGAGCCTAGAAACCTTATTGCTTGGTCGCCTACGACTCTTTTACAGATGCTTCAAACCCGTAGGGTCGGAAATCTGTTCTTTTAATGTCCTTAGACTCTTCTACGGATCATAACAAGCCGAAGACTGGAATCCGTAGGCTTTGGCCACCTTCGGCTCTTTTATAGATGCTTCGAACCCGTAGGGCCAGAAATCTATTCTTTTAAAGTCCTTAGACTCTTCTACAGATCCTAACAATCCAGAGCCTGGAATCCATAGGCTTTGGCCACCTTCGGCTCTTTTACAAATGCTTCAAACCCATAGAGTTGGAAATCTGCTCTTTTAAAGTCCTTAGACTCTTCTACAGATCCTAACAAGTCGGAGCCTGGAATCCATATGCTTTGGCCACCTACGACTCTTTTACAGATGCTTAGAAACCGTAGGGCCGGAAATTTGTTCTTTTAAAGTCCTTAGACTCTTCTACGGATCCTAACAAGTCAGAGCCTAGAATCCGTAGGCTTTGGCCACCTTCGGCTCTTTTACAGAATCCTTGAACTGATGGTTCAAAGGCCGTTTACTGGGTTCCGATGAAAGATGCTTACCTCCGCAAGCATCTTCGTTCCCCTGATGCATCCACCAGGGGTAAGGAATATTTGAAGAGTAAGCATAATTCAAACCTCCATCTTTATTTATCTTAGAAAAGTACTTTACAATCGATTACAAGGAGCCCCTAAGCGTAATAATGCTTAAGGTGCTCCCCATGCCATGCATGTTTTAACTATTCCCCCTATAAATTAGCTAATTTAAAAGATCCGGGGCGCCCTGAGCGTAGGATAATATATGGTCCTTCCCATTTGTTTCCTAGCTTCCCCGGAGCAATTACACTTCGCAGCACCAGGTGACCTGGTCTAAGTTCATTCACTTTTATCTTCGGGTCATACCATGCCTTTGTTTGGTATTATTACTTCATCAGATTGGTAATAGCTCGAAGCCTTGTTTCTTATGACAAGTTCATCAAAGTGTTCCTTTCATTATCATCACCAAGCTCCGTTACGCGAAGGGATCCACCTTTAAGCTCCGTGGGAGTCATGGCCTCATCTCCGAATAATAGTCTGAATGGGGTGAAACCTGTGGACCTAGCTTGAGTGGTCCGAATGGACCATAAAATCTTAGGAAGCTCTTCAGTCCACAACCCCTTTGCCAGCCCAACAATCCTTCGATGTCATCTTGGTGGAGATGCACCCGATAGGCCAGCGATGAACGGTTGAAGACGTGTTGTTTCACCTCACCCCACCATCGGCATAAGGTTAGGGAAGTCACCAGGTAGATGGTCCAAGAAGCAAGGACCCCGATACGAATCCCTGATGGGGGATTGGTCCCGATCTTCCGCTAGGTAATGGATAACTTGGATTGGTGGAGAATCTCGACGTTGGAGATCCAAGGCTCCGGTCCGGCGGATCAAAACCTTGCAATCGTTACACCACTGTCTCCGTTGGTTATCAACCACGCAGGACGCGATTGACCTCGCCACGAAGGCTAATTCCTGCAAGCGAACCCAAGAACACAAGCAAGAATAGGAAGGATACAAGTCGAATGCCAAATCATAGACAAACGATGAAAAGGTGAGGTTTCACAAACGCCTATGCAGTAGCCAATCGGTCCGGTGCAAGGGGCGGGATCTAAACACACAAGTGTAGATGCAAACAAAGCAAAACCTAACCCTAGAGGCGGCTGGCATGAGTATATAAGGCGTGGGCAGCCTGTGGAAGGCGTACAGACTCGGGCTGTGGGCTAGAATACGTACAGACTCGGACTATGGGCCAACACGGCCCAATTCTGTCATGCAGGACTGTTTTAAACACACAGGTCGACTCGAGACTCCAAATGAGACGAAACCAACTGCAAACGATCCGTCTTCTCCTCAGCTTTCCAAAAAGTCCAAAAACGCGCCAATCGGACTTCGTATGAGGAAGTTATGCCCATTTTGGTGCATGGTGGTCGATGTAGTCCGAACCAGCGAATTCTTGACTTTAAATCATCCGTGCGACTCCGTCTTCAACTCCAACTCTTCTATTCCATCTCCCATGTTCCTAAGCAACAAAATATCACTAGTATTCAGTAGCATCCCGTCCAAACAAATATTAACATAGTTGCTAAGGAAAGAATTAACCTCATGGTTCAAGCGATGGGCACGGGCGCGTGTGATTGGTCCTTGTAATTGAATTGTAGGTGGAGGCTCCATGTGTGTATCATGTGAAGTGATGTCCTCATCTTGTAGCGCCCCGATTTATCAAAATCGAGACATTATTGAATTTCATAAGAAAAACAATAATACAAGAGGTTCATCATGCGACAACGTACATACGGCAATATTCATGGTACGCAGACCATATTTATTACATCAAAGTCTTGGTAAAAACAGTAATAAAGATAATTAAAACTCTGCATGACGAACATCTTCTTCAGGATCTTTCTTCTCGACTGGGTCGCTACTCTAGACCGTGTTCATAGTAAGCATCCTCTGTGGGGTCCAACGGGTATGAGTACAAAAAGTACTCAACAAGCCACCGCAAATGCAAGTAATAATGCAGGATAATAAACAAAGAAGGGTAATGGCTAACATTGCGGAAAAGTACAGTTTCAGTTATTGCATTTAGAGTAGTCACATTTTAATCATGCGGAAAAGTAAACATGAACATCAACAACATCAACTAACTCGAGGAGTACGTTTTACCTCCTCGCACAACAGTCCTTACATGTCAATCCATCATGCACATACATATTCAAAGTAATCTAACTGGGGGATGTCACGCAACCCGCCCTTGACCGTGGGCTCGGCTTTTCGAAAAGATTTATGACTTTGATCAGAGATGTACTACTGTACCCACAAGGCACGCACTCATCCCAAACGAGATGACCCATACCACGGGAACTCATGCCAAAACCTTGGCATGAAATGCTCCAAGCGATAACCACCCGCTCTTGGTTTCGCCGGCGCGCCGGGCCGCATCCCGGCTAACGTCGCACCCCCTTTTGCGCCGCATTGGTACAAGTCACCCGCAGGTGCTACTTGACCCATCTCCAAATGGTGGCCTCGGTTTGGAGCAATCCATACCTTAGTTAGGACTTACCCACTAGACTTGTGGTTAGTACGGAAGTGTATTGCAACGCATCCCTCAGACCGGTCCTTATAGTGCCCCGGGTGCTACCGACCAATGCCCTAGCTTGCACCCGGAACCCACCATGCATTCACTCACAACCACAACTCCAACACCAACAGAATTCCATAGATAAGAAACAATGGGGATCATATAATAGAACCAGGTACTACGACTCATTTTTATCCTATAGCGATCGTGTCGATACATTGGACACTAGCTAATAACATTTATCATATGGTGACAAGGAGTTTAGGCTAGAGAGCATGGCTTGGGTTGCACATCAAGGTCGGGGGGTCCTAAATAAATATATTGTAAGGGTTCATTGGACTAATGCATATATAGCCTATGTGTTTTAGCGATAGTTTAATCAAACATGGGTTCAATATGCTCAAAAGATTGGTTTGGTGACTTGCCTTGTTCAGCAAAAGGCGAGGGAGGGACTTCCGGGAAGTATTCCGGCTCCTCGGTGATGTCGTAGTCTTTTCAATATAATAAAGTAAAATAAAAAGAACACAATATTCAATCAAACAATATAACATTACATGATAAGCACATAAGTTAAAGTTGGTTTGATTAGGAATAAGATAAATTCAATTGTTAAGGTTCTGAGATTTATTTCATAATAAATTTTTAAGGAATTAAAATGAAAAGTTGTCCTTTTTAGAAAGGGTGTTTAAATGTGATTATTGTCATATTAAGTTTCCTAATAAACTTTTAAATGAAAAGTTCATGTTAGTTTAATGGTTTTCAGCACATGGACAGAAAGGAAATAAATATAAATTTTTCTGAAGTTTAAATATTTGAATTTGTATTTTAACCCTAAAGGCATTTGAATATTCATTTGAATAAACATGAAATGTCCAAAGTAAACCTACTGTTTTTATTGCATAATCATGTAGAGAATAATATTATGAATTTTCTGAAATTGGAATGACAATTTTTAGAGTTCAAATGCGCCAGATATGAATTTTACAAGTTTTAAACCTTTTCTAGAATTTATTTTCAAATTTAAAACGCCTCGGGTCCACGGTGAACCCGCGCACTGTGCGCGTGCGCCGGATCGATCTGGACCGCTGGATCCAGATCCAACGCGCGCGGGCGAGGCAGGGTGTGTAAGTTGACATGGACGGTTGTGATTAAAACATCGAACTGGTACGCGATGAACGGCTTAGATGTGATGCGGGGTTTTAAAACTAACGGACGGCTGAGATTATAACGTACCCCTTCGCTGAGATCTAACGGATCCGATTAAATGACACGCGGGAATTAATCGTAACCGTCGGATCCAGATCGCGCGGTCGCGCGTGAATCCGACATGGCACGGGTACTCAGCCCGTGCCGGTCATCTTCTCCGGCGACGGCGAGCGGGCCAGGGGCCACGGCGAGCGATGGCGGTCGAAGCTAAGGCCTAAAATGGAAAGAGGGTGTTACGGGGATCACGAGGGTACCCTTGCGGCGAAGAAAGGTCGACGGAGCGAGGCCGGCGACGAGCGGAGGCGGCGAAGGTGTTCGGGTCCTTGGCGGCGACGGCGATCCGGCGAGGTTCGTCGACGATGGAGTGGTCGGGTGCGCGCGCGAGGGGAGGCAATCGGCGCCGACAGGTGGGGTCGGGTTGTCAGCCTAAGGCGCGCGAGGTAACGGGCTGGGCCGGCCAAGAGAGAGAGAAGGGAGGGGAGGGAGCCCATTACTGTTTGAAAATACTTTCTGATTAAAAATAATTGCAGAAATTGATTTAAAATAATAGGGCTACTTCCAAGGTTGATAAAAATTTATAAAAATCCTCAAAAATATTTCTTGGCTTTAGGAGTTTATACAAAAATTTTCAGCCCCTGGTTTGGTCATTAACTCTATGATGTAGTTCAAAAGGCTATAAAAAGGGTATTAAAGGTATTTTCAGAAATATAAAATTCAGGAAATTGAATTAAATAATATTTTTATCATTTTGGAAATTTGGGGTTTTACAAACCTATCCCCCTTACAAAGAATCTCGTCCTCGAGATTGGAACGTTACTCGAATAACTCGGGGTATTGGGCTTTTAGTTCGTCTTCCTTTTCCCAAGTCGCTTCTTCGGCGGGATGGTTGTTCCATTGAACCTTGCAGAAGCGAACGACACGACTTCTGGTTACTCTTTCCTTGGTTTCCAAGACCTTGATGGGTTTCTCTATGTAGGTCAAGTCTTCCTGGACGTTGAGCTGCAGAAGATCGGCTTGCTCGGTGGGTACGCGAAGGCACCTCTTCAGCTGAGAGACGTGGAATACATCGTGAACTCCTGCCAAGGATGGAGGCAGTTCAAGTTGATATGCCACTTCTCCTTGTCGTCGGAGGATCTGAAAAGGTCCGATGTAGCGGGGTGCTAGCTTGCCTTTCATGTTGAACCTTTGAGTGCCACGGAGGGGAGTGACTCGGAGATAGACATAATCGCACTCCTCAAAGGCTAGGTCTCTTCGACGGTTGTCGGCATAGCTCTTCTGCCGGGATTGGGCTGCCTTCAATCGGTCTCTTATGATCTTGACCTTCTCTTCAGCTTCTCTTAATAGATCGGTCCCAAACAGTTGTGACTCTCCGGTTTGATCCCAGAGCAACGGCGTTCTACACTTACGTTCGTAGAGTGCTTCGAACGGGGACATTTGTAGGTTGGCTTGATAGCTGTTGTTGTAGGAGAACTCCGCATATGGTAAGTTCTTGTCCCACATTCCGCCAAAGTCTAGAGCACAAGCTCTAAGCATATCTTCCAATATCTAGTTGACCCTTTCGGTTTGACCGTCGGTCTATGGATGATAGGCGGTGCTAAAGTTCAGCCGGGTGCCGAGTTCCTCTTGAAGGTTCTTCCAAAACTTGGAGGTAAACTGACTACCGCGGTCAGATACAATCTTCTTAGGAACTCCGTGAAGGCACACGATCCGGGTCATATACAATTCAGCCAACTTGGCGATGGTGTAAGTTGTCTTGACCGGAACGAAGTGAGCTACCTTGGTGAGTTGGTCGACGATCACCCAGATAGAATCGTGACCAGCTTGGGTCCTGGGCAGTCCCGTGATGAAGTCCATTCCTATCTCTTCCCACTTCCATTCAGGGACCTTGAGAGGTTGAAGAAGTCCGGTAGGCCTCTGATGCTTTGCCTTGACTCACCGGCATGTGTCGCACTTGGCCACATACTCAGCTATTTCTCTCTTCATGTTGACCCACCAATATTTTTCCTTCAGGTCTTGATACATCTTTGTACTCCCGGGATGGATGGAGTATAGAGTATCATGGGCTTCTTGAAGGATGAGGGTCTTCAACTCAGGTTTGTCGGGTACGTAGATCCGGATTCCGAACCAGATGGTACCATGCTCGTCCTCGGAAAATCCGGGGGCTTTACCCTTCCTCATGTTCTGCTGGATCTCCAGGATGTCCAGGTCTTCCTTCTGCTTCTCTCGGATCTGGTCTATTAAGACAGGCCGAGACTCCAAGGCAGCGAGGTATGCTCGAGTGGTGATCCCTAGGTTTAGCCTTTCCATCTCCTTGTAAAGTAAAGGAGCTTGGTCCTGAATCATGATGGCATTGCAGTACCCTTTTCGACTAAGGGCGTCTGCCACCACATTCACTTTGCCCGGATGATAATGGATGCCCAAGTCGTAATCCTTGATCAGTTCCAACCATCTCCTTTGCCTGAGATTCAGATCTGGTTGGGTGAATATGTACTTGAGGCTCTTGTGGTCGGTGAAGACCTCACACCGATTCCCCACAAGGTAATGTCTCCATATCTTCAAGGCATGAACCACGGTTGTTAATTCCAGGTCGTGGGTCGGGTAGTTCAGCTCATGCGGTCTCAGTTGCCGGGAGGCGTAGGATATCACTTTCCCTTCTTGCATTAAGACGCATCCCAATCCTTGATGAGAGGCATCACTATAGACGTGGAAGTCTTTCCGGATGTCTGGCAGAGTCAGAATAGGGGCTGACACTAGTTTCTTCTTGAGGGTCTGGAAGCTTTCTTCGCAGTCGGGGGTCCATTCAAACTTCACTTCCTTCTGCAAAAGTCTGGTCATAGGCTTGGCGATCTTGGAAAAATTCTCGATGAACCGGCGGTAGTATCTAGCCAATCCGAGAAAACTCCGGATCTCGGTCACGGTCGTGGGCTGCAGCCAGTTGGTTACTGCTTCAACGGTGGTTGGGTCTACTGCTATTCCTCCGGCAGATATAACGTGGCCGAGGAACTTCACCTCAGATGACCAAAATTCGCATTTGCTGTATTTGGCGTACAGTTGCTGCTCCCTTAGCTTTCCGAGGGTCAGACGGAGGTGAGTCTCGTGTTCTTCCTTGGTCTTGGAGTAAACGAGGATATCGTCGATGAATACCACGATGAACTTATCCAAGAACTCCATGAATACATTGTTCATCATGTTCATGAAGAAGGCTGGGGCATTCGTGAGTCCGAACGACATCACGGTGTACTCATAGAGTCCATAGTGGGAGGTGAAGGCAGTCTTGGGTATGTCTTCTTCTCTAATCCTCAATTGGTGATAACCTGACTTGAGGTCAATCTTGGAAAACACCGAGGATCCTTTCAGCTGATCGAACAGGTCGTCGATCCGAGGCAATGGGTACTTGTTCTTGATGGTTACGTCGTTTAGGGCTCTATAGTCCACGCACATCCTCTTGGTCTTGTCCTTCTTCATGGCAAATATAACCGGTGCACCCTAGGGTGAGGTACTCGGTCGGATGTACCCTTTCTGCTCTAGGTCTTTGATGTTGCTATTGACTTCGGCTAGCTCATTAGCGGCCATCCGGTATGGGAGCTTGGAGATTGGAGTGGTCCCGGGGGCAAGCTCGATTCGGAATTCGATGTCCCGTTTGGGAGGCATTCCGGGTAGGTCTTCAGGGAAGACGTCCGCGAACTCCTTGACTATGGGTACCTCTTCAAGAGCTATCGAGCGAAGGGATGCTCCGAGTGGTTTGCGACGGGTCATTCGAAAGGTGACGGCTGCGCCTTCAGGGTTGGTCACTGTGACGGACTTGTTGGCATAGTCGATCACTCCCTTGTGCTTCATCAACCAATCCATCCCTAGTATGAGGTTGAGTCCGGTGCATTTTATGAGGACTGGCTCGGCCCGAAACAACACTCCTTGGATGTCGATCCGAACCTTAGGGCTGCATAAGCGGGCTAAGGTCCTATTGCCGGGAGTGGCAATAACCATGGGGATGGGTAGAGGGAGTATGTCCAGTTCGTTGGTCTTCACGAAATCTTCAGAGACGAAGGAGTGTGTTGCTCCAGAGTCAAATAATATTACGGCCGGTACGGAATTCACAGTAAACGTACCGAGCACGACTTCAGGAGCCTGCTGAGCTTCCTCCGCGCTGATGTGGTTGACGCGGGCACGAACCGCCTGGTTGGGTGCCGCGCCTTGGGGCTGCTTGGGGTGAGGACACTGGTGCGAATAGTGCCCTTCCTTGCGGCAGTTGAAGCAGACGACTGGCCTCCCTTGGCGATCCTTCAAGATTGGGGCCTTGGCAGCTGGTGTCGGCTGAGCGGCCGGAGCTGGTGGAGCGGGGCGAGGATGCCTGGCGTTGGATCCATCGGCGGCGTGAGGTGGCCTGTAGGCGGGCCGAGGATGGTAGGCGGGCGCTGGTGGCGGAGGGACGAAGCGGGGCCTCTGAGAGTTCGCCTGCTGGTGCTTGAAGGCGATCATCTTCCTCTTCTTGAGGTCCAGCCTGTTTTGCTCAGTCTCTTGGATGAGCGCTTTGTTGACTAGTCATTGGAAGTCGACGTAGTCGGTGGCGACGAGCTGGATGGACAGCTCATCCTTAAGTCCCCGGAGGAACTTGGCTTGGCGGAGGGCGTCGGTGCGCACTTCCTCTGGTGTGTAGCGAGCGAGGCGATTGAACTCATGGAGGTACTCTATGACGGTCGGGTTGCCTTGTTGCAGGTCGCGAAACTCCTGCTGTTTCACCGCGATGACTCCGGCGGGGACGTGGGCGGCACGGAAGGCGATGGTGAACTCCGCCCAGGTCACCACGTGGTACTCTGGCTGGGACTCACGATAGTTGTCCCACCATTCAGCGGCGGGACCTTGGAGCTGGTGAGTGGCGAAGGCCACTCGCTCCCGGTCGGTGCAGGGGAGGAGGTCAAGCTTCTTTCCGATGGTACGAAGCCAATCTCCGGCCTCCATCGGGTTGGTGGTACTTGAGAAGATGGGCGGACGCACACGCAGAAACTCCGAGAGTTGTGGAGCGGGTGCGGGTGCTGGTGCGCGAGGGGCAGGTTCGAGGTTCCCCGTTCTGCAGTCGGTCCAACTGAGCTTGTTGGTGCTGCATCTGTGTGAGGAGGGCGGTGATCAGTTGGTTCTGATTCGCCATCATCTCCGCCAAATTGGGGTGGTTGGCCGAGGGCGACCCAGACTGACGCGGGCTCGTTGCACCCCAGTTGGGTACAACACCCTCGGGCGCATCACGGCTTCCTCCTGCTCCGTTGTTGGAGCCGGTGTTCTGGTGGTCGGCCATCTTCTGAATTCATAAGGTTATAAGGCAAAAAGATGACAACACAATTAACGAGAATAGTTTATGCATATATAAATCAAGTGGTAAAATGTTCATTACAATCAAGTTCTTATTCTACCCACAACACACTCGTCGTGGGTAGCACCACATACAAAATTATGCTTTTTATTTAAATAGCGACTCCTAACGCCTACTCGCCACCGGAGGCGGTCTCCGTGCTCTCAGAACCACGAGTATGCGGCTCTAGAGGGATGGTGGGTTCGAGAAAGTTCTCGATGATGGAGTCGGAGACGAGGCCGGGGCGCGGTGCAGGGGCGCTGGTGGAGGGTCTGGCGGGGGAGGGTCGTGGCGGGATCCTCTTGGGGTGAGGGAGGGGCTCACGGATGGGCTTCTTCCTCCTCGGAAGAAGAGGAACCATCTCCGCAATATCCTTCTACAGCTGCATGATCTTGCGCTGCAGCTCGCCGTTCTGTTGGATCAAGTTCTTCGTTTCTTCACGAAGGAACTCAACCGCCTCATAGTGCTCATCGGCGTCGAGCACTGCCTCGGTATGGAGGTCGTCCATAGACTGCAGAAGACGCGACTGCCGGGCCATGACCGGATCACGCACGGAGTGAACTCCGAGGTAGATGCTACGGTGGGCTCCGGGAGTACGCTTCGGCACGAGCCGGAAGGACAAGTTCTGAAGACGATCATCGTAGATCATCCTCAGCTCCATGAGGGCCTGGAGAGCGACTCGTTGGCACGCGACGTCGAAAGTCGGGCCTCCAAGTGCTGTGGTGTAGGGCGGCAGGTGTTCTCCGGAGCCGTGGACGGTGAGGGAGACGTCGCAAGGCCCGGCGAACTCGTCGGGGTACACTCCTTGGAATTCGGGTTCGAAGAGGAACCCGAGGAAGGTGAGCATCATACGGAGCTCCCGGACGAAGCCCTCGTAGTGGCGGCAGTAGCTGTGGACTTGGTAGACAGGCATCTACAAAACAGCAAGTTGAATAAAAGTGAGGAGAGGAACAAAGTTTATAAAGTAGATTTTCGAGAAATAATTTCCTGTGGCTAATGGCTAGGCGGGTCTGTTTGGCTTCCTACAGTCAAGTCAGCTCTGATACCATCTTGTAGCGCCCCGATTTATCAAAATCGAGACATTATTGAATTTCATAAGAAAAACAATAATACAAGAGGTTCATCATGCGACAACGTACATACGGCAATATTCATGGTACGCAGACCATATTTATTACATCAAAGTCTTGGTACAAACAGTAATAAAGATAATTAAAACTCTGCATGACGAACATCTTCTTCAGGATCTTTCTTCTCGACTGGGTCGCTACTCTAGACCGTGTTCATAGTAAGCATCCTCTCTGGGGTCCAACGGGTATGAATACAAAAAGTACTCAACAAGCCACCGCAAATGCAAGTAATAATGCAGGATAATAAACAAAGAAGGGTAATGGCTAACATTGCGGAAAAGTACAGTTTCAGTTATTGCATTTAGAGTAGTCACATTTTAATCATGCGGAAAAGTAAACATGAACATCAACAACATCAACTAACTCGAGGAGTACGTTTTACCTCCTCGCACAACAGTCCTTACATGTCAATCCATCATGCACATACATATTCAAAGTAATCTAACTGGGGGATGTCACGCAACCCGCCCTTGACCGTGGGCTCGGCTTTTCGAAAAGATTCATGACTCTGATCAGAGATGTACTACTGTACCCACAAGGCACGCACTCATCCCAAACGAGATGACCCATACCACGGGAACTCGTGCCAAAACCTCGGCATGAAATGCTCCAAGCGATAACCACCCGCTCTAGGTTTCGCCGGCGCGCCGGGCCGCATCCCGGCTAACGTCGCACTCCCTTTTGCGCCGCATTGGTACAAGTCACCCGCAGGTGCTACTTGACTCATCTCCAAATGGTGGCCTCGGTTTGGAGCAATCCATACCGTAGTTAGGACTTACCCACTAGACTTGTGGTTAGTACGGAAGTTGTAACACCCCAAATTTTCAAAACAATAAAAATATTATTAAATTCAATTTCTTGGAATTTATATTTCTGAAAATACTTTTAATACTCTTTTATACCCTTTTGAACTACAACATAGAGTAGATGGCCAAACCAGGAGCTGAAAATTTTTGTATAGACTCCCAAGGCCAATAAATGTTTTTGACAAATTTTACAAATTTTTACCCACTTTGGAAATGCCCCAAAAGGTTTAAACTATTTTCTGCAATTATTTTAATCACAAAACCTTGGAAAACAGTAATGGGCTCCCCTCCCTCCTTTCTCTCTCTCCCGGCCGGCCCAGCCCGTTCTATCGCGCGACTTAGACTGACAACCCGGCCCCACCTGTCGGCGCCAAATTCCTCCCCTCGCGCGCGAACCCGACACTGCGGCCCCACCCGTCAGTCGTCACCCCGCTCGCTCGCGCCCACTGGCCAGTAGGCCCCACCTGTCAGCTTCGCCATCAACCTCGCGCCGGCGAAACCTAGAGCGGGTGGTTATCGCTTGGAACATCTCATATTGAGGTTTTGGCACGAGTTCCCGTGAAATGGGTCATCTCGTTTGGGATGAGTGCGTGCCTTGTGGGTACAGCAGTACATCTCTGATCAGAGTCTTAAATCTTTTCGAAAAGCCGAGCCCGCGGTCAAGGGCGGGTTGCGTGACATCCCCCAGTTAGTTTACTTTGAATAAGTATGTGCATGATGGATTGACATGTAAGGACCGTTGAGCGAGGTGGGGCTGACTGTACCCCTCGAGTTAGTTGATGTTGATGATGTTCATGTTTATTTCTCGCATGATTAAAATATGATTACACTAAATGCAATAACTGAAACTGTACTTTTCTGCAATGCTAGCCATTACCCTTCCTTGTTTATTATCCTGCATTATTACTTGCATTTGCGGTGGCTTGTTGAGTACTTTTTGTACTCATACCCGTTGGACCCCACAGAGGATGCTTACTACGAAGACGGTCTGGAGTAGCGACCCAGTCGAGAAGAAAAATCCTGAAGAAGATGTTCGTCATGCCGTTTTCTAATTATTTTACTTTACTGTTTTATTAAAACAATGATGTAATAAATATGGTCTGCGTACCATGGATACTGTCGTATGTACGATTGTCGCATGATGAACCTCTTGTATTATTGTTTTTCTTATGAAATTCAATAATGTCTCGATTTGATAAATCGGGGCGCCTCACAGAAGTGTATTGCAACGGATCCCTCAGACCGGTCCTTATAGTGCCCCGGGTGCTACCGACCAATGCCCTAGCTTGGACCCGGAACCCACCATGCATTCACTCACAACCACAACTCCAACACCAACAGAATTCCATAGATAAGAAACAATGGGGATCATATAATAGAACTAGGTACTACGACTCATTTTTATCCTATAGCGATCGTGTCGATACATTGGACACTAGCTAATAACATTTATCATATGGTGACAAGGAGTTTAGGCTAGAGAGCATGGCTTGGGTTGCACATCAAGGTCGGGGGATCCTAAATAAATATATTGTAAGGGTTCATTGGACTAATGCATATATAGCCTATGTGTTTTAGCGATAGTTTAATCAAACATGGGTTCAATATGCTCAAAAGATTGGTTTGGTGACTTGCCTTGTTCAGCGAAAGGCGAGGGAGGGACTTCCGGGAAGTATTCCGGCTCCTCGGTGACGTCGTAGTCTTTTCAATATAATAAAGTAAAATAAAAAGAACACAACATTCAATCAAACAATATAACATTACATGATAAGCACATAAGTTAAAGTTGGTTTGATTAGGAATAAGATAAATTCAATTGTTAAGGTTCTGAGATTTATTTCATAATAAATTTTTAAGGAATTAAAATGAAAAGTTGTCCTTTTTAGAAAGGGTGTTTAAATGTGATTATTGTCATATTAAGTTTCCTAATAAACTTTTAAATGAAAAGTTCATGTTAGTTTAATGGTTTTCAGCACATGGACATAAAGGAAATAAATATAAATTTTTCTGATGTTTAAATATTTGAATTTGTATTTTAACCCTAAAGGCATTTGAATATTCATTTGAATAAACATGAAATGTCCAAAGTAAACCTACTATTTTTATTGCATAATCATGTAGAGAATAATATTATGAATTTTCTGAAATTGGAATGACAATTTTTAGAGTTCAAATGCGCCAGATATTAATTTTACAAGTTTTAAACCTTTTCTGGAATTTATTTTCAAATTTAAAATGCCTCGGGTCCAAGGTGAGCCAGGCCCACGGTGAACCCGCGCACTGTGCGCGTGCGCCGGATCGATCTGGACCACTGGATCTAGATCCAACGCGCGTGGGCGAGGCGGGGTGTGTAAGTTGACGTGGACGGCTGTGATTAAAACATCGAACCGGTACGCGAAGAACGGCTTAGATGCGATGCGGGGTTTTAAAACTAATGGACGGCTGAGATTATAACGTACCCCTTCGACGAGATCTAACGGATCTGATTAAATCACACGCGGGAATTAATCGTAACCGTCGGATCCAGATCGCGCGGTCGCACGTGAATCCGACACGACACGGGTACTCAGCCCGTGCCGGTCGTCTTCTCCGGCGACGGCGAGCGGGCCAGGGGCCACGGCGAGCGATGGCGGTCGAAGCTAAGGCCTAAAATGGAAAGAGGGTGTTACGGGGATCACGAGGGTACCCTTGCGGCGAAGAAAGGTCGACGGAGCGAGGCCGGCGATGAGCGGAGGCGGTGACGGTGATCCGGCGAGGTTCGTTGACGATGGAGTGGTGGCCGGCGTTGGGGACGTCCTTGCGGTCACGTTGGTGGTGGAGGCGCGGACAGAGGCGGTCTGAGGCGACGGCTAGGGGTGGCCGGAGGCGAAACAGGGGGAGTGTGCTAAAAGGCGAAGTGAGGGCGCTCGGTTTGGTTTGAGAACAATTGGACGCGTGAACCGAACGCGGTGGAGGGCCATGGTCTAAATAGGGTCGTCGGCGAGGGATAACGGGCAACGAATAGAAGGAAAGCCGAGGGGGGATTAACTCGCCGGCGAGGGCTCGGCCATGCACGCGTAGCGGTGATCCCGTGGCTTAATGGCGTGGTTTAACGGGGGAAAACGGTCGGCCGGGCGCGGGTTGCTGTTTAATGGCGTCAATTCAATGCGGGAGGGGCCAGCGAGGCGGATCCGAGGCGGGGGTCGTCGGCCGGCGCGATTTGGGGGCGACGACGCGAGGTAGACGACGGGTCTGACAGGCGGGGGCCACTGGCCAGTGGGCGCGAGCGGGAGGGCTGACAGGTGGGGCCGCGGTGTCGGATGCGCGCGCGAGGGGAGGCAATCGGCGCCGATAGGTGGGGTCGAGTTGTCAGCCTAAGGCGCGCGAGGTAACGGGCTGGGCCGGCCGGGAGAGAGAGAAGGGAGGGGAGGGAGCCCATTACTGTTTGAAAATACTTTATGATTAAAAATAATTGCAGAAATTGATTTAAAATAATAAGGCTACTTCCAAGGTTGATAAAAATTTATAAAAATCCTCAAAAATATTTCTTGGCTTTGGGAGTTTATACAAAAATTTTTAGCCCCTGGTTTGGTCATTAACTCTATGATGTAGTTCAAAAGGGTATAAAAAGGGTATTAAAGGTATTTTCAGAAATATAAAATTCAGGAAATTGAATTAAATAATATTTTTATCGTTTTGGAAATTTGGGGTGTTACATCAATCCCCTCGGTCATCCGTGAAAGGCGATGCCACTCCCAAGGGTTTAAGACCCTCCCGCGAGTTTGGATTTGACCGATGAAGAAAAGGTGAGGCAGGAGTTGGCCAAAGCCTAGTTGGCGGGAAAAGACCGAAGGGTTATAAAATTCATAGGAAGATCCATGGGCGTGTTCCTTGGTGAAGTTAGCAGGGAGCAAGTAGGGAGAGATGGTCGACGAGAATATACTAAAGGATGCGCCGTTCTGGGACACATCGGGGAAGACCAACCGGTAGGGAAAAGCATACTCCGCATAAAAATCAAAGGGGAACTAGATGGCCCGGTTGGAAAATCCAAGATAAAAGTTCTTGAAAAAATCGTCCAAAGCCGCCGAAGAAAAGGGAGTGGTAGAAGGGATGTCGCCGCCTCACCTAAATAGGAGCAAAGACGATAAGTGGGGATGGCCTATTCTAGAAAATCGGTCAGAAAAAGAGATTGGCTAAAAGTGGTTCGTCCAACGATGTCAGCGGTGTATACATTGAGCTAAAATTGGAGGAACCACCAGGTACCCTTGAGATGGTCAATGAAATTACCGACCGATAGGCCGACCGATACAAGGTGAAGGAAGCGATATACCGCCCAAAGGAAATAACGGCCGAGTGGAACCCGTGCGCCGGTGGCCAGCCGTTCGGCCAGGAAACGAAACTGGAAGGTTAGGGCCAAGGTTGCTATGCAGAAGATGAACTCTTCTAGCCAAAGATTCAAGAAGGCGGTATGCTCGACGGTGTCTACAAGGCCATTTTTCTTGTTGTGCCTCGCAAAATAGCGGTCCTAGCTATCAGCCGACATGACTCTGAGAATAGAGGAAGGTTGATAGCGGAAGTAAAAAGGGTTGGCCAATGAGTCGATATCGAATCGTTTAAGGATGGTGCAGCAAGAGAGAGACCAATACAGTGGCCGATGTCAATGTCATCCTAGAGGAGGCGATAGACAACTGATACCCTAAGGTACCAGTCGCGCCAGCCGGAGATGGGAGAAGGGGAGTAGTTGAAGCCATAGCCCCATACGAAGGGGTCCATGGGGGAACATTTCAGAGGAATATGGAGGGTCTCGGCGTTGGTTAAATCAATGGGGTCCGGATTTCCCGAGGGATCTAAGAAGAAATTAGAAGGATAGTCAACTATGGGAATAAGAACTTGATTCCGCAAGTGCTGCAGGCAAAAAACGGGAAAAGAAGGAATACACAGTAAGAAAACAAGCCGAAGAGAACCAAGAAAATAAAGAGATAAGAGCACTAGGTATACCTCGGGGACTTCATGAAGACTAGCCATTGTGATGTCGCTGGATGGGGAAACATGAGGGGAAGAAAGCAAAGAGCGACGGCAATTAAAGGTACAGTAGAAGTCGGTAGACTAAGAGCAGATGTAATGCAGATGGAAAGCGTAGAAAGGAGAAAGGTGAAAAAAACAGGTATTTATCAGCCAATGTGGTTCTTTGAGGTGTCGTGTTAAGCCAATCCTAGAGAGGCAGAGAAGGTGAAGAGTTTTTTCGGCTGATGATAATGAATGTGAGGCGACAGTGTGAAAAGACTTGGCGGTGCAAGGTAATTATGATTGATAGTTTTGAAGCTTCAGATGCCTCTTAACGCCTCAAAAGTAGGGGGCATGTGTTGACGCCAAGAATTGGTAAAGCTCAAGGCCCACTAAGGAAGACGTATGGTCAACATAAGGCCAAGGAAGATCCAGTCAGAGAAAGTCAAAGAAATTCATCCGCAACAGCTGCATGATCGGAAGGAGAGTCGATGGAGATAAGAGCAGAAGATGGTTACAAATTCATCTGGAATCAGCTGGATAGGTTACTTGGACGACAAGTCTATGAACTATAAATATGTATCCCTTAGGCTAGGATTAGTTAACTCTCGTTCAATCAACAATTGGCGCATCACGACCCTTGTGCTCCAAGGTTATCCAGCGGGACTCGGACTCTTGGAGCTGGGCTGCATCAGTTTAATCTCCGGCGAAGAGTTGAGTCCCGCCAACCCTGCCTTCTGTGCCAACTAGGTTAGTATCCTCACGGCTGCATCGATTTAGTTCGATCTCTTGATGAGAACGGTGAAACAACACGGTCGTCAGTTGTTCTCAGTGTATTTGGCTAGGTCTAAGGCCGTATCAGTTAGGTTCGATCTATTAGATTGAAGTGATATGGGTTTGATAGCTTTAGGCTTCATCGGTTAAGCCCGACATCTCTTGTTGTTGTATCTTTTTCATGGCGTGTATTGTTCATCTAAATAAAGTTTGCCGGATTCGTTGATATATATTGTTCATATCATCGTACTAGCTACTGTCTTGGTTAGATCCGATCTAGTTATTGTGATGATTTCCATGATATAAATCTATTATCTAGCATGTTTTATTTATTTTTATTAGAGTATAAACTGATAGGTTATCTTTAATCCATCTCCATATCATGTTCACCGTCGAAGGGTGCACATCAGACTATATGCATATTATGTTTTCTCTATCGGGCGATGGCGCGCTCCCTCGATTGGGCTAACTCAGGCTATCGGCCATATAACCGATCGGCACGCTTGTTCACGGTTTTATCTTTTACACCACAGTCATCGGCTTGTCAGCCGATCGGCTATGCTACTAACGTTTATATTCTCCGATCCCTTATCAGTTGCAGGGTCAAACTGATTGGCACGCCCTGAACTCTTTTCTAAGACGAAGAACTTGCACTGGAGTCAAGTAGATCTCTCAGATCACTCGTGTATCAGTGTGTGACCAAAAAGCACGCCAACAACAGTACTGCAATTTTTTTTGTGTCGAACGTGTTTTCAACAACATAAACCCTGAGATACTCGGAAAACTCTCCATTTCCCGAACGACGGTTGCCGGGTATTAGTAACTATATCAATAAATCAGGCAAAAGTTACTGCTTCCCCGTCTACGCGAAATTCATACTTATATCTTAATCATTTTCCAATCTCATTTCTAGACGTGCTTTGGTAGCGGCGCGCCGCTTCCATGGAACCACCGTTACCGGCCTGGGCACTATAGCTACAACTACAACACTCGGCGCAGAGCCGCAGAACGCCTAAAAATAAACAGGCTAAAGTACAGGGCGACCACCGACATCTCCGAGCATCCGAACACAAAACCACCGCTATTTATGCAACCCTCCCCTATCCTACGCAGATGCCGGCTCCATCCACTAATCGCCCCACCCCCATTTCCACCAAAAAAACTGAAGTTTTCGAGCTAACAAGCCAAGAAATGATCAGCAAGGACAGATGCTGGGAGAGATCGATCGAGGCCAACGCGAAGATTTGAATTTTTATTTATTAGAGCTGCCGGATTTCATGGTGTGTTTGGTTGCATGAAAAGAGGATGCGAGTGGTATGTGGTGGAGGAGTAGGAATAAGAGTACCCGTCGACGCCAGGGAAGGTGAAGGTGGAGCGGTCGGCGACGATGAGCCGGCAGCTGCACCGGTGCTTCGCGTCGACGGGGACGTTGTTTCTTTGGGCGCTGTTACTGGTGACGACGACGGGGACGTACCTGAGCTTCCGGTCATTCGTGGACACCTCGTCGTCGAGGTACTTCCCAGCGTCGTGGGGCGGGCTGCACTGGGAGCGGCAGATCCGGGCGTCAGCGTCGCCGCGGCGGCCGCCGGGGTCGCCGGAAGGGGCCGGGCTGTCCGTGCTGTTGACCGGCGCGGCCGGGTTTATCGGCGCGCACTGCTCGCTGGCGCTCCGCAAGCGTGGCGACGGCGTCGTCGGGATCGACAACTTCAACTCCTACTACGACCCGTCTCTGAAGAAGGCTCGGCGTGCGCTGCTGGGCTCGCACGGCGTGTTCGTCGTCGAGGGCGACATCAACGACGGCCGCCTCCTAACAAAGCTCTTCGACGTGGTGCCTTTCACCCACGTGCTCCACCTCGCTGCCCAGGCCGGGGTGCGCTACGCCATGGAGAACCCGGCGTCCTACGTGCACTCCAATATTGCCGGCCTTGTCTCCCTCCTCGAGGCCTGCAAAGACGCCGACCCACAACCGGCGATCGTGTGGGCGTCGTCCTCGTCGGTATACGGCCTCAACGACCGCGTCCCCTTCTCGGAATCCCACAGAACCGACCAGCCGGCGTCGCTCTACGCCGCCACCAAGAAAGCTGGCGAGGAGATCACCCACACCTACAACCACATCTACGGCCTCTCTGTCACCGGCCTCCGCTTCTTCACCGTGTACGGGCCATGGGGCCGGCCGGACATGGCCTACTTCTCCTTCACCCGCGACATCCTGCAAGGGAAGCCCATCACGGTGTACCGCGGCCGCGACCACGTCGACCTCGCCCGGGACTTCACCTACGTCGACGACATCGTGCGCGGCTGCCTCGCGTCGCTGGACACGGCAGGGCGGAGCACAGGGACGGGGGGGAAGAAGCGCGGCCCGGCGCCCTACAGGATCTTCAACCTCGGCAACACGTCGCCGGTGACGGTACCGACGCTGGTGGCCATCCTGGAGAGGTACCTCCGCGTGAATGCAAAGAAGCACGTCGTGGAAATGCCCGGCAATGGCGACGTGCCGTTCACGCACGCCAACATCAGCCTAGCGAGGGAGCAACTCGGGTACAAGCCGACGACCAGCTTGGAGATGGGCCTCAAGAAGTTCGTCAGGTGGTACCTATCCTACTACGGCTACAACCGGGGGACACACGAATTCAATAACCACTACTTGTGATGAACTCAACCGTTGATTAGTAGTAGGAGACCGGTTTTGCAAAACCGACATGAATGTTGGTTTTCAAATCTGTCAATTTATATGGTTATCAGTCTGGTTTAGAAAAAACAAATTGATTATTGTTTTGTTAAACATGTAAGAGGTAAAGTAAATAGGCGTGTAAGATTTTTCTCCTTTTTGACCCCTGTTTTCCTGATCTTTCACTCTCTCGCTGAACACAATTTTGCTACAATTTTTTGGGGGAAATTAATGGATTACTGGCTAAGAGAGAGGGGAATGGAAGGGGTGGTGGACTGGTGGTTGCTTTTTGTCTTGTATTTTTCTCATGTAAATTGGTTATCCATATTTTTATAAAAATTTCAGTGTTGGGACCGACAAATGTAGGCAAATTTCTATACTATTATAACGTGCGGACTTGATATGCCATTTTCGCTCGCGCGCAACACGCCCCAGCACGCACGTTGCAGCGTCGATTCCCTCTCCCACGTTGGCCCATTCGCGATTCTAGTCCATTAGCGATTCACTCTCCCACACCGATCCATTACGTGTGCAGTCCAAACCCTACCAGCGCCGCCACGAAAGCCCCGCATCACGACCTCCGCCATCATCACCTCCACCACTCGCGCCAGCACCGTCACGAACGAATCGTGTCCGCTGTGCCCACCGAACCAGTCCCGCTCCCCTCGCTCCAGTGCCGCCATGGGCGAGTCAACCCAGCCCCTCATCGTGCTCCGTTCGCCATTGCTCCCTCCGCCACCTGCGCCAGCGCCACTAGAGACAAGCCCCACACGTGACGACTAGACACAGGGCTAGCTCGCAGGGCCTAAAGCATCAAGTTACTATGCCTGTCGACCGTACGCTCCCCGCACCTTCACACACGCGTAACATGATGCAACCACCTCCCCATGCACTATGGCAACTGCCTCCTCCCACCGAAATAAGCACTAGCACCCGTCATTAATCCAGACGTAGCCATCTGCTCCCTCCATGTCCTTGGATCCGGCCACCCCGCGCTCGACGCTCACGCCGTCGGTGGCCCAGTGCTAGATCCGGCTATCCGGCACATGGCGGACTATCATGTGGGCTAGAGCTGGGACTTGGGCTGGGCTTTTTTGGGCCGGCCCATGGCACGACATTCTAGCACGTCTTGTGGCCTAGCTCGGCACGGCCCATACATGGGTCGTGCCGGCCCAGCCCATCTATGGGTCGTGCCTGTGCTAGGTTAGTCGGCACGTGGGCTGGCATGGCTCAACCCGGATAATGGGTTGTGCTTGGGCTGGTCCGGCATGGAATTGGCCCATCAGGCATGGAATTGGCCCATCAAGTTAAACTAGACTACTGAATATACACACTAACTTTAGTAAGACTAAATGTACACATTAACAGACTAACTAACACACACAATGGGGTAGAACTCCATCAATTCGTACTCGTAGTGCCCATCTCACTCTGAAAAGCAGTGAAGACAACAGAACCAAGACGAAACTACGGAAGAATCAGATACTCACATAGTCACATCTTCAAAGGCTTCAAACTTTACCCTTCACCGCCATACCTCCTGGTCCTAGCTCCTTCAGTGCGGACTCCAACTTCAGCCTTCGGGTCTGCGGACTGTAGCAGTGAAGCCTGCGGCCTGCATGCCCCCAGTCTTCAGCACGGCGCCAATGTGCCATGGCAGCTCCAAGGCCCACGCCCCAGCTACTGGTTACCGCAGTACCGCTCAAGCCCTCAAACCCCAGCGCGGCAGCATGCGGCACGCCAGCGCCCAACCAAATAGCCGTAGGCCTGCAGGCTACAGCTACCGCAGCGTGGCCACGCCTTGGACCACATCACCGCCGCTCACAACTAGTCGTGATTAACAAGGTCAGCTCCGGTGAAATGTTGTTCAGTGTCCTCCTCCACATCGGTCTAAAGCATGTGCTGCAATGCTGATGTGCATTATGCAGGACGGTGATGGGGACTAGGGAGTGGTCGGGTGGGGGCCCACCGTGAAGTGGCAGTGTATGTACAGATTTACTCTCATGTAGTCTTTTCTTCCTGGACACTCATTTACTTTTGACGCATGTTGCATGGTGCATGTTGTACTCAGTGAATCAATGGCGTATAGTTCTTGTACATGCGAATATAACTGTTGAGATATTCTCATTTGAGCTCCGGTGCACACAACTGCGCAAAACCGCTATAAATATTCATGTGCATAGCATCAGCTATCAACAAGCCAGCTAGCAATTTTCTTTCCGAATAGCTGAAAAATATTAGTGAGCACTGTGGTCGGAATGGGGTGAGACCCATAGGAGGTCGACTTCTTTGAGACCTCAAATGCGTCGTTTTTCTCCTCCCCGTATGTCGGTCGATGCCCAACAACTATCACCAAGCATGGGCGATTACGGGATGGATGATCATAATATATATGGAATGGAGGGAGCTAACAATGCTCTCGTGCACCAATCCATCCCTGATGACAACATGACGACCCAATCTATCCTAGTAGACGAGGCGCCTGCTATGCCATCGGGCTCTAAGAATGCAGAGTGCTGGAAGCACTTTGAGACATTCAAGGAGCTACACAATGGTTAAATGGTAGATCGTGCATGTTGTAAGTATTGTGAAAAAAATTCTGCAGGTCATGGTGGAGGGAGGGGTCGTCTAAATCGTCATTACAAGAAACATCTTGTGGAACAAGCACGAGGAGGAGTAAGACAATCTCATATAACATTTGCACCTGACGGCTCGGTAAGTACATGGACTTATGATTCACAAGTAGCTCGCGATGAGATCGCTCGCTACATAGTTGCGGAAGACCTACCAATTAGGGCTGGTGAAAGCCGTAACTTTGAAAGAATGGTTCAACATGTATTTTTTCCACAATATAAAGGTGTAATTAGAAGAACCACTAAAAAAGATATCGTATGTTTATACTATGCTAAATTAGAAAATTTAAAAAGAACTTTTAGTATAACTAGTTTTTCTTTTGCAATTACATCTTATATATGGACTTCATAGCATCAAAATACCTCATATTTTAGTGTTGTTGCTCATTATTTAGATAATAATTGTCAATTAAATAAGAGAGTTATAAGATTTAAGCTAATGAACTCACATACTGGACGAGTCATTGCTATGCAGATCCTCGAAGTATTATAAGAATTTAATTTGCAGGATAGGATTGTCTCTATTACTCTTGATAATACTTCAGCAAACACGATAGCGATGCAAATCTTAGAGCCACACATACAAAGCTACATTGGTGGATATGTCATCCACCAACGATGCATATGTCATATCATTAACCTAATAACACAAGCAGATATGACTATAATTGATGCATTATTATGTAAAATACGTTGGGGCGTTCGTTTTATCGCAGGTCATGCAGTGGTTAGAGCGAGATTCCATGAATATTGCATCACACAATAGAAAAAACCAAGGACATTTGGAATCGACGTCAAGAACCGTTGGAGCTCAACATACTTAATGTTGAGGGAGGTAAAAGGATATGAAGGTTTAATATCTGTTTTTATCAACATTATGTGTGTCAGAATGTAGGATGATGACGAGTATAATGTCGGTGACACTCTAATTCTCACTGATGTAGATTGATCTATTGTCATAAATATGCGTAAATTTTTAAAGACTTTTTGTAATGCAACAATTTTACTATCAGTAGTTTATTATCCGACCTCTTGTGAGGTACTTGAGTGTCTTTGGAAATTTATGCTTATGTTTAATGAGAACAGGTCTGATAGAATTTTATCTCCCATTGTTCGTGCAATGGAAACAAAATTTTTAAAATATTTTACTGCTATTCCATATCTTTATTGTTTTGCCTTGATAGTTGATCCTCGCAAAAATCTAGAAATTTTAAAAATTGCTTTGGATTCTATGGGTGATGCATTGGGTCTTGATTATTCTAAAGTTTATCAACATGTTATTGACGAGTTGTACATAGTTTTTCGTTTATATCAATAAAAATTAGGTACCGCTCGCCCGGTGGCTGAGGAGGCCCCGAAGAAAAAATAAAGTGAGTCAAGCTCTAAGAACCTGTGGAAGAAATTTATGGGCAAACAAACGGGTTCCTCTTCAGGCGCCTTAGTAGTTAGGACAGATTGGAATCCTGATGTAGAGCTTAATCACTACCTCGAGAGTAATCATACGACCCATGATCAAATGTGCAATAAGGACAAGGTCGACCTCCTTGCATGGTGGAAAGATGAAGAAAACACTCTTCTGGTATTGACTCACTTTGCCCGAGGCATTCTATTGGTTCCAGCTTCCTTAGTTTCTTCGGAGCAGACATTTAGCCAAGTTGGAAAAATCATTGGAGAAAGAAGATCATGTCTTACAACAGAAACTGTTGAGACAATATTTTGTTTGAAAGATTGGCTAGAGGCGGAGGAACAAACTCAGCATCGTCAACAAGAAGCAGAGATTGAGTCCCAAATGGCCGAGTTTCGTTTAGATGAAAATAATCAAGATTAATAATATGTTGTGTTAATATAAATTAGTTGTTTTACTCTTTTCCTTACTAGGAGAACCTTATGATGGGGTGTAAGGTTTTTAACGAGGCAACAACTTTGTAAAAATATATTATTAATGAATTTTTCCCCTAATTTATTTATGTTAATTTATTATTTATTATTAATATTGTCGGTAATAAGGTGAACGAAACAAATCTCATACATATTAATTAACTCGTACAATAGAAACCATAATAATCACGTATAACTAATTATAGGAATCAATTTTTTCTCTAAAAACAATTTTTTATTCTATTTTTTCACATGCTAATATGTTGGGTCGTGCTTGGGCAAGCACAACCCATCCAGAGCCACCATGCCTATGGGCCATGCATGGGCCTACCTTTTACTGTCTCGTGCCGGCCTGGCCCGGCCAACCTAGGCACGGAGGCCCGTCGGCATGGCACGGCCCAAGTCCTTGCTCTATGTTGAGGAGCCATGTTGAAGAGCATGGGTCTCATGGCTCCAGATGTGATGAGTGATTGTCAATGGAAGTCAAAGAGAACATGAAGAGAAGAGAAGACCTGCTGTGTTTGGGCCGCATGTGACTCAAGTACACGGGCAGTGAGCGACTATCGGGCAGAGGAGCCGTGAAGTCGGGCTGGCCCAATCTGAGTACATGGGCTAGGAGCAGTAGAGGATCCACTGGTCTGTTTACTGGGATTGACTCAGGTACACGGGTGGCGAGTGATTGCCTGGCTGAGGGAGCTGCGGAATCGGGTCGGCCCAATCCGGGTACCCAGTGCGATGACGGTGGACACTTTGTTAGTTTTGGTGTAAAACTGACGATCGCTGATCTTGGATCTGACCGTTCTGAGGCGAAGCCATAGCTGCTATGAAAGCTCCGCATCAGAACAAGTTATCTTTATTTAGGTTTTTACTATTTTGCCATTAGGCCCATGGTCTGTCAGTCGAGTCTGTAAAAACCCTAAGGGCATTTCGGTTTTTTTCCATTTTTATTTCAGCGTCTGTACAAACCCTAGGGGTATTTTTGATTTTTTCTATTTATTGGGCTGCTTATAAAAGGGCCCCAATACCTAGGGTTAGGGTTACCCATTTTGAAATACACTTTACCAATTTCTGAAATTCGTGGGTCACTTTTTTCCTACGTTCTTTTCTTCTTCGCCGCCGGTGATTTTCATCTGCTAAAAATTCGTCGCCGCCGCCGCATTCATTTCTCTTTTCCCCAACGTGATCTTCACCAGGCTTCTCTCTGCGCACTGCTTTGTTTTTCGCTGTAGCACGCAGCAGCTATAGCAGCTACAACGGCTAGGCTAGGGTAGCGTGCCTATTGCCAGCGGCAGCAGCATAGCTAGCGCAGCGCTGCAGCGCCTAGTCTAGCAGCACCTAGCGCCGGCTATCACTTGCATGCAGCAGCGCACGACAGGCTTTCTGCTGTAGTAGCTACTACTGCTTGGGGTTTGCGCGAGAGCACGGCTAGCGGCAGGAGCGGACAGGCAAGAAACAATCTTCAGCGAACCCGTTGCTGCTGTTTCATCGGGAAGGATACTCGCGTGAATCAAGAAGGCCGACCGCACGAACAGGAACCGACCGAAGATTAGTACTAATCTCTTTTCTCGATCTACGTGCAATACATCGTTTTATTTCTGAATGGTCCATGATTTATTCACTTGATCAGTAGTTTATTGTTAGATTGGATCATGAATACTCACTGATATTTTTATAGCATTGTTATTGTCTGCATTTATTTTGTCATTTTAAATGCGATTAATATTGTGCTTGATCATGTTCTTCAATTGCCTGTGATTGATGGATATCTTTATGCGCTTGATAGATTATCTGTGATTTGATGAAACCTTTGTGAAGATGCTATTTGTTACATGAATGACTTTAAACTACCTGTAATGTCTGTTGCTATGATGATTGAAATGATAGTGAATTGAATACACTTTTAATCTGTCTTTTCGATTTGGACACCGGTTGTTTTTAGGCTAGATTATTTTCTTGGTTTTAGATCTGTTAGTTTCTGTTGATTGTTTGTCGAGTTGCGTTGAGTATTGGGAAAAAGACCATTGATTCGAAATTTTTTTAAGGCAGTCATTGACTCTCCTCTAGTTGCTATTTTCGGTCTACGTACATGTGGTGGCAGTGGCCTGTGATTCAGCGATGATTCGAGGTGGTCCGTTGTCGCCTCGCCGCCAATGTCCCCCCATCAAGAACTCCTCGGTTCTGGGCACGTCGCTGAGGAAGAAACAAGTCATTCTGGTTTGGTTGCTTGCGCCACCCGCGAATTGCAGGGTGAGCCAGTTCCTTCCTTTTCATCTGTCGCTTCGATTTTCGTTTGAAATTTCCATTCAATGCTGTATTTGTCTGTGCATGTAAGCTAATCGAGCGAATGCCCAACGCGATTAGGTTCTAAAAAGTTGGATTTGCCATCTGTTCTCGTGGATTTGGTTTTTCGAACTCCAAGCCTAGATTTCTCGCGCATGGTCGATCGGGTTTGGCAATCTTGTCCGAGGGGTGCGAACCTATGCCGTTAAAGGCCAATCCAGTGAAAAAGGACCCAATGTCGTGCAAATCTTGTTAGGGTTCAAACGTTTAATTTATGGTTGCCAGATTAATTTAATTGCCGCGTGGTGCGCCGCACACTTGACCTCATGATACATAAAAAAAGTTCATAAGGGGAATTGGATCAGATCAGCCATAGAGTGCACTTGTTCATACCGGCGGTGATGGAGGCACTCACTTCCTGCCCAAATCAACTTGCTTCAAGGATCAGACAAGCCATAACCATTCTTCTACTCTACTAGAACTCTAGACGCGTGCTTCTGTATTGCAACTTAAATTCATTTTTCCTTTATAGTAGAGCATATTATATAGTTTTCTGCCTATACATGAGTTTTTTATATTTGTGTATTTAAGTTGACCAGGAAGAGATTCAGGGACTGTGGAGAGCATGAAGGTGCCACACGTGGGGAGATGTGTTGCTATCCATTCATGTGTCTATCTATTTTTAGCTATATCTGTATGCGTGTATTTTCTGATGAACATATACAATATACTTTAGGATTTGTTTTCATAAATCAGGACTACATGATGCTGGCAGTGTTAATGCCAGAACCTGCCTCCTCTTCTTTGTCATCTCTTATTCACGGGATCATTTGAGCAAAACTGTTCATTATTTGACAATCAACAATTTGAATTATAAAGATATTAGATATCCTACTAGACCAGGATGGTTCAAAGACTAGAGGTAAATTTGTATATCTGGCATCTGCATTCACCAAATTTCAGTCTAGCACTACGCCCTCAGGAAAGAAATAACAAAGTCCCATATGAAATAACTGAAAGAATATATTATTTGATTAGTTATGAGGGAAATTGCAGATATACCCCATAGTTTAGGAGCACTTATAGATTTGCCCCACAGTTGACATAGGCTAAACACATGCATGCTTTGCTGAAAATTGTATCCTTTGATTTTTGCACACAACTGATACACTGTTTTACACACATACACACAATAACAAGAATATGCACAAGAACATTTAGTCAGCTGCATAATAATGTGTTTTTTGTAGCAATAAGCACATTGTGCAGAACCATTACCTTTCAAATCTGTTAAATCTGTGCAGTGCACGGCTCAGAACCTGTGGTATTATAGTGTCATCTTTCAATTTCAGGAAGATCTCATTGTACTTAGGCTCCTAAATCCTATGATGTATCAATCAAATTAACAAGCAGTCAAATCAAACAATGCTTTTGTGGTCCTCTTGATTCTGCCATGCAAACAAATTACTATCAGTAATATAATTTCTACTTACGAGTTATGACTCTACCTAGTCTATATCCAATCTCTACAAATAGTGAAGGAAAATGCTAGCAGTGACTGGGGAACTGGAGCTCCAAATCCGCAAATCAGTAGCGACGTCTTCTAAGAAGTTATGGCTTGTCCTTCACGTACTCCACTTGTGACATGGTGCTGCTTACTGCTTTTAGTAAATGGGCTCTGGGCCATGAAATCATGACTCTATGACACTGATTGTTGGCTTGCAGTTTGCCTGAATGGGGGAGGACAAATAAAACCTATCAAAGAGCAATCTGCCAAGGATCTCATTTGACTACTGGAGGGTGTGTACATGCAAGATGTAAGTTCTTGGATGTTATGGGCAGGGGGTTGGGACACGTTAGAAGAGGGAATGTGCCTTAGATTATACTCGAAAGAGGTTACAGGACGAGGCCCTGGACCCCGCTGGCGCGCCGGAGTCGCTATGGCTGCGACGGCGCACCAGGAGGGCAGGGCTCGGTGGGAGAAAAGATACAATCTTGGCTGGCTTCCTCTCTGCTAGGCTCCAGCTTATATAAAGCTGAGATACAACTGAATTCTAGCAATATAAAGGCTGCAACAGAATTATCTATTAACAGAATTCTATTACTAATCCTGGGCCTCCTGGGCCTACTTCTTGCGCCGGCCATAGGGAACCCCATACATTACATCTCTCCCTCCCTGGACAAGCAGCTCGTCCTCGAGCTGGAATTCGGGAAATTGTTCCCGGAAATCCTCCAATGTTACCCAAGCTGTTTCTGAAGCCGGCGCGCCCTTCCAACATACCAGTAGTTCTCTTTTACCCCGGGCCAGTCTTCCTTTCAGCACCTTCTCTGGTTCAACCATCACTTTGCCATGTTGTACTGGTGGTAGCACTGGTGGATGAGTAGGAGGCGTCCCATGAAAAGACTTGAGTAATCCCACATGAAACACGTCATGAATGCGTGCACCTGCTGGCAACTCGAGTTTGTAGGCCACGTCACCTACGCGTGCAGCCACCTTGTATGGCCCAAAGAATTTTGGTCCCAACTTACTGCGACCCCGAACCTGTAGGAAGGCTGGTGCCCGGTGCAAAAGACGAAGCCATACCCATTGGCCGGGCTGGAACTCCAATTGTCGATGGCTCTTGTCATAAACAGCCTTGTAATGTTGCTGGGCTTGGTCAAGTCGGTCCCTTACCTCTGCCAAGAACTCATCTCTTTCCTTCATTGCTTTATCTACTGCTGGCAAACGGGCATCCCCCGGCGCATAAGAGCGGATGGATGGTGGAGCCCGGCCGTAGACCACCTGAAAAGGGGACGTTTGTAGAGCCTGCTGGTAGGAGGAATTATAACAAAATTCTGCCCAAGGCAACCATTCCAACCAGTTCCTGGGACGATCCCCTGTCAGACACCTTATATACATTGCGATAATTTTGTTAGTTGCTTCTGATTGGCCGTCGGATTGGGGATGAAAAGCTGAGGTTAGATGAAGCTTCACCCCTGCCAATCGGAACAGCTCACGCCAAAAGTTACTTGTAAAAATGGGATCACGATCACTGACAATGGAAGAAGGTATCCCATGCAGGCGTACAATCTCTGAGAAAAATACCCGGGCCACAGATGTCGCCGTGTATGGATGTGCCAAGGGAATGAAGTGGGCTGCTTTGGAAAACCTATCCACCACTGTCAATATGACCGACTTGCCGTTAACCCGCAGAAGTGCCTCCACAAAATCCATTGCTAGGTCCTCCCATATAGAGGTCGGTACTCCCAAGGGCTGAAGCAACCCCCCAGGCCTCAAATGCTCTGTCTTATTGCGTTGACATATCTCACAGGCGCGCACAAACTCCTACACCACCGCCCGATCTCTGGGAAAGTGAAAATCAGCACGTAGGCGATGCAGTGTTTTGTGGACGCCTTCATGACCCGTATTATGTACCATCTCCAGAATTGCCGCCTGTAAGCTTGATGAAGAATCAATTAATATTCGACCCTTGTATAAAATCAAATCATCCACCACGGACCATTCTACTGGCTTTGTGCCTCCTCGGATTTCTTCCCTCAGAGTAGACAGTGTTGTAGAATCACTGATCTCCTGGCGAATTGTATTAAACAGCTCAAACTGAGGTGCCGACAGTGCCCTTGCTTCTGCTTCATGCTCATCTCGGCGAGATAGGGCATCTGCGGCGCCATTTAAACTACCCGGCTTGTATTCCACCACAAAGTCAAAACCCAGCAATTTTCTCACCCATTGGTGTTGTGGAATCGTCGTAAGGCGCTGATCGAGGAGGAATCGGAGGCTCCGATGGTCGGTGCGGACTAGGAAACGTCGACCCCAAAGATATGGCCGCCAATGTCGCACTGCCTGTACGAGCCCGATGAGCTCGCGCTCATATGCTGCGAGCTTGGCGTGTCTCGGGGCTATTGGCCTGCTGTAGAATGCTATTGCCCCGGCACCTTGATGTAGTAATGCCCCAAATCCTGAGCCAGAAGCATCACACTCTACAATGAATTCCTTGTCAAAATCTGGTAACTGTAATATTGGGGCTCCTGTGAGTGCCTTCTGGAGCTTGTGGAAAGCCCCTTCTGCCTCTGTTCCCAAGCGGAAGCCCTCTTTCTTCAGTAGGGCCTTCAGTGGGGCGGCGATGATTCCGAAGTCCTTGATGAACCGGCGATAGTACCCCGCCAGGCCCAAGAATCCCCATACTACTCGTGCCGACCTGGGCGCTGGCCAGTCCAGAACGGCCTTGACCTTTTGGCGATCCATGGCCACCCCTTCCTCCGAGATGATATGGCCCAGATAGGCCACGGATTGTTGCCCGAATGCACACTTCGATTTCTTCAGACGAAGTTGATGTTCCTGCAAAGTGCGAAAAACAGCACGAACATGGCGGAGGTGATCCGCCCATGAGGAACTGTAAATCAGAATATCATAAAAAAAACGAGGACAAACCGACGAAGGAAGGGTAGTAGTATGTTGTTCATCAGCGCTTGAAACGTGGCAGGGGTATTCGTGAGACCGAACGGCATCACCATAAATTCGAACAGCCCCTGATGTGTGCGGAACGCCGTCTTTTCTACATCTCCTTCGTGCATCAACACCTGGTGATATCCAGATCTCATGTCTAGTTTGGTGAAGTACTTGGCGCCGCGCAGTTCGTCAAGGAGTTCCTCTACCACCGGAATGGGGAACTTGTCTTTAATTGTGGCGTCATTGAGTGCGCGGTAGTCGACGCAGAATCTCCAGGTGCCGTCATGTTTGCAGATCAGCAGCGCCGGGGAGGAGAATGCGGATGTGCTCGGTCGTATGACGCCGAGGCGAAGCATATCGTCGCATTGGCGCTCCAATTCATCTTTCTGGGCGTGGACGTAGCGATAGGGACGTACTGCTACTGCGCCGACGCCTGGTTTGAGGCGAATATGGTGGCAAATGTGTCTCTGTGGCGGTAGTCCCTGGGGTTCCTCAAACAGACCAGTGAACTCCTCAAGTAAAGTTGTCATGAGGTTGTCCTCCCTGCCCGAGATAACTGCCAAATCTGGACCAGGAGTGGCATCAACTCCATGCCACCGAATGCGTTTGTCGCCAATCTTGAATGCCATGGTATGCCTTGCAAAGTCCCACAGGATGGGTCCTAGCGTCCCGAGCCACTGGATGCCAAGGACCATGTCATAATCACTGAGGGCAAGGGCATATAGGTCGACGTGGAACTCTTCTCCGTCAATCTGCATTGTTTGTTGTTTGATCTGGCCCGGCGAAGTCACACGCTCTCCGTTGGCTATTGTTACCGACAAACTTGGTACTGCCTGTAAATTAATGCCTGCCCGATCTGCCATTTGTAGGTCTATGAAATTATGAGATGATCCCGAGTCAAATAATGCCACCGCCACTGCGTCCCCAATGGATACGATGATCTTCATGGTCTGGAAGTCCTTGGCGCGTATACCAGTGACTGCGTGCAGTGATATGCTTGGCTCAGGAGGGTGGCCTGTCATGGCATGGCATTCTGTCCCACCCTCCAATTCCTCTTCTGAATCATCGGCTTGGAGAATTTTCAAGAGAAACAGCTTCTTGCAGCGATGGCCGGGCGCATACTTCTCATCACAATTGAAACATAGACCGTCTGCCCGGCGTTGAGCGAGCTCTTCTGGTGTCAAACGGCGGCGAGGCAGTGTAGATGATAGGGCTGTGTTCTTGGCTGTTCTTGGCGCTACCGATGATGCCGACGCCGCCATTTGTCCTGTAGAAGTGTTCCTGGTCATGGGGGCTGCCCCTGAAGCATGCCCCGATGTTCTTTCCCCACGGCTGCCTGCTGGAACCGCCGATTCCAGGGACATACGCTGTTCGTAGGCGCGGGCCAGCATTATTGCATCGTCCAGGGTTGCCGGTTGGCGGAGGGCCACATCTGTCTTCAAGGGATTTACTAAGCCTGCCGTGTAGATTTGTATCAGCTGCTGTTCGGTGAGGTCGGCGTCGCGGCAGGCGAAGGAATAGAATCGTTCGGTGTACTCCTCCACCGAGCCTGTGCGACGCAGCAACATTAATTCGCCGACCGGACTGTTTGTCATGGGCGGGCCGAATCGCTGCAGCACCAATTGCGCGAAGCGACGCCACGATGGCGTGCCGGAGGTGAGCTCCAGCCGCGCGTACCAGAGCTGGGCTGCCCCGGTGAGGTGCATGGCAGCGTACCAAACGCGGCGACGTTCCGGCGTGTTCTGTCCACGGAAAAAGGTCTCGCATCGGTTCAGCCACGGCAGGGGGTCTTCTTTCCCGTCGAAAGATGGGAACTCCAAGCGAACACGAGGATGGAATCTGCTGTCCAATGCATCTTCCTCCTCGTCATAATGCCCACGTCCCTGCTCTGGCAGTTCTTGGCGAAACCGACCCCTGGGAGGCGGCCGGTCATTCTCCAGTGGGGGAACCGGCCCCTGCCTGGCCCGATTGATGGAGCCCTCGCCCGTGGTGTTGCCATTGTCTTCGGCGTGGGGCCTGCCCTCGCGCTGCGCATTTTCTGCGCGCAGAATTGCGAGGTTGAGGGCCCTCACCTGTTCTTGATTTTCAAACGCCGACGATTGCAGCGCCACCACCTTGGATGGGAGTGTGGCGAGCTGTTCTGCCACCGGCGCCAGAGGTGCCAATTTGTCCAAGGACGTCTTCAAGTCGTCGATCTTGGCGGCGAGCTTCTCAATCAACTCCTTCATGCCGTCGCCGCTGCCCATGGACACGGAACCAGGAGTATCTGATACCAAATTGTTATGGGCAGGGGGTTGGGACACGTTAGAAGAGGGAATGTGCCTTAGATTATACTCGAAAGAGGTTACAGGACGAGGCCCTGGACCCCGCCGGCGCGCCGGAGTCGCTATGGCTGCGACGGCGCACCAGGAGGGCAGGGCTCGGTGGGAGAAAAGATACAATCTTGGCTGGCTTCCTCTCTGCTAGGCTCCAGCTTATATAGAGCTGAGATACAACTGAATTCTAGCAATATAAAGGCTGCAACAGAATTATCTATTAACAGAATTCTATTACTAATTCTGGGCCTCTTGGGCCTACTTCTTGCGCCGGCCATAGGGAACCCCATACATTACATTGGATAACTGCTCCTAAATTTCATGATGTCTGTGCTATTTCTGTTTGTTTAACCATTGTTTGAATTCTTCCATGTCCATCTGGAGTAGATCTGAAACTTCAGACTCAAAAAGAAAGAAAACATAATCTGAATGATTTCTGAACTCACAGGCATTGTGATTTATGCTTCTATAACATGTCAATCAAGTATCATCATAGAAAAAGATCAATCAAGTATAAACTATATGGTTACTCAAAGCAGTATGAAATCAAATTTATTGATCATCACTTATGGGTACCAAATGGTAGCTTTAGCTTGATGCTTCTAGGATCTTGTTACCACTGTGAAAGAATGTTGCAAAAGACTTTGCTTTCTGCTAAATATGTATTGTCACTAACTGTAAAGCTTACAACCTTATGTACTAGGTGTTGATATCCAAACCCTTTAAGAACCCTGTTGTGAAAAGATTATACGATGAGTGGCTCGGGCAACCTGGTTTAGAAAACACGAAGAGGTATCTACACATGATGTACCACCCCGTGGTGAAAATCATGGCCTCACAGTTGCAGAATTAGTGATAGCACCCTGTCTTTTGTTGCACTGGAAATTCCTATGGTCATAGAGAGTTAATAGGCACCTGTACATGCCATCATGGTACCTTGTCCACACCAGAAATTTCTGCTTCTGGTTGAGACATTATAGGAAATGGAAAAGACTTTTTTATGTTTTTGTTGATGATAATTGAATCTCTATTTATGATTTGTTTTGAACAAAAATAATCATTACTTATTTTTATTGCAACATTACTAAACATGTTTGAATAAATATCTACTTTAAATAAATGTTTGTGATTAAGAATAAAATTCTGTTGCAAAACACGGACATCTGACTAGTACTTCATGATAAAAAACAGGTGGCCATTTTCTGCGGGAGACTGCAAAAATAATAGTAACACCTTACTGGTTTTGACGTGGCTTCACACATTTTAAAATAAAACAAAAATTTGTGTGCATTTTGCGGGCTAGATTACTGTGTGTTAAAATAGAATCGCATACAGATACAATCGTATATCTAATACATATTTACTCAATAATCCATACTATTATAATCTACGTACATCTGGATCAACACGGTATATCTTGCTCTTTTTGTCCAAACATAATCAACAGTAGAATTCAACAAAGTTTGTGTAAGAAGCTGAAGATAGTCATTAACAGGTCGATATGTCATGTTCCGTAGGTAATATACCTAGGTGTCCCTAACGAGTAGAAAAATCTTCGTACGACCCAAAAATTTAATGAGTTGTCACCCTTAAAAAGTGTGTTCAATTATTTGCTACTCTCATCTATGGTCTAGACTCAGATGATCTCACATATCAGTCACATAAGTGACAAATAATTAAATAACAATCATTTAAAAGTGACAAATAGACGAATCTCCCTCTTTAAAGCAAAAATGTCAAATAATACAATAATGATGTCGTCCGGTCGTCCAGAGTGTTGAAAACGGTTATGCTACCTGTGTAGTCCAAAGCTATAAGACAACGGAAAGACAATGCATAGGGAAAAAGCCAAACTTTTTTATTGTTTATATTCAATTGTATACAATGAGGAGATGACCCCTCTATTTATAGGTAAAAACTCCTCGGAGATAGATGTGCCCATAACAAAAATTAGTTATCATAATTTTTGGGATTTCGGTTTGCTAACACTTCCCCTTGGGTACTTCTTGTGACATGTTTATGCCCAATCAAAACTCTCCAAAAATTCAGTGGAAAAAATGAGAGAAATAGTACATAGCGCGGGTCTTGGTTGCACGAAATACCTCATTAAAAACCTTAATATGAGAAGCTTTAGAAAAACTCAATCAAGGGAAAAAGAGTGCAATTCATCCAAATATTTCATATGATCTTCAAGATCAATTTGAGTACATAGTCTACTTGAGTAAAATTCAATTCTTCTGGTTGATGTTATGTGAAGTTTCTTCTCCTAAAATGTATAAGTTTTTAAGTCTAACGTACACATCCTCCAGAGCTAGATGTTTGGTGAGAAACTTAGTGAATAATTTGTTGTAACAATTGTGTTAGTTACAAACAGGTTTCTATAAGGTGTAGAATATATGATATGAACCTTAAAGGGTTCTTACATAGGGGGAGAGGGTTTTATACTGGTTCGGGCCTCTCATGGGGGATAATAACCCTATGTTCAGTTTATAGTGAATTTGGCATAATTTTGTCTCTATCTTGCGTGTGTCCTTTTACAAGGGCAGGACCCTGCTTTTATAGGCTCGCGGGTCAAAGGAAAAGACCCAATTACCCCTACATGCCATAGGCTTTATAGGGGTAAGAGGGGAAAAAGGCTAGGCTACTGTACATATAACTTTACAGATGTGGTGGATATACATCACTTCAAGAGTAGGTATACGGCATACTAGTGGCATGGGCCCCTGCTATGGTTTTTGCATTGTAGTAGTACTGGGATATTTCATCTACTGGACCAGAGCACCTATCGGAGGGTCTCAGCCGGAGCTTGCTGTGGGGGATTCGAAGGGGTCCCGGAGGGGACTCCGAAGAGGCCTCCGAACGGGGCTCCGAAAAGGCTCCGGAGAGGGCCCCGAGGGATCCTAGAGGTTTGGTTCCGGAGAGGGCCTGGAGGGGTCCTAAGCACTTGGTTCCGGAGGGGTCCCAGAGCGCCTAGCTCTAGAGCGAGCCCAGAGGCTTGGCCTTCAGCCTCGTAATTTCTGCATCACTTGGAGTAATCTAGGACCTCGGGCTCCGAAGTCTGTCTCTAGTCTTCGCTAGCCAGCGGGCCCCGAGCCCGAGGCCTTCGCAGGCTGACGTCATTTGACCCCTGTTCAAGGGAAAAACTATTTCCCCCAATAGTAGCCCCTCGCACATAGGCCTTCGTAGCGAAGGGGTGCGCGCGCCTTGGGCAAATGACGCTTACAAGATGATACTTTGCGGTTGACAAGCCTTTGGAGCCTGGGGCCAAGTGCCAGCTTCGAATTACGCAAGCAATAAATGATGGTACGGAGTGAACAGGACACCCTCGGGGAGCCCAAGCGGCCCCACAATGGTCGAAATTTGAGCCGTTACTGTGCGGGGCATGATGGTTCGCTTCGTAACCCACCTTAGCCCCAACATTCAAAGATTGCAGAGGTTGGACTCCCGTTGACAAAAATCCTGGCTGCGGGGCGCGCCGCTGCTTTTTACCTCCTATAAAAGGACTTGGCGTACCACGACGCTGCTCACGCCTTCATTTGCTTCCTGCTTGAGCTTCTAGCCACCTTCGTCTTCTGTCTCGACCTAGATATTCATGCGCACTTCGCTCCGGAGCCCCTTAGCATCCTTCGTGCTGATGCCCCTATCAAGATGTCGAAGAAGGCTTTGATTTTGGGCAGGGTCTTGAGCTTCGTCCAAGCCCAAGCGGCGGTCGTGGCTGCAACAAAGCCTGCAGCGAGGCATCTCGAGCCGACCGACCTCTGGTCACCATGAGACAAGTTTGAGCAGACGTTGGAGTTGCGGGCTTCGGTTTCAATGGAGGAGTCCGTTCGGAGGATCTGTGAAGGGAAGATTTCCGAAGACACCCGCCTTCGAGTACCTATAAGGACAGAAAAAATCCCGAGGCCTCGGCCTGACGAAGTCATAGTCTTCGAGTCCTTCTTCGAGGCAGGGCTCGGGCTACCCGTAGTGGATATGCTGAGCAAAGTGTTGAAGGCCTATAACTTCAAACTCCCTCACCTATCCCCGAATGCCGTGGCGAGGCTCGCGATCTTCGAGTGGGCCATGAGAGCCGAAGGATGCGAAGGGTGAGCAGATGTCTTCGTCGCCCTTCACGACGCCAGCTGCCAGCCTAAGCAAAGGGAGGGGGCGGATGGCGTCGAGAGGGCTTTGGCCATCGGGAACGCCAACTTCCAACTCTGCAAGGAATTCTCGAACGAATTCCCAGTGAGGGCAGTCAACAACATGTGGTACTAGAGGTGGGACCAGGAGTGGTTTTATGTTTTGGTGGGCACAGACTCCCCCCTTCGGAGTACCAACACGCTCATCTCATACCACCGCCAAGCCAAAGTGTCGTCAGACTCCGAGACGCTTTAGTCGAGGATTTTGTTGCTGTGAAGGATGGTGACGAAGATGAGCATGCGGGACTTAGCCGAAGAGTTTATCACCCTTCGGCTTAGGCCCCTTGCATGCTCCTGGCCGGAAGACTTATTTCAGCGGAGCATCTTGGTAAGGCTTCGAGCTATTTGTCTTCGTACTTGTTAAAGTTTAGCTTGTGTTGACTTAGATTTTTTGATGAAGCTACGCGCGACGTATGACCTCCGGAGGAGGCCATAGTAGCGGCTGAACGTGTCGTGGGACCTCTGACACCAGAAGAGTAGACCCGGAGGCTCGCCTTGGTGGGGTCTTGGGAGAGATGGAACCGAGTGTGGACCTGGCTCGGTGACGAGGGGTCCAGTCACTTTTGTACTTCACCGACTCGGCCGCTTCGGTGAGCGGTTCGAAGAGGAAGAGGGCGGATGACGAGGAGCCCGAGGCCTCGAAGTCCGTAGAATCTTCAAGGGTTCGCTCGGAGCCCTCAGCGGCCGAAGCCCCTAGCGTGGCGGAGCAAGCATCTCCGGACCTCATTGCCAGAGAGGAGCCAGAGAATGCCCCCGCTGCAATGGCCGAAGCGTTGGCGCTGGAAGCTGCGGCGGTGATCGAAGTACTGTCACCGGAGGTTGCGGCAGAGGCAGTGTCGATGGACGCTTCTAGGGCAGCCCCTTCGAACACGGAGCTGGCCCAACAGAGGGACTGGGGAAGGCACCTCGCTCCTACGACATTCCAAGACATTTCTTCCAGTGAGGAGGCTGGCGGAGGTAAATGCTTGGATCACGCTTGTTGTTATACTTGTATGTATTGACTTGTATTCTTTCTCAGGTGTTGGCGATGATGCAAGGCCTGGAGGTGCAGATGCGGAGGGGACCTCCTACATCAACGGAGGCAGTGGAGGCAACCGCATCTCGGGGTCCAAAGAGGACTCTTCATCCGAAGAAGACGAGGGGGCAACCACAGCGGAGGGACCCCTCGAGAACATCCGGAAGAAGAGGTGAACGTAGTGGACTGGAGCCCTTCTCTAGAGATGCCCGTGTTCCATGCGCCCTTGATATGACCCCTGATCCCGAGGGGGCCTTCGACGGATGCGGCCTGTGATGCCTTCTACGACGGCAGCGTGGCTTTGGCGACGAGAGACTTAGTGGGGCAGCTCAACCGCAATAGCCACCGAGACCTCTTTATAAATCCTAGCGAAGCTATCCTTCAGGTGAGCGAGGCTTCGCATAGGGTTCATGCCACAGTAAGTCCGAGGTAGTTAGGGTAAATGAATCCCTTGAGAAAACGGCCTCGGATACGGAGAGGCTTCAGGAAGCGCTTCGGGCTTCGGAGGAGGCCAGGCCAAAGCTGGCGGTGGAGAACTTTGATCTTCACGCCGCCAGCAAAGCTCTAGAAGGCTTCATGGTCCGAGGGGTTGATAAGGCCACCTCGACCCTGAAAGAAGTCTTGGAGCACTTGGGGACCCAGTGTCAGGCTCTGGACTTCAATACTCAAGATCCGATCTGGGACCGCCTTGAGTTTCTTTAGATGGCCGTAGCGACGACGGAGGTCTGACTCCGACGGGGCTTCGTCCAGCCAAGGGGGCCCTTCCCGGAAGAAGAGCAAGCGAGGGTCGAGTCTGTTGGGGCCTCGGGCCTGCTTTTTCTTAGGCCTAGATATAGATTACTCGTAGTATTTTTGCTTTCTAAGTGTACTTGTAAGCGTATTGTTTTGTACTTCATGTACGTAAACTTCATCGTATACTTCACATGCACTGCATGTTTTGTACGCTTCGCACGCATATACCTTGGTCCCCCCTTGCACGTGGCGGCTAGGGACTTGGCATTGCCGGTGCGTGCAATTATAAAACGCGGAGGGGTGCGCCTTAGGTGGCTTCGAATATATATATTGTCTCGTTTGGAGGCCTCGCTTGGGCTTCCAATGCTTGGATTTGAAACGAAGCATGGCTTCGAAGACTTATTCGAATTAAGTGAAGCAAGGCTTCGAAGCGTGTTTAGATGGTGAAGCAAGGCTTTTGAGCTTGATTTTGGAATGAGTGGTGTTGATTCACTAAACCTGTCATAATATGAGCCACCTTTGGCTCTGGGATACTTCGGGTACGGGACCCATGATCCCTGGATGCATCAGGCCGGTGGCCCAGAATCCATCTCTACTACGGGCCCGGAGGGGCTGTGTAGCCCTCGAAGCAGTTAATAGGGGAATTGGGTCCCGATCTTCCGCTAGGTAAGGATAACTTGGATTGGTGGAGAATCTCGACGTTGACAATCCAAGGATCCGGTCCGACAGATGAAAACATTATAATCGCTACACCACCGTCTCTGTTGGTTATCAACCACACAGGGCGCGATTGACCTCGCCACGAAGGCTGGTTCCTGCAAGCGAATCCAAGAATACAAGAAAGAACAGGAAGAACACGAGTCGAATGCCAAATCACAGATGAACTATGATAAGGAGAGGTTTCACAAACGCCGTTGCAGCAGTCAATCGGTCCGGTGCAAGAGCGGGATCTAAACACAAGAGTGTAGATGCAAACAAAGCAAAACCTCACCCTAATGACGGCTGTCATGAGTATATAGGGCGTGGGCATCCTGTAGGAGGCGCACACGACTTGGACTATGGGCCAACACGGCCTCCAACTCAGTACAAGGTTCAACTCGGCCCAATTTTGTCACGCAGGACTGTTTCAGTCACTTAGGACGACTTGAGACTCCAAATGAGGCGAAACCAATGCCAAAAGATCCGTGTTCTCCTTAGCTTTCCAAAAAGTCCAAGAACGCGCCAATCGGACTTCGTATGAGGAAGTTACGCCCATTTTGGTGCATGGTGGTTGATGTAGTCCGAACCAGCGAATTCATGACTTCAAATCATCCGTGCGACTCCGTCTTCAACTCCAACTCTCCTATTCCATATCCCATGTTCCTAAGCAACAAAATATCACTAGTATTCAGTAGCATCCCATCCAAACAAATATTAACATAGTTGCTAAGGAAAGAATTAACCTCATGGTTCAAGCGACGGGCACGGGCGCGTGTGATTGGTCCTTGTAATTGAATTGTAGGTGGAGGCTCCATGTGTGTATCATGTGAAGTGATGTCCTCATCAGCTGTGCTTCGGTTTTGAATAGGACAAAGTAGTGCTTCGGTTTTGAATAGGACGAAGTAGTGCTTCGGTTTTGAATAGAGCGAAGCAGTGTTTTAGTTTTATACAAGGCGAAGCAAGGCTTCGGTTTTGAATAGAGTGAACCAGTGCTTCGGTTTTAAACAAGGCGAAGCAAGTCTTCAGTTTCAAATAAGGCGAAGCAAAGCTTCGGTTAGAGTGTATACCTTCGGAAGCTTGACTGGGTCCGGAGACCGAGCGGCTTCGAACGGTTGGAGGGAATTTTCCTCATAGCCCCTAGGGCTCCCAAGGCCTTCACGAGCGCACATAGCCCCTTGCCGAAGAGTGTGCGTATGGCTATCAGGGCCTGCCGATTTTTTTGTGGGTATACTCTGAGGTGTGAGTGGTGGCAAAGACACTAGCTTTTAGTACTAGGGTCCCCACGAATGGCGCCAACTATTGTAACAATTGTGTTTGTTACAAACAGGTTTCTATGAGGTGTAGAATATATGATGTGAACCTCAAAGGGTTCTCACAGAGGGAGAGAGGGTTTTATACTGGTTGGGGCCTCCCATGGGGGATAATAACCCTACGTCCAGTTTTACAGTGGATTTGGCATAATTTTGCATCTATCTTGCGTGTGTCCTTTTACAAGGGCAGGGCCCTGCTTTTATAGGCTCGCAGGCCAAAGGAAAAGACCCAATTACCCTGCATGCCATAGGCTTTATAGGGGTAAGAGGGGAAAAAGGCTAGGCTACTGTACATATAACTTTATAAACATGGTAGATATACATCATTTCAGGAGTAGGTATACGGCATACTAGCGGCATGGGCCCCTGGTATGGCTTTTGCACTGTAGCAGTACAGGTATATTTCATCTACTAGACCGGAGCACCTATTGGAGGGTCTCAGCCGGAGCTTGCTGTGGGAGCTTTGAAGGGGTCCTGGAGGGAACTCCGAAGAGGCCTCCGAAGGGGGCTCCGAAAAGGCTCCGGAGAGGGCCTCGAAGGATCCCGGAGGTTTGGTTCCGGAGGGGTCCTGAGCACTTGGTTCTGGAGGGGTTCTGAGCACTTGGTTTCGGAGGGGTTCCAGAGCGACAGGCTCTGGAGCGAGCCTAGAGGCTTGGCCTTCAGCCTCGCAATTCCCGCATCACTTGGTGTAATCTAGGACCTCAGGCTCCGAAGTCCGTCTCTGGGCTTCGCTAGCCAGCGGGACCTAAGCCCGAGGCGTGAAGGCTGACATCATTTGACCCCTATTCAATGGAAAAACTATTTCCCCCAACATAATCTAAGAGATTTTCATTTGACTTGGTGTACTTCACATGTGTTTCATTGTTCTGCAATTCATGAGCATAGAAGAACTTGGGGTTTATGAGCTTCATTAAATTATTATTCATATATCTTGACTATATTTGTACAATACAAGTTACATTATCTTCATAGATAATAGTGAGGGTGCTAATATGATTCAAGCCACATGACTCCTATATATGATGAACATTTCTTTTAAACCATACATATTCTGGTGAGGCTTAATACAAAAACTATTATTTCCAAGTGATTCATCAAAGTTGATGCAGTACTTTACTTTAACTATTTCTAGGATACTTTAGTTCCACTACATATGAAAACATAGCTAGATCATGCTAGTAGGTTGACATCAAACGTATAGTAATGGAGAACCTAATGCAGTAGGCTAAGTACATTAGCATACCTCTCTATCCTACAATATAATTGGCGAGTTTGAGTGTCGACCTGACCATCTATTTGTTAAATCATAGCTCTTCATTCACATCTAATAAATCATAACAATCAGATCTTCATTTTTCTCTCTGTTAGGCCGGCCTAGTCCATTATGTCCTCCCCTCCTCTCTCTGTTGCTGGATCCCGTCTGTTATATATGGAAGTTGATCTTCTGTTTGATATGACAATTTTTAATACATGGAAATCATCAATATATGAAAATTGATCTATTTTATATGAAAATTATTAATATATGAAAGTTGATCTATTTTATATAAACATCATTAATATTGTCGAACCGGATCACGCAAATAGAGGGGGTGAATAGGCTCCTGAACAAATTCTTTCGAATAGATAGTATTTTTAATATCCAATGCTCCTTCAAATAAACTAGCGAAAGCAAACTAATTTGTAAATCACAGATGAAATTAATGATGTTGGACCGAAATGGGCGACCAGAGGGGGGGGGGTGAATA
Source organism: Zizania palustris (assembly GCA_019279435.1). Lineage (NCBI taxonomy): Eukaryota > Viridiplantae > Streptophyta > Magnoliopsida > Poales > Poaceae > Zizania > Zizania palustris. The sequence goes on along the minus strand of JAAALK010000283.1, from coordinate 115,291,109 downwards.
GGAGCTTTTAAAATTTTGGTCAAAAACTTGCCTTCTATTTTAAACACAGTCTCCTGCGGAACAGACTTCGAACACACCCTTCGGAAGTCTAGTTTGGAGGTATTTTACAGCTCCGAACACAGGCTTCACAAAGGGTAAAAAGTTGAAGACAAGGAGACTTCGCTCACACCCACAAACCCAAAAACACAATTCTGCAAGGAAAATGTAGGCTCCGCACATGAGTTGCCTTTGAGCAGACTTTGCACTTCACACTTCACAGGAGTAAGTTTCCCTCTAAGGGCTTCGAATAGATACTCCACACTAGCAACTAGTACTAGGCTTCATAATTCGAAGGGCAGAAAGTAGACAAAACATGTTGCGCCGAGGACCTCGACTGAGGAAAGAAAACAGACTTCGACCTCAACTTCACTTAGTGCTTCGCTAGTAATCAGAGAGGACTTGCCTCCAGTTTACACAGAGCAAACACACATTGAAAGACTCACAACACTTAGCCCGAACAGGATGCAACCACACTTCGTTAGAGAAGAAACAGAGCCAAAAACTCTGACCGACACAGAACAAAGAGTAGCACAAAGAACTGAACACATGCAGTGCAAAACAGAAATACAAGTTCAAGCAATAGACAAAGAACAAAATGAAATTTTCATTGCATGAACAGGGAACACAAAGACTCACAGTACTGAGTACATGAATGTGGTGGCTAGCTCTAGGAGTTCTAAAAATGGTTGCTCAAAAATGTTACCTAGACCTAGCCAGCCTCACTATTTATAGGCACAATTCAGCTATGAGAATAGACAACTTTACTCCTAGGGTTTACAATGTTTTTGTCTCAGCTAGACACAGAGGTATAGATGGTAGTATACTTTATTAGAGACTTCTTTTATAAGCTTCGTAGAGGAGACATCATCAGCTTTTGTAGAGTAGACACGATCAGCCTTTGCACAATGGAATCTTCTGAAGCCCCCTTCGCACAAGAAGTGTGCATAAGCTTCGGTGACAAGCTTCAAACCAGAAGGCCTTTGCTTCACCGAAGTCAGTCTTTGATACAGTGATGGTTTTGAGCCAAAGCCAACAAAGCTCTTGAGCCTTCGCACCATCACCTCCGGAGTGGACCACCACGGCTTCGCAGCTACTCCCAACTCGAACTCTATCAGCCCGTATACCGAAGCCATGCATGGCCGAAGTACCTCAAGTCAGCCACTCTCCAAAGCCCCACCTTCGGAGTACCTTCGCCACCTTTTGAAGTCCCTCCATCCAAGGCCTTCGCATGAAGCATATCCATAAGCATCCCTTCACAGTGTCTTAGCCCCGAGCACACTCCATGGAGACCCTTACCCGGACCATGCCTTCAATGCAGCTTGACTTCCGAGATCTTCGTCAGGTGTCCCTTTGAAAGACTTGCCTCAATCCTAAGGACTTTGTCCACCATACTCCGAAGTCACTCCTTCTGGAGCACACTTCGAAGTGGCTCGCCTCCGAGGACTTTGCCTCGGGGTACCTTCAGCTGGAGTAACCCTCCGCACTTCCTGCCTTCGCCTGGTGCACCTTGACCCGAGGACCGACCTCAACCCCATGCAACCTTCATGATCGAGCTCCCTGCTCACTTGGCATCAAGCCTCCCGCTTGACCCAGGTTCACTTGCTGCGCACTCTCCGTCGCCTCCAAAGTCACCCGCGCACCACCGACAAGCAGATAAGATTTTCCAGTACTCCGGATACCTCTCCGGTAAACAATCTCCGGTACATACTTCGGTGTACCACCCAAAGTATCGAGTCCTTCGGTACAAACATATCATCATGTTCCGCCGGACCCCTCCGATAGACACACTCCGCTGCATAGCTGCAGCCAGCATCCACCGAACCCTTTGGTAAACACCACTGAACCCCTTCGGAGGGATCCCTTCGCCCAGAAGAGAACTTGTTAATCACTCATCACAAAGTTGAAACCAAAGGGACATTTCAACTTGGTTTCTCAATCTCCCCCTTGATGAGTGCATTGACAACCAAATTCAAATTTAAGAAAATTTGAAAGTTTTCAACACACAAGTGACCATAAAAACTCAGAAAAGAGCCAAAACATGTCACTTAATAAATGGATTTCTATCGACTTGACTCAAGAAAAGTCATTTGGCAATAATTCCCTCAAATTCCCCCTTTGTCAAACAATTTTCTCCCCCTTTGAGTTTCATCACTTGTTCTCCCCCTTAGGTAGACAAACCAGACATTTTTCTCCCCCTTTGGCAATGCAAGAATCAAGGAGCAAGAGAAGATGCAACTCTTCGAGATGATGAAAAGTATGAAGGCATAAGGTGCAAGAATATGCCAAATCACAGTGTCAGGCTCAGATTTTTAGCTCAAGTTAATATATTCCAAGTTCAATATTAGAAGCATGAGTTTTTCAAATTGTTGAAAATAAAAGCATCACCACTTAAACTAGTCATCTAGATAAGTGAAAACAAGATATGCAAAAAGCTAATCAATTTCTACCCAGGAAAGCAAGTCCAATTTTATGGAGCATTTAGCAAGCTTGATAAGCAAATAATTCAGACTTGTAATTCTGTTTATATTGCCAAGGGTATTTGCTTGTCTACCTTATACTTTCCAATCAAGCCAAGCCTAGGTCAAGAAAGACCATCAGAAGCTTAAGGCTATGATTTTGGTAGACACTAAGTTATCCTAGTGTTGACACTCGAATTTGGCATTAATTGTCAAAATTGTCGAAATATCAATTTTGGTAATTTGGACCGAAAATATACCATCTCCGGCACAGGCCGAAGCCCTGAAGTGCCGAAGGCCCGTCCTGCGTTGGGCTTCGGTAGCACCTTCGGAGGCCTGCTTCGCAGGCAAGCTTCGGCCCAGTGGGCCCTTCGGCGGCCTGTGGGCTTCGGCCCAGCAGACTAGCTTCGGCGAGTCCTGCGGAGGCCCACTCCGGCCGGCAGAGTCCTATTCAGATTAGTATAATTCGGCTGTTTTAGATCTCTTATCTAAATCTTAACCACCTGGCCGAATCCTACTCAAATTAGGTAAGACCAGCCCCTATAAATATAGGGGTGAGGCCAATTCAAGAGGAGCCCCGCTTTCATATCAACACAAAGCCCTCGCTTTGAATCGTTCTTTTACTTTTCAATCTACTTCCTTGCCCTAGGATTATCTATGTAACATCCATCTTCATGGGTTTTCATTGTAAGCCCTCCGTTCGCCACGTTGAAATCACAGTAAACCTTGTTGATTTGCCTGTGAATCTCCCGTTTAATCCACGAAACGAATTTTTATCGTTTTATCGGTTTTCTTCTGCTATTCTTGGGAGTTTGGCCTCTAGCCCGGATTGCACTTGATCTTTTACTTTTTGTAGGGAAAATACCTTCAAAGTCATCACCAAGGAGTTTCGGGGTGATTGCTATTCATCTACAAATTCACTTGAGCCCCTAGGTGATCAGATCGGAGCCTGTCGGTCCGACCGACAGGGCTTCGCTGGGCCGTCAGGCTGTTGTCAGGACGGTCTTCACGCACCCTTCGCCATCACGCCGAAGCCCTCTTCGGCGAGAACATCTCAACAGTAAACCACTCTGTGCCGGAGCACTCTTCGCCATCATGCCAAAGCCCTCTTCGGCAAGCACCCTCCGTAGTAAACTGCTTCGCACCAGACCCCACGGTGCCGAAGCCCCGGTCTGACCGAAGCTTCGCTATCGGTTTGACTGGGTACCCTTTGTCGGTCCGATCACCCAGAAACCGCTTCGCACCAGAATGCCAAAGCCACCTTCAGCGACTGCTTCACAATAGAATGCCGAAGCCACCTTCGGTGAGCCCTTTGCAAGCGTCGGTCTGACCGGGAGTCCTACTCCGGTCCGACCGATCAATAGGCCGAAGCCCCCCTTCGGGATGCTTCGGACTCCCTTTGCTACAGATATAAATCGGCCTTAGGCTGGCCAATTTGCTTTATTATTTTTTACTCACATTGACTAATCAGACTTTATTTCTTAATATTTGTTTGATTACCTGGCAACTCCGTTACCCTTTCTACTGAGGATCCATGATTAAGATCATGGGTCTCATGGCTCCAGATGTGATAAGTGATTATCAACGGAAGTCAAAGAGAAGATGAAGAGAAGACGAGACATGCCGTGTCTGGGCCGCGTGTGACTCAGGTACACGGGCGGCGAGCGACTGCTGGGTAGAGGGGCTACGGAGTCGGACCGGCCCAATCCGAGTACATGGGCTAGGAGCGGTAGAGGATCCACTAGTCTGTTGACCGGGATTGACTCAGGTACACGGGCGGAGAGCGATTGCCGGGCTGAGGGAGCCGCGGAATCGGGCCGACCCAATCCGAGTACCCGGTGCGAAGACGGTGGACGCTTTGTCAGTTTTAGCGCAAAACTGACAACCACTGATCTTGGATCCTATCGTTATGAGGCGAAGCCGTAGCTGCTACGAAAGCTCCATATCAGGACAAGTTATCTGTATTTAGGATTTTACTATTTTTCCTTTAAGCACACAGTCTGTGTTAGTCGAGTCTGTAAAAATCCTAAGGGCATGTTTGTCTTTTCAGTTTATTTTTGCGTCTATGCAATTTACCCTAGGGGTAAATCTGTCTTTTCCCTTCTTATTGGGCTGCCTATAAATAGGCCCCAATCCCCTAGGGTTAGGGTTAACTCACTTGAATGCAAATCAGAGTTCACTTTACTGTTGGTCTTCTTCCTTCCGCTCATTCTCCTGAACCACCGCCGTCGTTCATGACGTTTTTCCTCGCCACTGCCGGTAAATGTCCCTGCCACTAAAATCTGGTCGTGTTTTATCTTCTCAACACAATCGCCGTCCATCTCTCTGGTTTTCCCTCTGGTTTTATTCGGCGGAAGGCTCTAGGCACTAGTTGTTTTAGTGCCTGGTGCAAGGCGTGGTGTTCAAGGTTTGCGCGTGCTGTCAGCTGTACAATGCACAGCAGGCGGAGGCGTGCATCAGTGAACACAACTGAAGTGCTTGGAACTAGAGCCCACTCAGCTTTCGAAGCCCACACAGATCCTAGAGTCCAAGTGAAGTGCATGCAAGGCTTCATAGCCACGTCGTTCGAAGCCTAACGTGCTAGGCTGTGCGAGGGTGCATTTTTGTTCCTTACCTTGATACCTGTGAGGTGCGAAGGTTGCTGCGAAGTCCCGTGCGGAGCCAGGCTTCGCCATCACACGTTTGAAGCAGGCTTCGATTTGCCGAAGTTCTAACTTCGTTGTGGCTTCAGCGAAACACGCTTCGGAGAGAAGGCATACAGGCTCCGGCATAGGCTTCGACAAGTACCGAACAGGAGACAAATTTGTGAACAGTAAACTTTCTTCTCGTTTTGTGTTCACATGAATTAAATGCTTGTGTTGGTTCATTTTTATGATGCTGGAAATGCTTGTGAGTTAAATGCACTGTTGATTTGCCTTTAAACACTCTGTTGGTGTCTCTTCAATCAGGACACCGGTTGTTTTTAGGCTAGATTATTTTTAGCACTTTAGATTTGTTTGCTTCTACTGATTGTTTGTTTAGGTTCGTTGGGTGTTGGGAGAAGGTCATTGATTCAAAAGAATTTTTTAGGCGCCCATTCACCCCCTCTGGTCGCTACTTTTGGTCCTACAAGTGGTATCAGAGCCTGGTTAGGGTTTTTCCATACCTTAACTGGTTCTAACCCAGGGTAGTGATCATGACTTCCTCTAGCAAGGTCCCGTCCCTTGAAGCTTTTGGCTACAATTACTGGAAGACTCGCATGCGAGCCTATCTCATGAGATAGAGCTCGAACATTTGGGATGTTTGTGTTCACGCTACTTTCACTGTGTTTCCTATTGTTGAGCGCACTTCCCCCGAGATAGTCGCCCAACATCAGAACAACAACAAAGTTGTGAACATTTTATTTTTTAGTTTAGGTCCCACTGAGTTTGAGCGTTTGAGCCATCTCAGCACTGCTAGAGAGATCTGGGCTACCCTCCAATCACACCATGAGGGGACAGCCCAGGTCAAGGCTCGACTCTATCAGACCTACCAGCGTGAATATGAAAATTTCACACAGAAGCCAGGTGAATCTGTTGAAGCTTTGTTTGGTCGTTTTCAATCAATCATAAACAAGCTTCGGGCCAACAAGGCCGATGGAGTCCAGCTAGTCTTAGATCATGAGCATGCGCTCAATGTTCTTCATACCATGGACCCTAAGATCTGGGAGATCAAGGTATCCTCTATCATTAAGAGCACCTCTTACGATACCTTGACTATCGCAGAGCTTTTCAGTAAGCTCAAGGCCATAGAGGTTGATATCTAGTTGAGATCAAATCTCACTAGTTCTGGTTCAAAAACCCTGGCCCTTGCGACACCTACTATTGACTCCTCCTCTTTGAGCTGTGCTGCTTTCTCTTTAATGTCTATCACCGAGGACCAGCTTGATTCACTAGGAGATGATGATATGTGTCTGTTTAACAACCGGGTGCGTCGTGTCTATGATAAACAAATGTTCAAAAGACACGGTACAAAATCCGGATGCTTTGAGTGTGGTGATCTAGGTCACTTCATCGCCGACTGCCCCAAGCAGAATAGTCACAAGAAGGGCACCGACAGTGGCTCCTATGACTCCGGCAAACACGATAGCTCCACCTTCACAAAGGGAAAGCCCAAGACGAGGTTCTTTCGAAAGGCCCTAAAGGACTACCAGCGTGAGAACAAGAAGCGATACAAGGCCTTCTTTGCCGAGATGGAGAGAAGCTACTCCAAGAGGTCATAATCTTCATCCTATTCATCAAGCTCAAGTGATGAGGAGATCGTGATCAAGAAGGGGAAGGACAAGGATGATCTGGCGGGCCTCTGCTTCATGTCTTTCGGGGACAAGCCGAAGAGCCGCTCGCACCACAGCCGAAGATCCCGCAAGAGCTTCTACTCAATGGCTCTTGGGGATAAGGAAGAGAAGGGCTCCCCCGACAACTCCGATGACGATGACGATGAAAAGGTATCCTCCTATGAACAAGAAGTCATTGAATTGCTTGAAGAGAACCATTAGGAGTTGAGGTATCGGGAGAAACTGCTTAGAGGGGCTAAGAAGAGGATAGATGAGCTTGAGAGTGAGCTTTCCATGACCAATGGCAAGATTGAGAGTCTATCTTCTTCCCCTTTCTTGGGTGGTAGAAGTGAGTGCCCTAACTGCGAGGTGCTGTTGTGTGACGTGACGACTCTGAAGTCCAGGTACACGGAGAGGGTAGATGAGAGAGACGATTTGGCCACTGAGCTTGAGAGCGCTCAACTGGAGCTGAAAGATGCTCATGCCACTGTCGTCGTGCCCTGTGTGGACTGCCCATCCCATCTAGCTAGTTTAGCTGAGTTGAGAGCCAAGAGTGATGAGCAGTTGGGCTATTTAGCGAGAGTCAGAGCTGAGTTGTAGCAGACTAAGCTAGAGCTTGAGACATTGTTAGTTCCACCCACTGTTTGTGAGAACTGCTTGTCCCTGAGATTGGAGCTGATCAAGCTAAAAGCTGAGAAGTCTGTCCAAGTTGATAGAGAGTGTGAGATCTGATTGTCTCAGGTGGAGGTGCTAGCTTCCTTGAGAGAGGAGCTAGCTGATGCTCAGAACTAGAACTCTTACCTCCATCAGATCCTGAGTTGGGTGAGTGCCAGAGAGCTACAGATCGACATGATGATCCTATAGTTCAAGAGGTAGGATGGGTTTGGGGTAGGTTACACCTACACCAAGGCTGACTTTGAGAGTGCGATTAGCTGTGTAGTGGAGTGGAGTAAGATGACTCCTGAGCAGAGATATCCCAAAACTCACTCCACTGAGTCTTTCCAGGCCTGTCAGCCCAAGGATGGAGTGTTCCAAGAACAACCTAAAGCTCCACCCAAGAAGCCTGTCTGGATCCCAAAGCCCAAGCATCTCCACACTTCTCTTGACTCTCTACCTGGACCCTCTCACACAAAAGAGTCTATACCCAACACCACCAAGCCTAAGAACCCTAAGCCTCAACCACATCCCAATAAGCCTACCTATCACGGTGAGTTCTGTCAAAGAGATGGACATTTTGAGGAGTTTTGCTTCAGGAGAAAGTGAGTTGAGAGAGCAGAGAGAGCTCAAGGTGGGTAGGAGCAGTTCTACCAGTAGGGTGGTAGACAGAGAGTCCCTCAGCGTGGAGAGAGGCTAGAGGCCAGGGCGCGTCGTATAGATGGTGGTAGAGGAGACAGCTTTCGTGCCCGTGCTCCGGAGGGTGGTTTTATCTCCGGTAGAGCTCCAGGTCGTTCTGGATACGGTTTTGGACCTCGTGGCCGAGACTTTAGGCAGAAAAGAGGACCGCACTTTGAGCCGTGTTTTGGTACATACTCTTATGATTCCTTTTGCTTTCCTTCTTTTGAGCAGATGGCTCGACACTGGTTTAGCTCCTTTGCTAAATCTGGTGTCGGACCGTTTGCTCCCACTTATGACCACTGATCGTGCAGGATCGAGGACTGGAGGACGTGTGGATCATGGATTCAGGATGCTCTCGCCACATGATGGGACATCGCAGATGGTTCTCCAACCTCACTTCCCCGAGCTCCAAGGAGTACGTCACTTTCGAGAACAGTGGTCAAGGGAAGGTACACAACATTGGCCCAATTCGAATCTCTGGTCATTTCTCTTTGAAGAATGTTGCTTTGGTTGGAAACTTGAGTTTTAATTTGGTCTCTGTTTCGCAACTTCTTGAGGACAGTTTAGAGGTTCGTTTTAAGAAGGGCATGTCTTCTATTGTTGATTCTAGAGGATCTTTGGTTTGCCAGATCTTACCCTTCGGTAAGGTTTTTCGGATTGATTTCTCTTGTTCTTTTGGCCCTTCTCGTTGTTTGATTGCTGGATCCTTCTTTGAGCTATGAAAGTGGCATAGGAGGTTAGGTCATTTGAGCTTTGATCTACTAGTCAGATTGAGCTCTATGGACCTTATCCGAGGATTGCCCAAGCTTAAGATGGAGAAAGATCTAGTGTGCCATCCCTATCGTCATTGGAAAATGGTTGCCGCTTCTCACGCATCTGTGACTCAGGTGATGACTTCGTACTCGGGAGAGCTGTTACACATGGATACTGTTGGTCCAGCTCGGGTACACTCAGTTGGTGGGAAGTGGTACATGCTTGTGATAGTTGACGACTTTTCTTGATTCTCATGAGTTTTCTTTCTGGAGTCTAAGGATGAGGCTTTCCTTTTTGTTCATGACCTGATTTTGAGTTAAAGAACTCTCAGTTCATCAGTTTCTGTAATGATCAGGGTCTTGAGCACAAGTTTTCTGCTCCTTACACTCCCCCACAAAATGGCGTTGTGGAACAAAAGAACTACATGCTAGTCGAGATGGCAAGGATGATGCTGGATGAGCATAGGACTCCTAGGCGCTTTTGGGCTGAAGCCATGAACACGGCTTGCTATCTGGCCAACCGCATTTTTCTTAGAGCTTATCTAGGTAAGACTTCATACGAGTTGCGGTTTGGCAGACAACCCAAGGTGAGCCACTTGCGAGCGTTTGGCTACAAGTGTTTTGTGCTCAAGAAGTGAGGGCATTTGGACAAGTTCAAGTCTCGTTGCTGGGATGGAGTTTTTCTTGGTTATGCTTTGCATTCTTAAGGCTTCCGTATTTGGAACCTCAACTCCCAGCAGCTTATCGAGACTTGCGAGGTTTCTTTTGATGAGTCCATGCCTTCGCTGACTCCTTTTGAGCTTTCTAGAGATGATGAGCTTGGAGAGTCCATCTTCGAGGAAGATGATGACATTCCAACTGTTGATGATGGTGGGCCTTCTGCACAGCCTGCAGATCCCACACCTTCTGAGACTTTGACTGAGGACGAGGGTGGACCTCTGATCACTTCTTCCATTTCGATCGAGTCCCCTCAGTCGAGTCTAGAGGTGCCAGCGGCTGACTCCGGTGAGGTGACTTCAGATCACCTAGGATCCCAAGCAGTTTAGCGTGATCACCCCCTCAGAGCTCATCATGGGAGATCTCACTTCGAGATCCTTGCGTTCTTGTATTGGCTCACTCACTGTTTTTGCTGAGTCTGCGTTTGTTGCCACTTTTGAGCCCAGAGATGTTTCTCATGCTCTTTCTGATGCAAATTGGATAAACGCCATGCAAGAAGATCTTGAGAACTTTGTTCGCAATCGGGTTTGGACACTAGTTGAGCTGCCACCTAGATGCAACCCCATAGGCACCAAGTGGGTGTTTAAGAACAAGCAAGGTGAAGATGGGGTTGTGGTGCGCAACAAAGCTCGATTAGTTTCTCAGGGTTTTTGCCAGAAAGAGGGTATTTATTTTGAGGAGACTTTCGCTCCTGTTGCCCGTCTTAGTACATTCACATACATTTGGCATTCGCTGCTTCTAAAGGTTTTAAACTTTTTCAAATGGATGTCAAGAGTGCTTTTCTTAACGGGTACATAGAGGAGGAAGTCTATGTTAGGCAACCCCCTGGTTTTGAGAACCCTAAGTTTCCTCGACATGTTTTCAAGTTACAGAAAGCTTTATATGGTCTGAAGCAAGCCCGCAGGGCTTGGTATGATCGTCTAAAGCAGTTTTTATTGGTGAGTTGCTTTATGATGGGTTCTGTGGACAAGACTCTTTTCTTGCTCAGAGATGGCTCAAACTTCTTGATTGCTCAGATTTACATGGACGATATTATTTTTGGTGGTTCTACCTATGAGCTTGTGTCCAATTTTTCTGAGCAGGTGCACAGCGAGTTTGAGATGAGACAAGGATGACATCTTCATCCACCAGAACAAATACACGCGGGACATGCTAAAGAAGTTCGACTTCGGTGGAGAGCTGAAGCCTCAGATAACCCCAATGGATACATATGGGGGCCTGTACAAGGACGAGAGCGACGTCAAGGTCAATGAGAGAAAGTATCGAGGGATGATCGGATCGCTGCTGTACTTGACAGTGACGAGACCGGGCATTCAATTTGCCATGGGACTGTGCGCGCGCTTCTAGTCTTCACCACGCGCATCTCATCGGTAGGCTGTCAAGCGCATTTTTAGGTACGTTACCTATGCGTCTGATCTTGGTATTTACTATTCAGCATCATCATCTCTTGAGTTGTCTGGCTTTTTCGACGCTGATTTTGGTGGGTGCCGACTGGATCACAAGTCGACTTCCGGTACTTCCCAGTTTCTTGGTTCTTCGCTTGTTTCTTGGTCTTCTCGAAAACAATCTGGAGTTGCGCTTTCTACCACAAAGGCTGAGTATGTAGCTGCTTCTAGCTGCTGCTCACAGTTGGTTTGGATGATTTCCACTTTGAGAGATTTTGGGTTGTTTTTCCCTACCAGATACCTTTGTTTTATGATAGCACCGGTATGATTAGTGTAGGGAAAAACCCATGTCTTCATTCAAAAATCAAACACATTGATGTGCACTTTCACTTTTTGAAGGATCAATATGAGAAAGGTGTCATTGACCTTGTTCATGTTGATACCCATCATCAGTTGGCTGATATTTTCACCAAACCCCTAGATCAGTCTACTTTTGGGCGTTTGCGAGTGGATTTGGGAGTTGTGTATCCTTTTTAGGATATTTTGAGTCAATTTTTTCTTTCTTTTTTACTTTTTTCTTGAGTCTTCTCGTGTGAGTTCATATCATGCATATTCACATATCACACTTTGAGCTTTCTTCTGTTATATGATTGACCTGCTTTACTTATTCTAGCTAGTATATGTTTTTGAATACCTGTCGATGATCATGTTTTGCTTCAGTTCACATGATATGTCTGATATCTGTCATATGCATGGTTTTTATGTTTTAAAATTGAAAAATGATCACCATTGCTTCTGGTAACTAGCATGTGTAGGCTAGATGCTTTTGCTATCTTTTACATGTCTGGTAGCTAATTCCTTACTTATATGCAGATATGCAACTTGGACATCTATATGCTTTAACATGGAAAATGTGCTATAAAAATGATAAAAAAATCAGAAAAATGAAAAATCCATGCCTTTTATGCTTAATTGAAAAGATCCAGGTGGGTTTGCTGTGTCGCATCGATTGTTCTGGACTGCTTACCATAGCACTTTGGTATGAACTAGGACAGTGTAATGTATGCCAAGACCAATGTCTTAAGTTTCTGATGATCCAGTTCTAGCCTAGGCTTGACTTGGTCGGTTAGCGTAAGGTTGACATGCAAGTAACCCCTGGAAAAAATGAAAAAGGAAAAGAAAAAGCCTAAAAATTAAAAAGATAACAAGTTTATTGAAGCTCTTTGTTCTGGACAATGCTTGTCTTGGTAGATATCAGCTAGCTTTTGCATCTCATGTTTTACCTTGCTTGTCGACTAGAAAATGTGGTGATGCTTTTATTTGCTAAAATCGAAAAATGCGTGCTAATGACTTTCTTTGGATATCATCTGTTGCACTGATCATGCCATGTGTCTTAAACAATATTTATTTTGCTATGCTTGCTAGATGGTGTAACTGCAGTCGATCATATCTGAGAAGCATGCTTTTTTACACTCCACTTGCACATTAGTTGCATTCATTGCATATTTTGAGGGAGAGTTGCATTTCAGGGGGAGTTTCAGTCTATGTCTCTTTTGAGTGCATTTAGTCTCACTTGATGTGATGAGTTCAGTTGCCAACAAGGGGGAGAAATTTTGGGTGACTTGATCTTTTAGAAGAGTTTAGGGGGAGTTTTGGCTTTCTCTAGCCTCTGGGATTTATTTCAGAGGGAGTTTTAGTCTATTTTGCCCGTTTTGAGATTGCACTCATTTGAGGTTTTATTCTTGGTTAACTATAATGACCATTTTCTAGTTTTTGTTCGGCTTTGGTCATTAGGGTTAAACCTTTTGTTTTTTTTTTATTTTCTTCTTTCAGTCTTTTTGTATTTTGTTTTCGTGTTTCCACATGTGTTTGAAGGTTCTGAAGAGCTGATGAAGAGGGTGTTGACAATGCACTCATTAAGGGGGAGATTAAGGAGCCATGATGAAGATCATGGGCCTCATGGCTCTAGATGTGTTGATTGATTGTCAACGTAAGTCAAAGAGAAGATGAAGAGAAGACGAGACCTGTCGTGTCTGGGCCACGTGTGACTCAGGTACACGGGCGGCGAGCGATAGCCGGGCAGAGGGGCTGTGGAGTCGGGCCGGCCCGATTCCGTGACTCCCTCACCCCGGCAATCGCTCACCGCCCGTGTACCTGAGTCAATCCCAGTTTGGATCCTACCGTTCTAAGGCGAAGCCGTAGCTGCTACAGTCGAGTCTGTAAAAATCCTAAGGGCATTTTGCGTCTGTGCAATTTACCCTAGGGGTAAATTTGTCTTTTCCCTTCTTATTGGGCTGCCTATAAATAGGCCCCAATCCCCTAAGGTCCCAATCCCCTAGGGTTAGGGTTAACTTTACTGTTGGTCTTCTTCCTTCCGCTCATTCTCCTAAACCACCGCCACCGTCCATGACGTTTTCCTTGCCACCACCAAATGTCCTTGCCGCTGAGATCTGGTCGTGTTTTATCTTCTCAACACAATCGTCGTCCATCTCTCTCTAGTTTTATTTGGCGTAAGGCTCTAGGCACTAGTTGTTTTAGTGCCTGGCACAAGCGTGGTGTTCAAGGCCATACAGCGCGCAGCAGGCGTGCATCGAAGACAACTTTCCCGGAGTCCAAGCGAAGTGCATGCAAGGCTTCATAGCCTTACCTCGAGACCTGCGAGCCAGGCTTCGCCGGCACACGTTCGAAGCAATTTGCTGAAGTTCACTTTCTTCTTGTTTTGCGTTCAATTGAATTAAATACTTGTGTTGGTTAATGCTTGAAATGCTTGTGAGTTAAATACACAATTGATCTGCCCTTGGTGATTATTTGTTGAGGTGCGTTGGGTGTTGGGAGAAGGTCATTGATTCGAAAGAATTTTTCACCATTTTTAGGAACGCGATGTCGGCGCCGCGTCATGCTTAGGTTTATCCCTAAGTATCCGTTGTCGAACTGACCCGAGTGTGGGGCCGCGTTTTCGTGTCAACACACTTTTTGGCGACTCCGCTGAGGACGACTTCGACATGACGAGCACGTCTACACTACGGATGCAATGCATCGACCACGACTACTACGACTACGACTGCCCCCTATCGCCGACCCCGGGGGCATGAACACGAGATCGACAACTGCAACATTCCCAAAGAGGATCGGGCCGAGATCGAAGCCAAGACGAAGGAATTCCACGCCCTCATGCTCAGGTGCGACATCGACATCGCGAACCCCTTCAAAAACAAGGTACCACCACCATGCCTCCCTTCTTTATCCCCTTAGAGATTAGACAGGCCGCCGCTGCTACGGTGGATCAGGCCGTTAGTGCTACATTTTCAAATCGACTAGGGCCTGAAATGGAAGCGATATGGAAGCGAAAGGAGATTCGACTTTTCTGACGCCGTTTGTCACACCCCGATTGCTAGACTACCCCGCGCACCACGTACATAGTACGGATGTACGGACGGGAGCACTAGAAAGGCCATTACATATACATGTCCAATTTCCGAGGCCGAGGCTGGGCACACCACTGTCAGGTCAGACCTTGGGCTGGCCAAACCAGCACGTACTAGGCATCATCACCGACAACAGTCGGTTTGACAAGCTACCAGGCTGGCCCGACCCACCTGTATACCAGGTCGGTCTGATCGACCAGTGTGCCTACAGTCAAACTGGCCCTATGGCCGGTCAGACTGCCCCATTTTACTACACGCTGCCCTTTCACGCGCTGCCCGCACCTCCTGCTCCCGCATACCCGCGTAGGCTTGAGCCTCCCATTTATAATGAGCTGGCATGAGAGGAGGAGCTGCACGGCCAACACCCCAACATACCACCATGTGTCGCGCCCCCGTACGAGAGATGCGCGCAGGCCGGAAGCATACTGACAAGCGAATTCGCACGCTTGTTAGGGAATGCACTGGTTACACGCCTCGAGATTGGATTAGGGTTTACCGTAAGCCGTATCCAGACCATTTCGATGCCATCTCATATCCTCGTGGCTTTAGGGTTCTTGAGTTCACCAAGTTTGATGGCGAGAGTAGCAAAACTACCCTAGAGCATATAGGCCAATTTCTAGCACAGTGTGGTGAAGCAAGTGGGTCGGATGCGCTTAAGCTCAGATTATTTTCCTTATCGCTATCTAACACTGCTTTCACTTGATTTTTGGCGCTACCGCCGAACGCCAAACTCCATCCAGACTTGGGCCTAGTTAGAATAGAAATTCCACGATTATTTTTACACTGAGGAAACCAAACTTAGGCTCTCACATTTGACATCGGTTAAACAGAAGACCAATGAGAGTGTCTTCGACTATATTAGGCGCTTCCGAGACACTTGGAACCGATGTTTTAGTTTAAACATCTCTAAGAGGGATCTGGCCGACTTAGCTTTCAATGGTTTTCATTATGAAATTAAGGAAAAGCTAGACGACCGAAACTTCCTCGAGGTTAGTCAGGTTTTGTAGTAGGCTTTAGACCAGAAAGGCCGAACTAGGGCCAAAAGGTCTATCAAAGTTTTTAGTGAGCCTAAGGCCGAGATACACATCGTGGAGCACTCTGAAGAAGAATCATCATCGGGAGAAGAAGACTCGGCTGACATGTACGCGGCTGAATGGACCTGGCCCAGAGGATCTAAAACAATCACGTAAAACAATCACATGCTCCGAATTACGACCGTCTCCCGCTAAGAGTCGGCCCAACGAAGTTAAGTACTCGTTTGATGTGACCAATTGCGGTAAAATATTTGATTTTCTGTTGAAAAGCAAGCTCCTTAGTTTTCCCAAAGGTCATGTCATTCCATCTGCCGACGACTTGAAGAAACGGGCATGATACACTTTCCCATTCTACTAATGAATGCAACATTTTTCGTCGATAAGTTCAATCGGCCATAAATGAAGGACGATTGAAGATAGATTCTAGCCCTAGAATGAAGCTAGATCATGATCCCTTCCCCCTAAACAACATTGATCTTGACGGGAAGAAGATACTGATTTGGCCCGAGCAGGATGAGTCATCTAAAGGAAAGGCAGTCGTCATTGTGAAGCCTCGCACATGCATGCTCATACCGAAGAACCCTAAGGTAGGAGTAAATGTAGACAAGCCATTTTCGGCTAAATCCCGCAAAAGGCCAGAGGTAACTTTTGGATGCTTCTCCAGAGGCATACATAGGAGAAGGGCCGAGGACAAACACCCTCGGCCACCCTCGCCAAAGAGGTTGAACCCTCAACAAGAGCATGAGTTTGGCCCGCAGGTAGCTAAGGCAGGCTGTTTCAGGTACACCCCGTTCGGCCGAAGGTTCTGGGAGCAAACTTGTGATGCCCGGAACCAAGCCACAAGCTTCGTTGGCGCCTCCCGGGATGACTAAGTCCCAAAAGAGGCGATTGAAACGTCTTCGTGTCGTGTATCTTAGAGAGAAAGAGGCCGAAGAATGCAAAGGTAGCCCACTAGGACACACCAGGTGTGGATACCGAAGTTGGCTGGCAAGCCAACTTAGGAACCGCGTCCTCGCGAGGGACCTGGGGGGCAAGACAAGTAAAATTACTAAAGGCTGATTTGATGAAAAATCCGATGCTTAAGTCCCCTAGTCATATTAATATTAGTGAGTCATATAAATCGTCCTCATAAAATTCAAATGTCTTGAGTTATGAAATGGACGATTTGGTAGGTAAACAAATAGAGAGTACTGCCCATGGCTCACTGTGCTTTTAGCTCACTAAGTTTGCTAAAAGGCACGAGGCATGTGTTGACACTCGAATTTGGCATTAATGGTTGAAATTGTCGAAATATCAATTTTGGTAATTTGGGCCGAAAATATGCCATCTCCGGCACATGCCGAAGCCTTGAAGTGCCAAAGGCCCGTCCTGCGTTGGGCTCTGGCAGCACCTTCGGAGTCCTGCTTCACAGGCAGGCTTTGGCCCAATGGGCCCTTCGGTGGCTTGTAGGCTTCGGTCTGGTAGACTAGCTTCGGCAAGGCCTGCGGAGGCCCACTCCAGCCGGCAGAGTCCTATTCAGATTAGTATAATTAGGCTGTTTTAGATCTCTTATCCAAATCTTAACCACCTGGCCGAATCCTACTCAAATTAGGTGTCAAATTAGGTGAGACCAGCCCCTATCAATATAGGGGTGAGGCCGATTCCAGAGGACCCCCCGCTTTCATATCAACACAAAGCCCTCGCTTTGAATCATTCTTTTACCTTTTAATCTACTTCCTTGCCATAGGATTAGCTACGTAACGTCCATCTTCGTGGGTTTGCATTGTAAGCCCTCCGTCCGCCGCGTTGAAATCACGGTAACCCTTGTTGATTCGCCCGTGAATCTCCCGTTTAATCCACGAAATAGATTTGTATCGTTTTATCGGTTTTCTTCTGCTATTCTTGGGATTTCGGCCTCTAGGCCGGATTTCACTTGATCTTTTACTGTTTTGCAGGGAAAATACCTTCAAAGTCATCGCCAAGGAGTTTTGGGGTGATTGCTATTCATCTACAAAGACCCTCAGAGGAGCCTATCAGTCCGACCGACAGGGCTTTGCTGGGCTGTTAGGCTGTTGTCGGCACGGACTTCACGCACCCTTCACCATCACGCTGAAGCCCTCTTCGGCGAGAACATCTCCGCAGTAAACCACTCCGCGCCGTAGCACTCTTTGCCGTCATGCCGAAGCCCTCTTCGGCGAGCACCCTCCGCACTACTCCGCACCGGACCCCACAGTGCCAAAGCCCCAGTCCGATTGAAGCTTCGCTGTCGGTTTGACCGGGTACCCTCCATCGGTCCGAGCACCCGAAGACCGCTTCTCACCAGAACGCTGAAGCCACCTTCGACGACCACTTCACAATAGAATGTCGGAGCCACCTTCGGTGACCCCTTCGTAGGCGTCGGTCTTCGTAGGCGTCGGTCTGACCGGGAGTCCTACTCCGATCCGACCGATCAACAGGCCGAAGCACCCTTCGATGAGCTTCAGACTCAAATATCGGCCTTAGGCTGGCCAGTTTTCTTTATTATTCTTTAGTTAGACTTTATTTCTTAATATTTGTTTGATTACATGGTGAATCCATTACCCTTACAACCGTTAAGGATTTGTCGGAACGTGACTTCGGCGCCGCATCATGCTTAGGTTTATCCCTAAGTATCCACGCGCTTTTGGATCATCGAACTGAACCCAAGTGTGGGGGCGCGTTTTTGTGTCAACACCTAGTTCATACCAAAGTGCTATGGTAAGCAGTCTAGAATAAAGTTATGCGACAAGCAAACCCGCTTGGATCTTTTCATGTTTAGCACACAAATCATGAATATCGATTTTTGTTGATATTGTTGGATAATTCCATGAAAAAGCAATATTGTTTTCAAGTTTCACTACTGGCATCCAAAGTAAACCAGGCAGATAAAAGATAGATAATGCAGTTCTGCAAAACTTATGCTAAACACCAGACTAAGCAGTGATCAAGTTTTGAATTTCATAAATTAAAATCATGCTCATTTTGAAGATAGATATATTAAACAGAGCTGAAAGCATCATGATAATGACAATCATGCAAAGGCATATAAAAGCAACCAAGTGCATCAACAAATCATCATAAGGAAGCCAATGCAAAATAATGAAATCATGCTCCCCCTCATAGAATGTCGTAAGGATAACAAATACCAAGTTCCTCCCACAAATAAGCAAAACGCATCAAGGGGTTTTGTGAAAATGTCGGCCAGCTGGTTCTGGGTTTCAACATATTGAAGCTCAATATCACCCTTCTCATTGTGATCTCTGAGAGTGTTTGGTTCTAGAATGATGAACCGGGTTGATTGCAATGCAAATAGCGCTAGTGTAATCACAAAATAGTGAAACACTCTTCTAGTCTAACCTGAAATCCCGCAAAGTGGAAATCATCCACAAAATCTGTGAGCAACAACTAGCTGCAGCAACATATTCGTATTCGGCCTCAGCCGTAGATTATGCAACACTAGACTGTTTGCGCGAAGACCAGCAAACAAGAGAAGTACCCAGAAAATGACAAGTACCGGAGGTATTTTCCTATCAATTATACACCCAGCAAAAATCCGCATTTGAATAACCACAAAGACACAAATAGGAAGATGCAAAATACCAAATGCCAAATGCTTGAGAAAAATCTGGTGGACGAAAGTATCTTGTTTGCTTTGCTTGATTTGCAAACCAAGAAAAAACGTGAGTTCGCCCATCATGGACATTTCGAACTCCCTGCTCATGGCATCTGCAAAATCAGCAACCAAAGCATGAGAAGAGCCACCAAAGATGATATCATCAACATATATCTGAACTAGAAGGAATTCTTTGCCATGCTTGAGAGTAAAAAGGGTTTTATCTACTGAACCCATCAAATACCCTCGCTCAAACAGAAAAGACTTAAGTCTATCATAACAAGCTCGAGGGGTATGCTTGAGTCCATAAAGAGCCTTATGAAGTTTAAGGAAATATTTGGGGTTTTCAAAATCAGGGGTTGTTTTACGTAAATGTCCTCGCCTATGAAGCCATTGAGAAAAACACTTTTGACATCCATTTGATAAAGTTTGAAACCTCAAGATGCCGCAAATGCAAGTAAAATTCTAATGGCATCAAGACGAGCAACTAGTGCAAAAGTTTCTGTAAAATCAATCCATTCTAACTGAGAAAAACCGAGCCACAAGTCTAGCTTTGTTTCTAACAACAGACCCATCCCTCCTTGTTTTTTTTGAAAATCCATTTAGGTGGAGGATCAACTAAAGTCCAGATTTGGTTTCTCTCAAAATTTTCAAGTTCTTCATGCATGGCATTGATCCAACTAGAATCAGAAAGTGCATGACTCACATCTAAGGGCTGAAAAGAAGCAACAAAAGCAGAATCAATGAAATGAGCATGAGAAACCCTTTGATTAAGCTCACCAATGATCTGCTCGGGAGGATGCATCCTTTAAATGTGATGAGGTGTCTCGCGACGGGATGCAGTGTCCCCCTCAACTTGCGCCGGTGAATGGTCGAAGATGACCGATGTCGAGGTAGTAGCTTTGGGGCCTCTTGCCGAAGTGATCGAAGCGGGGTCGGCTTCGGGGGTTGATGTCGTTGGTAGTAGGGGACCATCCTCGAAGTCTTCAGGATCTTCATCTTCAAAGATGGTCTGATTCATCAAAATTGTCTGTTCAAAAGAAGAACTAACACAGGGGGTTGATTCATCAAAAGTCACATCACATGACTCGATGACAGTGTTAGTTTCTAAATTGAAAACATGATAAGAGTGACCATGGGTAGTGAAGCCTAAAAAGATTCTGTCAGAAGAATGCGACTTAAATTTGTCAAAATTTCCACGTTTTAGGATAAAACATCGACAGCCAAATACTCGAAGATGAGTAACTGTGGACTGTCTCCCAAAACGCAGCTCGTATGAAGTCAAGTTCAAGATTGAGCGCAAGAAAGTTCGGTTTGAGATGTAACAAGCAGTGTTCATGGCCTCAGCCCAAAACTTTCTAGGAGTCCTGTGCTCATCGAGCATCATCCTAGCCATCTCAACCAAAGTGCGGTTCTTTCTCTCAACAACACCATTCTGTTGAGGAACCCGTGGAGCAGATAATTGATGTTCTATGCCATGCTTCATGCAAAAGTCAACAAAGAGACTATTTTTGAACTCAGTGCCATTATTACTTCGAATAAATTTTAATGCATCTAGGAGTTCAATAAAAAGTCTCAAAGCTAAGCTCCGAAAGTGTGAAAACACTTCATCCTTGCTGGCTAAAAAGAAGACCCAAGAGTAGCGAGAGAAATTATCGACAATGACTAACACATACCACTTGCTACCCAAAGAACTAACCCGAGAAAGACCTACAATGTCCATATGGAGAAGTTCTCTGGGTTGGTTATCTAGTCATCACCATAGTGACTGGTGAGTGCGTGGCAGCAATCATTTTCTCATGTTGACAGGGAGTGCAAACTAAATTCTTCTCAAATTTAAGCTTAGGCAATCCCCAGATCAAACCTAGGGCACTCAACCGAGCGAGCAACTCAAAGCTCATATGCCCTAGTCTCCTATGCCACTTTCAAAGTTCTGAAATCTAATGTGCAACTAAGGAGTGAGAAGAATTTGATGACTCAGAAAAAATTGTATCCCAAGTTATCAACCAGAGCAACATCATTGAGAGTGAAATTTGAGTTGATTCTTACCACACCTTTACCTTTTACTCTGCTTCTTTGGTTGTTGCCGAAGGTGATTTGCTCTTTTTGCTTGGTTGTGGTGAGGCTGGAGAACCATGTTGCATTCCTAGTCATATGGCGCGAACAACCGGAGTCCATGATCCACGTGCCCTCCAAGCCTCGTTCTATCACCTACACAAAATGAGAGAACCTCGATCGCTCAATGCTAGGGTGAGTGAAAATATGACAAGGCATCCAGCACTGAGAGATACGAGTGGTAGGCATAGTAAAAATAGACTGTCTGCACACAGGTAAAATAGAGTGATGCAAAGCATGAGGTCTATCTACATGATGCAATCCGAATGCACGATGAGGTCACCCTACCTATTGAGGTACAAAGCCACCTACACGTGGTCTAGCACCATATGAGACATGGTGTACGCCACGAGGGACATAACCTCTCCTAGAGGCGCGGGGAGCCTCTAAGTCTAAGTTAGGACGTGAGTAAAAGTCTGACTCATGCATACCTAAAGAATGGTAATGCATGTCCTGAAAACTCAACGCCTGAGAACATCGCTCATCCTTGATGCGACGATAGAAAAACCCAACCAAATGACCCAAATGACCCACCCACTGATAGTAAGAACAATGAAATACTCTCCTAAGGTCACTCTCATGGGTCATAGGAGCAATTCTCACAGGCTCCTTGGGCTTCTGCTGAGGGTTTTTCTTGAGTGGAGGAAGTGGAGTTTTCTTTGGAGGCTGGGTAGTTTTCTTGGCTTTTTGTGGAGTGTATAACTGAGCTCTTTCTTTCTCTAAGGTAGTAGGTGAGGTAGAAACAGTTTTGTTCTCACTATTTGAAGGAATTCTCTCAAAACCCAATCCTAGAGCTAACCCTGCACTGTCAGCACACATCTTGGTATTTGCCAAGAGCAAGTTCATCCTACCATTTCCCTCAGTACATTTGTTCACAACAGAAAGAAGGTATTCATTCCCAGTCAAGAGTTTTTCTACTTGCCCTCTAGCAAAACTGAGTTGGTCCTTAAGGGTGATGTAGGTGGAACAAGTAGGCTGCCCAACCTTAGAACACTCAGCACTCTCCAATCTAGCCTCTAGCTCCTTAACATGTCTCTCAAATTAATCCTATCAATCAGTAAAGAACCGTTTGAACAAGCATCATAAGAACTAGGTCTAGACTCCACCACCAAAAGTTGCTTCTGTGCAGTCTCAAGCTCATTAACAGTTTGAGCATGCATAGAACGCAACTGAGCAAGCTCACCCATGACAACAATGCAAGATTCACAATCAGAATCATTAAATTTAGACTTAAGCATGGCATAATCAGTTGAAACAGATTCTAGCCTAAGTCTAAGGTATTTTCTTTCCCTAGCAGTTTGCACAAGTAATCTATCCTGACCAAGCACTGCTTCATTCAGCTCATCTACTTTAATGGAAAGTTGGTCATAGGATAGTGGTACCTTAGATGAGTCAAGCTCATCGCCATTGTGAGTGCTGTCGGCCATGACGCAAAGGCCGTTAAAATCCTTTGCCTTCTTCTCCTTCTTCTCCTCCTTCCTTGGAGACTCTTCCTCCTCATTAGAGCTCAACTCCTCAGTTGAGAAAGTGTCGATGTCACTGAGTGCCGTGACAAATGCTCTGCAAGCGGCCTTGGCTACCCTCTTAGCCACCTTGCCGCGCTTACCCTTCACATAGTGTTTCCTCTCCTTCTTGTGGTGTTTGGGGCGCTCACTCTCATCTCTCCTCTTAAGCTTAGGACAATTTGCTTTTATGTGAGAAGTGTCCCCACACTCAAAACAACCACTAAACCCACTTCTTCTCTGATCCCGTCTCTCATTGTGAAAACGGGTATCCACATGCTCCTTAGTGACAGAGACCAGGGAGGACAAAGTAAAACCATCTACAAAAACACAATTGCCAGATGTGCTTGGTTCTATAGTGGTGCCACGGCTAGAACCAGAAACTAATGCCAAAGGCTGAGGCAAAAAGTTTATGTGCACTGCAATAGATGCCTTGGCTATATCTGTGGACTTCAGATTGTTGAAAAGTTCATTACAGGTCAGTGTGTCATATCCTGTGGACTCCTCAATGCTGGATATCTTCACTTCCCATACGCTACGATCGAGAGCATAGAGAAGCTTGATAGCCCTGTCATGATCATTGTAAGCAAGCATCCCATTGGACCGCAAGTTACTCACTATTGTGTCAAAGCGAGAAAACATGGCATCTATAGATTCACCAGGCGTTTGCACAAATAGCCGACACTGTTGATTGTATGTGCTTTGGCGCCTAGCCTTGATCTGTGTAGAGCCCTCATAAAAAATAGTGAGTGTAGCCCAAATTTCCCTAGCTGTCCTTAGGTGTCGAACCCTATCAAACTCATTACTACTCAAGCCAATGAACAATATATTTCTTGGTTTGGAGTTTGCATTATACTGATCTTTTTCGGCTTGAGTAGTCCGAGTCTCTGGGATGGAGTATTGGGAGTCCACAATCTCCCAAACTGCATTTCTTTGGCTTAACAATTAAGCCTCCATGCACACCTTCCAGTAGGCAAATTCAGTCCCATCAAACAGATGTATTTTACTACTCCTATCCATGTCGCCAAAAGATCACAAAAACGGTTAAGGTCAACTGGTGACTTTAACCCGCTCCAATACCAATTGTTGGACCGAAATGGGTGACATGAGGGGTGAATGGGAGCTTTTAAAATTTTAGGCAAAAACTTGTCTTCTGTTTTAAACACAGTCTCCTACGGAACAGGCTTCGAACACAACATTCGAAGGTCTGGTTCAGAGTTATTTTACAGCTCCGAACACAGGCTTTGCAAAGGGTAAAAAGTCGAAGACAAGGAGACTTCGCTTGCACCCACAAACCCAAAAACACAACTCTGCAAGTGTAGGCTCCGCACACGAGGTGTCTTCAAGCAGACTTCATAGGAGTAAGTTTCCCTCTGAGGACTTCGAATAGATACTCAGCACTAGCAACTAGTACTAGGATTCGTAATTCGAAGGGTAGAAAGTAGACAGAACATGTTGCGCCGAGGACCTCAACTGTGGAAAGAAAACAAGCTTCGACCCCAACTTCACTCAGTGCTTCGCTAGTAATCAGAGAGGACTTGCCTCCAGTTTACACAGAGCAAACACACACAGAAAGACTCACAACACTTAGCCCGAACAGGATGCAACCACACTTCATTAGAGAATAAACAGAGCCAAAAACTCTGACTGACACAGAACAAAGAGTAGCACAAAGAACTCAACACATGCAGTGCAAAATAGGAATACAAGTTCAAGCAATAGACAAAGAACAAAATGAAATTTTCATTGCATGAACAGGGAACACAAAAAGACTCACAATACTGAGTACATGAATGTGGCGGCTAGCTCTGGGAGTTCTAAAAATGGTTGCTCAAAAATGTTACCTAGACCTAGCCAGCCTCACTATTTATAAGCACAACTCAATTATGAGAATAGACTACTTTACCCCTAGGGTTTACAATGTTTTTGTCTCAGCCAGACACACGGGTACAGATGGTAGTCTACTTTATTGGAGACTTCTTTTGTCA
Source organism: Zizania palustris (assembly GCA_019279435.1). Classification (NCBI taxonomy): domain Eukaryota; kingdom Viridiplantae; phylum Streptophyta; class Magnoliopsida; order Poales; family Poaceae; genus Zizania; species Zizania palustris. The sequence goes on along the minus strand of JAAALK010000283.1, from coordinate 115,266,460 downwards.
GCTTCGTAGAGGAGACATCATCAGCTTTTACAGAGTAGACACGATCAACCTTTGCACAGTGGAATCTTCTGAAGCTCCCTTCACACATGAAGTGTGCAGAAGCTTCGGTGACAACCTTCGAACCAGAAGGCCTTTGCTTCACCGGAGTCAGTCTTCGATATAGTGATGGTTTTGAGCCGAAGCCGTCAAAGCTCTTGAGCCTTCGCACCATCATCTCCGAAGTGGACCACCACAGCTTCGCAGCTACTCCCCGCTCGAACTCCGTCAGCTCGTCTACCAAAGCCATGCATGGCTGAAGTACCTCAAGTCAGCCACACTCTGAAGCCCCACCTTCAGAGTACCTTCGCTACCTTCTGAAGTCCCTCCGTCCAAGACCTCTGCATGAAGCATATCCATAAGCATCCCTTCGCAGTGTCTCAGCCCCGAGCACACTCCACAAAGACCCTTACCCGGATCATGCCTTCGATGCACCTTGACTTCCGAGATCTTCGTTAGGTGTCCCTTCGAGTGCCTCCCACCGGAGCTCACTTCAAAAGCCTTGCCTCAATCCTGAGGACCTTGTCCACCATACTCCGAAGTCACTCCTTTCGGAGCACCCTTCGAAGTGTCTTGCCTCCATGGACTTTGCCTAAGGGTACCTTCAGCTGGAGTCACCCTCCGCACTTTCTACCTTCGCCTGGTGCACCTTGACCCAAGGACCGACCTCGACCCCATGCAGCCTTCGTAATCGAGCTCCCCGCTCACCTGGCATCAAGCCTCCTGCTTGACCCAGGTTCACTTGCTGCACACCGTCCATTGTCTCTGAAGTCACCTGTGCACCACCGACAAGCAGACAAGATTTTCCAGTACTCCGGAGACCTCTCCGGTAAACAACCTCCGGTACATACTTCGGTGTACCGCCCAAAATATCGAGCCCTTCGGTACAAACATATCATCGTGTTCTACTGGACCTCTCCGACAGACACACTCCGCTGCACAGGTGCAGCCATCATCCACCGAACCCTTCGGTAAACACCTCCGAACCCATTCGGAGGGACCCTTTCGCCCAAAAGAGAACTTGTCAATCACTCATCACAGACTTGAAACCAAAGAGACATTTCAACTTGGTTTCTCAAATGATATCACCCTCCTATCTAATATGATGGGAAGCGACAGTCTGAAAGATCATAAACACTATAAATATCACAAGTATTCTATGGACAAGGATACACAAAGATTACCCAAGGACGATAGTAGATCAAATATTTAATTGACACAAAAGAGCTTGATCACAAATCAGCAAACAATTTCATCAACCTCAATATAAACATATATATATATATATATATATATATGTGTGTTGATCAGGGAAAATAACAAGCAGCTTGTGCAGGAAATATAAATATAGAAATCTGTGTTAAGTGCTACTGTGCTAGCGTTTGGACTGCACGCACAAACTGACAAACCAGGAGCAGCAGCACCGAGTAGCATATTAGCCTTAGCAAGAACGTGGATGCAGTTCCACAAACAGCACTCTGTCCTAAGATGGACAGACTGTCTCAGTCTTGACTAACGACAGAAGATCAGTGGCCTGAGAAAAATATGGAATTCTGGTCGAGAAAAATAAATAAGTTGTTGCTTGATTTTTTAAGCGATTCTGGCAGGAAAACAAATTTGAAACAGCTGCGTAGCTACTTGTGTACGGCTCACAGGCAGTAGCGACGGAGAAAAACTGCTACGATTGCACAGATAAGAAATGATGCACATACATCATCACGCACCCAGGCAGTGTACACAGGAAAAACCAGAGAAAATACAATACATCACGCCTAGGAAGGATACATTGCAAGTGCGTCAATCGAGAAGAACCATCTGTATTGATTAGATTAAAGAACAACATGCATTTATCAGCAAAACAGTTCAGGCAGTGAGTATAGATTCTAGTGCTGCAATGGCTTCCATGCACAGGCAACTGCTTGCCTTGGTCAGGCCGTCAGGAAACCACGCACTTGCAAAGGAAACGTGTAGAGAACAAAGCTCAATCCACGTCCCTGGCCAAACCGCGTGAACTGGACGAGATGGACCTGTTAGAAACTAAGGACTTAGGCCTCTAGGGCTAGAGCTAGCAGGGTAGAACTTAGGGATGGCGTACCTCTGTGTTCTGTCGAGGAAGAAGATGCCATGGAGATGGCGCTGTGGGGTCGAAGTCCGGTGGGTCGGTGTGGAGTCGAAGGGGGCTTTCCGACGCTCCAGCACACACACAAATCAGATTAGGGGTTTTAGGGTGATTTAGCACATGAACATCAAACTGTTTTGTACACTGTCGCCCCAATTTATAATGTGCCGTGCATCGTGGGCCCTTCAACCAATTCGGTTGAGCGCCCTTGATCAGGGCGCTGAGAAATAGGGGTGATTAGTTGAGCTTAGCCGAGTCTATGGAGAGGAGAGGGACTCGGGTCCCCCTCTCCTCCCGGAGATCTAATTAACATTCTCCCCCTAGATCTCAACTTAGTTCTTAACTTAACTTAACATTACACCTATTCCATTATAGATCAATGCATATAGCATGCTACATCACAATAGTCAGTTACGTACTATATGACTCAACAACTACAATGCACCTTTCCATTTTGAAACAGTTTCTCAACTTATTTTGGGCTCTTATAAATCCATAGATCATAGGCTTACCTTAAATCCATGTCGACTTAGTGTTTTCTGAACACATTTGGAGGTAAGCCTTTTGTGAGCGGATCCGCAAGCATTCGCTTGGTACTTATATGCTCTTGACTTATAGCTTGATCTTGGATTTTCTCCTCAACAATATAATACTTAACTTAGATGTGTTTGGCAGCAACACACTTCTTGTTGTTATAGGAGAACTATATTGTTGACTCATTGTCACAGTATAACTTAAGTGGTTTTTCAATGCTGTCAACCACTCTTAAAACGGGAATAAATTTTTTAAAACATAGTGCCTATCCGGCGGCCTCATAACATGCTACAAACTCGGCATACCTCGTGGAAGATGTCGTCACAGTTTGTTTGGAGCTTTTCCATGACATAGCTCCCTTTGCAAGTGTGTATATATAACTTAATGTGGACTACTTAGTATCCACACATCCCGCAAAGTCTTAATCTAAATAACCCGTTATCGCTAGGTTATCAAATCTTTCATACGTTAGCATGAGGCCTTTGTGCCTTATATAAATTTCAAGGCTTTCTTAATTTAATCTAGTGATCTATTTCTAGATTTTTTGATATCTGCCAAGCATCCTTGTGGCATAAACTAAGTCATGGCGAATACATAATTGAGCATACGTTAGTTTCTGACAGCAGAAGCATATGGAACCAAATTCATTTTTGATCGATCTCATATTGGTTCTTGGGATACTAAAGTTCCCAACTTATCACCCTTGACTATCGGATCAGGCTATATCTTATACGCATGCATACTATATACTTTTCAGTATCTCTTCTAAGTATGCCTTGTGCGATAATCTTAATATCCTCTTAATGATATCTTAGAGAAACTCTAATCCTAACACATAGAAAAACTTCTCCAAGATACTTAATGTCAAAATGAGAGGACACGAATTTCTTAGTATCTGATAGTAAATTGACATCACTACTTGCAAGTAGAATGTCATCCACATACTAGACTAAGAAAATAAATTCTCCATTCTTAAACTTAGCATAAATGCAATTGTTCTCTTCATTTTTCTTAAAACACAAAATGTCTTAAACTTAGAATGTCATCCACATACGAGACATTTTTCAGCATAAATGTCTTTCACAAAATCATGTAAAGAAGGAAGATAAAGTTTTGTCATACTCAAAAGCAAGACTCATAACTTGATTATCATAAAATGGAACAATGTTTGTCAACAAGGTGACAATCAAGTATATTATTCACTAAGCATAAGACTAAAATTTAATTCCTTCTCTTTGCTAAATGTTCTCGCCATTGCAAAAACCATTCTCGTTCATCCATTTTGAAAACTCCACATATACCTTCATGCAGTGTTCCTCCTTACAATGTCTATATATATCCTTCAGGACATCATGTTCCTTTATATTAGCTTATAAGAGGAGTCCTTAGCATCATTAGAACGTGTCTCATAATGCTTTTTCCCCTTTATTTATGTTGCACATTATGACTTAATTCACCGTGTTCTTTCTTAATTCTTATACATAGTTTGAAATCAACATGTCTAAACTCCAGTTTTTAGGCTGGAAGTTGTAGTTGACCACAAAATGCTTAAAGTCGTTAGGGAGAGGCATCAAAATCAAATTGATAAGGAAACCATCAGAGATCTCCATATCTAGTTGATTCAGCAGGGAAGCCCTATGAATCATCCTCAGTATGTGCTCTCTAACTCCTCCACCGTAGTATTCTATAGTGATGAGTTTCTTAATAAGCGTACTAACATACGCATGGTGGGGTCCTATGAATTGTCTTTCCACCTTCCTGAGATACTGTTTTGCAGTATCAAAAGGTGGAATAGAACCCCTAACTTTGTCCAAAATGGACCTCTTAATTATCTTTAAGCATTTTCAGTTCGACTGATTCTACTTAATACACTTTAAGTTGTACTTAATTCTTATGGTTGTGAAGTCTAGTGACCTTACGGCAAGAGCCTCCTAGCTCTCATCGTCATGGATCACTAGCTCCACAGGCTCAATGGGACATTCATGTGTCAGCACAAGATAAATGTCCCTTAGCCTAAGCGCTATCTCAATGTCTTCTCTCCATGAACTATAGTTCTTACCATTGAGAGGCTCAATGGCGGAGATCTTGCAAAACTTAAAGCCTAAAAGGAACAATTTTGAAGGACGTTATATTGCAGACATGAATATTGCACATGAAAATTTAACGTTGGTGTTTACACCAAAAAATGTCACTAATAGTCAAAGTGTACAAAATACCAAAAAACTAGTACTTTTGGTCGAAAATGTGACCATCTAGCACAGGCCAGTCTGACCGGCCATGGTGGGCTGGTCCAAACAGCCATGTAGGCCCGGTCAGACTGGCCCAATGGGTCCGGTCAGACTGGCCCTTGTTTGGTATTAGGGATAAAATTGCAGTTTTGGGCTGTTTTTTATCTCTAATCATATCCTAACCACTTTTAGCCGAAGAGGACTCTTTTTGGACACCGGATGACACCAAGACCACCCCCTATAAATATAGGGGCAAGGCCGATTCATGATGACCCCCGCTTTCATATCAACACAAATCCTTCGCTTTGAATCATTCTTTTACCTTTCAATCTACTTCCTTGCCCTAGGATTAGCTAAGTAACGTCCATCTTCGTGGGTTTGCGTTGTAAGCCCTCTGTCCACCGTGTCGAAATCACGGTAACCCTTGTTGATTCGCTCATGAATCTTCCGTTTAATCCACAAAACGGATTTTTATTGTTTTATCGGTTTTCTCCTACTACCCTTGGAAGTTCGGCCTCTAGGCTGAATTGCACTTGATCTCTTACTGTTTTGCAGGGGAAACATCTTCAAAATCATTTCCAAGAAGTTTGTGGGTGATTGTTATTTATCTTCAAGGTCACTGGAGCCCTTAGGCAATCAAACCGAAGCCTGTCGATCCTACTGACAAGGCTTCGCCGGTCAAACTGGACGTTGTCGTGCCGGGCCGTCAGGCTGTTGTCGGCACGCTTCATCACGCCGTCACTAGCACCACTGGTCCGACTGAGGGGCCTTGGCTAGTCTGACCGGATCCCTCCATTCCGCGCCAGAGCATCCTTCGCCATCACGACGAAGACCTCTTCGACGAGACCCTCCGCAGTAAACTACTCTGCACCGGACTCCCTGGCACTGAAGCCCTCGATCCGACTGAGGTTTCACCATCAGTATGACTGGGTACCCTCCGTCGGTCCGACCGCCCGGAGCCTGCTACGCATCAAAACGCCGAAGCCCTCTTCGGCGGCCCCTTCACAGGTGTCGGTTCGACTAGGAGTTCTACTCTGGTTCGACTGGCCAATAGGCCGAAGCCTTCCCCCCTTTAGGGTACGTCAGATTTATCCAGCGCCAAACGCCGAAGGGCACTCCTTCGGCGATACTTCACATTACCGGTCCAACCGGGAGCATACCTATGGTTCAACTGCTGTTTTATTGCAGATCAGAATCGGCCATGTTATGGCCGGTTTGATTAGGTTTTATTAATCTTAGTTATTTTCTCACACATCGACTAATCGAACTTTATTTCTTAATATTTTTTTGATTACATGGCGACTCTGTTACCCTTACAACTGTTAAGGATCTGTCAGAACGTGACGTCGGTGCTGCGTCACGCTTAGGGTTATCCCTAAGTATCTGCGCGTTTTTGGATCGTCGAACTGACCCAAGTGTGTGGGCGTATTTTCGTGTCAACACACTTTTTGGCGACTCTGCTGGGGAAGACATCGACTTGATGAGTGTAACACCCCGAATTTTCAAAGAAATAAAAATACCATTTATTTATATTTTTCTAAAAAAGATTATTTTTGAATTTCCTTTAAGGCTGTAGGACTGAAAGTAGCGACCAGAGGGGGGTGAATGGACTCCTTAAAAATTCTTGCAAATCAATGGCCTTTACCCAACACCCAACGCACCTCGACTAACAAACAGTTGAAGCTAGCAGATGTAAACCAAGAATATAATCTAGCCTAAAAACAACTGGTGTCCTAAGTGAGAAGACACCAACAAAGTGTTCGAAGGCAGATTATCAAAGCATTTAAAACATGGTCATTTCAAGTTTCATGAAGGTAAATCACCACAGGTATTCAACTTGAGTGCACGTAAAAAGAGATGAAAGTTTACTGTTCAAAATTTGTCTCCTGTTTGATACTTGATGAAACCTGTTCAAAGTCCACGTGTAAAGGCTGAGTGTGTGGACGTCAAAGTCTGATCAAAATCTGACCGAAGCTTGACCGAAGAATGCTTTGACTACGTCACACTTCGGAGCCCACCGAGGTTAGCTCTGACCTTGACATACTTCGATGCTTCGGTGCTTCGGAGTTAGATGGCTTTGAAGTCTGTTTAGCAACCTGCCAAAGCTGGCTTCGAAATTGTCATGCAAAGACTGCACTAATGGATTTCGAAACTTGTCCGAAGACAGAAACGCAAACTCCAAAGCCCACACTTCGACGACAAAGCTCACTGAGCACTTTCGCATGCAAGGCTTCGAACTTTGTGCCAAATTAGAACAACAGCCTAGCAGACTCCGGTGAAATACTAAGAACAGACTACGCTGAAAAACTTCGAACAAACAACTTCGAACGTACAGAGAAACAGGCTCCGAACCAGTTCTAATCAAAAATTGCTTCTGCAGCTGTTATCAAAAACTGCTACTAGCAAGTTTTAGCCGGCTACTAGTTGCTTCTAGCTGCATAGCTTGAAGGCTAGCAAACTAGGCCAACAAACTAGCACAAGAAATCTCCAGTGCATGCACAACCAAAAACCAAGAAAAATCACGCCATAATATCGCTGCGCATGCTTTTGCTTCTGCAACCTCCTCTGTCCAAAGCAAAACTCAAGTGCCTAGCACATAGCTAGTGATAACTAGAAGGCACATAGCTAGTGATAACTAGAACACGAAAACAATAAAACTTGTTGTCTAGCTATGCAGATGCTGAAAAACCCCACACAATGAATATAAAACAGACGACAGAGAAAAACTATAGCAACACACCAGCTCTCGCAAACAGACGATCAATCGAGGCACGCAAAATGAGGCAACATACTACGAATCAAGGACATGATAGTCGAAGGCTAGGAATAGAAAAATAAAAACCAGATTAGAGATTTGCCTGGTGAGCCAACGATGCGTATCCAGGAGAACCTGTGAAGAACAGCGGTGGCGATTTCAAAGCAAACAGAATAAACACTCGCCGGCGGCGCAAAATAGGAGGAAAGAGAAAATGACCCAATCTTTTTAATTAGTAAAGTGATTTCAGAAAGGGTAACCCTAACCCTAGGGATTGGGGCCCTATTTATAGGAAGCCCAATAGCCTAGGAAAATACCAAAAGACCCTTATGGTTTCTACAGACGCTAAAATAAAATGGAAAAGACCAAAATGCCCTTAGGATATTTTTACATACTCGACTGACAGACTGTGGGCCTAAAGACAAAAAAGTAAACTCCTAATTACAGATGACTTATCCTAAAGCGGAGATTTTGTAGCGACTATGGCTTTGCCTCAGAACGGTCAGATCCGAGATCAGCGGTTGTCAGTTTTGCGCCGAAACTGACAAAGCGTCCACCGACTTTGCACCGGGTACCCGGATTGGGCCGGCCCGATTCCGCAGCTCTCTCAGACCGGCAATCACTCGCCGCCCGTGTACTTGGGTCAATCCCGGTCAATAGCCCAGTGGATCCCTACTGCTCCTCGCCCATGTACCCGAATTGGGCCAGCCCGACTTCGGGGCCCCTCTGCCTGACAGTCGCTTGGTGCCCATGTACCTGAGTCACATGCGGCCCAGACGCAGCAGGTCTTCTCTTCTCTTATGTCCTCTTTAACTTCCGTTAACAATCACTTATCACATCTGGAGCCATAAGGCCCATACTCTTCAGCATGGCTCCTCAAAGGCTATAAATACCCAAATGAACTAAAACCTAGAGAAAATGTCCAAACCAGGGCCTAAGAAAATTTATATGTGATCCCAAGGCCAAGATCTTGTTGACACGAGAACCGTGCCCCCGCACTTGGGTCAGGCCGGCGATCCAAAAGTGCACGGATACTTAGGGACGGGCCAAAGCGTGACGTAGCACTGACGCTGCGTTCCGACTACCCTTAATAGTGATAAGGGGGTGGAGTCGCCAGGCAACCAGATTACAAGAAATAATCCAATTAGCCGAAAGAAATAGATTAAACGGGTTAAAATCAGCAAACCAGTCGGAGCCCTCCTGGTTCGAAGTCTGATGCGAAGGGTGCACCGAAGGGTACCTTCGGCGTCTGGTGCGAAGTGCTCCGCCGAAGGGTGCTTCGGCGTTCGGACTGATTCGACCGAAGATAGACTCCGAACGGATCTGAATGCGGTGGTCACCTCCGAACAGCGGGGTTCGGCGTGCGATCTCTGATGCGGCGAATTACAGAGTAGCGACGCGAAGGCCACACGTGGGTACAACTTCGTCTAGTGTGGAGCATAGTCGTGGCGAATCCTGTCACGACGAAGTATGTTGGCGGAGCCTGTCGTCGAAGCCTGTGATCCTGTCGAAGGGTGTCCAGTGAACCTCCGGAACCGATCTCTTAGCTCCGGACACCTCCGACGAAGGGGCTTCGAACGTGCGAATCTGGAATAGGGATGATGCAAAGTACCAATTCGGCCTTAGGACCGAATTTGCAATGTGTTGCATGGGTGGCGAAGGTAGCAATCTATTACGTAGATTAGTGGATACTTCACAGGCGAAGTAACAAGGCGATAGCAATATGTTACGTAGATTAACGGGGACTTTATGGGCGAAGTACCAAGGCTTACCACTATTCCGTAGTGGTGGACGGAGGGCTTCCAGGCAAACCCACGAAGAGGTACAGAAAAGTAAAGGTAAAGTAAAGGTACGATCAAAGCATGGCTTTGGTTTGGTTTGTGTTGGGGGGGGTCTCCACGCCGACCAGGCCTCTCTATTTATAGAGGGTTAACTCTAATCTAATCTACTATTAATCCAGCCGGATAGAGATAAAGATTGAGCTGGAAACGTGTCCAACTCTATCTCTCCCGAGGTGGGCCTCAGCCAGGCCCACCGAGGCCTGCTCCTCGGGCCGAAGCTTCGGCAGCGTGGGCTTCGGCTAGGCCCATCGAGGCTTGCTCCTCGGGCCGAAGCTTTGGTAGCATGGGCTTCGGCCAGGCCCATTGAGGCTTGCTCCTCGGGCCGAAGCTTCGACAGCGTGGGCTTCGTCCAGGCCCGTTGAGGCTTGCACCTCGGGCCAAAGCTTCGAAAACGTGGGCTTCCGAAGCTTCGGCAGCGTGGGCCTCCGAAGGCTTCCTGGCCGAAGCCCATGGGATGGCTGGAGGCTTTTGGAGCCAATAGCTTGATGGGCTTCTGACCTGTAGGGCTTCGGACAGACCCTAGACATGTGTATTTTCGACCCAAATCACCAAAAATCAATACTTTGATAATCTAGCCATTAATGCCATTTTTTGCTATCAACACATGCCCCCTGCCTTCTATTGAACTAGTGAACTAAAAGCACAACGAGCTTGAAACGATACTGTTCATATTAGCTTTTCGATGCTTTTATGACGTTTGCCACACACTTAGGAAATACCCTTTCATGTACCTACCATTCAAAGCCCTTCGAAACCGCTCTCCCTGCAGGGATTCCAACACGTATGCGTTGTCGGGAGCAATTTCGACTATCTTAAAAGGACCTTCCCAACTAGGTGACCATTTGCCGAATTTGGGACTTTTCGTGCCTAAAGGCAAAATCGTCTTCCATACCAAGTCTCCTATTTGAAACGATTTTGGTTTAACCTTCTTATTGTAGGCTCTAGCTACTCTCTTCTTGTCTACCTATATGGCTTCTAAAGCTCTTAGTCTCTTATCGGTCACTTGCTCCAGATTATCCTTCATAAGATCTTCATATTCATTCATTGATAAGCCGTCTTGCTTCAACACTCTTAAGGAGCCAAGATCTACCTCTACAGGCGGAACAGCCTCTTGTCCATATACCAACTCATATGGACTGACCTTGGTGGCGCAGTGCTTTGCAATCCTACAAGCCCATAATGCCTCGGAAAGCACTTCATGCCACCTTTTAGGAAACTCTTCAATTTTCTTCTTAATAAACTTAATCACGGTTTTATTACTAGACTCGGCCTGACCATTGGCCTGAGCATAGTAAGGTGAAGAGTTTATCAACTTAATGCCATAGTATTCAACGAAGTCCCTTACTTCTTTAGAAACAAATGAACTACCTTGATCCGTAGTAAGAGTTTGAGGGATGCCGAATCTATGTATGATGTGCTTTAAAATAAAATCGCGTACCTCATTATGGGTCATGTTCTTAAGAGGTACAACCTCGATCCATTTGGTGAAGTAATCTGTCGCCATTAATACGAACCGATGCCCTTTTGAGGAAGGAGGGTAGATCTGGCCGATGAAGTCTAAACCCCAACCTCGAAACGGCCATGGCTTGACAATAGGATTGAGTAATGAGGCAGGAGCTAACTGGATGTTGCCAAACTTCTGACATGCCTCACACCCTCTACAGTACTTGAAGCAATCTTCAGTCATAGTCGGCCAATAAAAACCCGCTCTTTTGAGCATCCAACTCATTTTTTGGGCCGACTGATGAGTGCCGCAAAGCCACTCATGGACTTCTCCTGTAGCCACTTGGGACTGCTCATGATCTAAACATTTCAATAGCACTCTGTCGATGGTTCGGCGATATAATGTGTCGTCTATCAACACAAATTTGAATGCTTGTCGCCGAACCTTCCGATCAACCCTTCGGCTAGGGTCTTTCAAACACTGGACGATTGGGATTCTCCAATCACCCTCACAGATTTCAGAGGGCTTCGCTGGTCCACCTTCTAAAAGAACTTCTAAAACACTGACTTCGGGGTGCCCCCCGAGCCATTCCAGCTCCTGCCGAAGCCCAGCTGAAGTGGCCACTCGGAGTGTGCTGGGCTGAAGCCCTTCGGAGGGTTCGGACCCTGGAGAGCCTTCCCCATACGAGAGGCTTTGGACTATAAGCTCTGGCATTCCAGACCCCTCGGTGGGCGGTGCACTCTGATCCAGGGGCTCCGGCATGCGGTGGCCTTCGGCGACCCGAGGGCTTCGACGCGCAGGGTGCGCCTGTCCAGCATCACTGGCTTCGGCAATGAGACCAAACATCGGCTTCTTCAACACAAAAAATTTCCCTCTCCTGACTAGGTAGGCAGATGCTTGCTGAGTCAAATCATTAGCGATTGAATTTGCTTCTCTTGACACGTGAGATTTTGAAATCATCAAAAGTAGCAACTATGTCTAGGCATTTGTCCAAGTAGCTATTCAGCAAGCCATTAAAACATTGAGCATTCTTGGCCACTTGTTGTACTACTAATAATGAATCACCGTATGCGTGAACATGCTTAGCACCGACAGACTCTAGTAGTTCAAGACCTAACAACAAAGCTTCATATTCGGCTTGGTTATTAGTGGAAGAAAACTCTAGTCGGGCCGAGGTTTCAAAGCACATACCATTAGGTGATATGAGAACCACCCCAATACCCTGGCCATTTTTGTAAGCCGAACCATCAAAATAGATTTTCCATGGCACTACTTCAACTAAAGCAATAGCATCACTGCAGCAAGCATCTATGTGATGATCAACTATGAAGTTTGCTACGACTTAGCCTTTCATCGCTCTTAGGGGCTCGTAGGCCAAATCATACTCAATTAACGCATAAGCCCACTTTCCAATTCTTCCACTTAGAATTGGCTTCTGCAACATGTGCTTTATAACATCGGTTTGGCAAGCGACAACACATGTGGTGGGGAGAAGATAATGGCGTAACTTGGTGCACGCGTAATAAAGTGATAAACATAATCGCTCCACAAACACGTACCTGGTTTTGGCGTCCAGCAGGCGGTGGCTCAAGAATGTGATGATGTACTCCTTCCCCTCCACCTCCTGGGTTAGCACGGCTCCAATCACGCTATCTTCAGCGGCGATGTATAGCCGAAATGGAATCCCGGCCTTGGGCACTCTCACCACGGGCGGTGATGACAAGCATTCCTTGATCTTCTCAAAAGCATTTTGCTGGCTTGCCCCCCAAGTGAACTCGGCTTCATCTTTTAGCCGGAGTATGGGGACAAAGGCATCAATCTTGCCGGACAAGTTGGATATAAAGCGACGCAAATAGTTCAACTTGCCTAGCAACTTTTGCACATCCGTCTTGCATGCTGGCGCTGCAATGTTTCTAATCTTATCAAGTCTCTTAGGGTCAATCTCTATACCTCTCTCATGAATCATGAAACCTAAGAACTTACCTGCCGACACGCCAAAAGCACACTTGAGTGGGTTCATTTTCAACCCATACTGCGCATCCTATCGAAAGCAACCTTCAAATCGGCTAAATGGTTTCCCATAGCGTCCGATTTGACCACGACGTCATCTATGTAAACTTCTAACATAAATCCTAACAAGTCATGAAAGATCAAGTTCATAGCGCGCTGATACGTGGCGCCGGCATTTTTCAACCCAAAAGTCATGATGACCCATTCGAATAAACCAACAAAACCAGGGCATTGAAAGGCAGTCTTATAGACGTCCTCTTCGGCCATAAAGATTTGATTGTAACCGGCATTGCCATCAAGAAAACTTAGTACCTTGTGCCCTGAAGCATCATTGATCGACATGTCGACTATTGGCATTGGGTACTCGTCTTTTGGAGTGGCTCTGTTTAGATCCCAAAAATCAATGCATACTCGTATCTTGCCATTCCCTTTCTTCTCCACAGGCACAATGTTAGCAACCCATTCCGCGTACCTGCATGGCCTAATAAACTCAGCCTTAAGTAGTCGTTCCACTTCTTCTTTAACTCGGTCATAGACGACCGAATTAAAGCGACGGGGAGGCTGTTTATAAGGCCTAAACCCGGACTTGATGGGCAGCCGATGCTCGACAAGCTCGCGGCTTAGCCCTAGCATTTCGCTATACTCCCATGCGAAATAATCGACATACGACCGAAGTAACTTTATTACTTTAGCCTTTACATCGGGCTGTAAATATTGGTTTACAAAAGTCGGCCTTTGGATGCTACCATCGCCTATATCAACTTCCTCCAAGGGGTTGGCCGATGCAAAACTTTGCCCTAACTTTTCTACTTCGCTAAAGTCCTCGATGGCCTTGGCAATACCGTCTTTATTAGACCGATACTGCTCCACGCGAGACTTTAGCCAATCTAGATTATTTTTGCTAGACATGACTACTAATACAAAAATAGCTGTGCTACTCCAGCCGACTTTGCAAACACTGGTACAAACCATCCTCCAGACACACTAACAAAGTCATAATCCGAAAGATCTCTACCTGATAGACACTGTACTTTGTTATGGACGGCGTCAACCGACACATCGGCCAATGCTACTTGGGCCGAAGTATCCGTGGGGATGACCTCCACCTCATTGCCGTCCCACTGTACCAAGCACTGGTGTAGGGTAGAGGGGATGCAACAGTTCGCATGGATCCAGTCGTGTCCGAGTAACACACTATAGTTACCTTGTACGTCGACGACGAAGAACGCTGTTGGCAACGTCTTGTTGCCCACCGTCAACTCCATAGAGAGTACTCCCTTGGCTTCGGAGCTCTCGCCGTTGAAGCTGTTGAGCATCAAGTTGGTCTTCTTCAGGTCATCTTCGTCCCTGCCAAGTTTCTTCAATAATGAATAAGGAATTAGATTAACTGTGGCACCGCCGTCGATGAGCATTCGGGAAATCGGCTTCCCATCAATGTGACCCCTAACATAGAGAAGTTTTAGATGGTGAGCTGAGTCCTCGGGCTTCTCGAAGATGGCGTTGCGCGGACCGACGTTCAACTGAGCAACCCCGGCCTCATCCCGTGGTGGTGCAAACTCGGCGGGTAATGTGACGATGTTGATGTCCATCGCCTGAGGTGCGGGCCCCTCAGAGACGGGCGAGTAATCATCATCAAGCAAGTCATCTTTGTCGTCGCTCGGACTCGGAGCCGGGTTGATTATCTCAACCGGCTTCTCCCTCCATATCTTTTTGGCAGCTGGCCGAGGGCGGATCTCTTCAAAGATAGCATCGCGCTCGGCCTCAGCTACCTTCTCGCGTATCTCCTGTGCCCGCAGCCTTTGTAGGCGTCTCTTTTGTGATTTGGACATGCCCGGGGGAGCCCAAGATGGCTTTGGCTTGGTGCCTGGAGCTACTGTTTGACCCCTGTTAATTCTGGCCGAAGTGTGCCCTTCGGCCTCGGGCGCCCTGTGTTCGAAGGGGGCTTCGCTGCGAACCCCGTCGAACGGATCGGCCTTGTTCGGCCGATCGAACCAAGATTCGGCGCGGAGCTCGGCCGAAGCATGCGGCTTACCTCCGTCAGCCTTCGGCAATGAAGTCTTTGGGATTGGGACTTCCTGAGACCCAACTCTGATAGTTATGGCCTCAGACTCTCTTACTTCGGACTCCGCGTGCTCGCACCCTTCGGCTTCGCTCTGCAAGGTCCGATTCGGAGGCACCACAGATAGTCTGTGGACGATGCCCCCCTCCACCGCGTCTGTCTGCCCCTGCCATCCATAATACTCCGAAGGAAAACAAGGCATAGGGTTAGTCTGCGAAGGGTACCCTGACCCAGATACGTACGGGGCCCACGAGGTCCCCGCCCAATCATACGGTGGAGGCATCAGAGGCTCTAGCGGCTTCGACCACTACGAGCCGAACCCGTCACCTGGAGGGGGGTTCGACCAAGTCGAAGGTGTCTCCGACCACACCAGCGAAGGATCCCGCCAGGCCGGAGGTATGTTCGGCCAGTGCGGGCTGAAGTCTCCTATCGGAGAAGTCCACCATGGTGCGGGGTTCGGCCATTGGGGGCCGAAGCTGTCGCATGGGGAACCCGACCACTGGGGTTCGATGTTGTCATACGGAGACCTTACCATTGGGGTTCAAAGTTGTTGCACGGGGGACCCGACCAGTGGGGTCCGAAGTTGTCGTGTGGGGAACCCGACCATTGGGGTTCGAAGTCGTTGCACAGGGGGCTCGACCAATGTGGCCTAGAACCACCATGCGGAGTACCAGGATACCGTGGCCCGAAGCCTTCATGCGGAGGGTTCGCACCCTTCGCGCCAAAGCCACCCTTCGAAGGTCTCGGCCCCTTCGGCAGAGCGCGCGAGCCTGCTTCTTTAGCCCTCTTCTGATGCTTCCTCTACATCATGTTATATGTTACCTTCGGCCTTCTGCGAGCCTTAGCCGAAGGGGTATTGATGTTTTGTTTCCACACTCCTACCTCGGGGTTCTTTGGCACGAGTGTGCGAGTATGCAGTTCTCCAACAACCACATCTTTTCCTTTAGCAGACTCGGCCTGTTCTGGCCGAATCAACACCTTCTTCTCGTCGAGGTCGACGGCATTGACTGGAAAAGGATCTTTATCCATCTTCATTTTTGGATCATGGTCTATCTTCAATCGTCCTTCTTCTATGGCCGATTGTATCTGCCATCGAAAAACATTGCAGTCATTAGTATTATGAGAATGTGAATCATGCCACTTACAGTATGGATGCTTCTTTAACTCGTCGGCAGGTGGGATAACTTGACCCTTAGGTAACCTGAGAAGCTGACTCTTTAAGAGGAAATCAAATATTTTATCACATTTAGTTATGTCGAACGAGTACTTGACCTCATTAAGTCTATTCTTTGTGGGGGATGGTCGTAGTTCGGAGCAAGTGACGGGTTTGTTTTTGGCGTTTGTAACCCATTCGGCCGCGTACATGTCGGCCAAATCCTCCTCCTCTGACTCCTCTTCATCAGAGCGTTCCATGATGTGGATTTTGGCCCTAGGCTTGCTAAACGTCTTAATAAATTTCTTATCTTTGGATCGGCCTTCTTGGACCAGAGCCTGCTGTAGAACTTGGCTAACTTCTAAAAAGTTTTGGTTATCTAACCTTTCTTTAAGTTCGGAACACAACCCATTAAAAGCTAATTCTGCCAAGTCTCTTTCTGAAATATTAAGACTAAAACATCGGTTTCGGGTATCTCTGAAACGCTTGATATACTCAGAGGCGCTCTCACTAGAGTTTTGTTTAACCAATGTCAAATGTGAAAGCTTAAGTTCTGTTTCACCCGTGTAGAAATAATCATGGAATTTCCGCTCTAAATCGTCCCACGTGTGGATGGAGTTCGGTGGGAGCGCCGAAAACCAAGTGAAAGTTGTGCCGGATAGCGAGAGAGAAAATAGTCTAACCTTTAGGGCGTCTGTCCCGCTAAACTCTCCACACTGTGCCAAAAATTGACTAACATGCTCTAGTGTGGTCCTACTACCCTCGCCATCGAATTTAGTGAACTCAGGGATCCTATAGCCACGGGGGTAGGGTACTGTATCAAGATGATCGGGGTATGGTTTGCGATAAACCCTAACCCGTCCCTTAGGCACGAAGCCGGCACACTCCCTAAACAGTGCGCAGATCCGCTCATCTAAATCATCTTGATAGTTTGTTTGCATGCGCCTCTCATGTGGGGGCGCGACACGTGGTGGGATATCGACGTGTCGGCCATGAGCTTCTTCCCTACGCGCTATTGGTATAACGTGCTCGTGTCCGGGCGCCTGCGTGTGTGGTGCGGGTAGCGCGGGTATCGGCGTGGGTGTTGTGTGGTATGCAGTGTTAGTTTGTCCATAGGTATAATGATTGGTCTCAGCCATAAGTGGTGAGGCCGGAGACATGTTCGTCGGAGGTGCACTAGCTATAGGAACCGGGGTTGTGGCCTCTGTGAAGCTGAACCTTCTAAGAGTCACCTCTACTTGGGAACTAACTACCGAATCTAAACAGTTGGCTAGCGAAGCGCTAACGGCCTGATCTACTGATGCGGCTATTTTTTTCTCAATTTCTAAAGAAGATAAACGAGGCAATACCGGTGTTACCTGGACCTGAGTTGGGTCGGTGGTGACGATGTCGCGCTTGATGAAGCCTGCGTGTGTCTTGTTGTAGCCTCCAAGCATCATGTCTTGGAGCGCCTTTAGCCTTGCCTCGATCTCTGCTCGGTCTTCTGTGGGGATATCTTCAAGTGTGGCTGACATTATGTTGTGGTTGTCGATATCCATGCCTCCTATTGTGTCCATCGGCGGTGTAGACGTAGTAGTCGAAGTAGATGTACCGGCGGCCGATGTAGACGTACTCATCGTGTTGGCGTAGCTCTTCCCCAGCGGAGTCGCCAAATAGTGTGTTGACACGAGAACCATGCCCCCGCACTTGGGTCAGTCTGGCGATCCAAAAGTGCACGGATACTTAGGGACGGGCCTAAGCGTGCCGTAGCACCGACGCCATGTTCCAACTACCCTTAATAGTGATAAGGGGGTGGAGTCGATAGGCAACCAGATTACAAGAAACAATCCAATTAGCCAAAAGAAATAGATTAAACGGGTTAAAATCAGCAAACCAGTCGGAGCCCTCCTGGTTCGAAGTCTGATGCGAAGGGTGTGCCGAAGGGTACCTTCGGCGTTAGGTGTGAAGTGCTCTACCGAAGGGTGCTTGGCGTTCGGACTTATCCGGCCGAAGATAGACTCCGAACGGATCTGAATGCGGTGGTCACCTCCGAACAGCGGGGTTCGGCGTGCGATCTCCGATGCGGCGAATTACAGAGTAGTGACACGAAGGCTACATGCGGGTACAACTTCGTCTAGTGCGGAGCGTAGTCGTGGCGAAGCCTGTCACGACGAAGTATGCCGGCGGAGCCTGTTGTCGAAGCCTGCGATCCTATCGAAGGGTGTCCTGGGAACCTCCGGAACCGATCTCTAAGCTCCGGACACCTCCGGCGAAGGGGCTCCGAACGTGCGAAACTGGAACAAGGATGATGCAAAGTACCAATTCGGCCTTAGGACCGAATTTACAAGGTGTTGCATGGGTGGCGAAGGTAGCAATCTATTACGTAGATTAGCGGATACTTCACAGGCGAAGTAACAAGGCGATAGCAATCTATTACATAGATTAACGGGGACATCACGGGCGAAGTACCAAGGCTTACCACTGTTCCGTAGTAGTGGACGGAGGGCTTGTAGGCAAACCCACGAAGAGGTACATAAAAGTAAAGGTAAAGTAAAGGTACGATCAAAGCATGGCTTTGGTTTGGTTTGTGTTGGGGGGGTCTCCACGCCGGCCAAACCTATCTATTTATAGAGGGTTAACTCTAATCTAATCTACTATTAATCCAGCCAGATAGAGATAAAGATTGAGCTGGAAACGTGTCTAACTCTATCTCTGCCGAGGTGGGCCTCGGTCAGGCCCGTCGAGGCCTGCTCCTCGGGCCGAAGCTTCGGCAGCGTGGGCTTCGGCTAGGCCCATCGAGGCTTGCTCCTCGGGCCGAAGCTTCGGTAGCGTGGGCTTCGGCCAGGCCCGTTGAGGCTTGCTCCTCGGGCCGAAGCTTCGACAGCGTGGGCTTCGGCCACGCCCGTTGAGGCTTGCTCTTCGAGCCGAAGCTTTGACAGCGTGGGCTTCCGAAGCTTCGGCAGCGTGGGCCTCCGAAGGCTTCCGAAGCTTCGGCCGTGTGGGCCTCCGAAGGCTTCCTAGCCGAAGCCCATGGGCTGGCTGGAGGCTTTTGGAGCCAATAGCTTGATGGGCTTC
This sequence comes from Zizania palustris, assembly GCA_019279435.1. NCBI lineage: Eukaryota > Viridiplantae > Streptophyta > Magnoliopsida > Poales > Poaceae > Zizania > Zizania palustris. The sequence continues at coordinate 115,247,227 of JAAALK010000283.1, read as the reverse complement.
TGAGCTGTAGGGCTTCAGACAGACCTTGGACATGTGTATTTTCGGCCCAAATCACCAAAAATCGATACTTTGATAATCTTGCCATTAATGCCATTTTTTGCTATCAACAGATCTGTTTTTGAGAATTTTTACAAATTTTTATCACCCTTGGAAGCAACCCAAACATTTTAAACCCATTTCAGTAATTATTTTTATTCGAAAACTGATTTAAACAGTAACGGGCCCCATCCCCCCTTTCTCCCTCGACCAACCGGCCCAGCCCACTCCCTCCCCGCTCCCCTCACTAACAAACAAACCCCCCCGACTGAGCCCGACCACACCGGTCAGACCTGACCGTTGCCACGCCCGCACCCGCACGCGCCCACTGACTGTCGTGGCCCACGAGTCGGATCCATCTTCCCCGCGGGATCCACCCACAAATCCCCCCTCGCCGGCTAAAACCCTAACCCCCTCCGATCCTTTGCCCCCGACCCCCTCCCCACAAATTGAGCCTGGAGATATGTCTCCCAATCCCCGGCGACACCCCTTTTAACGCCACACTGCCGCCCTCGCCCTCGCCCTCGCTCCAGCCGCCGCTCGTCGTCGCTAGAGTCCTCCTCCACCCTCGGCGACCACACCCTTGTGATCACCGACATCACCCCAACCTCGTCCACCCCTCCGTCGCCATTGAAGACCGCCAGATCTCCGTCACCGATAAGGACCCAAACGCCTTCGCCGCCCCCGCTCATCGCCAGCCGCTACCCGATGACCCCAAGCCACACCGGCGGTACCAACTTGACCCCTGCATTGTACTGATTCCATTTTAGTCCCTAGGATCGACCACCGTCGCTCGCTGTGGCCGCTAGCCCTTCGCCATCACCGGAGAAGACGACCGGCACGGGTGAAGTACCCGTGCCATGACGGATTCGACTGCGGCCGTGCGATCTTGATCTGACAGTGGTGATTAAATCATTCGCTCGGTTTAATCAGATCCGTCAGATCACGGCAAAACATTACGTTCTAATCTAGACCATCCATTTATATTTAAAACCCACACTGAATCTAGGCCATCCATCGCGTACCGATCGGATCTTTTAATCCTAGCCGTCCATTTTCATTTAAACCGCCTGCCTCGCCCTCGCGCGTCTGATCACGATCCGATGGTGATCTATGATCCGGTCCACGCGCACAATGCGCGGGTTCACGGTGGATTCGATTCACCGAGGACCGACGACTGTTTTTAATTTAAATAAAATTCCATAAATGGTTTTAAACATCAAAAATTCATATCTTGCTCATTTTAACTCCATATTTAACAATTTCAATTCCAGAAAATTTATATTTTTATTCTATACATGTTTATGCAATAAAACAGTAGGTTTACTTTGAGTATATCATTTTTATTTAATAAAGTACTTAAAAACACTTTAGGGTAAATTCATAATTTTTGTAGAAAAATCCAGAACTTCATAAAACGGTCTTCACCATTTTAAATAATGATTTCAGAATGCGTAACAACTTTATTTCACTTATTTTAATCCAACCAAAGTTTATATGTTTAACATGTGATTTTGGATTGTTTAATTGAATGTAATGTTTATTATACGTAATGAGAAGACTACGCCACCGCTGAGGAGCCAGAATACTACCTAGAAGTTCCCCCGTCGCCTTTCCCTGAACAAGGCAAGTCACCACACTAAATTTTTGAGCATATTGAACCTAGTTTTCTCGAACTATCGCTAAAACTCATAGGTATTACATGCATTAGTCAAATTGAAGCCTTACATTATATTTATTTAGATCCCCAACCTTGAAGTGCATACCCAAGCCATGCTATCTAGCCTAAACTCCTTGTCGCCATACTATTAGTACTATTAGACAGTGTCCAATGTATTGACACAATTGCTATGGGTTAAAAATGAGTCGTAGAGATTTGGGTTCCACTATATGATCCCCGATATTCTCATCCCTGGAATTCTGTTGGTGATAGAGTTTTGGTAAAGTGTGTGAGCATGGTGGGTTCCGGGTGCAAGCTAGGGCATTGGTCATTAGCACCCGGGACACTATAAGGACCGGTCTGTGGGATCTGTTGCAATACATTTCCGTACTAACCACAAGTCTAGTGGGTAAGTCCTAACTAAGGTATGGGGTGTTCCAACTTGAGGCACCACTTGGAGATGGGTCAAGAAGCACCTGTGGGTGGCTTGTACCGACATGGTTCAAAAGGGGGTGCGACGTTAGCCCGGAGTGGCCGGGCGCGCCGGCGAAACCTAGAGTGGGTGATTATCGGATTGGAGCATTTCATGCTGAGGTTTTGGCACGAGTTCCCGTGGTATGGGTGAGGAACCATGTTTAAGAGCATGAGTCTTATGGCTCCTGATGTGATGAGTGATTGTCAACGGAAGTCAAAGACGAGACATGAAGACCTGCCGTGTCTGGGGCGCGTGTGACTCAGATACACGGGTAGCGAGCGACAGCCGGGCAGAGGAGCCGTGGAGTCGGGCTGGCCCAATCCGAGTATATGGGCTAGGAGCAACAGAGGATCCACTGGTATGTTGACCGGGTTTGACTCAGGTACATGGGCAGTGAGCGATTGCCGAGATGAGGGAGCTGCGGAATCGGGTCGGCCCAATCCGTGTACCCGGTGCGAAGACGGTGGACGCTTTGTCAGTTTTGGCGCAAAACTGACAACCGATGATTACCTTTATTTAGGATTTTAATATTTAGTATTTAAGTCCAAAATATTTGTTATTTGAGTCAGTTGAATATTCTAAGGGTATTTTAGTAATTTCGAATTTTATTTTTAGAGTCAGTATAGGGGTAAATTAGTCTTTTCCATTTATTAGTGGGCTGCCTATAAATAGGCCCCAACCCCCTAGGGTTATGGTTGACTGTTATTTTCACAATTAATCTATAGTCCACCGCCATCTCTACTCTTCTCACTTCTTCTCAGTTTTTCTGATCTGCGCCGCCGGGAATTTCTTTTTTCGTCGTGCGTCGACAACGCTGGGGATTCCTCTATGCGAGCAGCAGGTTTTTTTGGCGCGCAAATCCTGGTCGCACTCTAGGATTGCGTGGCGGAAGAAACAAGAGGGCTGGCCGCATCGGTTTTTGGCGCATGCCTAGGGCATGGATAGGCTGCGGCTGGCAGCCTAGCTGCGTTTGACAAGGCATGAGCTGAAAGGACCCACCGGTGCTCTTTATTTCCACGACAGTTCTTGTGAGGGTGGTGGGCTGAGAAGGCGGGGTCACACGCCACGGTTTGCGTCGACAACAATTTGATGCGGGGCCCACGATCTTATCAGCAGCAACAGCTTTTCGGCCGGCCGGGTTTGCTTCGGCGCACTGCATTGTTAGGTCAGCAGCTGGAGACGTCAAGTCGGCAATAGCTCCGTTTGCCGGTGCAGTGCGCATCTATAGGCGCCAGCAGCTTTCCGCGGTAGTTTTTGGCAGCGCGTGTGTAGGCACGTGCAGCGTCAGCACTCATCGGTCCACAGCGATTCCCAGGCACGGTTCTGCCATCCAACGCCGCAGCACGGCGCCAAGATACCAGCGATGTGTGCAGCATCGCAGCAGGCAGAGGCGTAGGCGCATGCAGCGAACAACGACGATTGCCAAGGCGGAGCAAACACAGGTAAGTTTCTGATCTAATCTACTATTTTTCAGTTAGATTAATTAAATCAATAATTATCTATTTTTAATCTGCATGCAAATCTGGTTAGTATTTTTGTAATTAACTTTTTATCTCCTAAAATCTTATTAGTGCTCACATATTTTTTATTTAAAAATTTTTAGTCTGCTCGTATAAAAAAAATTTAGTCGGAGTAATAATTTTTTATTCTAGATTTACGTGCAATATATTAGTTTTATTTCTGAATTAATTTCTGGATGATTCATGGTTTATTCACTTAATTAGTACTTTATTCTCAGATTGCAATATAAATATTTATTGATATATCTAGGTGTTTTCCTGTGCACATCAAGTATTTATTAAATCATTTGAGAACACTATTTATTTACTGCAGTTATTTTTGTCTAGTTTAATTCATTTTTTTAATATCGTAGTTAATATCATTTTAATTAGGACACCGATCATTTTTAGGCTAGACAACTTTAGTACCCGTGATCTGCTTTGCTACTGTTATTTGTCTGTCGAGGTGCGTTGGGTGTTGGGATTAGGTCTTTGATTCGTAAGAATTTTTAGGCGCCCATTCACCCCCTTCTGGTCGCTACTTTCGGTCCTACAATGGGTCATCTCATTACACTTTGGTGTTTGGGATGAGTGCGTGCCTTGTGGGTACAGTAGTACACCTTTGATCAGAGTCTTAAATCTTTTCGAAAAGTCAAGCCCACGGTCAAGGGCGGGTTGGGTGACTACTCCCAGTTAGTTTATATTTATGAATGTTGCATGATGACTTGTCATGTAAGGACTATTGAGTGAGGAGGGAAAACGTACTCCTCGAGTGAGAAGATATTACATGGTTCATGTTTATTATTTCGCATAATTAAATTTGTGAGAAACCAAGGGTGGTTTCGGTGTATGTGATGAGTGATTGACAGGATTATTTACCCTCTGTTCGAAGGGTACCTCCGGAGGGGCTTCGGAGGTGGTAACTCCGAAGGGTGTTCGGAGGTGTGTCACCGGAGTGTGTTCGGTGTTTGCTTGCTGCAGCTGTGCAACGGAGTGTGGCTGTCGGAGGGGTCCGGCAGTACACGATGACAGGGTTCGTACCGATGGCTTCGGTATTTTGGGCGGTACACCGGAGTGTGTACCGGAGGTTGCTTACCCGGAGAGGTCTCCGGAGTACTGGATACACTTGTCTGTTTGTCTGTGGTGCGCAGGGACTTCGGAGGCGACGGACAGGGTTCGAGCCAGGTGAACTTGGGTCAAGCGGGTGGCTTGATGCCAGGGGAGCGGGGAGCTCCGTCACGGTGGCTGCGAAGGTGGTCCGGGTCGGTCCTCGGGTCGAGGCGCGCCAGGTGAAGGCAGAGAGTGCGGAGCGTGGCTCCGGCTGAAGGTACTCCGAGACAAAGTCCTCGGAGGTGAGGCACTTCGAAGGTACTCCGAATGGAGTGACTTCGGAGATTGGTGGACCAAGTCCTCTGCGGAGGCAAGGGATTCGAAGTGTGCTCCGGAGGGAGACATTCGAAGGTACCCGACGAAGGTCTCAGAAGTCGAGGCGCATCGAAGGCATGGTCCGGGTGAGGCTCGTCGAGGAGTGTGCTCCGGGAGAGGCACTGCGACGGAGTGCTCATGGAATGCTTCATGCGGAGGCCTTGGACGAAGGAGGGACTTCGAAGGGTGGTACTCCGAAGGTGGGCTTCGGAGTGAGGATGACTTGTGGTGCTTCGGCCATGCATGGCTTCGGTACACGGACGGACGGTGTTCAAGCTGGGAGTAGCTGCGAAGCCGTGGTGATCCACTCCGGAGGTGGTGGTGCGAAGGCCCAAGGGGCTTTGACGGCTTCAGCTCAAAACCGTCACTGTATCGAAGGACTTCTTCGGCGGAGCGAAGGCCAACAGGCTGCAGGCTTCTCGCCGAAGCTACCGCACCCTCTGGTGCGAAGGGAGGTTCCAGAAGTCAACACTGTAAAGGCTGACACTGTCTGTTCTGAAAAAGGCTGACACTGTCCCCTCTGCAGCTGACAGAGAAGCCTCCAAAATAAAGGTGGACTACCTTTTGTACCCCTTAGTTCTGTAGAGACAAAATGGATGTAAACCCTAGGGGTAAAGTAGTCACTTCCTTAGGATGAAGCCGTGGGCTATAAATATGGGGGCTCGGTAGGTAACATTTAACACTTTGAGCATTTACTGTTGAGCTCCTGTAGACAGACCTCACTGTATTCATTCTGAGTTCAATACATTTTGTGTTCCTTGTTCAAGCGGCGAAGCCCTGCTTCTGTGTGCTTTTGCTTGAGCTCGTATTGCATACCTCGCTAGTTTTAGTTCACCGAAGCCTGTCTTGGCGAAGGGTGTTTTTATCGCGAAGTGTGTTTTACAGTGTGCTGTCGCTCTGTGTAACACGAGGCAAGACCTCGCTGCTTACTAGCGAAGCCCTGTTCTGTTCCCGTAGTGCTTCTTGTGTCGAAGCCCTTAGCGTAGTCCATTTGCGTGTGCGTGTAGACCTTCGGGTACGAAGCCCAGCACCCGTTGCTGTCGCCAAGTACTTGGTCGAAGTCCTCAGAGGGCTGTCCACTCTTGCGAAGGGTGAAGTGCGAAGTTTGCTCAAAGCACCCTGTGTGCGGAGCCTGCACTGACTTAGCAGAGTTGGTTTTCGAGGGTTGTAAGTGGAGCGAAGTCTTCTTGACTTCGAACTTTTGCCTCTCCGAAGCCTGTGTTCGAAGGTGTCGAAGTACCTCCGAACCAGACCTTCGAAGGCTGTGTTCGAAGCCTGTTCCGCAGAAGACAGAACAGAACCGAAGGCTAAGTTTTTAGCCAATAATTTTAAAGCTCCCATTCACCCCCCCTCTGGTCGCCGTTTCCGGTCCAACAATTGGTATCAGAGCAGGTTAAGATCACCAGTTGACCTTAACCGGTTTTGTGATCTGTTGGCGACATGGATAGAGGCAGTAAAATTCCTCTGTTCGATGGGACAGATTTTGCATACTGGAAGGTGCGCATGGAGGCTTACTTGTTAAGCCAAGGAAATGCAATTTGGGAGATTGTGGACTCACAATACTCCATCCCTGATACCCGCACCACTCAAACCGAAAAAGATCAGTATATTGCCAACTCGAAGGCAAGGAACATACTGTTCATTGGTTTGAGTCGGAGTGAGTTTGATAGGGTGCAGCACCTTAGGACTGCTAGGGAGATTTGGACAACACTCACTGTCTTTCATGAGGGCTCTGCTCAGATTAAGGCCAGGCGCCAAAGCACCTACAATCAACAGTATCAGCTGTTTGTGCAGGCACCTGGTGAATCTGTAGATGCCATGTTTTCTCGCTTTGACGCGATAGTGAGTAACTTGCGATCCAACGGGACGCTTGCTTACAGTGATCACGATAGGGCTATCAAACTTCTCTATGCTCTTGACCGTAGCATATGGGAGGTGAAGATATCCAGCATTGAGGAGTCCACAGGCTATGACACATTGACCTGTGACGAACTCTTTAGCAAGCTGAAGTCCATAGAAATTGCCAAGGCATCTCTTGCTGTGCACAGAAGCTCTTTGCCACAGCCATTGGCATTGGTTTCTAGCACTAGCCGTGGCACCACTGCAGAACCAAGCACATCAGGCACTTGTGTTCTTGCAGATGGTTTTGCTTTGTCCTCCCTGGTCTCCGTCACAAAGGAGCAGGTGGATACTCTAGCTGATGATGAGCTTGCTCTCATTGCCCGGAGGTTCACCCGCTTTCATCATGAGAGACGGGATCAGAGGAGAATTGGTTTTAGTGGCTGCTATGAATGTGGCGACACCTCTCACATTAAGGCCAATTGCCCCAAGGTCAAGAAGAGAGATGAGAGTGACCGCCCCAAATTCCACAAAAAAGAGAGGAAGCCCTTTGTGAAGGGCAAGCGCGGCAAGATGGCTAAGAAAGTAGCCAAGGCCGCTTCCAGAGCCTTTGTTGCTGCTCTCAGCGACATCGACACATCCTCAACTGAGGAGTCGAGCTCTGAGGAGGAGGAGTCCCCAAGGAAGGAGGACAAGAAGGATAAGAAGGGACGTGGCTTCACCGGCCTTTGCTTCATGGCCGACAGCGATCACAGCGGCGATGAGCTTGACTCATCTGAGGTAAACCTATCATCTGACCAGCTACTAATTAAATTAGATGAGCTGAATGAAGTAGTGCTAGGTCAGGATAGATTACTTGTGCAAGCCGCTAGAGAAAGAAAAGACCTTAGACTTAGGCTAGAAAATGTTTCTACTGAATATGCCATGCTTAAGTCTAAGTTTGATGATGCTGAATGTGAATCATGTTCTGTTGTCATGAGTGAGCTTGCTCAGTTGCGTTCTGTTCATGCTCAAACTCTTTCTGAGCTTGAGACTGCACAGAAGCAGCTTTTGGAGGTGGATTCTAGACCTCATGATGTTATTGATTGCATGAACTGCTGTCTATTACGCGATAGCATTAATTTACGTGATAAGCATGTTCATGATTTAGAGGCTAGATTGGAGAGGGCCGGTAGTTCTAAGGATGTGCAACCTGTTTGTGACACTTGCATCACCCTTAAGGACCAGCTAGGCACTGTCAGAGAGCGAGCTGAGAACCTCATGTCCGAAAATGAATACCTTCTTTCTGTGGTAAATAAATGCACTGAGGGGAAGGGTAGGATGGATTTGCTCTTGGCCAAGACCAAGTTGTGTGCTGACAGAGCCGGGGTAGCTCTAGGTTTGGGTTTTGAGAGGATAGCTTCAGACAGTAAGACCAAAACTGTTTTCACCTCTCCCACCACCCTAGAGAAAGAGAGAGCTCTGTTGGACACCCCATCAGCCAAAAAGCCTACCCATCCACCAAAGAAAACCACTCCTCCTACCAAGAAAAATCCTCCCAAGAAAGCCACTCAGAAGAAACCCAAGGAGGCTGTGAGAGTTGCTCCTTTGACCCATGAGAGTGCCCCCAGGAGAGTGTTTCACTGTTCTTATTGTCAGAGGGCGGGTCATTTGATTGGTTTCTGTTTCCGTCGCATCAAGGATGAGCGACGTGCACAGGCGATGAGCTATCAGGACATGCATTACCCATCTTTAGGTATGCATGAGTCTGAGTATTACTCTCGTCCTGTTTTCGAGGCTCCTCGTGCTTCTCGGAGAGGTTTTGCTCCTCGAGGTGTTCACCATGTTCCATATGGTGGTAGACCTCGGGCGAGTAGCTTTGTACCTCGTCAAAGTAGGAGACCTCGTCATGCTTTGCATTCTTTGCATGTAGGTAGACCTCGCACTTTGCATCATACTGATTTTCATGTGCGTAGACCGTCTACTTTTACTGTGCCTACTACTCGTGTCACTCAGTGCTGGATGCCTCGTCATTATTTTACTCACCCCAGCACTGAGCGATCGAGACGTTTTCATCATATGTAGGCGACAGGTCGAGGCTTGGAGGGCACGTGGATCATGGACTCCGGTTGTTCGCGCCACATGACCGGAGATGCAGCTTGGTTCTCCAGCCTCACAACAACCAAGCAAAGGGAACATATCACCTTCGGAAACAATCGAAGGAGTAGAGTGAAAGGTAAAGGTGTGGTAAGAATTAACTCGAATTTCACTCTCAAAGATGTTGCTTTGGTTGAGAACCTGGGATACAATTTGCTGTCTGTATCTCAGTTGCTTGATGAGGGCTTCGAAGTGCGATTTCATCGCGATACTTCGCAAGTACTCAATTCTGATGGCGTTGTGGTGTGTAAGATCTTTAGGGTTGGGAGAGTTTTTGGAGCTGATTTTTCAGAGTCGTCTGGTTCTTCTCATTGTCTTGTTGCACATTCGACTTCTGAGCTTTGGAAGTGGCATAGGAGACTGGGGAATATGAGCCTTGAGTTGCTCGCTCGTCTGAGCGCCCTAGGTTTGATCCAAGGATTGCCCAAGCTCAAGTTTGAGAAGAATTTAGTTTGCGCTCCTTGTCGACATGGTAAAATGATTGCCGCTTCGCATTCGCCAGTCACCACAGTGATGACTGAACAACCCGGAGAACTTCTCCATATGGACACTGTAGGTCCTTCTCGGGTTAGTTCTTTAGGCGGCAAGTGGTATGTTTTAGTTATTGTCGACGATTACTCTCGCTACTCTTGGGTCTTCTTTCTTGCCAGCAAGGATGAAGTGTTTTCACACTTTCGGAGCTTGGCTTTGAGACTTTTTACTGAACTCCCTGGTGCATTAAAATTCATTCGAAGCGATAATGGCACCGAGTTCAAAAATAGTCTCTTTGTTGACTTTTGCATGGAGCATGGCTTAGAACATCAATTCTCTGCTCCGCGGGTTCCTCAACAGAACGGTGTTGTTGAGAGGAAAAACCGCACTTTGGTTGAGATGGCTAGGACGATGCTTGATGAGCATAGGACTCCTAGAAAATTCTGGGCTGAGGCCATGAACACTGCATGTTACATCTCAAACCGAATCTTCTTGCGCTCAATTTTAAATTTGACATCTTATGAGCTGCGTTTTGGGAGACAGCCCAAGGTAACTCATCTTCGAGTTTTTGGTTGTCGCTGCTTTATCCTAAAACGTGGTAACTTGGATAAATTTGAGTCGCGATCTTCTGACGGGATCTTTTTGGGCTATACTACACATGGTCATTCTTATCGTGTTTATAACTTGGAAACTAACACTGTCATCGAGTCATGTGATGTGACTTTTGATGAATCAACCCCCTCTGTTAGTTCTGCTTTTGAACAGGCAAATGAACACGACATGGAACAGACCTTATTCGAAGACGAAGATCCCGGAGAATTCGAGGATGATCCCCTACTACCCTCGACATCAACCCCCGAAGCTGACCCCGCTTCAACTACTTCGGCACGAGGTCCCGAAGCGACTACCTCAACATCGGTCATCTTGGACCACTCCAACGTACAAGTTGAGGGGGAGACTGCATCCCGCCGCGAGGCTCCACATCATGTCCAAAGGATGCACCCTCCCGAGCAGATCATTGGTGAGCTTGATCAAAGGGTAACACGTTCTCATGCCCATTTCACTAATGCTGCTTTTGTTGCTTCTTTCGAGCCCTTAGATGTTAGTCATGCACTTTCTGATTCTAGTTGGATCAATGCCATGCATGAAGAGCTTGAGAATTTTGAAAGAAACCAAGTCTGGACTTTAGTTGATCCTCCACCAAATGTTCATTTCATTGGAACAAAATGGATTTTCAAAAATAAACAAGGGGAGGATGGAACAATTGTTAGAAATAAGGCTAGACTTGTAGCTCAGGGTTTTTCTCAACTAGAAGGGATTGATTTTACTGAAACTTTTGCACCTGTTGCTCGCCTTGAGGCCATTAGGATTTTGCTTGCCTTTGCGACATCCCGGGGATTCAAACTCTATCAAATGGATGTCAAAAGTGCTTTTCTTAATGGCTTCATAGGTGAAGATGTTTATGTAAAACAACCCCCTGGTTTTGAAAACCCCAAGTACCCACATAAAGTCCTTAAACTTCATAAGGCGCTTTATGGACTCAAGCAGGCCCCTCGGGCATGGTATGATAGACTTAAGTCCTTTCTGCTTGAGCGAGGGTATTTGATGGGCTCTGTTGATAAAACTTTGTTTACTCTCATGCAAGGCAAAGATTTCCTTCTAGTGCAGATTTATGTGGATGATATCATCTTTGGTGGCTCTTCTCATGCTTTGGTTGCCGAGTTTGCAGATACCATGAGCAGGGAATTTGAAATGTCGATGATGGGTGAACTCACCTTTTTCCTTGGTTTGCAAATCAAGCAAAGCAAACAAGGTACTTTTGTCCACCAGACAAAGTACACCAAGGACCTGCTCAAGAAATTCGACATGTCCGATGCGAAGCCCCTCGCCACTCCAATGGCTACATCTGTAGCATTGGACCCTGACGAAGATGGAGAAGCCGTAGATCAGAAGGAGTTCCGGAGCATGATCGGCTCCCTTCTCTACTTGACTGCCACGAGGCCGGACATACACTTCGCTGTGTGTCTGTGCGCTCATTTTCAGGCTTCGCCACGAGCTTCGCATCGCCAAGCGGTAAAGCGCATCCTAAGGTATCTCAAACACACCCTTGAGTTTGGCATATGGTATTCATCGTCTTCATCTTTATGTCTTAGAGGTTATTCAGATGCGGACTTTGCTGGGTGTAGAATTGATAGGAAGAGTACCTCTGGTACCTGTCATTTTCTGGGTACGTCTCTGGTTTGCTGGTCTTCCCGCAAACAGTCTAGTGTTGCACAATCGACGGCTGAGGCCGAATATGTTGCTGCAGCTAGCTGTTGCTCTCAGATTTTGTGGATGGTTTCCACTTTGCGGGATTTCGGGTTAGATTATAAGAGTGTTCCACTTTTCTGTGATAACACTAGTGCTATATGTATTGCAAACAACCCGGTTCAGCACTCCAGAACCAAACACATTGATGTACGGTATCATTTTCTCAGAGATCACAATGAGAAGGGTGATATTGAACTTCAATATGTTGATACCCAACACCAGCTTGCCGACATTTTTACAAAACCCCTCGATGCTTCTCGATTTGCTTACTTGCGTGGGGAACTTGGTATCTGTCATCCCTACGTCATTTTGTGAGGGGGAGCTGATTTTAATTGTCTTGCATATGCTCGTTATGTGTGGAATTGCACTTACATCTTTTGCTATTATATGCCTGCTTTTAATTCGAAGAAGTCATGACAGCTCAGCTCTATGAAATATGTCTGGAACATTGATTGTGCATGATGTTTTATTTTCTAAAATCAAAACTTGCTCACTGCTACATCGTGTATCTAGCTTGTTTAGGCAGGACTGCTTTTAGCTATCTTTTATCTACTTGACAGCAAGACACTGTTCCTTGGATGCTAAAATTTGCAACTTGAAAATTGTGTTCTTTATTCATGGATATTCATCAAAATAACTTATTCATCTAAATCAAAGTCAAAAATCCATGATTTGCCTGGTTTAAATGAAAAGAAAAGATCCAGGAGGGTTTCTTTGTCGCACTACTCTATTCTAGACTGCTTACCATTGCACTTTGGTCTGAACTGGAATAGTGTAGTGTATGCCAAAATCACCGCCTTAAGCTTCAGATGGCTTTCATGCCTAGGCTTGGCCTGATTGGAAAGTATAAGGTGGACAAACAAATAACCCCTGGCATTAAGAAAAAGAACAACAAAATTAATTGCTCATCAAGTTTGCTTTCACAGCTCCTTTTGAACAAGACTTGTCTGTCTAGGGTAGAACTTGTTAGCTTTGCGCAGTCCTTGCCTTCTCATGTCTAACTACTGTGATTAAGTGGTGATGCTTTTACTTCAAAATGACAAAATCACATGCCATCATCTTGTTTCACAGATTGTTACATTGAGCTGAGCACATGATCATTTGTGTTAATTTTGGCATATTTTTGCATTATATGTCTTTGCAATTCTATTCATTTCGCAGCTTTGCATCTTTTGAATGCTCCTTGATGCTTGCATTGCCAAAGGGGGAGAGATTTTGCTATGTTCTCTGCCGCAAGAAGGCATAATTTTGAAGGGGGAGAGATTTTTGACATAAAGGGGGAGAAAAATTTGCTCAACTCAGGGGGAGTTTTTATCCAAAGGGAGTTTTGCCGAAGGGGCCTTTACTCTTTTACAAAGGGGGAGAAAATTTCTTTTATCAAGTGACATGCTTTGGCTCTTTTCTGAGTTTTTATGGTCACTTGTGTGCTGAAAGCTTTTCATTTTTCTTGAAATTTGATTTGGTTGTCAATGCACTCATCAAGGGGGAGATTGAGAAACCAAGGGTGGTTTCGGTGTATGTGATGAGTGATTGACAGGATTATTTACCCTCTGTTCGAAGGGTACCTCCGGAGGGGCTTCGGAGGTGGTAACTCCGAAGGGTGTTCGGAGGTGTGTCACCGGAGTGTGTTCGGTGTTTGCTTGCTGCAGCTGTGCAGCGGAGTGTGGCTGTCGGAGGGGTCCGGCAGTACACGATGACAGGGTTCGTACCGATGGCTTCGGTATTTTGGGCGGTACACCGGAGTGTGTACCGGAGGTTGCTTACCCGGAGAGGTCTCCGGAGTACTGGATACACTTGTCTGTTTGTCTGTGGTGCGCAGGGACTTCGGAGGCGACGGACAGGGTTCGAGCCAGGTGAACTTGGGTCAAGCGGGTGGCTTGATGCCAGGGGAGCGGGGAGCTCCGTCACGGTGGCTGCGAAGGTGGTCCGGGTCGGTCCTCGGGTCGAGGCGCGCCAGGTGAAGGCAGAGAGTGCGGAGCGTGGCTCCGGCTGAAGGTACTCCGAGACAAAGTCCTCGGAGGTGAGGCACTTCGAAGGTACTCCGAATGGAGTGACTTCGGAGATTGGTGGACCAAGTCCTCTGCGGAGGCAAGGGATTCGAAGTGTGCTCCGGAGGGAGACATTCGAAGGTACCCGACGAAGGTCTCAGAAGTCGAGGCGCATCGAAGGCATGGTCCGGGTGAGGCTCGTCGAGGAGTGTGCTCCGGGAGAGGCACTGCGACAGAGTGCTCATGGAATGCTTCATGCGGAGGCCTTGGACGAAGGAGGGACTTCGAAGGGTGGTACTCCGAAGGTGGGCTTCGGAGTGAGGATGACTTGTGGTGCTTCGGCCATGCATGGCTTCGGTACACGGACGGACGGTGTTCAAGCTGGGAGTAGCTGCGAAGCCGTGGTGATCCACTCCGGAGGTGGTGGTGCGAAGGCCCAAGGGGCTTTGACGGCTTCAGCTCAAAACCGTCACTGTATCGAAGGACTTCTTCGGCGGAGCGAAGGCCAACAGGCTGCAGGCTTCTCGCCGAAGCTACCGCACCCTCTGGTGCGAAGGGAGGTTCCAGAAGTCAACACTGTAAAGGCTGACACTGTCTGTTCTGAAAAAGGCTGACACTGTCCCCTCTGCAGCTGACAGAGAAGCCTCCAAAATAAAGGTGGACTACCTTTTGTACCCCTTAGTTCTGTAGAGACAAAATGGATGTAAACCCTAGGGGTAAAGTAGTCACTTCCTTAGGATGAAGCCGTGGGCTATAAATATGGGGGCTCGGTAGGTAACATTTAACACTTTGAGCATTTACTGTTGAGCTCCTGTAGACAGACCTCACTGTATTCATTCTGAGTTCAATACATTTTGTGTTCCTTGTTCAAGCGGCGAAGCCCTGCTTCTGTGTGCTTTTGCTTGAGCTCGTATTGCATACCTCGCTAGTTTTAGTTCACCGAAGCCTGTCTTGGCGAAGGGTGTTTTTATCGCGAAGTGTGTTTTACAGTGTGCTGTCGCTCTGTGTAACACGAGGCAAGACCTCGCTGCTTACTAGCGAAGCCCTGTTCTGTTCCCGTAGTGCTTCTTGTGTCGAAGCCCTTAGCGTAGTCCATTTGCGTGTGCGTGTAGACCTTCGGGTACGAAGCCCAGCACCCGTTGCTGTCGCCAAGTACTTGGTCGAAGTCCTCAGAGGGCTGTCCACTCTTGCGAAGGGTGAAGTGCGAAGTTTGCTCAAAGCACCCTGTGTGCGGAGCCTGCACTGACTTAGCAGAGTTGGTTTTCGAGGGTTGTAAGTGGAGCGAAGTCTTCTTGACTTCGAACTTTTGCCTCTCCGAAGCCTGTGTTCGAAGGTGTCGAAGTACCTCCGAACCAGACCTTCGAAGGCTGTGTTCGAAGCCTGTTCCGCAGAAGACAGAACAGAACCGAAGGCTAAGTTTTTAGCCAATAATTTTTAAAGCTCCCATTCACCCCCCCTCTGGTCGCCGTTTCCGGTCCAACAATTTGACTACACTAAATGCTGCAACTGAAAAATGTACTCTTCCGCACTTTAAGCCACTATCATTCCTTTGTTATTATCCCGCATTATTATTGCATTCTCGGTGGCTTGTTGAGTACTTTTGTACTCATACCCATTGGACAAACACTTCAGAGGCTGCCTACTATGAGGAAGATGGTCTGGAGTAGCGACCCAGTCAAGAAGAAGATCCTGAAAAAGACGTTCGTCATGTAGTTTGTTTTTATAGTTTCTTTTAATTTTACACTTATGTAATAATGTGGTATGTGAACCACGGATGTTTGTCCGTATGTACATTGTCGTATGATGAACCTCTTGTTATTATTGTTTTTCTATGGAAATTCAACAATGTTCCGATTTGGTAAAATCGGGGCGTCACAAGATGGTATCAGAGCCGACTTAACTGTAGGAAGCCAAACGGGCCAGCCTAGCGCTTAGTTTTGCTAAAACCTATTTCGTGAAAATCTACTTCATCACTTTTTTCCTCCCCTTACTCTTTTTAACTTGTTGTATTTGTAGATGCTTGTCCACCACGTCCGCAGCTTCTGCCGCCACTTCGAGGGATTCATCTGGGAGCTCCGGATGATGGTGACCTTCCTCGGGTTCACCTTCGAGCCCGAGTTCCACGGTGTCTACATGGAGGAGTTTGCAGGACCTTGTGACGTTTCCGTCCCAATACATGGGTCTGGCGACCACCTGCCGTTCTTCACGGCAGAACTTGGGGGCCCGGCCTTCGACGTCGCATGCTAGCGCGCTGCCCTCCAGGCCCTCATGGATCTGAGGATGATCTACGACGATCGTCTTTGGGACTCATCATTCCGGCTTGTACCGATGCATACTCCCGGCGCCCACCACAGCATCTACGTCGGGGCCCACTCCGACCGTGATCCGGTCATGGCCTGGAAGATGCGTCTTCTCTAGGCCATGGATGATCTCCACACCGAGGCCGTGCTCAACGCTGAGGAGCACCACAAGGCGGTCGAGTTCCTCCGTCAGGACCTGAAGGGCTTGATCCAACAAAATGGCAAGCTGCAGCGCAAGATCATACAGCTGCAGAATGACATCGCGGAGATGCTTCCCCTCGTCCCGAGGAGGAATAAGCCCATCCGTGAGCCCGCCCCACGCCCCAAGAGGATCACGCCGCCGCTCGCACCCGCCGGACCATCTAGCTCCAGCGCCACTGCACCACGCCCCGCCATCGTCGCCAACCCCATCATCGAGAACTTCATCGAGCCCACCGTCCCTCAGGACCCCTGTGGTTCCGAGAGCACGGAGACCGCCCCTGATGATGAGTAGACGATAGTTCTCGTTGGATGTGTTATGATTGCTTGATGATTGTGGTACCACTTGCAACAGCTTGTGTTGTGGGTGGCATAAAAATAAGAACTTAAATGTAACGAACACTTTAGTACCACTTTATATAATTCCCCTTGAGATATTTTTGGAATAAAATTCTTTTTAAGTATTTTTCTTATGATT
Source organism: Zizania palustris (assembly GCA_019279435.1). Taxonomy (NCBI): domain Eukaryota; kingdom Viridiplantae; phylum Streptophyta; class Magnoliopsida; order Poales; family Poaceae; genus Zizania; species Zizania palustris. The sequence continues at coordinate 115,230,412 of JAAALK010000283.1, read as the reverse complement.
GAAAATATTATTGTTCTCAGAAGATGGTCGATAACCAGAACACCGGTTCCAACAGCGGAGAAGGGGCAGCCAACGGTCTGCCCGGAAGTGTTGTGCCCAACTGGGGTGCAACGGGCCAACGCCAAACTGGGCCGCCGTCTGCCAACCATCCCACCTTGGTGGAAATGATGGCGAACCAGAACCAGTTAATCACCGCCCTCCTAACATAAATGCAGCACCAATAGGCTAAGTTGGACCGGCTGCAACATCAGAACATGGAGCCGATCCCTTGTCCACCGGCCCCCGCTCCCGCGCCGCAACTCTCAGAGTTCTTGCACGTGTGGCCCCCTATCTTCTCCAGCACGACAAACCCCATGGAGGCCGGCAATTGGCTCCGGACCATCGGGAAGAAGTTGGACGTCCTCCCGTGCTCCGATCGGGAGCGAGTGGCGTTCGCCACCCACCAGCTCCAGGGACCCACCACGGAATGGTGGGACAATTACCGTGAGTCCTAGCCGGAGGACCACGAGGTGAATTGGGCGGAGTTCACCATTGCCTTCCATGCCGCTCACGTCCCCGCCGGAGTTGTCGCCGTCAAGCAGCAGGAGTTCTAGGACCTGCAACAGGGAAGTCGGACCTTCATGGAGTATCTCCATGAGTTCAACCATCTGGCATGCTATGCGCCAGATGAAGTGCGGACCGACGCTCTCCACTAGGCTAAGTTCCTCCGGGGACTAAAGGATGAGCTCTCCATACAGCTCGTCGCCACCGACTACGCCGACTTCCAGCGGTTGGTGAACAAGGCTCTCATCCAAGAGACCGAGCAGAACAAGATGGACCTCAAGAAGAGGAAGATGATCGCGTTCAAGCATCATCGAGGGAACATACATAGGCCCCGCTTCATCCCTCCGCCACTAGCACCCGCCTACCATCCTCGGCCCGTCTACAGGATGCCATGCCGCCAGTGGCTCCAATGCCGGGAATCCTCGCCCCGCTCCACCAGCTCCGACCGCTCAACCAGCACCCGCTGCCAAAGCCCCGATGATGAGGGACCGCAACGACAAACCGATCGTCTGCTTCAACTGCCAGAAGGAAGGGCATTACTCCCACTAGTGTCCTCACCCCAAGCAGCCCCAAGGCGCGGCGCCCAATCAAGTGGTTCATGCCCGCATCAATCACATCAGTGCCGAGGAAGCTCAGGAGGCCCCCGAAGTTGTACTCGGTACATTCACAACAAATTCCATACCTGCGATAGTGTTGTTCGATTCTAGGGCAACACATTCTTTCATATCAGAAGGTTTTGTGAGAACAAATAACTTGGAAGTACTCTCTCTGCCCGTCCCCATGATGATCTCCACCCCCGGCAAGAGGACCCTAGCTAATCTATTCAGCCCAAGGGTAGGGATAAAAATCCAAGGGGTGTTATTTTGGGCCGAGCCAGTTCTTATCGAGTGCGCCGGACTTGACCTCATCCTAGGGATGGACTGGTTAATGAAGCACAAGGGAGTAATAGACTGCGCTAGTAAGTCCGTCACTATGATCAGTTCCGGAGATGAGGCCATCACCTTTAAGATGACCACCCGTGGTCCTAGCGGGGTATCTCTTCATTGGCTGGCCCTAGAAGAAGTGCCCGTGGTTAGAGAATACATCGACGTCTTCCCAGAAGACCTACGAGGGATGCCTCCCAAGAGGGACATCGAGTTTAGAATCAAGCTTGTCCCCAGGACCACCCCAATCTCCATGCGCCCATACCAGATGGCCGCCAACGAACTAGCCGAAGTAAAGAGCAATATTGAGGATTTGGAACAGAAAGGGTACATCCGACCATGGGGTGCACCGGTCATCTTCGTCATGAAGAAAGACAAGACCAAAAGGATGTGCGTAGACTATATAGCCTTAAACGATGTGACCGTCAAGAACAAGTACCCACTGCCTCGAATCGATGACCTATTCGACCAACTAAAGGGATCCTCAGTATTCTCCAAGATCGACCTCAGGTCAGGCTACCACCAGTTGAGAATTAGGGAAGAAGACATCCCCAAGACTGCCTTCACATCCTGTTACGGATTATACGAGTATACGGTGATGTTGTTCGGACTCACGAATGCCCCGGCCTTCTTCATGAACATGATGAACAATGTATTCATGGAGTTCTTGGATAAGTTCATTGTGGTATTCATCGACGATATCCTCGTCTACTCCAAGACCAAGGAAGATCATGTAGACCACCACCGTCTGACCCTAAGAAAATTAAGGGAGCAGCAATTGTAGGCCAAATACAGCAAATGCAAGTTTTGGTCGTCCGAGGTGAAGTTTCTCAGCCATGTCATATCTGCTGGAGGAATAGTAGTGGACCCTACCACCATGGAAGCAGTGACCAATTGGTTACAGCCGATGAACATGATTGAGATCCAGAGTTTTCTAGGATTGGCTGGATATTACCGCCGGTTCGTCGAGAACTTCTCAAAAATAGCCAAGCCCATGACCAGACTACTATAGAAGGAAGTGAAGTTCGAATGGACTCCGGATTATGAAGAATGCTTTCAGACCCTCAAGAAGAAGCTCGTGTCAGCCCCGATTCTGACCCTACTAGACATCCGCAAGGACTTCCACATCTACTGTGATGCCTCTCGCCAAGGGTTGGGGTGCGTCTTGATGCAAGACGAGAAGGTGATATCCTATGCCTCTCATCAGATGAGGCCGCATGAGCTAAATTACCCGACCCATGACCTGGAATTAGCAGCCGTGGTTCACGCTTTGAAGATATGGAGACATTATCTTGTGGGTAATCGGTGTGAGGTCTTCACCGACCACAAAAGCCTCAAGTACATATTCACCCAACCGGACCTGAACCTCAGACAAAGAAGATGGTTGGAGCTGATCAAAGATTATGACTTAGGCATCCACTATCATCCAGGTAAGGCAAACATAGTGGCAGATGCCCTAAGCCGGAAGGGGTACTGTAATGCCATCATGGTGCAAGACCAGGCCCCGTTGTTATACAAGGAGATGGAAAGGTTGAATCTAGGGATCACCACCAAATCATATCTCGCTGCCCTAGAGGCCAGACCTATCTTAATGGACCAGATCCGTGAGACACAGAAGGAATACCCTGATATCTTGGAGATCAAGAAGAATATGAGGAAGCGTAAAGCCCTAGGGTTCTCTGAATATGAAAACGGTACCACCTGGTTCAGAAACCAGATATGCGTGCCCGACAAGCCAAAGCTGAAAGCCCTCATCCTTCAAGAAACCCATGAGACCCTATACTCCATACATCCTAGGAGTACAAAGATGTACCAAGACCTGAAGGAGAAATATTGGTGGGTCAGCATGAAGAGGGAAATAGATGAGTATGTGGCCAAGTGCGACACATGCCGGCGAGTCAAGGTAGAGCACCAGAGACCTGCCAAACTATTGCAACCCCACAATGTCCCCGAATGGAAGTGGGAAGAAGTCGGGATGGACTTCATCACAGGATTGCCAAGGACCCAAGCCGATCATGACTCTATCTGGGTGATCATTGATCGACTCACCAAGGTGGCTCATTTCATCCCCGTCAAGACGACATACAACGTCGCGAGATTGGCTGAGTTTTACATGACCCAGATCATGTGCCTACATGGAGTTCCAAAGAAGATCATATCCGACCGAGGGAGTCAGTTCACCTCCAAGTTCTGGAAGAATCTTCAAGAAGAACTCGACACTAGGCTGAATTTCAGTACCGCCTATCATCCATAGACCGATGGCCAGACCGAAAGGGTAAACCAGGTGTTGGAAGATATGCTTAGAGTGTGCGCTCTAGACTTTGGTGGAATGTGGGATAAGAACTTGCCCTATGTGGAGTTCTCCTACAACAACAGCTATCAAGTCAGCATGCAGATGTCCCTGTTTGAGGCACTTTATGGACATAAGTGTAGAACGCCGTTACTTTGGGATCAGACCGGAGAGTCACATCTATTCGAGACAGATATTTTGAGAGAAGCAGAAGAGAAGGTTAAGGTCATCAGGGATAGATTAAAGATATCCCAGTCCCGACAAAAGAGATATGCCGATAACCGACGAAGAGATCTGACCTTTGAGGAAGGCGACTATGTCTACCTTCGAGTCACTCCCCTCTGAGGCACCCAAAGGTTCAACATGAGAGCAAAGTTAGCCCCCCATTATGTCGGACCCTTTCAGATCGTCCGACAGCAAGGAGAGGTGGCATATCAGTTGGAGCTACCACCATCTTTGGCAGAAGTCCATGATGTGTTCCACGTCTCTTAGCTAAAGAAATGTCTCCATGTACCCACCGAGCAAGCCAACCTCCAACAGCTCAACGTCCAAGAAGACTTGACCTACATAGAGAAACCCGTCTGGATTCTGGAAGTCAAGGAAAGAGTAACCAGAAGTCGTGTGGTCTGCTTCTGTAAGGTTCAGTGGGACAACCACCCCGTCGAAGAAGCCACATGGGAAAAAGAGGACGAGCTAAAGACCCAATACCCCGAGCTATTCGAGAAACTTTCCGAATCTCGAGGACGAGATTCTTTGTAAGGGGGATAGGTTTGTAACACCCCAAATTTTCAAAGAAATAAAAATACCATTATTTATATTTTTCTCAAAAAGATTATTTTTGAATTTCCTTTAAGGCTATAAATACCCAAATGAACTAAAACCTAGAGAAAATTTCCAAACCAGGGCCTAAGAAAATTTATATGTGATCCCAAGGCCAAGACCTATTTTTGAGAATTTTTACAAAATTTTATCACCCTTGGAAGCAACCCAAACATTTTAAACCATTTTTAGTAATTATTTTTATTCGAAAACTGATTTAAATAGTAACGGGCCCCTTCCCCACTTTCTCCCTCGATGCCACAGGCCCACCTATCGGCACCAAACCCCGCAGGCCGAGTCCAACCCACCGGTCAGACCCGACCATTACCACACCCACACCCACACGCGCCCACTGACCGTCGTGGCCCATGCGTCGGATCCGTCTTCCCCACTGGATCCGCCCCTAAATCCCCCCCTAACCGGCCGAAACCCTAAATCCCTCCGATCCTCTGCCCTCGACCCCCTCCCCGCAAATTGAGCTTGGAGTTATGTCTCCCAATCCTCGACAACCATTTCCCCCATTAAAACCAGCCCGATCTCATCCTGGTTCGATGAATCCCCGTGCATCCCGAGCTCGCTGGTGTTAAGGCCATTTTAATCCCAGTTTCCCCCTATTACACCCCCTCTGACCCCGCCGGCGTCTCTATTTAAACCCTGGGCCACCACCGCGTTCAGCCCTCACACCAATTCGCACTCGGACCAAACAGAGCGCCCGCGACACCCCTTTTATTGCCACACCGCCGCCCTCGCTCCAGCCACCGCTCGCCATCACCGGAGTCCTCCTCCACCCTCGGCGACTGCACCCGTGTGATCACCGACATCACCCCGACCTCATCCACCCCTCCGTCGCCACTGAAGACCTCCGGATCTCCGTCGCCAATGAGGACCCGAACGCTGTCGCCGGCCCCGCTCGTCGCCGGCCGCAACCTGACGACCCCAAGCCTCACCGACGGTACCATCTTGAACCCCGCATTGTACTGATTCCGTTTTAGCCCCTAGGATCGAACACCGTCGCTCGCCATGGCCGCTAGCCCATCGTCGTTGCTAGAGAAGACGACCGGCACGGGTGAAGTACCCGTGTCATGTCGGATTCCACCACGGCCGTGCGATCTTGATCCGATGGTGGCGATTAAATCATTGGCTCGGTTTAATCTGATCCGTCCGATCACGGCGAAATGTTACGTTCTAATCTGGATCGTCCATTTATATTTAAAACCCGCAGTAAATCTAGGCCATCCATCGCGTACTGATTCGATCTTTTAATCACAGTCGTCCATTTTCATTTAAACCGCCCGCCTCACCCTCGCTCGTCCGATCGTGATCCGACGACGATCTACGATCCGGTCCACGTGTACAATGCGCAGGTTCACGATGGATTTGGTTCACCATGGACCGACGATTGTTTTTAATTTAAATAAAATTCCAGAAATGGTTTTCAACATCAAAATTCATATCTTGCTCATTTTAACTCCATATTTAACCATTTCAATTCCAGAAAATTTATATTTTTATTTAATACTCAAAGAAATGGTTTACTTTGAGTATTTCATTTTTATTTAATAAAGTACTTAAAAACACTTTAGGGTAAATTCATAATTTTTGTAGAAAAATCCAGAACTTCATAAAACTGTCTTGACCATTTTAAATAATGATTTCAGATTGTTTAACACCTTTATTTCACTTATTTTCATCCAACCAAAGTTTATTTGTTTAAAATGTGATTTTGGATTGTTTAATTGAATGTAATGTTTATTATACGTAACGAGAAGACTACGACGCCGTCGAGGAGCCAGAATACTACCCGGAAGTTCCCGCGTCGCCTTTCACTGAACAAGGCAAGTCACCACACTAAATTTTTGAGCATATTGAACCTAGTTTTCTCGAACTATCGCTAAAACTCATAGGTATTACATGCATTAGTCAAATTGAAGCCTTACATTATATTTATTTAGATCCCCGACCTTGAAGTGCAAACCCAAGCCATGCTATCTAGCCTAAACTCCTTGTCGCCATAATATTAGTACTATTAGACAGTGTCCAATGTATTGACACAATTGCTATGGATTAAAAATGATTCGTAGAGATTGGGGTTCCACTATATGATCCCCGATATTCTCATCCCTGGAATTCTGTTGGTGATAGAGTTTTGGTTAAGTGTGTGAGCAGTGTGGGTTCCAGGTGCAAGCTAGGGCATTGGTCGGTAGCACCCGGAGCACTATAAGGACCAGTCTGCGGGATCCGTTGCAATACATTTCCGTACTAACCACAAGTCTAGTGGGTAAGTCCTAACTAAGGTATGGGGTGTTCCAACTCGAGGCACCACTTGGAGATGGGTCAAGCAGCACCTGCGGGTGGCTTGTACCGACGTGGCCCAAATGGGGGTGTGACGTTAGCCCGGAGTGGCCGGGCGCGCCGGCGAAACCTAGAGCGGGTGATTATCGGATTGGAGCATTTCATGCTGAGGTTTTGTCATGAGTTCCCGTGGTATGGGTCATCTCATTACACTTTGGTGTTTGGGATGAGTGCATGCCTTGTGGGTACAGTAGTACACCTGTGATCAAAGTCTTAAATCTTTTCGAAAAGCCGAGCCCACGGTCAAGGGCGGGTTGCGTGACTACTCGTAGTTAGTTTATATTTATGAATGTTGCATGATGACTTGGCATGTAAGGACTATTGAGCGAGGAGGGAAAACATACTCCTCAAGTTAGAAGATATTACATGGTTCATGTTTATTATTCCGCATAATTAAATTTGATTACACTAAATGCTACAACTGAAAAATGTACTCTTCCGCACTTTAAGCCACTATCATTCCTTTGTTATTATCCCGCATTATTATTGCATTCTCGGTGGCTTGTTCAGTACTTTTGTACTCATACCCGTTGGACAAACACTTCAGAGGCTGCCTACTACAAGGAATATGGTCTGGAGTAGCGACCCAGTCAAGAAGAATAGCCTGAAGTAGACGTTCGTCATGCAGTTTTTTTACAGTTTCTTTTAATTTTACACTTATGTAATAATGTGGTCTGCGAACCACGAATGTTTGACCGTATGTACGTTGTCGCATGATGAACCTCTTGTTATTATTGTTTTTCTATGGAAATTCAATAATGTTCTGATTAGGTAAAATCGGGGTGTCACAACGAGCACGTCTATATCGGCTGCGGGTACATCGGCCACGACTACTACAACTACAACAATAATACCTCTATCGCCGATGGACCCGGGTGGCATGAACATGGAAATCGACAACCGCAACATCATCCTCCCCACTCTCACGGACATCTCTGAAGAAGATCAGGCTAGGATCGAAGCCAAGACGAAGGAATTCCACGCCCTCATGCTCGGGCGCTACACGAAAACTCGCACATGCTTTGTCAAGCGCGACATCGACATCTCGAACCCCTTCCGAAACAAGGTAGCACCATCATCCCTCCCGTCTTTATCCCCCTTAGAGATTAGACAGGAGATAGGCGCTTCAGTGGATCAGGCCGTTAGTGCTACATTTTCAAAATGACTAGGGCTTGAAATGGAAGCGATGTTCAGGAGATTCAGCTTTTCCGAGGCCGTTTCTCACACCCCGATTGCTAGCCTACCCCCCGCGCACCACGTACATAGTAGAACCAACAAGAGCACTAGAAAAGTTGTTACATATACACCTCCAATTTCCGGGGCCGAGGCTGTGCACACCACTATCGGTCAGGTCGGCCCTTGGGCCAGCCAAACTAGCACGTACAAGGCACCATCACCGACGATAATCGGTCCGACTAGCTACCAGGCCGGTCTGACCAACCCATATGCTTACGGTCAGACCGGCTATCAGGCCGGTCCGACCGGCCAGTGTGCCTACGGTCAAACCGACCCTATGGCCGGTCAGAATGCACCGTTTTATTACACACTGCATGCGCCCATGCTGCCCTTTCACATAGGCCTGAGCATCCCATTTACCTTGAGCCAGCACAAGAGGAGGAGCCGCATGGCCGACACCCCAACATACCACCACATGCCGCGACCGCGCACGAGAGACGCGTGCAGGCCGAAAGCATAGAGGATATTGACGAGTGAATTCACGCACTTGTTAGGAAATGCACTGGTTACACGCCTCGGGATAGGATTAGGGTTTACCGTAAGCCGTACCCAGACCATTTTGATGCCATCCCATATCCTCGTGGCTTTAGGGTTTCTGAGTTCACCAAGTTTGATGGAGAGAGTAGAAAGACCACCCTAGAGCATATAGGCCAATTTCTAGCACACAGTGTGGTGAAGCAAGCGGGTCGGATGCGCTTAAGCTCATATTATTTTCCTTATCACTGTCTGGCACTGCTTTCACTTGGTTTTTGGCGCTACCGCCAAACTCCATCCAGACTTGGGCCCAGTTAGAATAGAAATTCCACGATTATTTTTACACTAGGGAAACCTAACTTAGTCTCCCGCATTTGACATCGGTTAAATAGAAGACCAATGCAAGTGTCTCCAAATATATTAGGTGCTTCCGAGACACTAGGAACCGATGTTTTAGTTTAAACATCTCCGAGAGGGATCTGGCCGACTTAGCTTTCAACGGTTTGCATTCTGAAATTAAGGAAAATCTAGGTGGCCGAAACTTCCTCGAGGTTAGTCAGGTTTTACAGCAGGCTCTAGATCAGGAAGGCCGAGCCAGGGGCAAAAGGTCCGTTAAAGTTTTTAGTGAGCCTAAGGCCAAGCTGCACATCGTGGAGCACTCCGAAGAGTAATCATCAGGAGAAGAAGATTCGGCTGGCATGTACACGGCTGAATGGACCTAGCCCAGTGGATCTAAAATAATCGCATGCTCCGAATTATGGCCGTCTCCCACTAGGAGTTGGCCTTATGTAGTTAAGTACTCGTTTGATGTTACCAATTATGATAAAATATTTGATTTTCTATTGAAAAGCAAGCTCCTCAGGTTGCCCAAGGGTCACGTCATTCCATCTGCCGATGACTTGAAGAAATGCATATACTGTAAGTGGCATGATTCGCTTTCCCATTTTACTAATGAATGCAATGTTTTTCATCGGCAAGTTCAATCAGCCATAAATGAAGGATGATTGAAGATAGATTCTAGCCCTAGAATGAAGCTAGATCATTATCCCTTTCCCATAAACAACATTGATCGTGACGGGAAGAAGGTACTTGTTGGGACGGCGGATCGAACCAGCAGGTTTTGAGAGTAATGGAATGCAGTGTGCTCTGTATTCTTGGATCGTGTGTGTTACAACTACAGTTAGGGGGTATTTATAGGGTGGCCCGCTCTGAGGGGTCAGTCCCCACAACCTCCGACTGCCACTCGGTCTGACATCGGTCAGCAGTATAGACAAAACAGACACTTCATAGTACAGACAGGCGTTACATAGTACAGACAAGAAGGTGTGATCTGGCGGTGTGTCCACCGTGTCGGGCGCTGCAAAGTACGCCCGACATGGCGCATACGATCACGATCTTGTCCTCCTGCGGACTTGACTGGTCTTCTTATCGTCCAGCCTTCCTCCAAATCCTCGGCTTGACGCGAAGGGTGACCTCCAGCATCCTTGGCCCGAAGGGTGGCCTCCGGCTCCTGTCTAGTCACTCCTCCTCCGAAGTCCCCTCCGGCTCGCCCTGGAGCCCCCGGAGGCCTCCGGCTCCCTTGCTCGAAGGTCCAGGCACCTCCGGCATAGGGCTTAGAGTCTCCCAGTGATGGTCTTCCTTCGGAGCCGTACGGGCCTTCTCGCTCCCTTGCCACCATCGAGATTATCTCCCCCAACAGTAGCCCCTCGCTTCTTTCCTCTTCGCGAGCCCTGCGTAAGAGAGGGTGGAAGTGCACATGATAATCTCGATAACCTTTATACGGAAACGGCTTACATGCAGATGCCGAATTCCACTACGGGGCAGCCCCGGTCGATCGTTTCGGGGATGTTTCGGAACCAACAGGGCGTCCAGGAATCCAGAGACCGGGAGCTTATTCTGGAGCACCCTCGGTGAGTTAATCGCTTCTCCCCCCTTCGAAGAAAGAAGTTTGACCGGTAATGCGGGCGCCCACATGCCTTTGACCGCCAGGTTCAAGCGCCCGAGGAGGCGAGCTAGAGCGTCACTCGGCGCAGTTAATGCGGCACGCATGCAGGCGACATCGGGGAGGCGTACTTCCAGGGACTGGCGCACCCGAGGCGCCGGTTGGATCTTAAATGCGAATGCCACGCGATCGTTATGCGCGCGCACCGAGCGGGCGGAAGGTGGACCGGCGGCGAGCTCCGCGCTTAAATAGCCCCTGTCGTGCCGGCTAGGTCCCTCTCCTGCCCACTTTTCTAGCTTCCTTGCTCCATTCTTGACAGCAGCGCTTGTTCTTTGAGCTCTTGCTTCCTTCTTGCTTCCTCTCTCCATGGTAGAGAAGAGAGCTCCCATCGCGGCGGTAGATCATCGCTTCTTGCAGCGCCAGATGTCGGCGGCAGCGGCAGTGGCAGCGACCGCCTCTAGCCCGGCTGAGGCACGCGACCCGCAGGAACTCTGTCCCGCTTCGGAGCGGTTTCGAGAGCAGACCATAGAGCTTGGGCCGTCGGCATGCACTAACGCGTCCATCGAGCAAGCGACTAGGGGTCGCCTTGGCCCCGAGGCACTGACGAGGAAGCCAGGCCAGGAATCGGTCCCACTGCCACGAGAGGGGGAGGTCGTCGTCTTTGAGGCCTTCTTCGATGCGGTGCTTGGGTTCCCCATCTCGGAGCTCCTTGCCGGGGTGCTGGACGCCTTTCACGTGGAGCTCCCACAGCTGTCTCTGAACGCCGTGGCCCGCCTTGCCATCTTCAAATGGGCCATGCGCGCCGAAGGCTACGAAGGGAGAGCGGAGGTCAGATATTGGCCTTCGGGAGCATCAACTTCCAGCTCTGGAGGAGGTATGCGGACTCCTTCCCGGCAAAGGCCATTAACGAGAGGTGGTACTCCAAGTGGGTGAACTGCTGGTTCTACGTCCTCTTGGGGCTCAACTCTGGGCTCGCCGGGCCTCCGTGCCATATCTGGTTCTAGAGGGAGGCGCGCATCGAGGCCAGCGCCTGCTCGGTCTCCACGAGGATCTAGCTCCTTCAAATCATCGCCCGCTAGATGAGCATGCGAGACCTGACGGAGGAGTTCGTGGCCCTCGAAATCCCGCCGCTGAAGGAGGAGTGGTCGGCGTCACTTCGGAGCATCCAGGACGAGTCGACCTCGACGGAGCTCTCCCGTCAGCTTGGTAAGCATCCATACTTTTTGGCTTCGCTTCCTTCTGCTGTGCCCGGAGGGTGCCCGGCCCTGACCCTCAAATGCAGGGTCGCTCGTCGCCAGGACGCCTGAGGAGGTGGCCCGCATGGCGGAGAGGATCCTCGGAGCCCCTACTCCGGCCGAATACACTCGGCGGCTGGAACTGGTGGGGTCTTGGGAGCGATCCAACCGGGTATGGGATGTACTCGAGCTCTCACCCGCACCTCTTCCGGAGGGGGAGGTCCTCCGAGCCATTTCGAAGAGGAAGGTGGCCGACCCCGACGGCGGGCTCTCCCCTCGGTGCCCCTCAAAGAAGAAGAAAGTGGTGAAAGGCCTGAGGAGGCTCTCCCCGACTCACTCCTAAGCCTCCCACTCCGAATGGGGGTGTTCCAGTGATGGGGCCGGGTCGGAGTCAAAGGACCCTCCGATGGTTCCGGGCCCGAACCAGCCGGACCGGCCGAGCACCGAAAGAGCTGGAGATGCTCTTGCTCCCCCAGACCCTTCGACGCCTTCCCCGAGGACTGGGCAGGAGGCGCCAGCCACCGAAATGGAGCCGCCCCCCAAGGCCGCTCCTCCACGCGACCCAGCTCTGGAGGGGGTCTCCGCCATCTCCTGGGGGAGCAGGGAGACCGACAGTCTGAACTGAAGGGGGCTGGCCGACCCGCTCGGCGCCGTCGAGGGAAGCGCCAATGTGGAAGCCGAACTCGACGCGGCGGCGGTGGGTTCCCCGGTGAATTCGATAGACAACTTGTTCTATCAGCCGAGCACTTCGGTGTACGTCCAGCCTTCGGGGGACTTCGTCGATGCCATAGATGAAGGTACGCAAACTTGTCCAATCTCTTCTCAAGGTTCCAGGCCTTCTCGTTCTTAGCCCTTGTTTACTTCAAGTAGGTACGTCCATCCGAGCCATCGATCTAGTCGTGAACCCCTCCGAGGATGACGCAGACGCGAGGTCCAGAGTCCCCGCTAATGCGATGGGTCCTTGGGACCACGAGACGGGGTGAAGTCCGGAGCCACCGAGGAGGCTTCTCTGAAGGCTGACCAAGGCAACGGAACCCGGCCTCGACCGCCCTCCAGCCCGTGGGGCGCGCGCTCTAGCGTGCCCCTCCTGTGCCCCTACTTGGCAGAGGGCGAGGACTTCGCGTCCAAGGTGGCCCCGATCGACGACTACTACTTACGTTTGCGCGAGGCTCCGGTGATTGACGAGCTCGGGCTGATGGATAGTCTCGAGCTCGATCGGGCCATTGAGAATGCCGCAAGCCAAGTATTTTCTCGGAGTACCTCTCGGTGAGCCCCTAGCTCTCCTTTTTTCTGATTCACCGCTTCGTGTGCAGGTAGTCGCGTTGGCGCAGGGCTCGCTGCTCTCCCTGCTCTCCGAGTGCCACCGTCATGAGACCGACACTTCGGGGCTCTCCGCCTGAGCGGACGCCACCGAGAGGCTGGCCCACGAGCAGGCAGCGGAGATCGAAAGCCTTCGCCTCTGGGCTGCTAGAACCGAGGCACTCGAGGCCCGTGTGGCAGAGGTTGACTCCCTCAAGGCTCGAGTCGCAGAGCTGGAAGGACTCCGAGCTCGGGCTGCCCGAGCGAACGAGCTCGAAGCGGAGGTCGATGCCCTTCGGGCCTGAGCCGCCGAGGTGGAGAGGCTCCGGTCCTGAGACGAGGAGGCGGAGCGACTCGAAGGAGAGGTCTCCGCGCTTCGGGCTCAGGTCTCGGAGATGGACAAGCTCTGAGAAACAGCAGCTAACGCCGAAGTCCTCGGAGCCCGGGTGCTCTAGCTGGAGCGGACCGAGGTGGACCTCCTTACTGGAAACGAGGAGATGACCGAGGCGCTCGCCCAGGGGGAGAAAACGACTGCTGACACCGCAGTGTCACTCCGGAGGATGCTGGCGTGCTACGGCACCAGGTGCGCTGCTTTCGACATCGCCCGGGAGCCTCTTGTCCGCCGGACAAAGTTTATCTAGGCCACCGTCCGGCAAATAAACCTCACCGTGTCGAAGTACGGTGAGGTATCAGCCCGGGTAGCCGCCCTCAGGATCCTCCAGCACCTCGAGTCGTCCGGCCTCCCTCTTCCTTCATCTTCGAGCTCGCATCCCGTCACCTTCGGAGGGGACCACCTTCGGTCGCCAAGTCCGGCGGTGATCCAATCTTGGCAAGCGCTCAAGGCGACTTGGCAAACCGAGGGCCTTGAAGCGATTAGAGCTTGGTTGGAGGAGGCACTTCGTGCTAGCGACCCTTCAGCCCCTTCGAGGCCTTCTACCTCGGCACGCCAACCAGACCCGAAGGTGTAATTCCCCTAGGATCTTCATGCTGCATACCCTGTAATAGTTTAGAAACTTATCCATGCATTAATAAAGAGTATTTTGGGGATTACTCAGGGTGTCTACGCTTGTGATTGCGACATTGAGGTACTCGGGCTTGATGATGCTCTTCGGCACCGATGGGCTATTCTTGAAGCCCTGAGGGCGAATCGGCCCGCGCGCTTCGCCCTTCCTCGGGGTAGCGACGGGCATGTGGACCCTGATGTTCTCCAAGAGGTTCTGAGCCTTGTTAAGGAAGAAGAGAGAGAGCCCCGAGCCCTGTCTTCGTCTCCTGAACTGGTGGACTGGTCCGACACAGAAGCTGGTCCGGGCAGAGCACCTTCCGAGGGAGAAAATATGCGCAGCTGGGCTCAACTGCAAGAAGACCAAAGGATCTTCTGCGCCCAAAAGAAAGAGGAGAAAAGGCAGAAGAGGAAGGAGAAGTCTACACGAGCAGCGCTGGAGCCTCGGCCTAGGGCTGGCTCCGGCCCGGGCGGTTCGTCAGACCGAAAGGGCCTCCGGTTCCTGCTTGGCCCGGACAAAGACTTCTCTTAATCTCTCTCTCTTGCTTTTGATTCGCAACAAACATTGTATGCTGCGTGTTGTATTGACGATGTATATGATCGAAGCCTTCCTCCTTCCTCCCTTCCCCCCCTCCGTTGCGGGTAGACGGCTTGCCGACTGGGCGTGAATCAGCTATGAGGAAGGCGGGATAAGTAAGTTGTACTGAATGGTGGAGGGTGCTTTGAGTCGGAGCTCGGAACTCAAATCGAGGGTGCATCGAGCCGGAGCTCGGAACCTGATTTAGGGCGCGTCGAGCCGGAGCTCGGAAGCCGGTTTGAGGGTGCGTTGAGCCGGATCTCGGAACCCGATTTAGGGCGCGTCGAGCCGGAGCTCAGAAGCTGGTGTGAGGGTGCATTGAGCCGGAGCTCGGAACCCAATTTAGGGTGCATCGAGCCGGAGCTCGGAACCCGATTTAGGGCGCGTCGAGCTGGAGCTCGGAACCCGATTTAGGGCGCGTCGAGCCAGAGCTTGGAAGTCGGTTTGAGGGTGCGTCGAGCCGAAGCTCGAAACCCGATTTAGGGCGCGTCGAGCCGGAGCTCGGAAGCCGGTGTGAGGGTGCGTCGAGCCAAAGCTCGGAACCCGATTTAGGGCGCGTCGAGCTAGAGCTCGGAAGCCGGTTTGAGGGTGCGTCGAGCCGGAGCTCGGAACCCGATTTAGGGCGCATCGAGCCGGAGCTCGGAACCCAATTTAGGGCGCGTCGAGCCGGAGCTCGGAAGCCGGTTTGAGGGTGCGTCGAGCCGGAGCTCGGAACCTTCGTGGTGAAACTATGCTTTGGCACCGCGGTGCGTCCTCCTTGGTCAAAAACGTTCACCTAATGGTTTTATTAAATTGAAGATTGAATACAAGAGTAGCTGGCACCGGCCCGCAACGGAATACACTTATGAAATTATGCGAAATAACGCTTCAGGTGCTCCGCATGCCAAGTGTGCGCCAATTCCTCACCTTCCAAGGTAGCGAGGCGGTAGGAGCCCGGTCGCCCGGAGCCGGTCACGATGTACGAACCCTCCCACTTGTTGCCCAGCTTTGTCGGGGCGGCCACCACACGTAGGACGAGGTGCCCAGGCTAGAACTCGCTGTGCCTGACTTTGGGGTCATACCATGCCTTCGTTTGCTTCTGGTACTGGGAAAGATTGGCAACGGCTCGGAGCCGTGTCTCTTCTATAAGGTCGAGGGAGACGGCGCGCTCTTGATCGGCCTCGAGTGCTATGACGCGCAGCGAACCGGCTCGAAGCTCCATTGGGGTCATCGTTTCGTCGCCAAATAAGAGCCGGAACGGGGTGAACCCGGTAGCTCGGGACGGGGTGGTCCGGATGGACCACAGGATTTTCGGCAGCTCTTCAGGCCACAATCCTTTGGCTAGGCCCACGATGCGTTTATTGAGGCCCGAGAGTATGTGCCCATTAGCCCGCTCAACAGCCCCATTGGACTGAGGGTGTCGAACTACTGCGAAGCAAAGCTGGACTCCCAATTCTTCACAGAATGTTCTGAAAGCCCCAGCATCGAATTGCGTGCCATTATCCAATGTGAGTTGTTGGGGCACTCCGAAGCGGCAAACGATATTCTGCCAGAAGAATTTCTGGACGCTTCGGGATGTGATGGAAGTCAGTGGCTCGGCTTCGACCCATTTGGAGAAATATTCGACGGCGACGACAGCGAAGCGCAGATTGCCTCTTGCTCTAGGGAATGGCCCAATGAGATCCATTCCCCAGCGAGCCAAAGGCCATACAGGTGGAATGGGCTGCAGGCCGACCGGGGGCCTGTGACTCCGCCGCCCCATCCACTGGCACCCTTGGCAAGTACGGACCAGGTCTTCAACATCGGCAACGATCATGGGCCAGTACACTTCCTGTCGGAGGGCTTTACCGGCGAGTGCCCGAGGCGCCAAATGGCTTCCACACAGCCCCTCATGGATTTCTCGGAGCATTGCTACACCGTCCGAGTGAGAGATGCACCGAAGCAGCGGGGAGCATACCCCTGACTTGTATAAGATGCCATCAATGACTTGGAAAGACCTAGCGCGGAGCTGTAGCCGCGCCTGATCCGGACTAGGACGATCGTCCGCGTCACCGGCGAGTGCTCGTAGGATGGGCTCCTGCCAATCGTTGCTGATCGTGCAGAGAACTGGAGCTGGCCGAGGCGACACCGGGGAGTCGGCTAGTGCGGAGGTTGATGCCTCGTTGCGAAGGGGCACCGAAGGTTAGGTAATTTCTTCGAAGAAGGGGCCCGGCGGCAAGGCCTGGCCTCCGGCTCCGGCTTTGGCGAGGGCATCAGCTTGGCAGTTTTCGCTTCTCGGGATGCTGTGAATGGATATTCCCTTAAAGGATGCTTCAAGTTTCTGGATGGCTTCGAGGTAGGATGCGAGGTCCGGGTGCCGAGCTTGGAAACTCTTGTCGATATGCCCGGCAATGACTTGAGAATCAGTCTTGATTATGATGCGGGCGGCTCCGAGCGCACGCGCCTTGCGGAGCCCCAGGAGGACTCCTTCGTACTCAGCGATGTTATTGGTATCCTTGAAGTTCAGCCGAGCGGAGTACGAGGCCTGCTGGCCGGAGGGGGAGATAATAACTGCTCCGGCCCCAGCCCCCGAAGCCTAGTAGGCACCATTCGAATAGACGGTCCAAACGCCTTCGCCCGCTTCGGTGCCAGCGTGATCAGACACGAATGTCCACTTGGCAACGAAGTCGGCGAGGAGCTGAGACTTGATGGCGGTTCGGGCAACGAAGGAGATCCCGAAAGGGGCCAATTCTACCGCCCACTTCCCGATGCGGCCGGTGGCATCCTTGTTTCGGAACATGTCGCCGACCGGGTAGGCAGTTGGGATGATGACATCGTGAGCCAGGAAGTAGTGCCGAAGCTTTTGGGATGCCATGACAAGAGCGTACGCCACCTTCTCGAGCTTGGAGTATCGTACCTTGGCTTCAGAGAGGGATTCAGATACGAAGTAGACGGGGCGCTGCACCAACCTCCCATCGAGTTCTTCTTCTTGGACCAAGGCAGCG
This sequence comes from Zizania palustris, assembly GCA_019279435.1. NCBI lineage: Eukaryota > Viridiplantae > Streptophyta > Magnoliopsida > Poales > Poaceae > Zizania > Zizania palustris. The sequence goes on along the minus strand of JAAALK010000283.1, from coordinate 115,212,759 downwards.
CTTGCTGCGCTGCCGGAGGCGGCGAGGTAGACCAGAAGGGGGCTGCCGGCTCAAGGCTTGGCGAGGGCTAAGAGGCTAGAAAGGTATTCCTTTATTTGATCGAAGCAGCTCTGACACTCGGAGGTCCACTCGAAGGTTTTAGAGCCCCGGAGTGCCTTGAAGATGGGCAAATTCTTTTCGGCGGATTTTGCCAGAAATCGGCCAAGGGCGGCTAAGCGCCCGGCTAGCTTCTGTGCTTGCTTCAAATTCTGAGGGGGGGACATGTTCTGCAATGCGTTGACTTGCGTTGGGCTGGCTTCAATGCCTCGGCTCGAAACCAGATACCCGAGCAGCTTCTCAACGCGCGCTCCAAAGACACACTTCTCCGGATTGAGGCGGATCCCACACCGCTGAAGGCTATCAAAGGTCTCAGCTATATTGTAACACCCCAAATTTTCAAAACAATAAAAATATTATTAAATTCAATTTCTTGGAATTATTATTTCAGAAAATACTTTTAATACTCCTTTATACCCTTTTGAACTAAAACATATAGTAGATGGCCAAATTAAGAGGTGAAACTTTTTGTATATGCTCCTAAGACCAAAATATAATTTTGGGAATTTTTATAAATTTTTATCAACCTTGGAAGTAGCCCTAATATTTTAATCTAATTCCTGGAATTATTTTTATTCAGAAATGTATTAAAACAGTAATGGGCTCCCCTTTCCCCCTTCTCTCTCTCCCGACCGGCCCAGCCCACTCCCCCTCGCGCGCGCCACCTGACAACTGGGTCCCACCCGTCAGTGACCTTCTCTCCGCACCATCGCCCGGCCCCACCTGTCGGCACCCGTCGTTCCCCCTCGCGCCCGAGCCCGGCCCCACCCGTCAGTCGCCGTTCGCTCACCCGCGCTCACTGGCTTGTGGCCCCCGCTCGTCAGAACCGTCTTCAACCCCGCGCCAGCCCCCCCTAATCCCGCCGGCGAGAACTTCGCCTCAGATCCCCTCGCCGGCTCCCCCTCCCGTTAAACCGACGCCGGCCATTAACTCCCCGAGGCCCACCGTCCATTTAAACCCATAAAGGCACGCGTTTAAGCCCCCGGGAACGCAGCGCCGTGCATGGCCGCGCCCTCGCCGGCGACTTCAATCCCCCCCGGCTTTCCTTGCATGTGAGCCCCCTCCGACGTCCTATTTAACCCCCCGGCCTCCGCCGCGTCCGACCCCCACGCCCACTCGCCTCGAGCACAATCAGAACGCACTCCACCCTGTTTTTAGCGCAACACCGCCGCCTGTTCTCCAGCCGTCGATCGCCGTTGCCGGGGTACCCCTCCGTCCTCGTCGACCGCACCTCCGTGACCGCAAAGACCACCCCTACCTCGGCCTCACCTTCGCTGGCCAAGGAGATCGCCGGAACCCCATCGCCGACGAGGAGCCCGAAGTGCTTCGTCGTCTACCCTCGCCGCCGACCACTTCCCGTCGACCCCTCGCCTCGCCTAAGGTACCATCGTGACCGCCGTAGTGCCCTCTTTCCATTTCTAGGCTTAGATAGGACCCTAGTCGCTCGCCGTGGCCGCTGGCCCGTTCGTCGTCGCCGGAGAATACGACCGGCACGGGTCGAGTACCCGTGCCGTGTCGGATCTGATCCCGACCGTGCGATCGCGATCGGACGATGCACGTGAGCCCACGTACGCGATCTAACCCGCGCCGTCGGATCTTGTCAAAGCGTTACGTTTTAATCTCACGCGTTGATTTTCATTTAAACCGGCATGCGATCTCGTGCGTCCACGTGGTACCCCTTCGCACGTTTTAATCCTGACCGTCCATCGTGACTTACGCGTCCCGCCTCGCCCTCGCGCGTCGGATCTGGATCCGACGGTCCAGATCGACCCGGCGCACGCGCACAGTGCGCGGGTTCACCGTGAGCCTGGCTCACCGTGGACCCGAGGGATTTAAAATTTGAAAATAAATTCCAGAAAAGGTTTAAAACTTGTAAAATCCATATCTAATGCATTTGAACTCTAAAAATTACCATTCCAATTTCAGAAAATTCATAAAATTATTCTCTACATGTTTATGCAATAAAAACAGTAGGTTTACTTTGACATTTTCATGTTTATTCAAATAAATATTTAAATGCCTTTAGGATTAAAATATGAATTCAAATGTTTGAACTTCAGAAAAATTCATATTTATTCCTTTCTATTCATATACTGCAAAACACTAAATTACCATGAACTTTTCATTTCAAAACTTATTAGGGAACTTAATATGGGACTATTCACATTTAAACATTTGTTTTCTAAAAAGGACAACCCTTCATTTTAATCCCTTTAAAATTGTTTATGAAATAAATTTCAGAACCTTAACAATGGAAATTATTTTACTTTTAATCAAAGCAACAGTGACTTATGTGCTATTAATGTAATGTTATATTGTTTGATTGAATGTGCTCTTTTTATTTTGCTTCATTATATTAAAAAGACTACGACGTCGCCGAGGAGCCGGAATACTTCCCGGAAGTTCCTCCCTCCCCATTCGCTGAACAAGGCAAGTCACCAAACAATTCTTTTGAACATATTGAACCCATGTTTGAATTGACTATCGCTAAAACACATAGGTTATATATGCATTAGTCAAATGAACCCTTACATTATATTTATTTAGGATCCCCCGACCTTGATGTGCAACCCAAGCCATGCTATCTCGCCTAACCTCCTTGTCACCATATGATCAATGATATTAGCTAGTGTCCAATGTATTGACACGGCCGCTATAGGATAAAAATGAGTCGTAGCAAAATGGTTCTATTATATGATCCCCGTCATTTCTTATCCTTGGAAATTCTGTTGGTGATGAGTCATGGTTGTGAGTGTATGCATGGTGGGTTCCGGGTGCAAGCTAGGGCATTGGTTAGAAGCACCCGGGGCACTATAAGGACCGGTCTGAGGGATCCGTTGCAATACACTTACGTACTAACCACAAGTCTAGTGGGTAAGTCCTAACTAAGGTATGGGTTGTTCCAAACCGAGGCCACCATTTGGAGATGGGTCAAGTTGCACCTGCGGGTGACTTGTACCAATGTGGCGCAAAAGGGGGTGCGACGTTAGCCGGGATGCGGCCCGGCGCGCCGGCGAAACCTAGAGCGGGTGGTTATCGCTTGGAACATCTCATATTGAGGTTTTGGCACGAGTTCCCGTGAAATGGGTCATCTCGTTTGGGATGAGTGCGTGCCTTGTGGGTACAGTAGTACATCTCTGATCAGAGTCTTAAATCTTTTCGAAAAGCCGAGCCCACGGTCAAGGGCGGGTTGCGTGACATCCCCCAGTTAGTTTATTTTGAATATGTATGTGCATGATGGATTGACATGTAAGGACTGTTGAGCGAGGTGGGGCTGACTGTACCCCTCGAGTTAGTCGATGTTGGTGATGCTCATGTTTACTTTCCGCATGATTAAAATATGATTACACTAAATGCCATAACTGCAACTGCATTATTCTGCAATGTTAGCCATTATCCTTCCTTGTTTATTATCCTGCATTATTATTTGCATTTGCGGTGGCTTGTTGAGTACTTTTTGTACTCATACCCGTTGGACCCCACAGAGGATGCTTACTTTGAAGACGGTCTGGAGTAGCGACCCAGTCGAGAAGAAAGATCCTGGAGAAGATGTTCGTCATGCCGTTTTCTAATTATTCCACTTTGCTGTTTTATTAAAACAATGATGTAATAAATGTGGTCTGCGTACCATGAACACTGTCGTATGTACGATTGTCGCATGATGAACCTCTTGTATTATTGTTTTTCTTATGAAATTCAATAATGTCTCGATTTGTTAAATCGGGGCGCTACATATATCCACACTGTGGCGATCCTTGACGGTACTTTTGATAACAATATCGTCCATGTATGCTTCGACATTGCGGCCCATCTGATGGCCCAAAGCCTTGGATATCAGTCTCAAAAAGGTGGCCCCGGCGTTGCGGAGTCCGAAAGGCATTCGGACATAGCAAAATACTCCCGCGGGGGTGACGAAGCTTGTCTTGACTTGATCCTTAGGCTTTAACCAGATCTGGTGATATCCTGAATAAGCGTCGAGGAAGCTGAGGAGCTCCGCTCCGGCGGTGGAATCGACTAGTTGATCAATGCGAGGCATGGGGTACGGGTTACGGGGGCAAGCTTTATTCAGAGAGGTAAAGTCGATACACATGCGCCACTTTCCAGATGTTTTCTTCTGGACAAATACTGGGTTAGACAACCACTCAGTGTGACTCACTTCCCGAATGACCCCCGCTAGAAGCAGCTTCTTGGTCTCGGCCTTGGCCAGCTCGGCTCGCTCGATGGAGAGTTTCCGGAGCCCCTAGCGCACCGGTCGAGCTTTCGGGTCGACCGCCAGGGAATGCTCAATGATCGAGCGGTCGACGCCTGGGATATCTTCGTCAGACCATGCAAATATGTCGAGGTTGTTGCGGATGACTTCCTCGAGCTGCTTTGACGCCTCCGGCTCTAGGCCCCCTCCGAATTGGATCGGGCGCTCCTTCGCGTCTTGGATCAAAATCTTCGTGATGATCTCCCCCACTGGGATAGGCTTGACCGGACGCCCCTTCGGCCCGAAGCCTTCGGCGCCGAGAAGGTTGGCTCCGTCCATGCCCTCACAGACGCTATGGATCTGGCGTGGCTCCAGCGGTGCTGAGTGGTCGTACTCGACCCGATGGGCCATGGCCTGGTCGCCTAGGACCGAGAGCACCCCTCCCGGGGTCGGCATCTTGAGGCACAAGTAGTTGTGGTGGGCGATGGCTCCAAAGCAGTTCAGCATCCCTCTCCCAAAGATGGCGTTGTAGGCGTATGGAGCGTCGACCACGTCGAAGAGGATCTCCTCGCAACGCTGGAGGGGGGAATCTCTGAAGGTTACCTCCAGCGTGACTTGGCCAAGGGCATCGAGCGTGGGGCCTGTGAAGCCCTGGAGTGGATGGGAAGCTGGCAGCAAGTGCTTCCGGGAGAGACACAGCTGATCGAAGGCCTGCACAAAAATGATATCAGCAGAGCTTCCCCCATCGACCAAGATGCGATGCACCTCAACTCCGGTGATATCAGCGGAGATGACGAGGGGGTCGGCATGCGGGAATTTGACTCCGGCGGCATCTTCGGCGGTGAAGGAGATGGGAACGTGGGACCATTCTCGGAGCGCGGAAGGGCTGGACGTGCCGATATGCCCGACCTCCCGAACGTAGTCTCTCCGCTGGCGCTTGGACAGGGCTCCCAGGGCTCCTCCTCCAGAGATGGGGAGGACCACCCGTTTCCCTCGATCCGGCACGTCTTCGAGCTTGGGAGCCTGGGCCCGGCCGAACTCCGGGGCTAGGCACAGGACTTTCGGCTCCTCGCGGCGTCCAACCACTTGGACCGCTTTTGGGCGAGGTACAGGGTTCCCCTTGTCAGTGGCACCGCGACCAGCATTTCGCTCGAGGTAGTCATTCCGGAGGGCGAGGATGGTCCGGCAGGAATCGGTGTCGTTGCTCCGGTTGTCGCCGTGGACGCTGCAGTAAAAGGTGGCCCCTCCGGAGAGTGCCCGATACGGAGCCTTGGCCCCAGTGAAGCGGCCCCCGCTGGACGTGTGCTGGTGCTTAGCGGGTACTCGAGGGGTGATGCTGAGGACCTCCCACCGAAGATGCTTCCGGCCCCGTTGGGAGTCCCGGTGGACGGAGTCCTGCCGGCCGGAATCTTGGCGGCGGAAGTCAGGGCGGGGCGTGTTCCCCGGTCGAGGTCCGGCGAGACTTCATACGCCTTGGCACGCGTGGTCCGGACAAGGACTATCATCGCCTGTCGGCACATCTGGCCTTCTTCGGACCGGGCGTACTCTTCGAAGTACGTCATGAGCTGTGCCACCGAGGAGATGGTCTTCCAATGGACCTTGTCGAGGAGGCCCGGGTGGGTGACGCCTTCCCGGGCAGCGTCGATGACGGAGGAAGCCGAGAGCCCCTTGATCTGGGCCTTAGTGTGCGTGAAGCGCTGGGAGTATTGTCGCAAAGTCTCTCCGGGTTGCTGCTTCACTTGGAAGAGACTCCCGGTGGACATAGGGGCCACGAAGGTTCCCTGAAAGTTGTTGACAAATTTCTTTCTCAGCTGGTCCCACGAACGGATGGTCCCAGGCCGGAGCGACCAGAACCACCGGAGAGTGATCCCTTCAAGCGCCAGAGGGAAGCATTTAGCCATGGTGTCTCGGTTCCCCCCGGATTCTTCTATCGCCAGAGCGTACGAGCGGGAGAACTCTCCACGGTCAGAATCCCCGGAGTACTTGGGAAGCTTGGCGGCGCGAAACTTCGAGCCGAAGCGCACCCTCTGAAGGTCTGGGTGCAGGGGGGACTCCTAGTCGTATGACGTGTTTTCCTCCTCCGCTTGATCTTCATCGTCGATCAAGGCGGCGGCCGTAGCCCTCGTAGCGCGGGAGGGCTCAAGAGGGAGGAGCGATGCCTCCTGGCGCCACTGCGCCAGTTCCGCCTTCAACCGGGCGTTCTCGGCGGCCAAAGCATCGGCCTGACTCCCGCTTCCTCCTGAGGCGATCTCAGGGTCTTGCGAACGGACGTAGTCGGTCCGGAGGGCCACCACCGGGGGCCCGCTCGGAGGATGCACCTCCGGCGGCCCCTCCCGGAGCCCCGTGAGATTGACGGAAGCTGGCTCAGGCACGCCCACAGGGCCCCAAACCTCGGGCGTCCCCTCTGGGGCCTAGGTCGGCTCCATGGCAGGCGCCCCGACGGGTGCAACGACTGGCTGGTTGGGAATGGTGACTGGGTTGGGCTCGACTCCGGCGGTGCGAGCTGACCGACGCAGAGGAACCGTGCTCGCGCCCTTCCGACTCGACATGCTTTGGTGACTGGATGGAGAGGACGCTAGCTTCTCGAACTAGGATCCCCACGGACGGCGCCAACTATTGGGACGACGGATCGAACCAGCAGGTTTTGAGAGTAATGGAATGCAGTGTGCTCTGTATTCTTGGATCGTGTGTGTTACAACTACAGTTAGGGGGTATTTATAGGGTGGCCCGCTCTGAGAGGTCGGCCCTGCAACCTCCGACTGCCACTCGGTCTGACATCGGTCAGCAGTACAGACAAAACAGACACTTCATAGTACAGACAGGCGTTACATAGTACAGACAAGAAGGTGTGATCTGGCGGCGTGTCGACCGTGTCGGGCGCTGCAAAGTCCGCCCGACACGGCGCAGACGATCACGATCTTGTCCTCTTGCGGACTTGACTGGTCTTCTTATCGTCCGGCCTTCCTCCATATCCTCGGCTTGACGCGAAGGGTGACCTCCGGCATCCTCAGCCCGAAGGGTGGCCTCCAGCTCCTGTCTGGTCACTCCTCCTCCGAAATCCCCTCCGCCTCGCCCTGGAGCCCCCGGAGGCCTCCGGCTCCCTTGCTTGGAGGTCCAGGCACCTCCGGCATAGGGCTTAGAGTCTCCCGGTGATGGTCTTCCTTCGGAGCCATACGGGCCTTCTCGCTCCCTTGCCACCATCGAGATTATCTCCCCCAACAGTACTGATTTGGCCCGAACAGGCCGAGTCATCTAAAGGAAAGGCAGTCGTCATTGGGAAACCTCGCACACGCATGCTCATACCGAAGAACCCTAAGGTAGGAGTGTGGAAAGTAAATGTCAACAAACCATCTTCGGCTAAATCCCGCAAAAAGCCGAAGGTAACTTTTTGGATGCTTCTCCAGAGGCATAGGAGAAGGACCGAGGACAAACGCCCTCAGCAACCCCCGCCAAAGAGGTCGAACCCTCAACAGGAGCATGAGTTAGGCCCGCAGATATCTAAGGCCATTCCAAGCACGCCCCGTTCGGCCAAAGGTTCTGGGAGCAAATTTGCGATGCCCGAAACCAAGCCGCAAGCTTCATTGGCGCCTGCCGGGAGGACTAAGTCCCAAAAGAGGCGATTGCAACATCTTCGTGCTGAATATCTTAGAGAAAAAAGAGGCCGAAGGATGCAAAGGTAGCCCACCAGGCGAGTCCACAACTGTAGCTAGGACACGCTAGGTGTGGAGACCGAAGTTGGCTGGCAAGCTAGCTTCTACCCTCGCTGAGTAAGGATCGCGTCCTCGCGAGGGACCCAGGGGCAAGACAAGTAAAATTACTAAAGGTTGATTTTGTGGAAAATCTAGCGCTTAAGTCCCCTTGTTTTATTAGTAGTTTGTACAAATCATCCTCATCAAATTCACACACCTTGAGTTATGAAATAGATGATTTGGTAGGCGAATTCATTTTAGGTAATTTTGGGAACTCACAAAAGAACACCTGAGAAACATAAGGCCGATATGGACCGTATCGTCCTTAGCCCGTTGTGCTTTTAGCTCACTAAGTTCTCTAAAAGACAGGGGCATCTTTTTACACACAAAAATGTCACTAATGGTCAAAGTGTACAAAATACCAAAAAACTCGTAGGCCCGGTCTGACCGGCCCAATGGGTCCGGTCAGACCGGCCCTTGTCCGGGATTAGGGATAAAATTGTAGTTTCGGGCTATTTTTGATCTATAATCATATCCTAACCACTTTTAGCCGAAGAGAACTCTTTTTGGACGCTAGATGACACCAAGACAACCCCCTATAAATATAGGGGCAAGGCCGATTCATGAGGACACCCACTTTCATATCAACACAAAGCCCTCACTTTGAATCGTTCTTTTACCTTTCAATCTACTTCCTTGCCCTAGGATTAGCTAAGTAACGTCCATCTTCGTGGGTTTGCGTTGTAAGCTCTCCGTCCGCCGCATCGAAATCATGGTAAACCTTGTTGATTCACTCGTGAATCTCCCATTTAATCCATGAAATGGATTTTTATCGTTTTATCGGTTTTCTCCTACTACCCTTGGAAGTTCGGCATCTAGGCCGAATTGCACTTGATCTCTTACTGTTTTGCAGGTGAAACATCTTCAAAATCATCGCCAAGAAGTTTGGGGGCGATTGCTATTTATCTTCAAGGTCGCTAGAGCCCTTAGACGATCAGACCGAAGCCTGTCGGTTCGACCGACAGGGCTTTGCCGGTCTGACCAGACGTTGCCGTGTTGGGCCGTCAGGCTATTGTCAGCACGCTTTCCCGTGCCATCACCAGCACCCCTGGTCCGATCGAGGGGTTTCACCGGTCTAACCGGATCCCTCCACTCCACGCCGGAGCACCCTTCGTCGTCACACCGAAGCCCTCTTCAGGGAGACCCTCCACAGTAAACTACTCCGTACTGGACTCCGCGGCACCGAAGCCCCCGGTCTGATCGAGGATTCACTGTCAGTCTGACTGGGTACCCTCCGTCGGTCCGACCGCTAGGAGCATGCTTCGCATCAGAATGCTGAAGCCCTCTTCGGTAGCCGCTTCACAGGCGTCGGTCCGACCGGGAGTTCTACTCCGGTTCGACCGGCCAACAGGCCAAAGCCTCCCCCTTCGTGGTACTTTGGATTTATCCCACGCCGAACATCGAAGGGTACTCCTTTGGTGATACTTCGCATCACCGGTCCAACTGGGAGCATACCTCTAGTTCGACCGTTGTTTTATTGCAGATCAGAATCGGCCCTGTTCTGGTCGGTTTGATTAGGTTTTATTTTTTTAGTTATTTTCTCACACATCGGCTAATCGAACTTTATTTCTTAATATTTGTTTGATTACCCGGCGACTCCGTTACCCTTACAACTGTTATGGATCCATCAGAACACGACATCGGTGCCACGTCACACTTAGGTTTATCCCTAAGTATCCGCACGTTTTTGGATCGTCGAACTGACCCAAGTGTGTGGGCGCGTTTTCGTGTCAACAGTTGGTCAAAATCAACATGTGACATACTTAAATTTGTAATCAATTTTAAATCACCGTTGGGCGGAATTAGAATCAATTAGACTGAAACATAGTAATTTCATCACCAACGTTGGTCAGGAGATCAGATCACTATGTTATCAAAATAAAACATTTACAATGCCAAATTAAATTATCTTGTTGGTTCAAATTTAATTTGACATAATAAATGCTACTTAAATAACAGGATGAACATGGTACTAATCTTAAAATAGTGTATGCACAGCGGAAAACTTAATCATAATTGATACATTGCTTAAAATAGTAATAAAATTATGAATTTAGACTTAATCATAAATCTAAACAAAAATATTTCTCAATTAAATATAGTCCTTAGTGTAAATTTAATAAAGAAAACATCATAAAAGTACTTAAAATGCTGCAAAATTCATAATAAAATTACTGAGTCTGTACAAAATTATACAACATTTTCCCCGCAAAAAACTTATCTTTTCTTAATTTTGGGCATTTTCTAATAATAAAACAGAAAAATTAATATAAAAATTCTGGAAAATTATATTGAAAATCAGCCCGCACTGTGAAAAAAATTGCAGCCCAAAACAGAATTTGGCCCAACCCAACAGCGCTCCCCTCACACGCCCGCGCACCCAGGTCATAACCTGGTCCTAGACCGCGAAACTGCCTCCCCGCTTGGGCCGAATGCGGGTCCGCTTAATCTTGGCCGTGGGATCAGATCCGACGGCCGCGTGCCGTTATCGCCCGCACAAAACTGGCCCCTGGCACCGCAACGCTCAAACCCTAACGCATTCCCCCCCCCCCCGCCCCGAGGCCCCGAGCAGATGAGCCAGCGGTGGAGATTGCTGCGACGGCGGTGCATGGCCGGCGATGACGAATAGTAGAGTGCTGCCCGCCTGCCTCCTCGTCAGATCCCTTCGCTCCCCTGAGGGTGAGCGAGGGTTCGTCGAGGTAGCCGGCGGCGATGCTACACACCCGAGCACTTGAAGATGACGGCGCTCGGCAATTCTTCCCGGGCTCCGGCGAGTGGATCCGGCGGCGAGGAGCCTAGGTAAGGACCCAACTCCCTCCTTAGTCCATTTTAGGGTTAGGGTTAGGGTGAAAACTCTAACCCTAGCCCTCTAATTTGGCGTTTTGGCTCCCCCTTTTTTGTTCTATTTCTTTGTGTTCTTTCTCTACCGAAACTTAATCCCTTTCGGGATTTCTTATTGTTGGATCTAGGGTTAGGGTTTCGAGAACCCTAACCCCTCCCCCTTTTTTTCTTCGGTCGAAACCGAGAGCCCTCTTGGGGTTCCTTACTGCGGGACTAACAGAGAGGGGTCCTTAGGAGTTCTTACCGAAATGAACAGAGGGGATTTTCTGAGTGTGGGTAAGGGTTTTCTCAGTGTTCTTGCAGGGTTCTTATCGGGTTTACAGAGGGGATTTTCTAAGAGCGGTGGTGGCATCGGCTCAAGGGAGCCCAACGCCACCCTGACCCTTACTAGCCTTAAACCCTAGACCTAGAGCTCTCATACCATTGTTTGAAACTAAGGACTTAGGGTTCTTAGGATCGCCTAGGGCTAGAGCTAGCAAAGTAGAACTTAGGGATGGCGTACCTCTGTGTTCTGCCGAGGAAGAAGCCGCCATGGAGATGGCATTGTGGGGTCGAAGTCAGGCGGGTTGGTGTGGAGTCGAAGGGGGCTTCCCGACGCTCCGACACACACACACAAACAGATCGGACTAGGGGTTTTGGGGTGATTTAGCACATGAACATCAACTTGTTCTGTGCACTGTCGCCCCAATTTATAGTGTGTCGTGCGTCAGGAGCCCTTCAACCAATTCGGTTGAGCGTCCCCGATCAGGGCGCTGAGAAATAGGGGTGATTAGTTGAGGTTAGTCGAGTCTATGGGGAGGAGAGGGACTCGATTCCCCTCTCCTCCCAGAGATCTAACTAACAGACCATTCGTGCATGAAGCAATGAGTGTCATCATCGCGAAGAGAAAACCACAACAAGAGGACTCACGAATCCAAGCTGCAGATTGAAAAAGGTGTGGACGAGTCAATGGGAAATCACGCAGATCAAGGAGAAAAATAGTAGGACTAATGGCATAGTTAAATCCTACTTATGCATGTTTCTCAAGGTTAAACAAAAACAAGGACTGACTGGCAAATGAAAAGCTTCGGCGGCAACGTTAATTTTTAGCCAGGAAAAAATGCTGGAAATGGCGGAAGCTAAACTGAAGATTTGTTGGTACGAAACTCGAAAAGAGAACCGGTGACAAATTCAATCTTCAGCAGTTGTGTTCCTTATGCACATAAACAACCTTTGGCGAGAAGAAAACCTCAAATCATGAACGCAGCTAGGAAATTTCAGAGAAATATATGATTCGAAGGAAGAAGATTAAAAACCGCCCACCAACAAAAATTACCAGCGAAAGAAAAAATAGATGGTAACATTGGTACTTGAAAAATTTTCTTGCCCCAAATTTCTGCGATTGATAAAATAATTTCTGAAATGGGTTAGGAAATCCTAGGATATAGGGGCTTTTTGTTAGGCTGCCCAAATATAGAAAATTCGTATAATACCCTTAGGGTATTTTTACAAATGCACTTAAAAATAGAAAATTCCTAAAATACCCTTAAAATACTTTTTTCAGACTAAAAGTAAAAACAGAAAAATACTAAAATACCATGTCTACAGTGCTAAAAACTAAAATCCTATTTGTAAGTAATTTGATGACATTTAAATTTTGATCTCATGATTTTGAGCTGAAAATGACAAAATCGTTTGCCGCCCTTGTACCGTGTACCCGGTTTGGACTACTAGGACCCAACAGCTCTCTCAGTCTGGCAATCTCTTGTTCGTGTACCTGATTCACACAACCAATGCCACGACACTAACTTGTTGTTCTTACGTTGTGTACCCGGATTGGACCACTACAATTTCCGCAGCTCCTTCAGCTCGCTAATCGTCCGTTTGTATACCTATCACATTGGCCAATGCCACGGCAAGACCTCTTCCTCGATGGGCTTCCTTCATCATCTCTTCACCGTTGACAATCACTCATCATCTAAGAGGTATGAGACCTACAATCTCCACTATGGCTCCTCAATCTCCCCCTTGATGAGTGCATTGTCAACACTCCATTCTTCACTTCATTCACCTGTAACCAAATATGGAAGCAAAGAAACCAAACAAGGAAAATAAAAAAAATAAAAAGTTCAACCTACTAACCAAAAGCCAAACAAAAGTCAAAAAAGGTCATTAGGCCAAGCAGAAAAGAAATCAACAAAGATTCCAAAGAAAGGCAAAATTATCCTTTTTAAGCTCTCAATCTCTCCCCTTAAATCCTCAAATTCCCCCATTGTTGATAATTGGACTCATCAAGCGAAACTAAAAGCACCCAAAGAGACAAAAAAATCCACTCCCCCTAAAATGCAGCTCCCCACAAAATATGTAATGAATGCAACTGAGGTGCAAAAGGAGTGTAAAAGCAAACTTCTCAGATATGATTAATAGCAATTATGAGATCAAGCAAGTATTGTAAGGGACATTGTCTGATGAGGACATCACTAGCTGGAATATTACCATGCATATGCTTTATAATAAACAACCCAAGGTGTATGCATTATATATTAGATTTACATTTTATTTATTTGAACCATGTACACTACACCATGAAATGTGTTGCTACTCAATTGCAGAAATACTTACACACCTAAAATGACATGTTGAGAGCACATCAAGGCATTGGAACATCATGGAAGTTGATTGGGGACCAAGTCAAGGCCATCCAAAGATAATATACAAGTTTGGGACATTATTTTTGTACCAAGAGAAGGTGAAGATATAGTTTTACACGTCTTGGACTTGGACTCGGACTCGGACTCAGACTGCAGAAAAAACACCGGATTAAAACGTGCATAACTTTTACATTGAAGGCCCAATTTGGAGGATCTTAGACTTTTTGGAAAGCTTGAGAAGTCTTCTTTCCAACGGATCAAGCTACATCTCCATATTCGGTCCGAGTAGATCGCAATCAGCAAAATAATGCGTGTTACTTATTTAGTTCGGAACACATGGGCTTGTAACTTAGTTGTATTCATCTACGATTCTATTTGGATGACCCCCACACGTCCCTAGCCTCTTAAATACCACTATATATATAGAAGTAGCCAGCCCTAGCAATCTTGGTTGTTTATTTTTGAAATTAGATTGATTCAGATTGAAGTGCTATTCTTCCTTCTACTGTTTATCATAAATTCCTCTTTGTTTCGATCAGGAATTTTACCTCCACCACTTTGTTTCGATCCGGTGTGATTGCTACTAGGAAAGTCAAGTGTTATCTGTTATTCCATTGGGAATTAGGAGATAGCAGCACCGCTTCGTTGCCGGTGGCTACGTGCGCAAGTGTGTGGTGTTGCGAATATCTATAGGGTTGAGATCTGTTGCATTGGCAGCAGGGGAACAGCCGGATAATCGTCAGTGTCTCACAACTTATCCTCCATCTACATCGAGCTCAGCGAGAAGATCGGGCCAACCCATATCATCTTGGTATTTGAGCACCGGGTTTACTCGGCGAGCATCATTAATCTGTAGTTATGTTTTTATTTCTGTCCCATCCAGAAAAAGCCACGAAAATTATTACAGTTAGATTTGTTTCCATATCCTAGATTGCATCACTTCATCTAGTTTTGGTGCTGGTCATAGTCCTTCGTTGGCATAACCTTTCTCTAATTTTTTTCTGAACTGAGTCATAGTGTCTAAGTTTAAATCTTGTCTTGTTGTTTTCGTCGGAGTCAAGAGTCTAATTGGAAGGTTTTAGCATCTATTTAGTTGCTGAAAATTTTGTTTTCAGATTGTGTTTTTGTTGTTTGTTCCATCCAAGTCCACATAAATTCCTCCCTTTTCAGATTGAGAACCATAGCAAGCCAATTTTGTGCGTAGGATTTTTTCCTAACCCACGAGACTAGCATTTTGACAACTCTGGGGACTGCTAACGTAGGTTTGTAAAGTGTTTCCGATTATTGGCAGTGCTAAGTTTTACTCCATCAAAAAATATTTGAGTTGGTCGAATACAAAAAAGATAGAGAAAGAAGTGTTATGTCCAAAGTGTATCAAACAAAGGAAGAAAAAAATAAGGAAGAAAAAAAGAAAAGTGGTTGAAAGTGTTTAATTTTGTTTGGAGTTTTATTTGAAGTTTCAAGTTATGTCCTGCCTCTTTCGTTTCACTAGTAGATGTGAGCAATATTGTGACCATTTATTTGAGTTATTGCTAGAGTCTCTCCATGTGTGTTGCAACCCGAGCAGTACACCGACATTGATTTTAAGCTCATCCCTAAAGTTGCAATTGCCCCATTTATCTCCACGTGTGTGTTTCCAATTGAGTCACGTGTCATACGAACGACACTAGGATTGGTGAGTTGGTGTTGTTAGGTCTCCCAACCGATCTCCACTAGATACCCTGGTCTGTTGTGTGATAGCTTTCACCCTTGGTATTCGCTTCATCACATCCATGCACGTTCTACTCGTACAAGTCGGTAAGCTACTCTAATTCACTTTGGAACGGTAAGATACATTGTTTTGTTTCAATTGAGAGAGTTGAGAGTCGTTTCACACATATCCCATTTTTTCTTCTTGTTCTGTTTATTTATTTGTGTCTTCTAAATAATGTCTTCCGAGGATGAGTGTATTAATGTTTTGCAGAAAAAGGATCGTGATTCACTGGTGTATTGGAATGAATATGAAGCACTCCGCGATCACTTGAAGGTAAAAATTGACTATGCTATTAAACCGTTTTCTACTGATTTGCAGAAGGTAAAGCTAAAATTAGATGACATTGTTCACACGGTTCAAGCAGCACAAAGGCAAGTGACAACACTTCAACGTTCTATCACAGACTTAACACATGTTGTAGCAACCTTGCAAACATCGTTTGATCATCAACACAACCAGCAACAAACATCTTTTGATCGTCAACACAACCATCAACATGTGGATGAATCTAATGATGACGGAGAGACAAGTGTTTATAATGATCAGCATGGCCATGGAAATGGAGGTCATGGCAATGGAGGCCATGTCAACGGAGGTCATGGTAATGGAGTTCGTGGTTATGTTCGTCATCTAATGTTTGATGCTGATGTTGCATCAGCTGACCGTACAGATGATGGACTAGGCAAACCAAAATTTTCTCTTGGGAGTTAAAGATGGAAATGTTTTGGTGCCTACATGATTATAAAGAGAATAGAAAATTCAAGTTGTCTTCTTCTGAATTTGTTGGTTATGCTTTGCGTTGGTGGGATAATCTAGTGCATACTAGACAAGAAGATGGTGAACCAGCAATTGTTACATGGAGAACTATGAAGGAAGTCATGCGTGAGCGTTTTGTTGCTCACAACTATATCCTCTCTCAATATGAAAAATTGCAGAATTTGAAGCAAGGTATTATGACTGTGGATGCTTATTATCAAGAGATGAAGTTGATCATGCAGCGAGCTAGAGTACGTGAACAACCCGAGCATACCATGCAACATTTTCTTTCTGGGATAACATACAACATCAAGCGCATTGTTCGGCATCACAAATATGATGATATGACAAATTTGTTACACCAAGCACATGAGGTTGAAATTTAGATTGCCGAAGACATCAAGGTTGCTTGTCGTTCCATTGCAGCTAGAGGTCAGTTTTCTTCTATGCCGACTAGTGGAGCATATTGTCCAAATAAAAAGGTAATGTTGGTCAATGAGGATTTAGAGTATGAGACATGTGATGATGTTGTTCTTGCCTCTGAGATTACTTTGAGGCCAATGCCAACGTAGCAAATAGTGGGTGAATCTCAGCAAAAATTCGAGTTGAATTCTGATATGACAAAGTTTCGCAAGGATCCCACTTCTGTTCCACAGGAGTTCATCTACATCGGTGACATTTCGATTACTAATGACATTACCCCTCCATCTCTTGGTGTTTCTACTATTTTGCAGGAATGTTGTGACGTGTTTCTGGAGGAGCTACCTGCTGGTTTGCCACCATTACGAGGTATGGAGCAAATAGTGGAACCTATTTCTGAAATTCCTTTATCACAAGATGATTTTCATGCTATTCCTTGTGCTAAAGAATAGTTGTGCAATGCTTCACTTATATCTATTCCAAAACTAGTGAATTACATGTTGATTTTGCTGCTGAACATTTAAATGATTTGATACATGTTGTTCACATTGCTAGTGAAAAGGAAGAACGAAAATTGTTATCTTCTTTAAATACTTGTGGTTATATTGAATTTGATAATCTTTGTGAACTTAGTGTTTTAAATGAGAAATTATTCACTAGAACTGATTTGTCATGTTCTACTCATATCACTTTTCAGGTAATTGGCAAATATAATGATAAAGGAGTATACTTTGTGCATAGAATTTATATATGTTCTGATTTGAAACTGCACGTAAAGACTAAAAATAATAATTTCAAGGAAGATGTTTTAACTAATGCTATTATCTTGAGACTCTCTTATTTTGATTGAAATACTCAAGTTGGTTTTCAAGAAAGAGAGTATGCTGAGCTATTCAATAACATCACAGTCTCCTCTCCTTTCATCAAGAGTGATTCTTCACTGACACTTGAACAACAAAATGCACATATTTTTCATTTTTCATAATTTTTATCAATTTTTTAGAGCATATTTTCTATGTAAAGCAATTAAATGTCCAAGTTGCATGTTTGCATCCAATGAAATGATTTAGCAAGGAGGCATGTAAAAGATAGCAAAAGCAATCAGCCTGCACATGCTAGTTACCAGACTGAGCAGTTACCACGTTTTAAATTTTCAAGATATAAAAACCTTGCTCATGATAGATATTAGATATATATTCAAAAGAGCTGAAATAACATGATCATAGACAATAATTCAAAAGCATATACAAGCAAGTGCATGTAAAAGAAGTTATACATATAACAGAAGCTCGTGCATGTGTGTGTATGCAACAAAGCATGAAATGGACACACAAAAATGCAAAAAAACAAGAGAAAGAAAAATCTAAAAAATATCCAACACAAGAAGGATAAACAAAAACACAAAAAACCCCTTACCATGATTGTTGCCCCCAAAAGTGATGTAGTGGTTGAAGCTCATGGAGTTGAGACTAGAGAACCAACTTCAAGTCGATGGTTCATATGTACTCCGGGCCCCGATCCTACAAAATCAAAGGTAAAAAGGACAAGCAAATGGCCTAACATTGGGGTTAGCAAAAGAACTGAATCAGGGTCGAGCCATCTGCTTAAAGGTAGGAAAACAGATAGTAGTGAAACCATTTGGACCAAAGTGCAACTCACTCTCAAAGCATGGTCATCAAACTTCCTAAAGCCACGGCTACGAGATCCAAAGTGAAGGAAGTATGCCGAAGAAAATTCTGGGGATTGGAAGTTCTAATAGGTGTATCAGAAGTTTCGATTATTATCGAGACCAGAGTAAGAGAGAAAAACCGACTTCGGAAGTTCCGATATGGTATCGGAAGTTCCGATGGTTGTATTTGCAACATGAATCAGAAATTCCAATTTGGAATCGGATGTTCTGATAATTTTTGGGACTCAAGTTAGAGAGCAAAAGTTGCTTCGGAAGTTCCAATATGGTATTGGAAGTTCCAACGAGTCAGAAGTTCTGATTTTGGAATTGGGAAATTTGTACTGATCGAAAGTTCCGATATGTACATCGGAAGTTTCGAAGTGGTCAAAAAAAGATTGGATCTTGTTGATGCTAACATTTTGTGAGGCCCAGAAGCCCACTATGAGTTTTCGCATAGTCAACAATAGGTCAGAGAAGATTTGGTCAAAGAAAGTCAAAGGAGTCTATCCGCAACAAGTGCATGATCGGAAGGGGAGCCGATGGAGATAAGAGCAGAAGATGGTTACAGATTCATCCAGAAATGGCTGGATAAGTTACTTGGATGGCAAGTCTACAGACTATAAATATGTATCCCTTAGGTTAGATTAGTTAACTCTCGTTCAATCAAACAATCGGTGCATCGCCACCCTTGTGCCCCAAGGTTATCCAGCGAGACTTGGGCACTCAGAGCTGGGCTGCATCATTTTGATCTCTGGTGAAGAGGTGAGTCCCACCACCCCCACGTCCATGCAATTAGGTTAGTACCCTCATGGCTGCATCAGTTCAGTCCGATCTCTTGAGGAGAACAGTGAAACATTATGGTCGCCGATTGTTCTCAGTGTATTTGGCTAGGTCTAAGGCTACATAAGTTAAGTTTGATCTCTTAGATTGAAGTGATATGGGTTTGATAGTTTGAGGCTTCATCGGTTAAGTCCGACATCTCTTGCTATTGTATCTTTTTCATGTCGTATACTGTTCATCTAAATAAAGTTTTCCCGATTCATTGATATATTGTTCAGATCATCGTGACTAGCTACTGTCTCAGTTAGGTCTGATCTAGTTATTGTGATGATTTCCATGATATAGATATATTATATGGCATGCTTTATTTATTTTTATCAGAGTACAAGATGATAGGTTATCTTTAATTCATCTCCATATCATGTTCACTGTCGAAGGGTGCACATCGGCCTATATGCGTATTCTGTCTTTTCTATTGGCCGATGGCGCGCTAGTTCACGGCTTTATTCTTTATGCCACAGTCATCGGCTTACCAGCCAATCGGCTATGCTACTAACGTCTATCTTTTCCGAACCCTTATCAGTTGCAGGGTCAAACTGATTGGCATGCCCTAAACCATTTTCTAAGATGTAGGACCTGCACTAGAGTTAAGTAAATCTCCTAGGCCACGAGTGTCTTAGTGTGTGACCAAAAAGCACGCCAACATGCTTTTTGGCACGCCCGGTGGGACCATCTCCAACCACTTGGCCATGACAGGTGAGCTCAGTGAGGAAAACATCATCCCGATCACCATGGACGCTCTGTCCGAGGAATAGAGGACGGAGGAATAGCAACATGTGGAGGAGTTTCGAAAGTCATGCCTGCAGGTTTATGACATGAATCGGCTGGGTCCCGTTTAGAGGGCCCCGCTTCCAACGCCAGTGCTGACCATAGAAGGTGGTTAGCCAACGAAGAACTTTTAGGCCAGTATTCAAGAAGCCGTTGATCAGGCAATCTGCCAGTCGCTGCTCAGCCAATTAGGGACACTGGCTAAGAAAATTCAAGGACTGATCAAGGAGGCCATCAAAGGCATAGTGGTTCGTGAGGCACCGCAAGGTCCGGCGTACCTCCCCAATGACCCATTGAGACTAATGCAGCACACTCGGCCGGCGCCACTGCCACAAGGGTTGATGAGGCTAGACCAGTCGATCTCTTTGCTCGGCAATGAAGGTGACAAGATGACCTAGCCATCGGCCCCCTCACACAGTCTGCCCTAGGGCACGCTAGGCGAGGCCGATAAGAATGCACAGGCGTCGTTCTCGGCGTCTGACCCAAGGATTCCTGGGAAAGGGATGCCACAAGTGACGCACAACATCGCAAGAGACCCCTGGCATACCTCATGCCGCCAAGAGGGTACCCGACATCATCCCTCCTGGATACCACCGGACGGTGCACTGTGGAACAATTCCCTACAACAATGCATGGCAATACAGGTACAACGTTGCTTAGTAGGACCAGTATCAATAGGTGTCAATGCCTGCCCAATGTCCGTCGCCGGGTCAGCATGAAGATGATTGGATGAATCGAATCACAGAGCTCATCAAAGATCAATTCGGGTTGAAGCCCAAAGAGTAGACCTACATATACCGGCAGCCGTATCCCGAGTGGTTTAATAAAACCGGGAATTTATTGAAATTCCATAGAAAATTAATAAATACAAGACGTTCATCACCAGACTGCATACAATATGCTAATCAATCATGGTTCGTAGACCATATTATTACAAAAGAGTTAAATCAGAGAGAAACTAGTAAAACAAATTTCCTAGATGAACGCCTTCTTCCAGTCTCGTGCCTTGACTGGGTTGCTACTCCAGACCGTCTCCCTCCTTGTAGTAGACTGCCTCTGGTGGTGTAAGTAAACGGGGGTGAGTACAATCGTACTTAGCAAGCCATTGAATGCAAATATAATGCAAGGTAATAACAAGGGAGGTAGTGGCTTACTTTTGTGGAAAAGCATATTTGTAAAGCAATTAATGTAATCGGATTATTAGTACAGAAAATTAAACATGAGTATATGCATCATCTTCTAACTCGAGGGGTATAGTTAGCCCACCCTCGCTCAACAGTCCATACATGCCATGAATAACTCAAGCATTCAAGCAACAGTAAACTAACTACGAGAAGTCACACAACCCGCCCTTGACCATGGGCTCGACTTTTCGAAAAGATTTAAACTCTGATCAGAGGTGTACCACTGTACCCACAAGGCACACACTCATCTACGGACACCAAAGTGTACAAGATGACCATACCACGGGAACTCATGCCAAAACCTTTAGTATGGAATGCCCCAATTCGATAACACCCTCTTATAGGTTTCATATGGTGCCCCAGTCACTTCGGGCCAACACCATACCCCCCTTGAGCCACGTTGGTACAAGTCACCTGCAGGTTGCCCCTTGCCCCCTCCACTATGGTGCATCAAGATGGTTTGTTCCATACCTCCAGTTAGGACTTCGGAAGTGTTTTGCAACAGATCCCATAGACCGGTCCTTATAGTGCCTTGGGTGCGACCAATCAATTCCCGAGCTTGCACCTAGAACCCACCATACTTATAACTTAGCCAACTCCAACAGAAATCCAGAGACGAGAATAATGGGGAAAATCATATAGCATAATCCATCTATCTATGACTCGTTCTTTTATCCTATAGCAGTTGTGTCGGTACATTGGATACTAGCTAATATAATATTGTAGAGTGACAAGGAGTTTAGGCTTAATAAGCATGGCTTTGGTTTACACACAAGGATGAGGATCTAATAAATATAATTTAGGGCTTAAGATCAGACTTATGCAATATTATCCTATGAGTTATAGAGATAATTTATTAAAACATGGGCTCAATTATGATAAAAATGGGGGTTGTGACGTTCCTTGATTTGCAAACGGTGAAGGTGGAACCTCGGGGTAAGACTCCGGATCTTCGACGGCGTCGTAGTCTTCTTGATACGGAAAAGTAAATACGACATTCAATAAACAATCCAAAAGCACCAAGACAAGCATACATGTTTTTGTTGTATTAAATAAAGGGAATGAAGCCTTAAATTCTATGAAATTATTACCTAATCATTGAAGATTAATTTTTAAAAAGGTTTCTGAATTTTATAAATTGGTATAAGTATTTTCCCTGAGGGGTTTTTATTTTCCCTTTTAGAGGTGAATAAAAAGTATAAAGCAACCCTATTGTTTTTATTGCATTAAAATAGTGAAATGAAGTTATTATGTCCTCTGAAATTAATATATAAATTTTTAAGGGTTCTTCTGAATTACTTAATGAAATATGAATTTAATCCTAAAGGGGTTTTTACTTTATTATTTAATAAGAATAAAATGTGCAAAATAAACATATTGTTTTTATTGCATAAATGTGTAGAGAATAAAAAGATAGATTTTACAAAATTGGAATGGTGTAATTTGGAGCTAAATTGAAGGAGATATGAATTTTTGGAGTTTCAAATGAATTCTGCAATTATTTTTGAACTGTAAAAGCGTTCTGGTCCACGCTGAACCAGGTCTACCACAGACCAGCGCATAGGCTGTGGACCAAGAATTCTGGTGATTGCGGGATTCAGATCCAATGGTTGTGATTTAATGAAGATCAAATGGTCCAGATTTGGCAGTACCGGTCAACAGAAGTCAATCGCGAATCTGGGCGCTTGGTTCTGGTTTTAATTTGTACCATACATATTCGATCGGATGGCTGTCATCCCATACGACATGGCACGTGGAGAAGGGGTAACTACCCCCTTCTTCTCCGACTCCGGCGGTACAACGGTGACCAAAACCGGCGACGGTGACGGTTATCTAGCTAGGCTAAGGCTAAAAATGGAAAGAGGCTATGGGGAGTCTAGGCATACCGGAGGTGACGACGACGGGGTAGTGGCGGCAATCGGCGGTGAGAAGGGGCGGCGGGCTCCTCGGGTTCGACGGCGGTGCGGCGATCTGTTGTCGAGTCGGCCCAACAGAGGCGAGGCCGAGGGAGAGGAGGCGACGGCGGTCCTGGCAGTGGCGATTCGAGTTGCCGGCGAAGGCTTGCCAGAGGGGAAACGGAGAAAAACCGAAAAATCCCAAGTGGCGATTCTTCGGTTTGTTCTGGCTCGGGCTACAACGGTGTGGCAGAGTGCGGTGGAGGCAGGGTGTTAAATAGGGGTCGTTGGTGGCGATTTTGGAAGGCTAAATGAGGGAACCCGAGAGGGTTTCCTAAATTTTCCGGCGAGCTTCCATAAGCACGGTGACCTGCCTTCCGGGGGAAACATGTGGAAACAGGGGAAGGTGATCGCCAGAGTAAGGTAAACCCCAGCGTGGGCCCAATTTGATGAAATAGGGTGGCCGCCGGCGGGTTCTTGGTAAGGGGGCGCCTGTATGGAAGGGGGGATCCTCTTCCATCGAAGAAGACAGATATGATAGGTGGGTCCCACCTGTCATAGACCAAACGCAAGGGGAAAGGCGCTGACCAGCGGGCTAGGGAAGGCAGTGGCTGAGGCTCTCATGAGTGAGGCTGATGGGTGGGGCCGCGGGCATGCGCGCGCAGGAGAGAGGGGGCGGGGCGCCGACCAGCGGGCCCGGGACATTAGCGACGCAAGGGGGAGCGCGAGCGGCTGCCATGCTGGAGCCGGTTGGCTCGGGTGCGGAGGAGTGGCCCCACCTGTCAGCGAGCGCAGGTACCGGCCTGGGCTGGGCCGAGGGGAATTGGGGGTTGCGGCCCACTAACAAATTAAATGCATTTTTGATTTAAAATAATTTCAGATACTCATTTATTTGTTTTGTGCTTGAATCTTTGTTGCTAAAATTTTGTAAAAATTCCTAAAAATATTTCTTGTCTTCTAGATTCCACCATAAATTTTTCAACTTTAAATTTTAATCATTTCCCCTTGTTTTGTTTCAATTGGGTTCTTTTAACCTTTTTTCCTAAATAGATAATTCCTTTTTAATACGGAAAATTTATTTCCCTCATTTTTATTTTATTTTAAATTCTGGGGTGTTACAATCCTATCCCCCTTACAAAGAATCTCATCCTCAAGATTCGAAGCGAACTTCGGGGAAAATAATGAGACGGGGGTTCTTCTGGTGCTCCGGATTGGGAGAGGGCGATGCTTCAGAAACAAGCAAAGTGTCCTCCGGGACTGGGTTGGTTGGGGTTACATTGAACAGGTCTTCTGACGTACATTGGACTTCTTGAGTGGAGATGTGGTGAACTTGACTATGTCCCACTGGGCTTGGAACAGAGGATGACGCCTGCTTGGGGTAGGGGCACATGTTGGAGAAGTGTCCCGCTTGGCGGCAATTGAAGCACATTATGGGGTTGCCGTTCCTGTCCCTCTTGGCTCCGGTAGCTTGAACTGGAGCTCTTTCGGCTGGCGGTGCTTGGGGTGGGATGCATGAACTTGGCCCTTCAAGGACATACCGTGGCTCAACGGGGGTTGGGGCTTGAGGAGGGATCACTGAGCGGGGCTTCTGCACTATTCTTTGCTGCTGACGGTAGGCGATCATTCTCCTCTTCTTTAGGTTCACCTTGTTTTGCTTGGTCTCCTGAATGATTGCTTTATTCACCAATTTCTGAAAATTGGCGAAGTCCTCAGAGACCAACTGAAGTGACAATTCATCCTTCAGTCCCCGAAGAAACTTGGATTGGCGGGCTGTGTCCGTGCGCACTTCCTCCGGTGCATATCGGGCCAACCGGTTGAATTCGTGCAGGTACTCCATAACGATCCGTCTCCCTTGATGCAGGTCCCAGAATTCCTGCTGCTTTTGGGCTACCACACCATCCAGAACATGGGTGGCACGAAAAGCGGTGGTAAACTCAGCCCATGAAATCTCATGGCCCTCGGGCTGAGTCTTGCGGAAATTATCCCACCACTCCGCTGCGGGTCCTTGGAGCTAGTGAGTGGCAAATGCCACTCGCTCCTTCTCGGAACAGGGCAGAAGGTCTAGCTTCTTGCCAATGGTCCTCAGCCAGTCTCCTGCCTCCATCGGGTTGGTGGTGCTGGAGAATATTGGGGGCTGGACACGCAGAAACTCAGAGAGTTGAGAAACTGGTGCCGGTGCAAGGACTGTTGGGCGGAGGGGAGGCTCGGGTTGCTGCTGTTGGAGACAGAACAACTGCGCCTGCTGTTCTTGCATTTGGTTTTATTGATGCTACATCTAGGTAAGCAGTGTGGCGATCAGTTGGTTTTGGTTTGCCAACATCTCAGCTAGTGTGGGATGATTGGCAACGGGGGCCTGCCGTTGGCCGGTTGCTCCCCACTAAGGCAAATTGCCAGAGTCGCTTCTGTCACGCGGGGCATCTGATCCTTGGCCGTTGGCCATCCTGAAGTTGAAGGGTTTTCAACGGAAGAGGCAAAAATCTTTAAGGGGATTTTATTATAAATTTTATTTCTCAAAACGAAGGTTTTGACTTAGGTGCTTACATCTTTATTCTACCTTTATTATAAAATTTCACTCATGCCTTATATTCCGACATGAGCGGCACTACAAGCATAACCAAAAATGAAAACAAACAATCATAAACTATCGTCTAAAATAGCTCGGGTGAGGGCTTGATCGTTGGCTCGGCGGGGATGGTCGGTGCAGGAGTGGTGGACCTGGAAGGCCCGGTGGGAGGGGCACTACGCGAGATCCTCTTGGGCCTGGCTGAGGGGGTCCTAAGTGTCTTACGCTTGCGCGACAGAAGGGGAGCGACCTCCTCGAGATCCTTCTTGTAACACCCCAAATTTTCAAAACAATAAAAATATTATTAAATTCAATTTCCTGGATTTTATAATTCTGAAAATACCTTTAATACCCTTTTTATACCCTTTTTAACTACATCATAGAGTTAATGACCAAACCAGGAGCTGAAAATTTTTGTATAAACTCCCAAGGCCAAAATATATTTTTGAGAATTTTCACAAATTTTTATCCACTCTAGAAATGCCCCAAAAGGTTTAATCTATTTTCTGCAATTATTTTAAATCGGAAAACCTTTGAAAACAGTAATGGGCTTCCCCCTCCCTTCTCTCTCTCCCGGTCGGCCCAGCCCACTCCCTCCCGCGCGCTCGGACTGACACCCGGGTCCCGCCTGTCAGTGAGCCCTCCCCTCTTCGCGCGCGCGCCCGACACCCCGGCCCCACCCGTTAGCTCGCTCCCTCACGCATTCGCGCCCGCTGACATGTGGCCCCCGCCTGTCAGCTTCGTCATCAACCTCGCGCCAACCCCCCCTAATCCCGCCGGCCGAGAACCCCGCCTCGGATCCACTCGCCGGCTCCCCCTCCCGTTAAACTGACCCCGGCATTGAATTCCCCGAGGCCCACCGGTCAATTAAGCGCGTTAAGGCGCGCGTTTAAGCCCCTGGATCGCCTTCACGCGCATGGCCGCGCCTTCGCCGGTGAGTAAAGCCCTCCTCGGCTTTCCTTGCATGCGATGCCCGTTAAGCCTCACCGGCACGCCTATTTAAGCCCCCTGGCCACCCGCACTCGATCCCCTACGCCCACTCACCTCGAGCACGATCAGAACGCCCTCCATTCGGTTTTTAGCGCAACACCACCGCCCGCCCTCCAGCCATCGATCGCCGTCACCGGAGTCCCCCTCCGTCCTCGTCGACCGCACCTCTGCGACCGCAAGGACGACCCCTTCCTCGGCCACGCCTCCGCTGGTCAAGGAGATCGCCGGATCACCATCGCCATCAAGCACCCGAGGAACCCACGCGTCTACCCTCGCCACCGGCAGCGCTCCGTCGACCCCTCGCCTCGCCTAAGGTACCATCGTGACCGCCATAGTGTCCTCTTTCCATTTCTAGGCTTAGCTAGGGCCCTCGTCGCTCGCCGTGGCCCCTGGCCCGCTCACCGTCGCCGGAGAAGATGACCGGCACGGGTCGAGTACCCGTGCCATGTCAGATCTGATCCCGACCGTGCGATCGCTATCGGATGGCGCGTGTGAGCCCACGTACGCGATCTAATCTGCACCGTCGGATCTGGTCAAAGCGTTACGTTTTAATCTCGCACGTTCATTTCCATTTAAAACCTGCGATCGATCTCGTACGTCCACATAGTACCCTTTCACGCGTTTTAATCCTGGCCGTCCATTATCACTTAAGCGCCCCACCTCGCCTGCGCACGTTGGATCTGGATCCAACGGTCCAGATCGATCCGGCGCACACGCACAGTGCGCGGGTTCACCGTGGGCCTGGCTCACCGTGGACCCGAGGGATTTAAAATTTGAAAATAAATTCTAGAAAAGGTTTAAAACTTGTAAAATTCATATCTGGCACATTTGAACTCTAAAAATTGCCATTCCAATTTCAGAAAATTCATAATATTATTCTCTACATGATTATACAATAAAAACAGTAGGTTTACTTTGGACATTTCATGTTTATTCAAATGAATATTCAAATGCCTTTAGGGTTAAAATACAAATTCAAATATTTAAACTTCAGAAAAATTTATATTTATTTCCTTTCTGTCCATGTACTGAAAACCATTAAACTAACATGAACTTTCCATTTAAAAATTTATTAGGAAACTTAATATGACAATAATCCCATTTAAACACCCCATTCTAAAAAGGACAACTTTTCATTTTAAATTCCTTTAAAATTTATTATGAAATAAATCTCAGAACCTTAACAATTGAAGTTATCTTATTTTTAATCAAACCAACTTTAACCTATGTGCTTATCATGTAATGTTATAATGTTTGATTGAATGTTGTGTTCTTTTCATTTTACTTTATTATATTGAAAAGACTACGACGCCACCGAGGAGCCGGAATACTTCCCGGAAGTCCCTCCCTCGCCTTTCGCTGAACAAGGCAAGTCACCAAACCAATCTTTTGAGCATATTGAACACATGTTTGATTAAACTATCGCTAAAACACATAGGTTATACATGCATTAGTCAAATGAACCCTTACAATATATTTATTTAGGATCTCCCGACCTTGATGTGCAACCCAAGCCATGCTATCTCGCCTAACCTCCTTGTCACCACATGATTAATGATATTAGCTAGTGTCCAATGTATTGACACGATCGCTATAGGATAAAAATGAGTCGTAGTAAAATGGTTCTACTATATGATCCCCGCTACTTCTTATCCTTGGATTTCTGTTGGTGATGAGTTATGGTTGTGAGTGTATGCATGGTGGGTTCCGGGTGCAAGCTAGGGCATTGGTCGGTAGCACCCGGGGCACTATAAGGACCGGTCTAAGGGATCCATTGCAATACACTTCCGTACTAACCACAAGTCTAGTGGGTAAGTCCTAACTAAGGTATGGAGTGTTCCAAACCGAGGCCACCATTTGGAGATGGGTCAAGCAGCACCTGCGGGTGGCTTGTACCGACGTGGCGCAAAAGGGGGTGCGACGTTAGCCGGGATGCGGCCCGGCGCTCCAGCGAAACCTAGAGCGGGTGGTTATCGCTTAGAGCATTTCATGCCGAGGTTTTGGCACGAGTTCCCGTGGTATGGGTCATCTCGTTTGGGATGAGTGCGTGCCTTGTGGGTACAGTAGTACATCTCTGATCAGCGTCATAAATCTTTTCGAAAAGCCGAGCCCACGGTCAAGGGCGGGTTGCGTGACATCCCACAGTTAGATTACTTTGGATATGTATGTGCATGATGGTTTGACATGTAAGGACTGTTGTGCGAGGAGGTAAAACGTACTCCTCAAGTTAGGTGATGTTATTGATGTTCATGTTTTCTTTTCCGCATGATTAAAATGTGACCACACTAAATGCAATAACTGAAATTGTACTTTTCCGCAATGTTAGCCATTACCCTTCTTTGTTTATTATCCTGCATTATTACATGCATTTGCGGTGGCTTGTTGAGTACTTTTTGTACTCATACCCGTTGGACCCCACAGAGGATGCTTACTATGAAGACGGTCTGGAGTAGCGACCCAGTCGAGAAGAAAGATCCTGAAGGAGATGTTCGTCATGCAGAATTTTAATTATCTTTATTAATGTTTTTACCAAAACTTTGATGTAATAATTATGGTCTACGTACCATGGATATTGCCGTATGTACGTTGTCGCATGATGAACCTCTTGTACTATTGTTTTTCTATGGAAATACAATAGTGTCTCGATTTGATAAATCGGGGCGCCACACTTCTGGAGCTCCTCGACCTGACGATGCAACTGAGCAGTGTCGGCGATGCCCCGGCGTAGAATCTCATTTTGACACCGCAACTCCCCTGCCTCGGCGGCTAAGCGGCGCCCCTGCTAGACTCGGTGATGGAGCTCTCCGTTCTCATGGTTCAAGCTCTCTGACGAATGGCAGTAGTAGTCGATGGTGTCGTGTTGGCTATCAGCGTCGAGTACAGCCTCCGAGTGAAGATCATCCATCGCCTCCAGTAGACGTATGGTGTGGTCAATGGCGGAGTGGCGCTGGGAGAAGGTGCTGACGTAGACGCTGCGATGACTCCCCGGAGTGCGCATGGGCATGAAGCGGTAGGCGGAGTCGTAGAGCTGGCTGTCGTAGATCACCCAAAGCTTAGAGAGGGCCTGAAGTGCGACGCGCTAGCTGGCTACCAAGAAGGTAGGTCCTCCAACTCTGTAAGTATAAGCGGGCTGCGTGGAGGAGGGGCGGATGACGATGGTAACTTTGCAGTAGCTCTCGTTCTCATCGGGGAAGACCCCGTGGAACGCAGGCTCGTGCTCAAATCCGAGGAAGCCCACGAGCATGCGAAGCTCGCGAATGAAACCGGCCTCATAGCGAAGACTCCCACTCATGGTACGATCCGGCATCTACAAAAAGAGAGGAATTTTTGGTAAAAATTCTTAGAATATGAGGTAGTAAGTAGTTTGCGAAATTATAGTCAATATAAATCCTAGGGTCAAGTCTGTTTGGCTTCCTATAGTCAAGTTGGCTCTGATACCATCTTGTAACGCCCCGATTAAATAAAACCGGGAATTTATTGAAATTCCATAGAAAATCAATAAATACAAGACGTTCATCACCAGACTGTGTACAATATGCCAATCAATCATGGTTCGTAGACCATATTATTACAAAAGAGTTAAATCAGAGAGAAACTAGTAAAACAAATTTTCTAGATGAACGCCTTCTTCCAGTCTCGTGCCTTGACTGGGTCGCTACTCCAGACCGTCACCCTCCTCGTAGTAGACTGCCTGTGGTGGTGTAAGTCAACGGGGGTGAGTGCAATCATACTCAGCAAGCCACTGAATGCAAATAAAATGCAAGGTAATTACAACGGAGGTAGTGGCTTACTTTTGCAGAAAAGCATATTTGTAAAGAAATTAATGTAATCAAATTATTAGTACAGAAAATTAAACATGAGTATATGCATCATCTTCTAACTCGAGGGGTACAGTCAGTCCACCCTCGCTCAATAGTCCTTACATGCCATGAATAACTCAAGCATTCGAGCAATAGTAAACTAACTGCGAGAAGTCACACAACCCGCTCTTGACCGTGGGCTCGGATTTTCGAAAAGATTTAAACTCTGATCAGAGGTGTACCACTGTACCCACAAGGCACGCACTCATCTACGCACACCAAAGTGTACACGATGACCCATACCATGGGAACTCGTGCCAAAACCTTTAGTATGGAACGCCCCAATTCGATAACACCCTCTTATAGGTTTCATATGGTGCTCCAGTCACTTCGGGCCAACACCATACCCCCCTTGAGCCACATTGGTAAAAGTCACCCGCAGGTTGCCCCTTGCCCCCTCCACTATGGTGCATCAAGATGGTTTGATCCATACCTCCAGTTGGTACTTACCCATTAGACTTGTGGTTAGTACGGAAGTGTTTTGCAACAGATCCCGCAGACCGGTCCTTATAGTGCCCCGGGTGCGACCAACCAATTCCCGAGCTTGCACCCGGAACCCACCATACTTATAACTTAGCCAACTCCAACAGAAATCCAGAGACAAGAATAACAGGGAAAATCATATAGCAGAATCCATCTATCTACGACTCGTTCTTTTATCCTATAGCAGTTGTGTCAGTACATTGGACACTATTTAATATAATATTGTAGAGTGACAAGGAGTTTATGCTTAATAAGCATGGCTTGGGTTTACACACAAGGACGGGGATCTAATAAATATAATTTAGGGCTTGAGATCAGACTAATGCAATATTATCCTATGAGTTATAGCGATAATTTATTAAAGCATGGGCTCAATTATGATCAAAATAGGGGTTGTGACTTGCCTTAATTCGTAAACGGTGAAGGTGGAACCTCGGGGTAAGACTCCGGATCTTCGACGGCATCGTAGTCTTCTCGATACGGAAAAGTAAATATGACATTCAATAAACAATCCAAAAGCACCAAGACAAGCATACATGTTTTTGTTGTATTGAATAAAGGGAATGAAGCCTTAAATTCTATGAAATTATTACCTAATCATTTAAGATTAATTTTTAAAGAGTTTCTGAATTTTATAAGTTGGTATAAGTATTTTCCCTAATGGGTTTTTTATTTTCCCTTTTAGAAATGAATAAAAAGTATAAAGCAACCCTATTGTTTTTATTGCATTAAAATAGTGAAATGAAGTTATTTTGTCCTCTGAAATTAATATATAAATTTTTAAGGGTTCTTCTGAATTATTTAATGAAATATGAATTTAATCCTAAAGGGGTTTTTACTTTATTATTTAATAAGAATAAAATGTGCAAAATAAACATATTGTTTTTATTGCATAAATGTGTAGAGAATAGAAAAGATAGATTTTACAAATTTGGAATGGTGGAATTTGGAGCTAAATTGAAGGAGATGTGAATTTTGGAGTTTAAAATGAATTCTGCAATTATTTTTGAACTGTAAAAGCATTCTGGTCCACACTGAACCAGGTCTACCGCAGACCAGCACACAGGCTGTGGACCAAGAACGGTGGTGGCTGCGGGATTCAGATCCAACGGTTGTGATTTAATGAAGATCAGATGGTCCAGATTTGGCAGTACCGGTCAACAGAAGTCAACCGCGAATCTGGGCGCTTGGTTCTGGTTTTAATCTGTACCGTACATATTCGATCAGATGGTTGTCATCCCATCTCACATGGCATGCGGGGAAGGGGTAACTACCCCCTTCTTCTCCGACTCCGGTGGCACAACGACGACCAAAATCGGCGACGGCGACGGTTATCTATCTAGGCTAAGGCTAAAAATGGAAAGAGGAGGCTACGGGGAGTCTAGGCATACCGGAGGTGATGACGACAGGGTAGAGGCGGCGGTCGGCGATGAGAAGGGGCGGTGGGCTCCTCGGGTTTGACGGCGGTGCGGCGATCAAGTGTTGATTCGGCCTAACGGAGGCGAGGCCGAGGGAGAGGAGGCGACGGTGGTCCTGGCGGTGGCGACTGCGAGGGCGGTGGCGGCTCGAGTCGCCGGCGAAGGCTTGCTGGAGGAGAAATGGAGAAAAACCAAAAAATCCCAAGTGGTGATGCTTCGGTTTGTTCTGGCTCGAGCTACAGCGGCGTGGCGGAGTGCGGTGGAGGTAGAGGGTTAAATAGGGGTCATCGGTGGCGATTTTGGAAGGCTAAATGAGGGAACCCGAGAGGGTTTCCTAAATTTTCTAGCGAGCTTCCATAAGCACGGTGACCTGCCATCCAGGGGGAACGTGTGGAAACGGGGGAAGGTGATCGCCGGAGTAAGGTAAGCCCCAGCGTGGGCCCAATTTGACGAAATAGGGTGGTCATCGGCGGGTTCTTGGTAATGGGGCGCCGGTATGGAAGGGGGATCCCCTTCCATCGAAGAAGACAGATATGATAGGTGGGTCCCACCTATCATAGACCGAGCGCAAGGGGAAAGGCGCTGATCAGTGGGCCAAGGAAGGCAGTGGATGAGGCTCTCGCGAGTGAGGCTGATGGGTGGGGCCGACGGGCGTGCGCGCGTGCAGGAGAGAGGGGGTGGGGCGCCGACCAGTGGGCCCGGGATGTCAGCAACGGAAGGCGGAGCGCAAGCGGCTGCCATGTGGGACCCGATGGGCGTGGGTGTGGAGGAGTGAGAGGGGGAGCGCCGACATGAAAACGAGAAGCCTGCAGCCAAAAAAAACTTATGCAGCATTCGAGACAAGGCTAAATCTATAGCGTGAGCGGTGGAGGATTTTAGGTGCTGTAACATGCAGAATCTGCTTGCCTTGGTTTGAGAACTGGCTGAACGAGAATAAATAGTAGCTCAGGCACAAAACCACAAAAAATAGAGGAACCAAATTGTAATCACGGAAAAATCAAGAATTCTGAGTTTTTTCTTTTCATGCAAAACGAGGCTAAGAGAAAACCAAATGGAGGTTCTGTCGTGGGCTTCCACAAAGCGCTGCTGCTCCTTGCTGAGGGCTAGCGCCGCTTCTCACCGGCCACGCCGATGGCTCCGCTTGCCCCGTGCGGAATTTGCCTCTGCCGCGCTCGATTGGACTTTGTGGCGGCTAGGGTTGAACAGTGTAGAACAGAGAATAAACATTGAAATCTGATTTGCATTGTGAGAAACAAAGTGAGGCTTTCACTGTGGTTCCTGTGTTATGATGAGTGATTGACAAAGTTGGCTATGGTGATTGTTGGTTGTCTGTGTATGGGTTGTATGGAGGTGTGGGTGTTTTGATTGTCTCGTGTGTGCAGGGTTGAGATGCTTGTCAACTGTCGATGGCGAATGATTAGGGTTAGACAAGGAGTATAATGCCATATGGTCGAGGATGCCAGTTGAAATTGAAAGTGATTTCAGACGTACGCATGGAGACGAAGCAAGACATGGGATAATGGTTGATCGATACGAAGTGTTAATCAAGTCAGCGAAAGGGAAGACAGTGCAAATGATAAGGCGGCTCGAGGGATCGAGAGCGGGAGAGACTTGCTGGCAGTCGAGCTCGCGGACTGACGACACAAGTCGAAGATCTGGGAGGCTTTGTTGGTTTTTGCTGAAAATCGTCACATCTCAAAATGTTTTTAATTCCAATAAATAGGAGTTAATTTTTCGTTTAGTAATTTAGATTAAGTGTAATCTTTTAGTATTTTTCGATATTTTTTTATTCTGAAAATATATTAAAAGAATATGGTCAATGTTGTAATAAATTAGGAGTAAACATTAATATATTTTTCAGAATTTGTAATTCTAAAAATACATTATGGCGTTTAGGTAAATACTCACAACTTTAAGCCTAAAGGCATTTTGGGGATTACTTTAATGGGCTAGCCTATTGTTGTAGCAATTGTGGCTATTACAGCAGGTTTTTGTGTATTAGTGTATGGTGTATAGAATGAACCTCGAAGGGTTCTCTCAGAGAGAGAGTTTATACTGGTTCAGGCCTCCCTAGAGGGATAATAGCCCTGCGTCCAGTTTATAGTGGATTTGGCATAGTTTTTGCCTCTACTCTTCAGCTGGTTTATTACAAGGGCACGGCCCTGCTTTTATAGGCACACAGGCCAAAGGAAAAGACCAAATTGTCCTCTACAAGTTGAAGGCTTTATAGGGGCAAGAAAAGAAAAAGGCTAGAGTACTGTACATTTGACTTGACAGATGTAGTAGATAAACATCACTTCTGGTCCGAAGTACATGTCGGAGTCCTTCAGGCGAAGGTGGTTGAGGAGGCTCTGAATGGCACTCCGAAGTGGACCCCCGAAGAGGGCTCCAAAGTGGGCCCTGAACCGCCTCTCGGAGTGGGCTCCAAAAGGCACCGGAGAGGGCTTCGAAGGGAACCGGAGGGGTCCCAAAGGCTTGGCTTCTCGAAGGCTTGGCGCTGAAGAGCTCTGGAGGGCTCTGAAGGGCTCTGGGAGGGGTCCCGAAGGCGTGGCTCCGGAGGACTCTGGAGGGGCAAGCACTAGTTGTTCTTGGAATTGACTTCGTCAGAGGAGGCCGGACTTCGCTTTCAGGCTTTGGCGGAGACAGGCTCCGGGCCCAAGGCCTCTGGAGACTGATGTCATTTGGCCCTTATTTAAGGGAAATCTAATTCCCCCAACAGTAGCCCCTCACACATAGCCCTTCGGAGTGAAGTGGCGTGTGCGCTTTGGGACAAATGACTTGGAGTAAATGAAGCTTCAGAGAAGGCAGGCCTTCGGAACCTAGACCGAAGGGTGACTTTGAACTGCGTAGGCAATAAATGCCTGTTTGGATTGACGGGACACCCTCGGAAGCCCAAACGACCCTACAACGGTCAGAAAACTGGCCGTTGCAGTGCGGGGGGCGCGACGGTTTGCTTCAAATTCACCCTAGGCCCACGTGTCATAGACTTCAGAGGCCGGGGTAATTGGTGAAAAAGGCTTCGGTGCGGGGCGCGTGGACGTTTTTTACTTCCTATAAAAAGGGTTCACCATACCACGGCTCTGCCCACGCTCTCATTTGCCTTCTTCTTCAGTCCCTAGAATCCTTCGCTCTCTTCTCTCCACCTTCAGCCTCTCGTGCAGCCTGCTTCACAGCTTCTTAGCATCCTTCGTGTCAAAGCCCTACGAGATGCCGAAAAAGGCTGCGACGAAGAAGGCCTTGGCCCTGGGCGCGAGCTCGAGATCGAGCTCCATCCAGGCCCAAGCGGTGGTGTCGGCGGTGAAGCCTGCAGCGAGGCGCTTGGGGCCGAGGGACCTTCGGTCGCCATCAGACAAATTCGAGCAGACACTGGAGTTGAAGTCTTCAGCATCCATGGAGGAGTCCGTTCGGAGGGTATGTGAAGGGAAGATTTCCGAGGGCATCCAGCTTTGGGTGCCCGAGAAGTTAGAGACCATCCCGAGGCCTCGGCCTCGGCCTGATGAGGTTGTAGTTTTCGAAGCCTTCTTTGAGGCGGGCCTCAGGCTGCCAGCAGTGGAGATGCTGAGCGAGGTGCTAAAGGCGTACAACTTCGAGCTCCCTCACTTGTCCCCGAACGCCATGGTGAGGCTAGCCATCTTCGAATGGGCCATGAGGGTCGAAGGCTGTGAGGGGCACGTGGACGTCTTCATCGCCCTTCACGATGCAAGCTGCCAACCGAAGTGATGGGAGGGGGAAGATCGCGTGGAGAGGGCCTTAGACTTTGGGAGCACCAATTTCCAGCTCCGTAGGGAGTTCCAAGATGACTTCCTGGTGAGGGTTGTAAACAACAAGTGGTACTCGAAGTGGGACCAAGAGTGGTTCTATGCTTCGATGGGCGTGGACTGCCCCCTTCGGAGTACCAACACGCTCATTTCATACCGACGCGAGGGCGTGGTGAAGTCGAGCCCCGAATCCCTTCAATCGAGGATCCTGCTCCTACGAAGGGTAGCTTCGAAGATGAGCATGAGAGACTTGGCCGAAGAGTTCATCACCCTTCGACTTAGCCTCCTCGCACTTTCCTGGCCTGAGAACTTGTTCCAGGCTTCGGGCTCGGAGGGACAGAGTGAGGTGTCTACGGAGCACCTTAGTAAGACTTCGAACTTCTTCATCTTCATACTTCGCAAAATTAACTTGCTCTGACTTGAAATCTTGATGAAGCTACGCGCGACGTGCATCCTCCGAAAGAGGCAATCGAGGTCATGGAGCGCGTCGTTGGGGCTCCGACACCAGATGAGCAGACCCAAAGGCTTGCTCTGGTGGGGTCTTGGGAGCACTAGAACCGAGTGTGGACCTATCTTGGCGTCGAGGGGGTCCAGGCGCTCCTAGACTTCACCAGCTTGACGCCTTCGGCAAGAAGCTCCAAAAGAAAGAGGGTGGACGACGAGGAACCCAAGACCTCGAAGTCCGCGGAGTCCTTGAGGGTTTGCTCAGAGCCTTCGGCGGACGAAGCCCCTGGCATGATGGAGCGTGCGACCGTGGACCTTGATGTTGAAGTGGAGCCTGAAGATGCTCCAGTGGTGACAACCGATGTGGAGGCGCAAAAGGCTACAGAGGCAACTAAAGTGGTGGTGCTGGAGGTTGCGATGGTGACCCCTCTAAGCGCGAGGGCTAGGGCTCAGCACGTGCAGCGAAGGGACTAGGGAGTGCACATCGCTCCTACCTCCTTCTAGGACATATCTTCTAAAGAAGAGGATGCTGACAAAGGTAGACACTTGATCACCCTTCTCTTTATATTCATGTATATTGACTTGTATTTTTCTTCAAGCACTGGTGGCGATGCGAGGCCTGTCGTGGCAGAGCCTGAGGGGACCTCTTATAGCAACAGGAGCAGCAGCAGCACGGAGTCCAAGAGCTCTTCATCCGAAGAGGATGAGGGGGACAACCGCGGCGGAGGGGCCCCTTAGGAGCAAACCGAAGAGGTAGTCGAGGTAGTGGACCGGAGAACGGCTCCGGCGGAGCCTGCTCTAGCAGAGCCTGTGACGCAGATGGTCATGCCTCTACTTCTGAGGGAACCCATGATGGAGACAACTATCAATTCCTTCTATGAGGGTTGTGTTGTTGTTGGGCAAGGGGACTTGGTGGCACAGATTAGCCTCACTAGCCACCTCAATCTCTTTGCAAATGCCCATGAAGCCCTCGTTCAGGTGAGCGGAGCTTCACACAAGCTCCGAGTGATACTTAGCTTTTTCAATCAATTCTGAAGATTTTCTTGAATCTTGCTAGGCCTTCGTGTTGAACGCTGCAGCAACAGCCTCCGCGAACCATCGGGTGACCCTTTTGGTGGAGGATAGGGACACCCTTTGGCGCCAGGCTTCGGAGGAGGCCGAGAGGCGAAGGCAAGCCGAAGCCGCGGCAGAGGAGGCAAGGTCTGAGCTAGTCAAGGAAAGAGAAGCCTTCACCTCGGAGACAGAAAGGCTTCAAGAAGCACTTTGGGCTTCGGAGAAGACCAGGGTGAAGCTAGCGGCGGAGTGCTCTGATCGCGCAGCTAGTCAATCTCTGGAAGACTTAGTGGTCTGAGGGGTCGACAAGGCCGCCTCGAGCTTGACCGAAGTCCTTGAGCACCTAGGGACTGAGTGCCCGGCCCTGGACTTCAATCCTCAAGATCCAGTCGGGGACCACCTCGAGTTCCTTCAGACAGCTGCGGCGACGGTAGAGGTGTCGATGAAGGGCTTCACGTTGATGGCCGGGCGAGTGGCTGGCCAGGGGGTGTTGCAAATGCTTCACAACGTGGGGCGGGGTGCAACCACCTCGAGGCAGCGACCTCAGCCACGCCGGTGGCATTCGGAGGCCCTCACTTGGTTTAGCCACCTTCGGACGTCCACGGAGCATGGTGCTTGCTTCAAGAACCCTGGAAGGCCCAAGGGTGCAAAGAGGTCCTTGATCTTCAACAGGTCTCCCGCCTTCACCGAGCCAAGGCACAAGCCTCACCAGCTCAGCCTTCGATATCGAAGCCTCCGCTCCCGAAGGTGTAGACCTCCTTAGGCTCTTTGTAATTTGTAGTTGTGGGCATGTAAATGACTTATGAGTTTATTATGCAGGGGTACTTTATACCTTCCCAGGCTCAACCTTTGGATGTTGACTTCGAAATGCTTGAGGATTCAGAAGAGCATCGCCAACTTCGGGTGGTGCTCAAAATAGCTAGGTTCGAAGGCCCCCCTCGGTTCAAACTTCCAAGGGGTCCTAGGGGCGAAGTGTAACACCCCAAATTTTCAAAACAATAAAAATATTATTAAATTCAATTTCCTGGATTTTATAATTCTGAAAATACCTTTAATACCTTTTTTATACCCTTTTTAACGACATCATAGAGTTAATGACCAAACCAGGAGCTGAAAATTTTTGTATAAACTCCCAAGGCCAAAATATATTTTTGAGAATTTTCACAAATTTTTATCCACTCTAGAAATGCCCCAAAAGGTTTAATCTATTTTCTGCAATTATTTTAAATCGGAAAACCTTTCAAACAGTAATGGGCTTCCCCCTCCCTTCTCTCTCTCCCGGCCGGCCCAGCCCACTCCCTCCCGCGCGCTCGGACTAACACCCGGGTCCCGCCTGTCAGTGAGCCCTCCCCTCTTCGCGCGCGTGCCCAACACCCCGGCCCCACCCGTCAGCTCGCTCCCTCACGCATTCGTGCCCACTGACCAGTGGCCCCCGCCTGTCAGCTTCGTCATCAACCTCGCGCCAACCCCCCCTAATCCCGCCGGCCGAGAACCCCGCCTCGGATCCACTCGCCGGCTCCCCCTCCCGTTAAACCGACCCCGGCATTGAATTCCCCGAGGCCCACCGGTCAATTAAGCGCGTTAAGGCGCGCGTTTAAGCCCCTGGATCGCCTTCACGCGCATGGCCGCGCCTTCGCCGGTGAGTAAAGCCCTCCTCGGCTTTCCTTGCATGCGATGCCCGTTAAGCCTCACCGGCACGCCTATTTAAGCCCCCTGGCCACCCGCACTCGATCCCCTACGCCCACTCGCCTCGAGCACGATCAGAACGCCCCCCATTCGGTTTTTAGCGCAACACCACCGCCCGCCCTCTAGCCGTCGATCGCCGTCGCCGGAGTCCCCCTCTGTCCTCGTCGACCGCACCTCTGCGACCGCAAGGACGACCCCTTCCTCGGCCATGCCTCCGCTGGTCAAGGAGATCGCCGGATCACCATCGCCGTCAAGCACCCGAGGAACCCACACGTCTACCCTCGCCGCCGGCCGCGCTCCGTCGACCCCTCGCCTCGCCTAAGGTACCGTCGTGACCGCCGTAGTGTCCTCTTTCCATTTCTAGGCTTAGCTAGGGCCCTCGTCGCTCGCCGTGGCCCCTGGCCCACTCGCCGTCGCCGGAGAAGACGACCGGCACGGGTCGACTACCCGTGCCGTGTCGGATCTGATCCCGACCGTGCGATCTCTATCGGATGGCGCGTGTGAGCCCACGTACGCGATCTAATCCGCACCGTCGGATCTGGTCAAAGCGTTACGTTTTAATCTCACGCGTTCATTTCCATTTAAAACCTGCGATCGATCTCGTACGTCCACGTAGTACCCTTTCACGCGTTTTAATCCTGGCCGTCCATTATTACTTAAGCGCCCTGCCTCGCCTGCGCACGTTGGATCTGGATCCAACGGTCCAGATCGATCCGGCGCACGCGCACAGTGCGCGGGTTCACCGTGGGCCTGGCTCACCGTGGACCCGAGGGATTTAAAATTTGAAAATAAATTCCAGAAAAGGTTTAAAACTTGTAAAATTCATATCTGGCGCATTTGTACTCTAAAAATTGCCATTCCAAATTCAGAAAATTCATAATATTATTCTCTACATGATTATACAATAAAAACAGTAGGTTTACTTTGGACATTTCATGTTTATTCAAATGAATATTCAAATGCCTTTAGGGTTAAAATACAAATTCAAATACTTAAACTTCAGAAAAATTTATATTTATTTCCTTTCTGTCCATGTACTGAAAACCATTAAACTAACATGAACTTTCCATTTAAAAATTTATTAGGAAACTTAATATGACAATAATCCCATTTAAACACCCCTTTCTAAAAAGGACAACTTTTCATTTTAAATTCCTTTAAAATTTATTATGAAATAAATCTCAGAACCTTAACAATTGAATTTATCTTATTTTAATCAAACCAACTTTAACCTATGTGCTTATCATGTAATGTTATAATGTTTGATTGAATGTTGTGTTCTTTTTATTTTACTTTATTATATTGAAAAGACTACGACACCACCGAGGAGCCGGAATACTTCCCGGAAGTCCCTCCCTCGCCTTTCGCTGAACAAGGCAAGTCACCAAACCAATCTTTTGAGCATATTGAACCCATGTTTGATTAAACTATCGCTAAAACACATAGGTTATACATGCATTAGTCAAATGAACCCTTACAATATATTTATTTAGGATCCCCCGACCTTGATGTGCAACCCAAGCCATGCTATCTCGCCTAACCTCCTTGTCACCACATGATTAATGATATTAGCTAGTGTCCAATGTATTGACACGATCGCTATAGGATAAAAATGAGTCGTAGTAAAATGGTTCTACTATATGATCCCCGCTACTTCTTATCCTTGGATTTCTGTTGGTGATGAGTTATGGTTGTGAGTGTATGCATGTTGGGTTCCGGGTGCAAGCTAGGGCATTGGTCGGTAGCACCCGGGGCACTATAAGGACTGGTCTGAGGGATCCGTTGCAATACACTTCCGTACTAACCACAAGTCTAGTGGGTAAGTCCTAACTAAGGTATGGAGTGTTCCAAACCGAGGCCACCATTTGGAGATGGGTCAAGCAGCACCTGCGGGTGGCTTGTACCGACGTGGCGCAAAAGGGGGTGCGACGTTAGTCGGGATGCGGCCCGGCGCGCCGGCGAAACCTAGAGCGGGTGGTTATCGCTTGGAGCATTTCATGTCGAGGTTTTGGCACGAGTTCTTGTGTTGTGGGTCATCTCATTTGGGATGAGTGCGTGCCTTGTGGGTACAGTAGTACATCTCTGATCAGAGTCATAAATCTTTTCGAAAAGCCGAGCCCACGGTCAAGGGCGGGTTGCGTGACATCCCGCAGTTAGATTACTTTGGATATGTATGTGCATGATGGTTTGAC
Source organism: Zizania palustris (assembly GCA_019279435.1). Classification (NCBI taxonomy): domain Eukaryota; kingdom Viridiplantae; phylum Streptophyta; class Magnoliopsida; order Poales; family Poaceae; genus Zizania; species Zizania palustris. The sequence goes on along the minus strand of JAAALK010000283.1, from coordinate 115,171,522 downwards.
ATGTAAGGACTGTTGTGCGAGGAGGTAAAACGTACTCCTCGAGTTAGGTGATGTTATTGATGTTCATGTTTTCTTTTCCGCATGATTAAAATGTGACCACACTAAATGCAATAACTGAAATTGTACTTTCCCGCAATGTTAGCCATTACCCTTCTTTGTTTATTATCCTGCATTATTACTTGCATTTGCGGTGGCTTGTTGAGTACTTTTTGTACTCATACCCGTTGGACCCCACAGAGGATGCTTACTATGAAGACGGTCTGGAGTAGCGACCCAGTCGAGAAGAAAGATCCTGAAGGAGATGTTCGTCATGCAGAATTTTAATTATCTTTATTAATGTTTTTACCAAAACTTTGATGTAATAATTATGGTCTGCGTACCATGGATATTTCCGTATGTACGTTGTCGCATGATGAACCTCTTGTACTATTGTTTTTCTATGGAAATACAATAGTGTCTCGATTTGATAAATCAGGGCGCCACACGAAGCTATTCCTGAAGTAGCCTAGGAGCTGCTGGCTGTCATGAAGACGGAGCCCTTCGCAGTTCTTCATCTTCGCTAGACTTAAGTTGTTTCGAAGTGGGCTTAAGTGGCGAGGGGGTGTAGTCTTCGGGTATGGCCTTACAAGGCGACGAAGCCCTAGACTTTTTTTGCCTTCGATGTGGCTCCGCCTGTGTCTCAGACTTGGACCAACCTGCAAGGCGAAAGACGAGTTCTGCGGGCTTTGGAGCGTGGACGGTCCGACCGCGGGAGGTCAGGCTCCGACGAGGCTTCGTCCAGCCGAGGGGGCCCTGCCCGGAAGAAGAGTAAACAAGGGCTGAACATGTCGGGGCCTCAATCTCGCTTTTTTCTAGGCTTAGATACAGATTACTCGTAGTTTTTTCGAAGTGTATTTACAACATACTTCGATTTTATCATTCAATGAATGGGATTTGTATATTTGCATACTTCATTTGCATGCTTCGCATAAATTGTGTGTTCCGAACGTTTAGCTTGTCACGCTCGTACTGTGCATTTCATTCGCACACTTCACATACATACCTCGGTCCCCCCTTGCACGTGGTGGTTAGGGACTTGGTCGTTGCCGGTGCGTGAAATTATAAAATGCGAAGGGGTGCGCCTTTGGTGGCTACGGATGCTTATATCGCGTCGATCGGAGGCCTCTTTTGGGCTTCGAACGCTTTAATTTGAAGCGAAGCAAGGCTTCAGCGTACTCAAATTAAGCGAAGCATGGATTCGGCATGCTTTGTTTTGGATAGTAAATATGCGCGAGCAGGGCTCCGAAGCGCATTTAGATTTTAGGCGAAGTATGGCTTCGGTATGCTTAAATCTTAGATTAGATTTTGACATGCGAAGCAAGGCTTCGAAGCATGTTCAGATAGCGAAGCAAGGCTTCTAAGCTTGATCCTATAACGAATGAAAGGAATGGGTGGTGTGGATTCACCGAACCTGCGATATGGTTGAGCCACCTTCGACTCTGGGCCACCTATGACCCTGGGCCACCTTCGACCCTGGGATGCATCAGGTCGGAGCTTGGAATCCCGTACACATCAATCTGTTGCTCAGAAGTCCTGGACACCTCAAACCATCGCCCGGAGGTGTTGTGTAGCCTTCGGAGGAGTGCTCCAGTTTTTACAAAACGAAGCGAGTCTTCGATTTTAAATAAAGCAAAGCAAGGCTTCGATTTTGAATAAGACGAAGTGAGGCTTCGATTTTAAGGCAAATCAAGACTTCGGTTTTCAATAAAGTGAAGCAAGGCATCGATTTTGAATAAGGCGAAGCAAGGCTTCGATTTTAAATAAAGCGAATCAACGCTTCGGTTTTTTAAATGATGCGAAGCAAGGCTTTGATTTTAAATAAAGCAAAGCAAGGCTTCGAAGGTTTCATGAAAATTTCCGCTTCTTTGTAGAACGAAGCGGAGCTTTGAGCTGTGTACATACCTTCGGAAGCTTGACTGATCCGGAGACCGAGCAACTTTGCGCGGTTGAAGAGAGCTCGCCTCGTAGCCCCTAGGGCTTTCGAGGCCTTTGGTGCGCGCTCGGAGCCCCTTGCTGAACGGTGCACTTCGAGGCACGAGGGGTGGTGGAAGGCGAGATAGGCCTTCGACCTGTACTTGAAGTCTCTTGTCGAAGGGTGCGCGGAATCCTGGGATTCCGAAGCTCCCCCGCAAGAGTACTTCGAAATACGGGCAGTGGCAGAGAACTTAGCTTTTTGTACAATAAGCTCCTCACGGACGACGCCAACTATTGTAGCAATTGTGGCTGCTATAGCATGTTTTTGTGTATTAGTGTATGGTGTATAGAATGAACCTCGAAGGGTTCTCACAGAGAGAGAGAGAGTTTATACTGGTTCAGGCCTCCCTAGAGGGATAATAGCCCTACGTCCAGTTTATAGTGGATTTGGCATAGTTTTTGCCTCTATTCTTCAGCCTGTCTATTACAAGGGCACGACCCTGCTTTTATAGGCACACAAGCCAAAGGAAAAGACCAAATTGCCCTCTACAAGCCGTAGGCTTTATAGGGGCAAGAAAGGAAAAAGGCTAGAGGACTGTACATTTGACTTTACAGATGCAGTAGATAAACATCACTTCTGGTCCGGAGTACTTGCCGGAGTCCTTCCGTCGGAGGCAGTTGAGGAGGCTCCGAATGGCACTCCAAAACGGACCCTGAAGAGGGCTCCAAAGTGGGCCCCGAACCGGCTCTCGGAGTGGGCTCCAAAAGGCTCCGAAGAGGGCTTCAGAGGGGGGCGGAGGGGTCCCGAAGGCTTGGCTCCGAAGGGGACTAGAGGGGTCTCGAAGGCTTGGCGTTGAAGAGCTCTGGAGGGCTCAAGAGGGCTCCGGGAGAGGTCCCGGAGGCTTGGCTCTAGAGGGCTCCGGAGGGGCAAGCACTGGCTGTTCTTGGAATTGACTTCGTCAGAGGAGGCTAGACTTCGCTTTCAGACTTCGGCGAAGACAGGCTCTGGGCCCGAGGCCTTTGGAGACTGATGTCATTTGGCCCCTGTTTAAGGGAAAACTAATTTCCCAACACCTATATAATGGACCCTATGCCTAAGGGTTAGGGTTGCTCACTTTTATCAAACCAGAAATTTATTTTCGGTTTATGTGTTGTCTTTTGTGCTGAAATTATGTTCATTCCTTGTGCTGTGAATCAATTCTTTTTGCAAGATTTCTATTCAGAGTTTTATCCTTTTCTTTGTTGCTTCTGACTGCTACTATCAATGATGTTCCTTTTGCCAGATAGTATACAAAAAAATCCAGAGCGCTGCCATGCTGGTCTTTAAACAGCGCCCCTGTAGCATCTGTTGGAGCACTGTAGCAAACAGGAACCAGGTACTACTATTCCCGGTTTATTTCGAGAGGTCTCTGTGTGTTGATTTGCAGTCTGTTATCTTCTAGTTCTTCTCGGTTCTTTGGTTTGAGCTTGCTGCCATGTGCGTTTACACTGCCGGCCTGAAGATTTTGTCGTCGAAAATCATTTTCTACAGTTGAACTCAGCAGATGCACGCATCATTGCAGTAACTTACTGGTTTTCTTGAGAAACACTGTGCATGCCGGTTTTCTGAAGTTGTTTCTGATTTGTTCTTCCTTCATGCGCATGGACTAATTTGAGGGTGTTTTTGTTGGTAACTTTTGGGGGCTGTAATTTTTACTAGAAACTTGTTAGGTGTTGAACACTTTTGAGCAGAAATTATATCAAGAATTTTCTTAAGAATCTTTTATTTCTTTCTTCTTCTGCTGGTTGTTGTGTTCGGTTTTTCCTGCTGTTGCCGGAACTGCTGGTTCTTTCAATTTGGTTTGCTGTTCTTGATACTACTCATCTTCTTCCCAAGACAGCACATCCATGGACTTGATCCCAGGATCACTAGCCACCTCTAGTAACAAATTGTATTGTTTTAGTGTTTAGAGAAAGCTTGTTATCAGTTTGTTTTATTTCTATTCATGATTAATCTGATCTTCTGCAACTGAGCTCTGTTATCTGCTAGTGAAAGTTGTATTTGCTGGTTTGATTTTCCTCTGAACATCACGATACAAGAAGCACATATTGCTTGGTCTATTATCTGAATTACTACTAGTTGATTTGAATTCAGAATAGCTTGCTGCTTCTATCTAATTTTCAGAGCAAACATTAGTACTTTTATGCGATTGAATTTGTTCCTGCTTGTGATCATCACTGAAAATCCATGTGATTCATTGCTTTACATTTTCCAGAACAAGTATACTCATCTGAATTTTGGTTCTTCTCTTTAGCTCAAAGCGATTTTGAGTTACTGCATATGTACTGATTTCAGAGTTATATGGCAGAATTCTTGATGAGTTTGAACTAAAATCCTTTCTGAAATTGAATCCTTCACTGAAGCATTCAGATCTGAATTTTTCTGAACCTTGTCGGCAATTGAGTCACCGATAGGAGTTAGTCGGAATTTCATTTGCCAAAATAGCTTATCTAAATCGGAGACTCAATTACCGACTACTCAGATCGGTCTCTCATACTTCGATCTAGACAAAAAGTTTAATTGAGTTTGATTTCATTTTTGATTTTCAATTTTGAATCTCAATTTAACTTCTGACATTTTAGAAGAGCATTGGGTGTTTCAGAACAGGCCATCTTATTCACGAAAATTTGTTGAGGCGCCTATTCACCTCCCTCTAGTCGCCGAATCCGATCCCACAATTGGTATTAGAGCTGGTTAGATCACAAGTTGACATTAACCGGTTTGTGATCCTTGTGGCGACATGGACAAGAATTCTAAGATTCCTATGTTTGATGGTTGAGACTATGCCTATTGGAAGGTGCGCATGGAGGCTTATCTACTAAGCCAAGGAAGTGTTATATGGGACATTGTTGATTCCCAATATGTAATCCTTGAAACTCGCACCTCAGAGACTGAGAAGTTACAGTACGATTGTAATAGCAAAGCAAGAAACATACTGTTCATTAGTCTGAGTCGCAATGAGTTTGACAGGGTCCAGCACCTTCGAACTGAACGAGAGATTTGGACTACTTTAAAAACTTTTCATGAGGGCACTACTCAGATTAAGGCTAGGAGGCAAAGCACATATAATCAAGAATATTAAATGTTTGTGCAAGGCCCTGGCGAATCTGTAGATGCCATGTTTGCTCGATTTGATGGAATTGTGAGCAACTTGCGCTCCACGGGGACTCTAGCTTATTCAGACCATGATGGGGCGATCAAACTTCTCTATGCTCTTGATCGTAGCATATGGGAGGTGAAGATCTCTAGTATTGAAGAGTCGACGAGCTTTGACACTTTGACTTGCGATGAACTTTTCAGTAAGCTTAAGTCCACCGAGATCGCCAAGGCGTCTCGTTCTAGAATTGAGAACTCTTTGCCACAATCCATGGCACTAGTTTCCGGTTCTAGCAGTGGCACCTCATCTAGAGGTAATCTTTCTGGAGTTTGTGCTTTTTCTGGAGGTTTTGCCTTGTCTTCTTTGGTCTCTATCACTAAAGAACAGGTGGATGTAGGACCGAAAGTAGCGACCAGAGGAAGGTGAATGGGCGCCTTAAAAATTCTTTCGAATATATGGCCTGTTCCCAACACCCAACGCTCCTCAAAAGACTAAGCAGCAGAGTATGAACAGATAGCCTAAGTCTAAAGGTATCTAGCCTAGAAGCTACTGTTGATAAACAGAGAAATGCCAATGTAGTGCTAATAGACAGATAAACAGAGTACACGAGACAAGGCAAGATAAACTTCTCAGTAAAGCAATCTAAGTGCACTAAGAATGAGAAGAGAAGTTACTGTTCAAAACTGTCTCCTGTTCGAAACTCGTCGAAGCCTGCTTCGCCGGACGAGGTCTGCTTCGGAGGTCGAAGCCTGCTTCGGAGATCAGTGACGAAGCCTGACGAAGGCTGTTGTGAAAGTGCCGAAGGTGTGTTTGGTCTAGCCTAGTTCGAGGTGACAGGGAGCGAAGTATGCTTCGAAGCGAAGTATGAGAATATCGAAGCTTGCTTCGAACAAAGTACTTCGAGCAGTGTACTTCGAAGCCTAGACTTCGAACAGAAAGCTTCGAACAATCTCACAGAAAAACAACCTTCGAAAGAGTAGCGAAGCCTGTCACACGACAGAGAAACCAAATTCGAAGCCCACACTCTACCTTCGAAAAGCCAACCTTCGAACAAACACATCAAGACCTTCGGAACAGACAGCTGCAAATACTGAGCGAAGTCTATCAGTGATATTAGCTTCGAAGCTAACTCCGAAGCCTGACGAAGTAATGACTTCGAACAGCGTGAAAACAGAGAACACCTTCGCAAAGACTGTCGAAGTATGTCAATGTCGAAGAGCTACTTCACACTGATTGTCGAAGTATGTCAAGCTGCTCAACAGCACAAAAACGTACTTCGAAGCTAGAAACACAGAGCACAAAGTGGAGCCGAAGTTCAAGCGAAGCCTTCGAGGATGTAAGATCGAAGCCTGCCTCACGGAGCTAAGGGACTTCGAATCAGAGAGAAGGGGCTTCGCTAAAGAACAGTCAAAAAGGTATTCAACCCAGTCTGCTTCGATTAAAAAGGTACGCAGCAAAGACAAAGTCTGAGTACTTGTGTATTGTTGCTACAGTGTAGTAGTACTACTTGCAACCAGGATGAACTAGTACTTCTCACGTGAAGAACAGAGGCAACCGAAGCATTCAGACACAGGAATAAAAACTCTGTGAGCAAAACAAATACTGCAAAGTCATTAAATGAGATGCTATGCACGAAGCAGAAGGAATAGAATCATCCAAAGTCAGGGAATAAAATCAGATGAACAGCAGTAATAGCCTGGCGGCGCACACAGCAGGAGAGAGACAAATGCAGGAACCAAAAATGACTCAAATGAATGATTCATAAAGTGATTTCTAGAAGGGTAGTCCAACCATAGGGATTGGGGCCTTATTTATAGGCTGCCCAATGACCTAGAATATTCCACCAGCCCCTTAGGGTTTTTTACAGACGCAGGAATAAAAGGAAAAGACTCAACTGCCCTTAGGATTTTTTACAGACTCGACTGACTGACTGTGGGCCTAGAGATACAGATGACTTATCCGGAAGCTCAGCTTTCGTAGCGACTACGGCTTCTCTTCTGGACAGTCGGATACAAGATCGACGGTTGTCAGTTTTGCGCCGAAACTGACAAAGCCTCCACCGACTTTGCACCAGGTACCCGGATTGGGCCGACGCGACTCCGCAGCTCTCTCAGCCCAGCAATCGCTCACCGCCCGTGTACCTGAGTCAATCCTGGTCAACAGCCTAGTGGGTGTTCTGCTGCTCCTAGCCCATGTACCCGGATTGGGCCAGCCCGACTTCGCGGACTCCTCTGCCCGACAGCCGCTTGGTGCCTGTGTACTTGAGTCACACGCGGCCCATGAAACAGCAGATCTCCTCTCTTCTCAGTCCTCTTTGACTATCGTTGACAATGACTCATCACATCTGGAGCCATGAGGCCCACGCTATTCAGCATGGCTCCTCAATCTCTCCCTTGATGAGTGCATTGTCAACACTTCTCTTCATCTGCTCTTCAGTACCTGCGAACAATTGTGGAAACACGAAAACAAAACACAAGAAAACAGAGAAGAAGAAAATAAAGTGAAAGTTTAACCCTAATGACCAAAAGCCGAACAAAAGCAAGAAACAGTCATTATGGTTAACCAAAAGTAAAAGCTCAAAACGAGTGCAGTCTCAGAAACATCAAAAAGGATATCAAAAGAGTAAGGACAAACGGGGCAAAAACTCCCCCTGAAACAAATCCCAGAGAAAGCCAAAATTCCCCCTTAAACTCTTATACCAAAATTTCTCCCCCTTGTTGACAAGTGAACTCATCAAGCACTCTAAAACGACACTGACTCCCCCTGAAATGCAACTCCCCCTCAAAATATGTAATGAATGCAACTAGGGTGCAGGTGGAGTGAAGAAAGCATGCTTCTCAGATATGATTGACTGCAATTACAACATCTAACAAGTATAGCAAAAGACATACTATCTAAGACACATGGCATGATCAGTACAACAGATGATATCTAAAGAAAGTCATTAGCATGCATTTTTCAATTTTTGCAAACAAAGATATCACCACATTTTCCAGATGATAAGCAAGGTAAGACATGAGATGCAGAAGCTAACTGATATTTACCAAGATAAGCATTGTCCAAAACAAAGTGCCTCAGCAAACTTGTTGTCTTTTTAATTTTCAGGCTTTTTCATTTTCCTTTTTCAATTTTTGCCAAGGGTTATTTGCATGTCAAACCTTATGCTAACCGACCAAGTCAAGCCTAGGCCAGAACTGGACCATCAGAAGCTTAACACATTGGTCTTGGCATACACTACACTGTCCTAGTTCATACCAAAGTGCTATGGTAAGCAGTCCAGAACAATGCAATGCGACAAAGCAAACCCACTTGGATCTTTTCAACTCAAGCATAAAAAGGCATGGAATTTTCATTCATTTTTGATTTTTATCATTTTTATAGCACATTTTCCATGTTAAAGCATAAAGATGTCCAAGTTGCATATCTGCATCTATGTGAAGAACTAGCTACAAGGCATGTAACAGATAGCAAAAGCACTCAGCCTACACATGCTAGTTACCAGAAGCAATGGTGATCATTTTTCAAGTTTAAAGTGTAAAAGCCATGCATATGACAGATATCAGACATATCAAGCGAACTGAAACAAGGCATGATCATTGACAAGTAATCAAAAGCATGTACCAGCTAGAATAAGTAAAGCAGTTCAATCATATAACAGAAGCAAGCTCAAAAGTGTGATATGTGAATATGCAAGATATGAACACACACAAAAAGACTCAAGAAAAGAGTAAAGAAGAAAGAAAAGAACTGACTCAAAATATCCTAGAAAGGATACACAACACCCAAATCCCCTCGTAAACATTCAAAAGTAGACTGATCTAGGGGTTTGGTGAAAATGTCAGCCAACTGATGATGGGTATCAACATGAACAAGGTCAATGACACCTTTCTCATATTGATCCCGCAAAAAGTGAAAGCGCACATCAATGTGTTTGGTTTTTGAATGGAGACATGGGTTTTTCCCTACACTAATTGCACTGATGCTATCGCAAAACAAAGGAACTCTGGTAGGAAAGAACAACCCAAAATCTCGCAGAGTGGAAATCATCCAAACCAACTGTGAGCAGCAGCTGGCAGCAGCTACATACTCAGCCTTAGTGGTCGAAAGAGCAACTCCAGATTGCTTTCAAGAAGACCAAGACACAAAAGAAGAACCAAGAAACTAGCAGGTACCGGAAGTCGACTTGCGATCCAACTGGCACCCACCAAAGTCAGCGTCCGAAAATCCAGATAAATCAAGAGATGATGATGCTGAGTAGTAAAGACCAAGATCAGGCGCATAGGTAAGATACCTGAAGATGCGCTTGATAGCTTGCCGATGAGACGCACGTGGTGAAGACTGGAAGCGCGCGCACAGTCCCACGGCGAACTGTATGTCTGGCCTCGTCGCCGTTAAGTACAGCAGCGAACCGATCATCCCTCGAAACTCTCTCTCGTTGACCTTGACACCGCTCTCGTCCTTGTCCAGGCCCCCAGATGTGCCCATTGGGGTCATCTGAGGCTTCAGCTCTCCACCAAAGTCGAATTTCTTCAACATATCCCGAGTGTACTTACCCTGGTGGATGAAGGTGCCCTCCTTGGTCTGCTTAATCTGGAGCCCTAGGAAGTACTTGAGCTCACCCATGAGGCTCATCTCAAACTCACTATGCATCTGCTCAGAAAACTTGGACACAAGATCATTAGTAGTACCGCCAAAGATAATATCGTCCACGTAAATCTGAGCGACTAAAAAATCTAAAGCATCTCTGAGCAAGAAAAGAGTTTTATCCACCGAACCCATCACAAAGCCCTTCCCCAACAAAAACTGCTTTAACCGGTCATACCAAGCCCTGGGGGCTTGCTTCAACCCGTATAAAGCTTTTTGCAACTTAAAAACATGTCGAGGAAACTTGGGGTTCTCAAAACCGGGGGGTTGCCTAACATAAACCTCCTCCTCTATGTACCCGTTCAGAAAAGCACTCTTGACGTCCATTTGAAAATCTTAAAACCATTCGAAGCGGCAAAAGCTAAAAGAATGCGAATGGACTCAAGACGGGCAACATGAGCGAAGGTTTCTTCAAAATCAATACCTTCCTTCTGGCAAAAACCCTGGGCAACTAGTCGAGCTTTGTTGCGCACCACAACCCCATCTTCACCTTGCTTATTCTTGAATACCCACTTGGTGCCTATGGGGTTGCATCAGGGTGGCAGCTCAACCAGTGTCCAAACCCGATTGCGGAAAAAATTCTCAAGCTCTTCTTGCATGGCATTAATCCAATTAGAATCAGAGAGAGCATGAGAAACATCTCTGGGCTCAAAAGATGCAACAAAAGTAGATTCAGCAAACACAGCAAGAGAGTCAATAGATGAACGCAAAGTTCTTGTAGACACATCACCGATGATGAGCTCTGAGGGGTGATCACGCTGAACTGCTCGGGATCCCTGGTGATCTGACGTCACCTCACCGGAGTCAGCAGCTGGCACCTCTGGACTCGACTGAGGGGGCTCGATCGAAGTGGAAGAAGTGATCAGAGGTCCGCCCTCGTCCTCAGTTGAAGTCTCAGAAGGTGTGGGCTCTGCGGGAGGTGCAGAAGGCCCACCCTCATCAGCAGCTGGAGTATCCTCATCTTCCTCGAAGATGGACTCTCCGAGCTCACCATCACCAGAAAGCTCAAAAGAAGGAGTTAAAGAAGGCAAGGACTCATCAAAAGAAACCTCGCAAGTCTCGACAAGCTGCTAGGATTCGAGGTTCCAAACATGGAAACCTCGAGAATGCAATGCATAACCAAGAAAAACTCCGTCCCAGCAACGAGACTCAAACTTGTCCAAATGCCCTCCCTTCTTGAGCACAAAGCACTTGCAGCCAAACGCTCGCAAGTGGCTCACCTTGGGTTGTCTGCCAAACCGCAACTCGTATGAGGTCTTACCTAGGTAAGCTCTAAGAAAAATGCGGTTGGCCAGATAGCAAGCCGTGTTCATGGCTTTAGCCCAAAAGCGCCTAGGAGTCCTGTGCTCATCGAGCATCGTCCTGGCCATCTCGACTAGAGTGCGGTTCTTTCGTTCCACAACGCTGTTCTGTGGGGGAGTGTAAGGAGCAGAAAACTGATGGTCAAGACCCTGATCACTACAGAAGCTGATGAACTGAGAGTTTTTGAACTCAGAGCCGTTGTCGGAGCAAATCGCTCGCATCCGACCATTGTTCTCATTCCTCAACTTCAGAATCAGGTCATGAACAAAATGAAAAGTCTCATCCTTATACTCCAAAAAGAAAACCCACGAGAATCGAGAAAAGTCATCAACAATCACAAGTGTGTACCACTTCCCACCGACTGAGCGTACCCGAGCTGGACCGACAGTGTCCATGTGTAACAGCTCGCCCGGATACGAAGTCATCACCTGAGTCACAGGTGAGTGAGAAGCGACAACCATTTTCCCATGACGACAGGGATGACAAACAAGATCTTTCTCCATTTTAAGCTTGGGCAATCCTCGGATGAGGTCCATAGAGCTTAACCTGACTAGCAGATCAAAACTCAAATGACCTAACCTCCTATGCCACTTCCAGAGCTCAGAAGAAGATCCAGCAATCAAACAACGAGAAGGGCCAAAAGAACTAGAGAAGTCAATTCGAAAAACTTTACTGAAAGGTAAGATCTGGCAAATCAAAGACCCTCTAGAATCAAACACAAAAGAATTGCCCTTCTTAAAACGCACCTCCAAACCATCCTCAAGAAGTTGCAAAACAGAGATCAAATTGAAGTTCAAGTTTCCAACCAAAGCAACGTTCTTCAAAGAAAAATGGTCTGAAATGCGAATTGAGCCTATGCCACTTACTTTCCCTTGACCACTGTTTCCAAAGGTTATGTACTCTTTGGAGCTTGGGGGAGTGAGACTGGAGAACCATCTACGATGTCCCGTCATGTGGCGAGAACACCCTGAGTCCATGATCCAAACGTCCTCCAATCCCCGATCCTGCACAATCAGTGGCTGTAAGTGGGAGCAAATGGTCCGGCACCAGGTTTAGCAAAAGAGCTAAACCAGTGTCGAGCCATCAGCTCAAAAGACGGAAAGCAGAAATCATAATGAGAGTCCAGACCAAAACGCGACTCAAAGCGCGGTCCTCGGTTCTGCCTAAAGCCTCGGCCACGAGGTCCAGGACCGTAGCCAAAACGACCTGGAGCTCTGCCAGAACGGACACCACCAACTTGAGCACGGGCAAGAAAGTCGTCTCCTCTACCACCACCTACACGACGCGGCCTGGCCTCCAGCCTCTCCCCGCGTCGAGGAACACGCAGTCTACCACCCTACTGGTAGAATTGCTCTTGACCACCACGAGCTCTCTCTGCTTTCTCAACCCACTTCCTCTTGAAGCAAAACTCCGCAAGATGCCCGTCTCTCTGACAGTACTCACAATGATAGGTGGGCTTCTTGGGATGTGGTTGAGGCTTAGGGTTCTTGGGCTTAGTGGTGATTGGTGTTGTCTTCTTGGGCTGAGAGGGTCCAGGAAGAGAGTCTAGAGGAGTGTGGAGGTGTTTGGGCTTTGGAACCCAGATAGGTTTCTTGGGTGGAGCTTTGGGTGGTTCATGGATCACTCCATCCTTGGGCTGACAAGCCTGGGAAGACTCAGTGGAGTGAGTCTTAGGGTATCTCTGCTCAGGAGTCATTTTACTCCACTCCACTGCCCGGCTAATGGCACTCTCAAAGTCAGCCTTGGTGTAGGTGTAACCTACCCCAAACCCATCCTGCCTCTTGAACTACTGGATCATCATGCCGAGCTGTGGCTCTCTGGCACTGATCTAACTCAGGATAGAACGGAGGTAAAAGTTCTCATTCTGAGAATCAGCTAGCTCCTCTCTCAAGGAAGCTAGTACCTCCACCTGAGACAAGCAGGTCTCACACTCGCTATCTACCTAGACAGACTTCTCGGCTTTCAGCTTAATCAACTCAAGTCTAAGAGACAGACAGTTCTCACAGACAGTGGGTGGAACTGACAATGTCTCAAGCTCTAGCCTAGTTTGTGCCAGCTCAGCTCTCACTCTCTCCAAATCACCCAGATGCTCATCGCCCTTGGCTTTCAGCTCAGCTAAACTAGCAAGATGAGATGGGCAATCAACACAGGGTACGACGACAGTGGCTTGAGCATCTTTCAGCTCCAGCTGAGCGCTTTCAAGCTCAGTGGCCAAAGTGTCCCTCTCATCAACCCTTTCTGTGTACCTGGACTTCAGAGTCGACAGGTCACACAGAAGCACCTCACATTTTGGGCACTCACTGCTATCACCCAAGCAAGGGGAAGAAGATAGATTCTCAATTCTGCCGTTGGCCATGGCAAGCTCACTCTCTAACTCATCTATCCTCTTCTTAGCCCCTCTAAGCAGTTTTTCCCGATATTTTAACTCCTGACGATTGCTTTCAAGTAAATCAACGATTTCGCGTTCATAAGATGATACCTTTTCGTTGTCGTCGTCGTTGGAGTCATCGGAGGAGCCCTTCTCTTCCTTATCCCCAAGAGCCATTGAGCAGAAGCTCTTGCAGGATTTTCGGCGCTGATGTGAGTGGCTCTTCGGTCTGTCCCCGAAGGCCATGAAGCAAAGGTCTGCTGGATCGTCCTTGTCCTTCCCCTTCCTGATGATGATCTCCTCATCGCTTGAGCTCGATGAAGAGGAAGAAGACGTGGACAGCTTGGAGTAGCTCTTCTCCATCTCAGCGAAGAAGGCCTTGTCGCGCTTCTTGTTCTCTCGCTGGTAGTCCTTTAGGGCCTTTCTGAAGAATTTGGTCTTTGGCTTGCCCTTGTTGAAGGAGGAGCTGTCGTGCTTGCCGGAGTCATGGAAGCCACCACCGGTGCCCTTCTTGTGGCCATTGCGCTTGGGGCAGTCAGCGATGAAGTGTCCTGGATCACCACACTCAAAGCATCCGGTCTTTGTGCCGTGTCTTTTGAACATCCTTTTGTCATAAACACGACGCACCCGGTTGTTAAACAGACACAAATCATCATCTCCCAAAGACTCAAGCTGGTCTTCAGTGATAGACATCAAAGAGAACCCATCACAGCTCATAGAAGAGGGATCAACAGAAGGTGTAGCAAGGGCCAGAGACTTTGATCCAAAGCCAGTGAGATTTGATCTCAACTGGGTATCAACCTCGGTGGCCTTCAGCTTGCTAAACAAATCAGAAATGGTCAAGGTATCATAAGAGGTGCTCTCAATGATAGAGGATACCTTGATCTCCCAGATCTTTGGGTCCAAGGTATGGAGAACCTTGAGCGTCTGTTCGTGATCTGAGACTAACTGAACACCTTCAGCCTTGTTGTCCCGAAGCTTGTTTATGATCGACTGAAAACGACCAAACAACGCTTCAACAGATTCACCCGGCTTTTGTGTGAAGTTCTCATATTCACGCCGGTAGGTCTGATAGAGCCGAGCCTTGACCTGTGCTGTCCCCTCATGGTGTGCCTGGAGGGTAGCCCAGATCTCTCTCGCAGTGGAGAGATGGCTCACACGCTCAAATTCAGTGGGACCTAAACCAGAAAACAAGATGTTCACAGCTTTGCTATTGTTCACATGCTGGGCGATGATACTAGGAGAATCACGCTCAGCAACTGGCAATATGACAAACGTAGCGTGAACGCAAATGTCCCAGATGCCCGAGCTTTGGCTCATGAGATAGGCTCGCATGCGAGTCTTCCAATAATTATAGCCATAAGCTTCCAAGGACGGGACCTTGCCAGGAGACGTCATGATCACTACTGGGGTTTAGAACCGGTTAAGGTATGGAAAAACCCTAACCATGCTCTGATACCACTTGTAGGACCGAAAGTAGCGACCAGAGGGGGGGTGAATGGGCGCCTTAAAAATTCTTTCGAATATATGGCCTGTTCCCAACACCCAACGCACCTCAAAAGACTAAGCAACAGAGTATGAACAAATAGCCTAAGTCTAAAGGTATCTAGCCTAGAAGCTACTGTTGATAAACAGAGAAATGCCAATGTAGTGCTAATAGACAGATAAACAGAGTACACGAGACAAGGCAAGATAAACTTCTCAGTAAAGCAATCTAAGTGCACTAAGAATGAGAAGTGAAGTTATTGTTCAAAACTGTCTCCTGTTCGAAACTCATCGAAGCCTACTTTGCTGGTCGAGGTCTGCTTTGGAGGTCGAAGCCTGCTTCGCTAGTCGAAGCCTGCTTCGGAGATCAGTGACGAAGCCTGACGAAGGCTGTTGTGAAAGTGCCGAAGGTGTGTTTGGTCTAGCCTAGTTCGAGGTGACAGGGAGCGAAGTATGCTTCGAAGCGAAGTATGAGAATATCGAAGCTTGCTTCGAACAAAGTACTTCGAGCAGTGTACTTCGAAGCCTAGACTTCGAACAGAAAGCTTCGAACAATCTCACAGAAAAACAACCTTCGAAAGAGTAGCGAAGCCTGTCACACGACAGAGAAACCAAATTCGAAGCCTACACTCTACCTTCGAAAAGCCAACCTTCGAACAAACACATCAAGACCTTTGGAACAGACAGCTGCAAATACTGAGCGAAGTCTATCAATGAGATTAGCTTCGAAGCTAACTCCGAAGCCTGACGAAGTAATGACTTCGAACAGCGTGAAAACAGAGAACACCTTCGCAAATACTGTTGAAGTATGTCAATGTCGAAGAGCTACTTCACACTGATTGTCGAAGTATGTCAAGCTGCTCAACAGCACAAAAACGTACTTCGAAGCTAGAAACACAGAGCACAAAGTGGAGCCGAAGTTCAAGCGAAGCCTTCGAGGATGTCAGATCGAAGCCTGCCTCATGGAGCTAAGGGACTTCGAATCAGAGAGAAGGGGCTTCGCTAAAGAACAGTCAAAAAGGTATTCAACCCAGTCTGCTTCGATTAAAAAGCTACGCAGCAAAGACAAAGTCTGAGTACTTGTGTACTGTTGCTACAGTGTAGTAGTACTACTTGCAACCAGGATGAACTAGTACTTCTCACGTGAAGAACAGAGGCAACCGAAGCCTTCAGACACAGGAATAAAAACTCTGTGAGCAAAACGAATACTGCAAAGTCATTAAATGAGTTGCTATGCACGAAGCAGAAGGAATAGAATCATCAGAAGACAGGGAATAAAATCAGATGAACAGCAGTAATAGCCTGGCGGCGCACACAGCAGGAGAGAGACAAACGCAGGAACCAAAAATGACCCAAATGAATGATTCATAAAGTGATTTCTAGAAGGGTAGTCCAACCCTAGGGATTGGGGCCCTATTTATAGGCTGCCCAATGACCTAGAATATTCCACCAGCCCCTTAGGGTTTTTTACAAACGCAGGAATAAAAGGAAAAGACTCAACTACCCTTAGGATTTTTTTACAGACTCGACTGACTGACTGTGGGCCTAGAGATACAGATGACTTATCCGGAAGCTCAGCTTTCGTAGCAACTACGACTTCTCTTCTGGATAGTCGGATACAAGATCGACGGTTGTCAGTTTTGCGCCGAAACTGACAAAGCCTCCACCGACTTTGCACCAGGTACCCGGATTGGGCCGGCCCGACTCCGCAGCTCTCTCAGCCCGGCAATCGCTCACCGCCCGTGTACCTGAGTCAATCCTGGTCAACAGCCCAGTGGGTCTTCTGCTGCTCCTAGCCCATGTACCCGGATTGGGCCAGCCCGACTTCGCGGCCTCCTCTGCCCGACAGTCGCTTGATGCCCGTGTACCTGAGTCACACGCGGCCCATGAAATAGCATATCTCCTCTCTTCTCAGTCCTCTTTGACTATCGTTGACAATGACTCATCACATCTGGAGCCATGAGGCCCACGCTATTCAGCATGGCTCCTCAGTGGACACATTGGACGATGAGGAGCTTGCTCTCATAGTCAAAAAGTTCACCAGATTCTATAATGATAGAAGGGATCAAAGAAGAGGAGGCTCTCAAGGATGTTTTGAGTGTGGAGATCTTAATCATATCAAAGCTAATTGCCCAAAACGAAAAGCAAAAAATGAACATGAACACAAACACCAAAAAAGAGACAAAAAACCCTTCTTCGAAGGAAAGCGTGGAAAAGTGGCAAAAAGAGTAGCCAGAGCTTTTGTAGCTGCTCTTAGCGACATTGACAACACTTCAAGTGAGGAGCCAAGCTCCGATGAAGAAGAGCCATCCAAGAATGAAGAAAAAAAAGGAGAAGACAAAATACGACAACGACCTTTGCTTCATGGCTGATGACAAGCATAGCAGCGATGATCTAGGCTCATTTGAGGTTAGTCTATCTCATGACCAGCTTCTTGTTCAAAATGATGAACTACATGATGCAATTATTTCACAAGATAGACTACTTAAACTTGCTTCTAAAGAACGAAAGGAACTAAAATTAAAAATTGAATCTCTTTCTACAGAACATGTCCTGTTGAAGTCTAAGTCTGAAAATGCTGAATGTGAGTCTTGTCTTGTTGTGATGAATGAACTTGCTCAGTTGCGTCTGATTCATGCTCAAAATCTTGAAAAACTTGAAATTGTTCAAAAACAACTTTTGTAAGTGGAGTCTAGTCCTTGTGTCATCAATGAATGCTTGAATTGTTCTTTACTTGTTGAAAGCATTAATTTGAGAGATAAGCATGTTGATGAACTTAAGGCTAGATTGGAAAGTGCTGAGTGTTCTAAGGATGTACAGCCGACATGTTCCACCTGCATCATCCTTAAGGACCAACTCAACTTCGCTAGAGTGCAAGTCGAAAAACTTAAGTGTGAGAATGATTATCTTCTTTCCATGGTGGATAAGTGTACCGAAGGGAAGAGTAAAATGGATTTGCTTTTGGATAAAACAAAAATATGTGCTGATAGGGCAGGGTTAGCTCTAGGGTTGGGTTATGAGAGAACTACACCAAATAATCCAAGCAAAACTGTGTTCACTCCACCTACTACCCTTGAGAAAGAGAGAGCCTAGTTAGACACCACTCAAAAAGCCAAGAATCCTACCCAACCTATTAAGATAATCATTCCTTCACCAAAGATAGACTCCAAGCAAAAACCCAGAAAAACTGTGAGGTTTGCACCTGAAACTTATGTACCTACTCATAAGAAAGTTTATCATTGCTCTTATTGTCATCGTGTATGTCATTTGATTGGGTTTTGTTATCGTCGTATCAAGGATGAATGTCGTGCTCATGCTATGAACTTGCATGACTTGTATTATCCATCTTTTGATTTGCATGAGTATGATTATTGTCCTTATTCTGATTTTGAGGCTCCTCGTGGTTATATGAGTGACTATACCCATCGTGATTTATATCATGGTTCACATGATGTTAGACCACGTGTTAGTGGTTTTGGTCCAAGTCATTTTAGGAGACCTCAACACTTTGCTAGAAGACCTCACTTTTATCATGATTCATTTCCTACAGTCTTCTATTTTGCCTCACTCTCGAGTTGTTCAGTACTGGATACCTAAACGTTGTGTTACTAACCCCAGCATTGAGTACTTGAGATCTTCTGGTTCTATGTAGGGAAGGCATGGAAGCCTGGAGAACAAGTGGATCATGGATTCCGGCTATTCGCGCCACATGACCAGAAAGTCATCATGGTTATCCAGCTTCACCTTGACCAAGCAACGAGAACACATCACTTTTGGAAACAATCGAAGAAGTAGAGTGAAAAGCCAAGGTACGGTTAGAATCAATGAAAACTTCACTCTCTCAAATATTGCTTTGGTTGAGGATTTGGTGTATAACTTGCTTTCTGTGGCGCCCCGATTTAATAAATCGGAACATTATTGAATTTCCAAAGAAAAACAATAATACAAGAGGTTCATCATGCGACAACGTACATACGGGCAATCATTTGTGGTACGCAGACCACATTATTACATAAGTGTAAAAATAAAATAAACATCAAAAATAAATAGCATGACGAACGTCTTCTTCAAGATCTTTCTTCTTGACTGGGTCGCTACTCCAGACCATCTTCCTCGTAGTAGGCATCCTCTGAATTGTGTGTCCAACGGGTATGAGTACAAAAAGTACTCAACAAGCCACCGCAAATACAATAGTAATGCAAAATAATAACAAAGGAAGGATAATGGCTAAAAGTGTGGAAAATTACATTTTTCAGCTATTGCATTTAGTGTAGTCAAATTTAATCATGCGGAATATTAAACATGAACATCATAATACCATATAACTCGAGGAGTACGTTTTCCCCCCTCGCACAACAGTCCTTACATGTCAAATGATCATGCAACACTCATGAAAGTAAACTAATTGTGGGATGTCACGCAACCCGCCCTTGACCGTGGGCTTGGCTTTTCGAAAAGGTTTAAGACTCTGATCAGAGGTGTACCACTATACCCACAAGGCACACACTCATCCCATACACCAAAGTGTAACGAGATGACCCATACCACGGGAACTCGTGCCAAAACCTCAGCATGAAATGCTCCAAGCGATAGTCACCCGCTCTAGGTTTCGCCGGCGCGCCAGGACGCATCCCGGCTAACATCGCACCCCCTTTGCGCCACGTCGGTACAAGCCACCCGCAGGTGCTGCTTGACCCATCTCCAAGTGGTGCCTCGGATTGGAACACTCCATACCTTAGTTAGGACTTACCCACTAGACTTGTGGTTAGTACGAAAATGTATTGCAACGGATCCCGCAGACCAGTCCTTATAGTGCCCCGGGTGCTACCGACCAATGCCCTAGCTTGCACCCGAAACCCACCATGCATACAGTCATAACCATAACTCTATCACCAATGGAATTCCAAAGATAAGAATAATGGGGATCATATAGTAGATTCCAATCGCTACGACTCATTTTTAATCCTATAGCAATCGTGTCGATACATTGGACACTAGCTAATAGTACTAATAATATGGTGACAAGGAGTTTAGGCTAGATAGCATGGCTTGGGTTGCACATCAAGGTCGGGGGATCTAAATAAATATATTGTAAGGCTTTCATTTGACTAATGCATGTATATCCTATGTGTTTTAGCGATAGTTTAATAAAACATGGGTTCAACATGCTCAAGAGTTTCGTTTGGTGACTTGCCTTGTTCAGCGAAAGGTGAGGGAGGGACTTCCGAAAAGTACTCCGGCTCCTCGGCGGCGTCATAGTTTTTTCGATATGAATAATAAACATAACATTCAATAAACAATCCAAAATCACACAATAATCATATAGGTTTTTATTGGGTTAAATTTAAGGAAAATAAAGTTATTGAGCTTCTGAAATTATTATAGGAATGTTTAAAATGAATTTAGAGGGAGTTAGGGATTTTCTAAAAAGGAAAAAAATGTAAACTAATGTATTTTAAACTTCCAATTAATTTAAAATAAAAAGTTTAGAATGAACCTAGTGTTTCATTTACACCAATATGAAGGGGATAAAAGATAAATTTTCCTAAAGTTGAAATGGACAAATTATGAGTTTATCCGAAAGTATATTTGAATACTTTATTAAATAAACATAAAATACTCAAAATAAACCTACTGTTTTTATTGAACCAATATGTAGAGAATAAAATTATGAATTTTCTGGAATTGAAATGGTTAATTTTAGAGTTAAAATGAGCAAGATATGAATTTTAGAAGTTTAAAACTATTTTTGGAATTTAAATTAAATCCAAAACAGTCGCCGGTCCACGGTGAACCGAATCCACCGTGAACCCGCGCACTGTGGACGTGTGCCGGATCACGGATCGCCGTTGGATCGTGATCGGGCAGCTACGGGTGAGGCGGGAGAGTTAAGTTAACGTGGACGGCCAGGATTAAAACATCGAACCCATATGCGATGAAGGGCTCAAATTCACTGCGGGTTTTAAAAACTAACAGACGCGCGAGATTAAAACGTACCGCTTCACTCAGATCTGATGGGCCAGATTAAACCGAGGGATCGATTTAATCTCGACCGTCGGATCGCGATCGCGCGGTCGGGGATGAATCCGACATGGCTCGGGTATTTTACCCGCGTCGGTCATCTTCTCCGGCGACGGCGAGTGGGCCAGGGGCCACGGCGAGCGACGGCGGTCCAAGCTACACCTAGAAATGGAAAGAGGATGACTAGGGGAGCACGGGGGTACCATTGCGGGGGTCCGAGGTCGACGGAGCGTGGCCGGCGACGAGCATAGATGGCGGAGGCGTTCGGGTCCCTCGTCGGCGAGGTGGTTCCGACAGTCTTCGTCGGCGATGGAGCGGTGGCCGAGGTCGGGGTGGTTGCTGCGGTCATGAAGGTGCGGTCGCCGAGGGGGAAGGAGAGTTCTGGTGACGGTCATGAAGGTGTGGTGCTAAAAACCGAAGTGGGGTGCTCTGGTTTGTTCTCAACGTGATCGGACGTGCGGTCTGGACGCGGTGGAGGCCAGGGGTTTAAATAGAGGTCTCGGCGGGAGTCAGAGGGGGACGCATGCAAGGAAAGTCGAGAGGAAGGCTTTTACTCGCCGACGAGGTCTCGCCATGCACGGGCGCTACGATCTTGGGGCTTAAACGCGTCCCTTAACGTGATTAAACGGCCGGTGGGCCTCGGGGTGCATTAAACCGGCGACGAATTGATGGGAGGGGGATGGCGGGGCGGATCCGAGGCGAGGTCTTTGGCCGGTGGAGTTAGGGGGGAGTGCGAGGTGGACGACGGTCCTGACAGGCGGGGGCCACAGGTCAGTGGGCGCGGGGCGAGGGCGTGGCAACTGGACGCACTGATGGGTGGGGTCGGGCTCAGCCGAGAAAGGGAGTCGGCGTTGATGAGAGGGGCCCAGCTGTCAGTGTGGGGCGCGGGGAGGGAGTGGGCTGGGCCGGCTAGTGGAGGGAGAAGAGGGGGAGGGGGCCTGTTACTGTTTAAAATGTTTTCGAATAAATTTAATTGCTGAAATTAGTTTAAAATATTTGGGTTGCTTCCATGAGTGATAAAAATCTGTCAAAATTCTCAAAAATATATCTTGGCCTTGGGATCATATACAAAATTTTCTAGCCTCTGGTTTGGATATTCCATCTAGGTTCTAGTTCATTTAAGCCTATAAGGGTATTAAAGGTATTTCAAAATTAATTATTTCTAGAAAAATATATTAAAAGGTATTTTTATTTCTCTGAAAATGTGTGGTGTTACACTTTCTATCTCACAATTGCTTGATGAGGGTTTTGAGGTACACTTTGGATGTGATACCTCTCATGTGCTTGATTCTTCTAGCGTTTTTATTTGCAAAATTTTGAGAGTTGGGAGAGTGTTTGGAGCATATTTCCCTGAATCATTTGGTTCTTCTCATTGCCTCTTAGCTGAACCTTCTTCTAAGCTTTGGATGTGGAATAGGAGACTAGGGCACATGAGCTTTGATTTGCTTGCTCGATTAAGTGCCCTAGGACTTATGCGAGGATTGCCCAAGCTCAAATCTGAAAAGAACCTCATTTGTGCTCCTTGTCGTCTTGGAAAAATGATTGATGCCTCTCATTCATCCATAAACATGGTGATGACTAAGTGACCCGAAGATCTTCATCATATGGACACTATAGGTCCATCCCGGGTTAGTTCTTTAGGCCGTAAATGGTACATCCTTGTTTTTGTTGACGACTACTCTCGTTACTCTTGGATCATCTTTTTTATAAGCAAGGATGAAGTGTTTATACACTTTCAGAGCTTAGCATTGAGGCTATTCAATGAACTCCCCGGTGCAATGAAATCCATTCGAAGTGACAACGGCACCGAGTTCAAGAATAGTTGTTTTGCAGAGTTTTGCCTTGAACATGGCATTGAGCATCGATTTTCTGCTCCAAGGGTCCCTCAACAAAACGGTGTTGTTGAGAGGAAAAATCGCACACTTGTGGAGATGGTTGGGACGATGCTCAATGAGCATAGGACTCCTAGAAAATTTTGGGCTAAAGTCATGAGTACAACATGCTATATCTCCAACAGGATCTTTTTGCGCTCCTTGTTGAATTTGACGTGATATGAACTTTGCTTTGGGAGGAAGCCCAAGGTCACTCACTTAAGAGTATTTGGATGTCGGTGCTTCATCCTAAAGTGCGGTAACTTAGACAAGTTTGAGTCACGTGCATCTGATGGAATCTTTTTGGTCTATTCCTTGCATGGTCACTCTTATTGTGTCTTTAATCTTGAAACTAACACTGTGGTTGAATCTTGCGATGTAACTTTTGATGAGACATCTCCATGTGTTAGTCCTACTTTTGAACTTGCGAGTGAGCACGATATGAGTGAACCTGAGTCACACGCGGCCCAATGACCAACATGCCTCATCTCCTCTTCATGTCTCTTTGATGACTTCTGTTGACAATCACTCATCACTTCTAGAGCAATGAGTCCCATGATCTTCAACATGGCTCCTCACCGATGCAGAGGCATCGCCCCGAGCCCAACAATGCAAATAAGAAGATTCATAAAGAAGTCAAAAGGAAACCACAGTAGGATGAATATAATGTTTAAGGTACAAAGTCAGAGATTCAACAAAGAAATGTTCAAGAGAAAACGTGGTGGATGCCCTCAATCGCCCCCACCTGGATGGCGTCCACATTACGAAGAATAGCACAATCATCCGTGTCCGAACTAAAAACATCTTGAAGGGCCCGGCGCCGACGCTGTGCAAGACGAACCGCCTCGGTGAGCCGACGCTTCTGGACTTCAATCTGATCTAGGAGAGAGGCCACGACACCCTCCTAGACAGCGATTTCCGTCCGTATATTGTCCAATCAGGCAGTTAGGACGGCTTCTTCTAATCGAGGCAAGTCCAGCATTTGTGGGACGGCCGACGATTCACCCTAGAGCTGGTCTAGGAGAGAGCCCTCGGCCAACACCACTGCATTAAGGGTCTTAATCTCTGACCGTATTACGTAGCACCCATTGTATGGCCGGCCGGTGAAACTCCAAGTGGGTGGCCGGCGTAAGGACATCCACCAACCCTGGAGGAAGGAAGTTCAAAATGTCGTTGAGACGTCCACGTATCGGCCCTGAGTCATTAACCAGGACTTCCATGGGGTCTTCTTGATGACGTAGCATATCCCGCAAAACCTCCCTAACTTCCAGGGGGAGCAGAGCGGCGGTCAGTTCAAGGGTGTCCTTGACTTCGTCATTGGCCCCAAGATAGGAGTCAAGATCGAAGGTAAAATGCAAGAGACTGAGGAAAGGGATCAAACACGCTCAGTGAGTGCGACGACAGTAAGAGAAGAAGAGACTCATATCAGTAGAGTCAGTGGAGGTGGCCGATCATGGGGTACCCTCGGCAGGGAAGGCCTCATCATCATCTGTGGTTGCTGGAGGGGAGCGAGAGCTGCCTTCCGCAGCGCCGCCTTAGGGGGCAGTCGAACCCGTGATGCCCGGCATCGGCTTTATTGAAGGCCAATGTGAGTAATACGAAGGGAAGAGGACGATGCATATACCCGCAGAAAGACGTTAACTTGGGGAACCTCGTCATCAACTCTGGCGGTCGCCGACTCTTCCCCTGGTGCATCGGCCCCAGCCAGTGTGGATTTGATAGTAGCGTTGGCTGATACGGCAGGGTCAGCAGTCATGCCCCTAGATTGTCGGCCCTAGCAGTGGGATTCACAGCGGTATCCTCAGAAATTGAATTCGGCTGAGCGACAGTCGAGTCACTTGACGCATGATCCGACGTCGTGATGAGAAGGATCTAAAAGAAAGAACGAAAAGGAAATAAGTGGTGAAGGAAGCAAAACAAGTACCACGTGATGAAGATGTACATACTGGTGCCAATGAGGGAACACCGGCGAAAATGAATTCTCCTACAGCTGGGGACGCGGGTAGCTTCAACTGAGGAAAGAAGGGTGTCATCAAATAAGGGATGAAGAAATCATAGGAAGGAGGCGAAGATTTACAAGGCTAAGATGATTACTTGAATAGTACGGGTCCTGGTGGAGCGGCACGTCAATGTGATTGGCGGTTTGCGCTTACGCGCCAGAGTCTTGACTTGCTTCTTGGTGAGCCACTCCGAAGGGGTAGGGGCCCTACTGCCTAGATTGGTAGTGGCTGATGGCAACTCATAATGGATTGGCCTACCGCTTTGGCTCACTGACGGAGCATCGATGTCCTCCTCCTGTGAAAGAAAACTCAGATAAAGCACAAGAGGAACCAAAACTAAAGTGAACCAAGCTACGGGAAATGGAGCTAACCTTGGGATCGATGTCGGTAAATGATGGATCCAGCGAGAGGCAGAAGTGTTGGGTATGACGGTTGAAGACGTGCTGACTCATCTCAGACCACCATCTCTTGAAGGAGACTGATGCCACCCTGCACGCGGCCCACGAAGGGAACTCCTCGAGAGGGATGGCATCGGTCATGGAAAACAGTCGATCGAACTCTACGCAGCTCGTGACTTCACCACGAACCTAGATCCGATCGACGAAGAAAAGATCAATCGGTAGTTGGCCAAATCCAAGCTGTCGGGCACAAACCGTCTAATGTAAAATTCATATGACGGCTTGCGCGAAGGGGATGTGAAATTAGTCGGAACAAGACAAGGGGAGATACAAGCAAGGAAGACAGCCTCGCTCTCTAGTGTCACTAGCACATCGGCCAGGGATAGCGGGTGAAGGTATTCGTAATCGAGTAAAGACTCGTAGGCATACCACACTACAGGGTCACTTATGAAGCCACAGTAAAAAGCCTTGAACTAGTAGGCCAAGACATCGGTGGACATATTGGCCCTGGGCCGACTGGCGGTGGCCTCGCCCAAGGATAAACATGGGTGGGTGGTTGGAGGATCGGACTCACGATGGTCCGACGAAAAACGGAGGGTGCCAAAGGAGCGCTAGGAGAAGACTTGGATGTATATGCATTGAGCCACAACTAGAGGAACCACGAGGGACCACCAAGAAGGTATCGTCCAAGGAGGACCACAACTCCAGCGGTCAGTTGTTCGGACATAAACTGAAGGTGGCAGGTTGAGGATCCATGTTGAAGATCATGGGCCTCATGGCTCCAGAAGTGATGAGTGATTTTCAACGGAAGTCAACAGAGAGATGCGAAGAGGAGACTAGACTTATCGGTTCTTGGGCCGCATGTGACTCAGGTACACGGGCAGCGAGCGGCTGCCGGGCAAAGGGGCTGCGGAGTCGGGCCGGCCCAATCCGGGTACATGGGCAAGGAACGGCATGGAATCCACTAGTCAGTTGACCAGGTTTGACTCAAGTAAACGGGTGACGAGCGATTGCCGGGCTGAGGGAGCCATGAAATCAGGCCGGCCCAATCCAGGAACCCGGTGCGAAGACAGTGGACGCTTTATCGGTTTCGGCGTAAAACCGAAGCATCTATTCAGACCATTCATCGGGGATCTGACGGTCCTAAAGCAAAGTCATAGGTGCTACAAAAGCTCTGCATCAGGACAAGTTACCTTTAGTTAGGATTTTACTATTTGTACTTTTAGGTCCACAGTCTGTGTTAGTTGAGTGTGTAAAAACCCTAAGGGTGTATTAGTCTTTTCAGTTTATTCCAGCGTTTGTAAAAAATCCTAAGGGTATATTGGGTTTTGCCTGATTTATTGGGCTGCCTATAAATAGGGCCCCAATTACCTAGGGTTTCCTAACTCATCAAATTGAAAATTTTGAGTTCACCTTTATTTGTGTTTTCTTCCTCCTTGAAATCCCACAACCATCACACAATGTTCTTTCAATTTGTTTTTGTTCATTGCACTATAAGATTTCTGAATATGGTTCTTCACGGGAGATCTTTTGAATGTGGTTCAGGAGAAGAAGTCTACGAGGAGATGTGTGTCAAGTGCAGAAGCAGGGGTAGCAGTTTCCAAAAGAAATGAACACAGGGAAGGTGTTTGGCTGAATGTACATGTGAATAGGAGACAACGATAGAACAGTAAACTCTTTCTTCCTTGATTCTCGTGCACTGTGATTTATTTATAAATATTCTAGAATAGATTAATTAAATGCTAGCACTTTTTATTTATTGCATTTATTTGTTCTAGATTAAATGCATTGAATATTGTGCTAACACATATTTGTGAACTGCTCATTTGATCTGTGATGAATATTCTGCATTACTTCTAATTGATTAAATGCATGTGAACTGTGATGATTTGATATGTGCTTATTCGTTGTATGAGATGTTTGTTGTTTCATTGTTTTGATCTGTGAGAAGCTTTAATATGCCTTTAAGCACTTTGTTGGTGTCCTTTCGATTTGGACACCGGTCGTTTTTAGGCTAGATTATTTTTAGTGCATATGATCTCTCAGATTGTCACATCACTTCATAATTGACAATAGAGTGGTAGCACTATTTTAATCTATGTTTTTATTATGAGTTTTTGGTTATCTCTCGAGGTGTGTTGGGTGTTGGGAGAAGGCCATCAATTCGAAAGAATTTTTGAGGCTCCCATTCACTCCCCTCTGGTCGCTACTCTCGGTCCTACAAGTGGTATCGGAGCAAGGTTAGGGTTTTTTCCAAACCTTAACCGGTTCTAACCCAAAGTAACGATCATGAATTCTTCTGGAAAGGTCCCGTATCTTGAGGTATTTAGCTATAACTATTGGAATACTCGCATGCAAGCCTATCTATTGAGCCACAGCTCAGGGATATGGGATATGTGTGTTCATGCTACTTTCACTGTGCTTTCGGCTGCAAAGCGTACTACCCATGAGATAGTTGTTGTGCATGACCTTAACAACAAGGCAATGAACATATTGTTTTCTAGTTTAGGTCCCAGTGAGTTTGAGTGTGTCAGCCATCTCGACACTGCTCGAGAGATCTGGACTATCCTCCAGGCACACCATGAGGGGACAGCTCAGGTCAAGGCTAGGCTCTATCAGACCTACCGGCAAGAATACGAAAATTTCTCACAAAAGTCAGTGAGACTGTTGAAGATTTGTTTGGTCGCTTTCAGTCAATCATTAACAAGCTTCGGGCCAACAAGGCCGATCGAGATCAGCTGGTCTCAGATCATGAACAGGCACTCAAGGTTCTTCATACCTTGGACCCTAAGATCTGGGAGATCAAGGTATTTGTTGATAGCAAAAGATGGCATCAATGGCTGAGATTGTCAAAATATCAATTTTGGTAATTTGGGCCGAAAATACACATGTCCGAGGTCAGGACGAAGCCCTATAAGACCGAAGGTCTATTGGGATATGGGCTCCAAAAGCTTCCAGCCAGCCCACGGCCTTCGGCCAGGAAGCCTTCGGAGGCTCGTGCCGCCGAAGCTTCGGCCCAGGGAGCAGGCTTCGACGGGCCTGGTCGAAGCCCACTTCGGCAGAGATAAAATTGGATACAATTTCGGCTAAGTTTTTATCTCTATCCAAGCCGAATTATAGCAGATTAGATCTGAAGTTGGGCTCCTATAAATAGAGAGGCGAGGCCAGCTTAGAGGCCCCCCAACACAAATCAAACACAAAGCCCTAGCTTTGATCGCATTTATTTACCTTTACTTTTCTACACCTCTTCATGGGTTTGCCTGGAAGCCCTCCGCTGGCCACTTTGGAACAGTGGTAATCCTTGTTACTTCGCTTGTGAAGTATCTGTTAATCTACGTAATAGATTGCTATAGCCTTGTTACTTCACCTGTGAAGTATCCGCTAATCTGCGTAACAGATTGCTACCCTCACTACTAGTGCAACACTTAGCAGAATTCGGTCCTCGGGCCGAATTAGTACTTCGAATCCTCTTTGTTGCAGGTTTCCATGTTCGGAGCTACTTCGTCGGAGGTGTCCGGAGCTGAGAGATCGATTTCGGAGGTTGCCAAAACACCCTTCGGCGAGACTGCTGCTTCGACCGCACGCTTCGCCAACACACTTCGTCATGGCAGGCTTCGCCACGCCTGTACTCCGCTCTAGGCGAAGTCACGCCCGTGCGTGGCACTCGAGTCATTATTCTATATCTTGTCGTATCGGAGACTTCATGCCAAACCCCACCATTCGGAGGTGGTCTTCGTGTCAGGATCTGTTCGGAGTTCATCTTCGACTAGATCAGTCCAAACACCGAAGGTACCCTTCGGCGGGATACTTCGCACCAGACGCCGAAGGTATACTTCGGCGACCCCCTTCGCACCATACTTCGAAGCAGACAGGCTTCGACCGGTTTGCTGATTTTATTCTGTTTAATATATTCCTTTCGGCTAATTGGATTATTTTGTGTGATCTGATTGCCTGGCGACTCCACCCCCTTACCACGGCTAAGGGTAGTCGGAACGCGACGTCGGTGTTGTGTTACGCTTAGGCCCGTCCCTAAGTATCCACACACTTTTGGATCGTCGAACTGACTCAAGTGTGGGGGCACGTTTTCATGTCAACAGTATCCTCTATTGTTGAGAGCGCTTCCTATGATACCTTGACTGTCATAGAGCTTTTCAGTAAGCTCAAGGCCTCAGAGGTTGATATCCAGTTGAGATCAAATCTCACAGGCTCTGGATCAAAAACCCTGGCCCTTGCGACACCTTCTACTGATCCTGCTTGTTTGAGTTGTGCTTTGTCCTATTTGATGTCTATCACTGAGGACCAATTGGATTTGCTAGGAGATAATGATCTGTGCTTGTTCAATAGTTGTGTTTGTCGTGTGTATTATAAGAGAATGTTCAAATGACATGGAACGAAACATGGCTGTTTTGAGTGTGGTGATCCAGGTCATTTCATCGTCGATTGCCCTAAGTGGAACACACACAAGAAGGGCACCGGTAGTGGCTCCTACGACTCCAACAAGCACGACAACTCCACCTTCACAAAGGGCAAGCCCAAGATGAGGTTCTTTCCAAAGGCCCTAAAGGACTACCGGCGTGAGAACAAGAAGCGAAACAAAGCTTTCTTCGCCGAGATGGAGAGAAGCTACTCCAAGATATCATCATCTTCTTCCTCTTCATCAAGCTCAAGCGATGAAGAGATCGTGATCAAGAAGGGGAAGGACAAGGATTATCTCGCGAGCCTCTACTTCATGGCTTTTGGAGACAAGCCGAAGACTAGCTCGCACCACAGCCGAAGATCCCACAAGAGCGTCCACTCAATAAATCTTGGGGATAAAGAAGATAAGGGCTCCTCCGATAACTCCGATGATGACGACGATGAGAAGGTATCTTTCTATGAATGTGAAGTCGTCGAATTACTTGAAGAGAACCATCAGGAGTTGAAATATAAGGAGAAACTGCTTAGAGGGTCTAAGAAGATGATAGATGATCTTGAGAGTGAGCTTGCCATAGCCAATGGCAATATTGAGAGTCTATCTTATTTCCCTTGCCTAGGTGAGAGCATTGAGTGCCCAAACTACGAAGTGTTGCTGTGTGACCTGACTACTCTGAAGTCTAGGCACACATAGAGGGTTGATGAAAGAGACGCTTTGGCCACTGAGCTTGAAAGTGCTCAGTTGGAGCTGAAAGATGCTCATGCCACTGCCATCATGCCTTGTAGAGACTGATCATCCCATTTAGCTTTTTTAGCTGAGCTAAGAGCCAAGAGTGATGAGTAGTCGGGCGAGCTAGAGAGAGTTTGTGCTGAGTTAGAGCAGACTAGGCTTGAGCTTGAGACATTGTTAGTTCCACCCACTATCTGTGAGAACTACTTGTCTCTAAGGTTGGAGCTGATCAAGCTGAAAGCTGAGAAGTCTGTTTAGGTTGATAGCGAGTGTGAGATCTTCTTGTCTTAGGTGGAGGTGCTAGCTTCCTTGAGAGAGCAGTTAGTTGATGCTCAAAATGAGAACTCTTACCTCCATCAGATCTTAAGTTGGATGAGTGCTAGGGAGCCATAGCTCGGCATGATGATCAAGCAGTTCAAGAGGCAGGATGGGTTTGGAGTAGGTTACACCTACACCAAAGCTGACATTGAGAGTGCCCTGAGCTGTGCAGTGGAGTGGAGTAAGATGACTCCAGAGCAGAGATATCCCAAGACTCACTCCATTGAGTCTTTTTAGGATAGTCAACCCAAGGATGGAGTGTTCCAAGAACAACCTAAAGCTCTACCCAAGAAGCCTATCTGGATCTCAAAGCCCAAGCATCTCCACACTTCTCTTGACTCTCTATCTGGACCCTCTCATACCAAAGAGTCAACACCAAAGACCACCAAGCCCAAGAAACTCAAGCATCAACCCCATACCAAGAAGCCTACCTATCACTGTGAGTTCTGTGAGGGAGAAGGGCATCTTGCGGAGTTTTTCTTTGGGAGGAAACAGGTTGAGAGAGCAAAGAGAGTTTTAGGTGGGCAGGAGCAATTCTACCAGCAGGGTGGTAAATTGAGAGTCCCTCGACATGGAGAGAGGCTAGAGGCCAGGGCCTTTCATGTAGGTGGTGGTAGAGGAGACGACTTTCGTGCCCGTGCTCCATAGGGTGGTTTTCGCTCCAACAGAATTTCAGGTCGTTCTAGATACAACTTCAGATCTCATCGCCATGACACTAGGTAGAATAGAGGACTACGCTTTGAGCCGCGCTTTGGTCCAGACTCTTACACTTCTTTCTACTTTCCGTCTTTTTAGCAGATGGTTCGACACTGGTTCGGCTTTTTTTGCTAAACCTGGTGTCGGACTGTTTGCTCCTCGTTATGACCATTGATTTTAGAGGATCGAGGTTTGGAGGACATATGTGTCGCGCCCCGATTTAATAAATCAGGACTTTATTGAAATTCCATAGAAAATCAATAAAACAAGACGTTCATCATGCGACCACGTACAATACGGACACTCATTCACGGTTCGTAGACCGCATTAATACAAAAGTGAATAAAGGTGAAGAGAAACTAATAAAATAAGGGTCCTAGATGAACGCCTCCTTCCAGTCTCGCCTTGACTGGGTCGCTACTCCAGACCTTCATCCTCCTCGTAGTAGACTGGCTCTGATGGTGTAAGTCAACGGGGTGAGTACCGATGTACTCAGCAAGCCACCGAATGCAAATATAATGCAAGGTAATAACAAGGGAGATAGTGGCTAATTTAGCGGAAGCAGCATATTTGTAAAGCTTTAAATGAGAGCAATTTATTAGTACGGAAAAGTAAACATGTGCATGTGTATCATCATCTTCTAACTCGAGGGGTACAGTCAGCCCCACCTCGCTCAACAGTCCTTACGTGCCATGAATAACTTGAACATGCAAACAGTTGTAAACTAACTGCGAGTAGTCACATAACCCGCCCTTGACCGTGGGCTCGGCTTTTCGAAAAGATTAAATTACTCTGATCAGAGATGTACCACTGTACCCACAAGGCACGCACTCATCACTTACACCGAAGTGTAACGAGATGACCCATTTCACGGGAACTCGTGCCAAAACCTTCCATATAGTCCTCCCCGACTCAATAGCACCCTCTTATGGGTTTCATATGGTGTCCCGACGCATCGGAGCCCCACCATACCCCCCCTTGAGCCTCGTCGGTACAAGTCGCCCGCAGGCTAGCCCCTTGCCCCCTCCTCTATGGTGCATCGAGCCGGAGTATTCCATACTTCCAGTTAGGACTTACCCATTAGACTTGTGGTTGGTACGGAAGTGCTTTGCAACAGATCCCGCAGACCGGTCCTTATAGTGCCCCGGGTGCGACAAACCAGTGCCCGAGCTTGCACCCGGAACCCACCATACTTATAACTTAGCCAACTCCAACAGAGTCCAGAGACGAGAATAACGGGGAAAATCATATACAGAATCCAGCTATCTACGACTCATTCTTTTTATCCTATAGCAGTCGTGCCGGTACATTGGGCACTAGCTAATATTTTTATAGTAGAGTGACAAGGAGTTAAGGCTCAATAAGCATGGCTTGGGTTTGCACACAAGGACGGGGATCTAATAAATATAAGTGTAAGTCTTGAATATTTGACTAATGCAATATTAACCTATGGGTTATAGCGATAATTTATTGAAACATGGGCTCAATTATGATCAACTGTTTCCACAGAGATGGTCGATGACTTGCCTTGATCAGCAAATGGGGATGGAGGAACCTCGGGGTAGAACTCCTGCTCCTCGACGAACTCGTAGTCTTCTCGATACGGAAAAGTAAACAATACATTCACATTCAATAAAACAGATAAAATTCACCAAATAAAAGAACATACATTGTTGTGGGTGAAGTAATATTTATTATTCTGAGTCTTTGCATTTAACAGTGAATTTTAACCTTTTTAGGATTTTTCATAATTTATTTTGTTGGAATAATAATTTATCCTAAGGGGTTTTTATTCATTTATTTATTAATAATATTTTGGGCAACAGAAACATACTGTTTTTATGGCATTAATGTGTAGAGAATAATATTCTGGTTTTAACAAAATTTGAATGGTGAAATTTGGAGTTAATTTGAGCAAGATATGGATTTTCAAAGTTTAAATCAATTTTCTGGATTTTTATTTAAACTAAAAACAGTCTCTGGTCCACGGTGAACCAGGTTCACCGTGAACCCGTGACTATGCGCGTGGACCCGAGCGATCTGGGCCGTTGGATCTGGATCCGGCGGCCAGATGCGAGGCGGGCGGTTTAAATGAAAATGAACGGCTGTGATTAAAACGTGGCGAACGGTTACACGTGGACGCCTGAGATCGCTCGGAGGTTTTAAGTGGCGATCGACGGTCGTGATCGCCCGATACCCCTTCGATCAGATCCGAGGGCTTGGATTAAATCCCGAAGGGATTTAATCGTAGCCCTCCGATCGTGATCGGACGGCCACGATCGCGTCCGGCACGGCACGACGTAAGGGGGCGCGTACCCCCTTCGTCTCCGGCGACGGCGGGTTCGGGCGCGGTGGCAGCGGCGGCGGCGAGCGCCTACGTGCCTAGCTAAGGCCAAAAATGGACTGCGGAGGTGATGGGGATCACGATGGTACCTTCTGCGGCGAAGATGGGGGCTTGGAGATGACCGGCGGCGAGCGTAGACGGCGAAGAGTGTTCGGGTGCTCGACGGCGACGGTGGTCCTGCGGTGTATTTGGCCAACGGAGGGGTGGCCGGGGACGGGGAGTCGTCGAGGGTCCCTCTGGTGGCGGTGGCTAGGGCGGGGGAGGCCGGAGTCGACGGCGATGTCTCGCCGGAGGTGGAGCAGAGGGAAAACCCGAAGACGAAGAGGGAGCGCTCTGGTTCACTCGAGCTCGGGCTTTGGCGGTGTGGACTGAACGCGGCGAGGGCGAGGGTTTAAATAGGGGCTCGCCGTCGTCCAGATGGCAGGGAATGCCGGGGAACCCGAAGGCTTGTTTCCTTCTCCGGCGAGGTTCCCTTTTCTCCTCGGATATGCTTCCATAAGCACGAAAACGCGTCGGTTTTGTTTGGAAAGGGGTCACCGGAGTTCGGCAAGTCGAGATCGGGCGTCGGTTTGGCAAGGGGGAGCTGGCGGCGGCGGATTTGGAAGGAGGGGTCGCCGGCGATGGAAAGGGGGATCCCTTTCCTTCGGGGAAGACGATCCCGACAGGTGGCCCCCACCTGTCGGCGGGCGAACAAAAAAGGGAAGGGCCGACAAGCGGGTCCCATCGGTCAGAGAAACAGAAATGGGTGCGAGTGGCTGTCAAGTGGGGCCGGGCGGGCGCGG
Organism: Zizania palustris; assembly: GCA_019279435.1. Classification (NCBI taxonomy): domain Eukaryota; kingdom Viridiplantae; phylum Streptophyta; class Magnoliopsida; order Poales; family Poaceae; genus Zizania; species Zizania palustris. The sequence continues at coordinate 115,137,060 of JAAALK010000283.1, read as the reverse complement.
GCGAGAGGAGAGAGGGGAGGCGAGCGCCGACAGGCGGGCCCCTCTTGTTAGCGAGAGGGCGGCGATGGGCTGGGCCAAAAAGGCCGCTGGGGGGAGTTTCAGGGTTTCGGCCCGTTTAGGATTAAAATTGATTTCTGATTTTAAATAATTCCAGAAAATCAAATATTTGATTAAGGGTTGATTCACTGTTGACAAAAATTTGTAAAAATTCCTAAAATTATATCTGGATCTCTAGTTCATCTCATAAAATTTTCAAGTCCATATTTTAAGTATTTCTCCCTGTTTGGCTTTATTTGGGTTCTTTTGGGATTTTTCCTTTAATAAGAAATTCAGAAATGATTTAAATAATATTTTCTTTTTATTTTATTCCTTTTTAATTTCTGGGGTGTTACAATCCTATCCCCCTTACAGAGAATCTCGTCCTCGAGATTCGGATCAATCCTCGAATAGTTCAGGATGCTGTGCCTTGAGTTCATCTTCTTTTTCCCATGTAGCTTCCTCTACCGGATGATTGCTCCACTGCACTTTGCAGAAGCGGATGACTCGACTCCTGGTGGTTCTTTCTTTGACTTCCAATATCTTGACCGGCTTTTCCACATAGGTCAGATCCTCTTGGATATCCAACTGCTGAAGGTCCACTTGTTCTGTGGGGACGCGGAGACACTTCTTGAGTTGAGATACATGGAATACATCATGCACTCCAGTCAACGAGGGTGGTAGTTCCAACTGATAAGCTACTTCACCTTGGCGTCGAACAATGGGAAATGGTCCAACATATCGAGGGGCCAACTTTCCTCTCATGTTAAACCGTTGAGTCCCACGAAGAGGCGTAACTCGAAGATAGACATGTTCTCCTTCTTCAAAGGCTAAGTCTCGGCGGCGATTGTCTGCGTAGCTCTTCTGTCGTGATTGGGCCGTCTTGAGTCGGTCTCTGATGATCCGTACCTTCTCTTCAGCTTCACGAAGAATGTCGGTTCCGAACACTTGGGATTCACTAGTTTGGTCCCAAAGTAGAGGTGTTCTGCACTTACGTCCATATAGTGCTTCAAAAGGAGACATCTGAAGGCTGGCTTGATAGCTGTTGTTGTATGAAAATTCAGCGTACGGCAAGCTCTTGTCCCAAGTGGCTCCAAAATCCAAAACACATGCTCGAAGCATATCCTCTAGTATCTGATTTACCCTTTCTGTTTGTCCATCTGTCTGAGGATGGTAGGCGGTACTGAAATTCAATCTCGTGCCCATCTCCTCTTGGAGGTTCTTCCAAAAATGAGAGGTAAACTGACTTCCTCGGTCAGACACTATCTTCTTGGGCACTCCATGAAGACATACTATCCGGGCCATATATAGCTCTGCTAGCTTAGGGCCACTAAAGGTCGTCTTGACGGCTATGAAATGAGCTACTTTTGTAAGCCGATCAATGATCACCCAAATAGAATCATACCCAAGTTGGGTCTTTGGTAGTCCGGTGATGAAATCCATACCGATCTCTTCCCACTTCCATTCCGGCACTTTAAGTGGCTGTAACAATCCTGCGGGTCTCTGATGTTCAGCTTTTACTCTTCTGCAGGTGTCACATTCGGCGACAAACTGGGCAATCTCTTTTTTCATGCTAACCCACCAATAACGTTCCTTCAGATCTTGGTACATTTTGGTACTGCCGGGATGGATGGAGTACAATGTCTCATGGGCTTCTCTTAGGATAAGAGTATTTATTTCAGGTTTATCCGGCACACATATCCGAGTTCCAAACCATATGGTGCCACTCTCGTCCTCTGAAAATCCGGGGGCTTTTCCTTGTCTCATGTTCTTCTTAATGGCAGCTATATCTGGGTCCTCTAACTGAGCTTCACGGATCTGCTCAAACAAGATAGGTTGGGTCTCCAAGGTGGCTAGGTATGCTCTTGTGGTTAATCCAAGATTTAGTTTTTCCATCTCCCTACATAACAGGGGTGCGTGTTCTTGAATCATCATGGCGGTGCAATATCCCTTGCGACTTAATGCATCAGCTACCACATTTGCTTTTCCGGGGTGGTAGTGAATACCTAAGTCATAGTCCTTGATTAATTCCAGCCATCGTCTTTGCCTCAAGTTCAGATCTGGCTGTGTGAAGATATACTTCAAGCTCTTGTGATCCGTAAAGATCTCACATCGATTTCCAACCAAATAGTGTCTCCAAATTTTAAGGGCGTGCACTACGGCGGCTAATTCCAAATCATGGGTCGGATAATTCAACTCATGAGGTCTCAACTGACGGGAGGCATAAGAGATTACTTTCCCATCTTGCATAAGAACACATCCCAATCCCTGGCGAGATGCGTCGCAATAGACATGGAAGTCTTTGCGGATATCCGGTAGGGTCAGTATAGGTGCAGACACCAAACGGGTCTTAAGAGTGCGGAAACTTTCCTCGCATTCAGGAGTCCATTCAAACTTCTCTCCTTTCTGCAATAACTTGGTCATTGGCTTGGCTATCTTAGAAAAATTCTCGATAAATCTCCGATAATATCCGGCCAAACCCAGAAAACTTCGTATCTCAGATACGTTCGTGGGTGGCAACCAATCCGTAACTGCTTCTACGGTGGCCGGGTCTACTGCGATTCCTTGCGCAGAGATGATGTGTCCAAGGAACTTTACTTCTGCCGTCCAAAACTTGCATTTGCTGTACTTGGCATACAATTGGTGTTCCCTTAGTTTTCCTAAGGTTAACCGGAGGTGAGTCTCGTGCTCTTTCTGATCCTTGGAATAAATGAGGATGTCGTCTATGAAGACCACGATGAACTTGTCCAAATATTCCATGAATACCTTATTCATCATATTCATGAAGAATGCAGGGGCGTTGGTCAATCCAAAGGACATAACCGTACACTCATATAATCCATAACGGGTAGTGAAGGCAGTCTTGGGTATGTCCTCCTCTCGGATCCTTAACTGATGATACCCAGAACGCAAGTCGATCTTTGAGAATACTGTAGCTCCTTTGAGCTGATCGAAGAGATCATCGATCCGAGGCAATGGGTACTTATTCTTGATTGTTACTTCATTCAAAGCGCGATAATCCACACACATACGCTTTGCCTTGTCCTCTTTCTTCTCGACGAAGATGACGGGAGCACCCCATGGTGATGTGCTGGGTCTGATGTAGCCTTTCTTCTCGAGATCCTTCAACTGCTGCTTCATCTCAGCTAATTCATTGGCGGCCATTCGGTATGGTCGCTTATAAATAGGAGTGGTTCCGGGCACCAAGTCAATCCTGAACTCAATGTCCCTCTTAGGTGGCATCCCTGGTAGATCCTCTGGGAATACGTCCGGGTACTCACTGACTACTGGTATCTCCTCCAAGGTAATCTGATGTAGTCTTGTTCTTCCGGCCTTCATGCTGGGCATCTGGAATGTGACTATAGTCCCTTCTTCATTAGTCATAGTCACCTTTCTCTGGGCACATTCTATTACACCTTGGTGTTTATTTAGCCAATCCATCCCTAGAATGAGGTCCAAACCTTGACATTCTATTAGAATGGGGTCGGCCCAAAATATCGTGCCTTGGATATCTACCCATACCCTTGGACTAAAGGAACAAGCGAGGGTTTGCTTGCCCGGGGTAGCTATCAATACTGGCCTGGGTAGTTCACTTATGTCCAGGGCATTATTTTCCACAAAAGCAGTTGATATAAAGGAGTGGGTAGCTCCGGTGTCAAATAATACCACTGCAAGTGATGAATGAACCATAAACTTACCCATGACAATCTCCGGGGCGGCCTGGGCTTCCTCGGCGGTGACGTGGTTCACCTTGGCGCGGACGGCGGGGTTGGAGGCGACGCCTTGAGCTCTCTTGGGATGAGGGCACTGGTGGGAGTAGTGTCCCTCCTGGCGGCAGTTGAAGCACACCACAGGCTTGCCATGCCTGTCTCTCAAAACATCCGGCTTCTTGGCCGGGGCAGCTGGGACGGTTGGTGCGGCGGGAGCGGGACGAGGTTGGCTGGCTCCGGCATTAGCGGCTGGTGGCGCCGGGCGATACACTGGCCGGGGGTGGTACTGGGGTGCTGGTGGGGGTGGAGCAAAACGGGGTCTCTGGGCCATACCCTGGTTTTGCCTGAAGGCAATCATGCGCTTTTCTTCAGGTCGACCTTGTTCTGCTGGGTCTCCTGCATGATCGCCTTGTTCACCAACTTCTGGAAGTTGGCGAAGTCCCCAGAGATGAGTTGCAGAGACAACTCATCCTTCAGTCCCCGAAGGAACTTAGCTTGCCTGGCCGCATCAGTACGGACCTCCTCAGGTGCGTACCTGGCCAACCTGTTGAACTCATGAAGATACTCTGTGACAGACCTATTTCCTTGCTGCAGGTCTCTGAACTCTTGTTGTTTTTGGGCAATGATGTCGTCGGGGATGTGGGCGGCACGGAAGGCGGCCGAGAACTCTGCCCAAGTAGGGGTGTGGCCCTCGGGTAGAGTCTCGCGGTGATTGTCCCACCACTCGGCGGCGGGACCATGAAGCTGGTGGGTGGCGAAAGCCACCCTCTCCTGCTCGGTGCAGGTCAGGAGGTCGAGCTTCTTCTCGATCGCCCGCAACCAATCCCCAGCCTCCATGGGGTTGGTGGTGCTCGAGAAGGTCGGTGGGCGGACTCGGAGGAACTCCGAGAGCTGTGACGCGGGAGCGGGAGCTGGTGTGGCAGGTCGGGGCAGCTCGGGCTGTTGGTGGAGGCGAAAGAGGTGAGCCTGCTGCTCTTGCATCTGCTGCTGTTGCTGCTGCATCTGGTGCAGGAGGGCTGAGACCAATTGATTTTGAGTGGCCATCATTTCAGCCAAGGTGGGGTGGTTGGCGACAGGGGCTTGCCTCTGCCCGGTGGCTCCCCATTGAGGCAGGTTGCCACTATCCCCTCCGTTCTGAGGAGCGTCTGATCCCTGGGTGTTGGTCATCCTGGAATTTTCAATGTGTACACATTTATTTTGGTGAACTTCTTTTATATTTTATTTCAAAAGGATACCGTTCTTGCGGTTACATTTACTTATTCTCTCATTCATGCCTTATATTTTGACATGAATGTTTAATACAAGCAAGCAATTAATAAATAAAAAAAATAACAATCAATCGTAATACTACGTCTAAGGCAGCTCGGGGGACGGCTCGATCTCGGGCTCGTGGGAGACGGGCGGGGTCGAGGAACTGGACGGTCCGACGGGTGGTGCGCTGCGGGAGATCCTCTTGGGCCTCACTGTGGGAGTCTGAATGGGTTTCTTCCGGCGAGGCGGAAGAGGTGCGATCTCCTCGATGTCCTTCTTCAACTCTCTGAGCTGCTGACGAAGCTGGGTATGGACCATGGCGCCCTGGCGCAGAAGCTCGTTCTGACGTCTCAACTCCTCTACCTCAAGGGTCAACAGAGGGTTCTGCTCAAGCTGTCGACGGAGCTCGGCGTTCTCCCTGGTCAGGTTCTCCGAAGTGTGGCGGTAGAAGTCGATGGTGTCGTGCTGGCTGTCTGCGTCGAGGACGGCCTCCGTGTGGAGGTTGTCCATGGCCTCCAAGAGTCTCATCGTGCGGGTGATGGCGGAGTTGCTCTGGGTGAGGGGACTGATGTAGATGTTGCGGTGACTCCCGGGTGTGCGCATGGGCATGAAGCGGTAGACGGTGTCGCGGAGGTGGCAGTCGTATACCAGTCGAAGCTCGGCGAGGGACTGGAGAGCGGCTCGCTGGCTGGCCACCACGAATGAAGGTCCTCCAACTCCATGGGTGTAGAAGGGTGGCTGCGTGGAAGAGGGGCGGATCACAACCGTGACCTCGCAGTAACTCTCGTTCGCATCGGGAAAGATCCTGTGGAACGCAGGCTCATGGGGAAACCCCAAAAAGTCGACGAGCACGCGAAGCTCGCGGATGAATCCGGCCTCATCACGAAGAGTCCCGCTCATGGTGTGAACCGGCATCTACAAAAGAGAGAAAATTTTGTGAAAACCTCGGAAGATGAGAGGATAAGTAATCTTTTGTAAAATATAGTGAATATATATAAGTCCTAAGGTCAGGTCTGTTTGGCTTCCTACAGTCAAGTCGGCTCTGATACCATCTTGTCGCGCCCCGATTTAATAAATCAGGACTTTATTGAAATTCCATAGAAAATCAATAAAACAAGACGTTCATCATGCGACCACGTACAATACGGACACTCATTCACTGTTCGTAGACCGCATTAATACAAAAGTGAATAAAGGTGAAGAGAAACTAATAAAATAAGGGTCCTAGATGAACGCCTCCTTCCAGTCTCGCCTTGACTGGGTCGCTACTCCAGACCTTCATCCTCCTCGTAGTAGACTGGCTCTGATGGTGTAAGTCAACGGGGTGAGTACCGATGTACTCAGCAAGCCACCGAATGCAAATATAATGCAAGGTAATAACAAGGGAGATAGTGGCTAATTTAGCGGAAGCAGCATATTTGTAAAGCTTTAAATGAGAGCAATTTATTAGTACGGAAAAGTAAACATGTGCATGTGTATCATCATCTTCTAACTCGAGGGGTACAGTCAGCCCCACCTCGCTCAACAGTCCTTACGTTCCATGAGTAACTTGAACATGCAAACAGTTGTAAACTAACTGCGAGTAGTCACATAACCCGCCCTTGACCGTGGGCTCGGCTTTTCGAAAAGATTAAATTACTCTGATCAGAGATGTACCACTGTACCCACAAGGCACGCACTCATCACTTACACCGAAGTGTAACGAGATGACCCATTTCACGGGAACTCGTGCCAAAACCTTCCATATAGTCCTCCCCGACTCAATAGCACCCTCTTATGGGTTTCATATGGTGTCCCGACGCATCGGAGCCCCACCATACCCCCCTTGAGCCTCGTCGGTACAAGTCGCCCGCAGGCTAGCCCCTTGCCCCCTCCTCTATGGTGCATCGAGCCGGAGTATTCCATACTTCCAGTTAGGACTTACCCATTAGACTTGTGGTTGGTACGGAAGTGCTTTGCAACAGATCCCGCAGACCGGTCCTTATAGTGCCCCGGGTGCGACAAACCAGTGCCCGAGCTTGCACCCGGAACCCACCATACTTATAACTTAGCCAACTCCAACAGAGTCCAGAGACGAGAATAACGGGGAAAATCATATACAGAATCCAGCTATCTACGACTCATTCTTTTTATCCTATAGCAGTCGTGCCGGTACATTGGGCACTAGCTAATATTTTTATAGTAGAGTGACAAGGAGTTAAGGCTCAATAAGCATGGCTTGGGTTTGCACACAAGGACGGGGATCTAATAAATATAAGTGTAAGGCTTGAATATTTGACTAATGCAATATTAACCTATGGGTTATAGCGATAATTTATTGAAACATGGGCTCAATTATGATCAACTGTTTCCACAGAGATGGTCGATGACTTGCCTTGATCAGCAAATGGGGATGGAGGAACCTCGGGGTAGAACTCCTGCTCCTCGACGAACTCGTAGTCTTCTCGATACGGAAAAGTAAACAATACATTCACATTCAATAAAACAGATAAAATTCACCAAATAAAAGAACATACATTGTTGTGGGTGAAGTAATATTTATTATTCTGAGTCTTTGCATTTAACAGTGAATTTTAACCTTTTTAGGATTTTTCATAATTTATTTTGTTGGAATAATAATTTATCCTAAGGGGTTTTTATTCATTTATTTATTAATAATATTTTGGGCAACAGAAACATACTGTTTTTATGGCATTAATGTGTAGAGAATAATATTCTGGTTTTAACAAAATTTGAATGGTGAAATTTGGAGTTAATTTGAGCAAGATATGGATTTTCAAAGTTTAAATCAATTTTCTGGATTTTTATTTAAACTAAAAACAGTCTCTGGTCCACGGTGAACCAGGTTCACCGTGAACCCGTGACTATGCGCGTGGACCCGAGCGATCTGGGCCGTTGGATCTGGATCCGGCGGCCAGATGCGAGGCGGGCGGTTTAAATGAAAATGAACGGCTGTGATTAAAACGTGGCGAACGGTTACACGTGGACGCCTGAGATCGCTCGGAGGTTTTAAGTGGCGATCGACGGTCGTGATCGCCCGATACCCCTTCGATCAGATCCGAGGGCTTGGATTAAATCCCGAAGGGATTTAATCGTAGCCCTCCGATCGTGATCGGACGGCCACGATCGCGTCCGGCACGGCACGACGTAAGGGGGCGCGTACCCCCTTCGTCTCCGGCGACGGCGGGTTCGGGCGCGGTGGCAGCGGCGGCGGCGAGCGCCTACGTGCCTAGCTAAGGCCAAAAATGGACTGCGGAGGTGATGGGGATCACGATGGTACCTTCTGCGGCGAAGATGGGGGCTTGGAGATGACCGGCGGCGAGCGTAGACGGCGAAGAGTGTTCGGGTGCTCGACGGCGACGGTGGTCCTGCGGTGTATTTGGCCAACGGAGGGGTGGCCGGGGACGGGGAGTCGTCGAGGGTCCCTCTGGTGGTGGTGGCTAGGGCGGGGGAGGCCGGAGTCGACGGCGATGTCTCGCCGGAGGTGGAGCAGAGGGAAAACCCGAAGACGAAGAGGGAGCGCTCTGGTTCACTCGAGCTCGGGCTTTGGCAGTGTGGACTGAACGCGGCGAGGGCGAGGGTTTAAATAGGGGCTCGCCGTCGTCCAGATGGCAGGGAATGCCGGGGAACCCGAAGGCTTGTTTCCTTCTCCGGCGAGGTTCCCTTTTCTCCTCGGATATGCTTCCATAAGCACGAAAACGCGTCGGTTTTGTTTGGAAAGGGGTCACCGGAGTTCGGCAAGTCGAGATCGGGCGTCGGTTTGGCAAGGGGGAGCTGGCGGCGGCGGATTTGGAAGGAGGGGTCGCCGGCGATGGAAAGGGGGATCCCTTTCCTTCGGGGAAGACGATCCCGACAGGTGGCCCCCACCTGTCGGCGGGCGAACAAAAAAGGGAAGGGCCGACAAGCGGGTCCCATCGGTCAGAGAAACAGAAATGGGTGCGAGTGGCTGTCAAGTGGGGCCGGGCGGGCGCGGGCGAGAGGAGAGAGGGGAGGCGAGCGCCGACAGGCGGGCCCCTCTTGTCAGCGAGAGGGCGGCGATGGGCTGGGCCAAAAAGGCCGCTGGGGGGAGTTTCAGGGTTTCGGCCCGTTTAAGATTAAAATTGATTTCTGATTTTAAATAATTCCAGAAAATCAAATATTTGATTAAGGGTTGATTCACTGTTGACAAAAATTTGTAAAAATTCCTAAAATTATATCTGGATCTCTAGTTCATCTCATAAAATTTTCAAGTCCAGATTTTAAGTATTTCTCCCTGTTTGGCTTTATTTGGGTTCTTTTGGGATTTTTCCTTTAATAAGAAATTCAGAAATGATTTAAATAATATTTTCTTTTTATTTTATTCCTTTTTAATTTCTGGGGTGTTACAATATGGATCATGGATATAGGATGCTCTTGCCACATGATGGGACATCGCAGATGGTTCTCCAGCCTCACTTCCCCGAGCTCCAAGGAATACATCAAATTCGAGAATAATGGTCTAGGGAAGGTTCACGGTTTTGGCTCAATTCGGATTTCTGAGCATTTCTCCTTGAAGTATGTTTCTTTGGTTGGAAATTTGGGCTTTAATTTGGTTTCTATTCCGCAACTTCTTAAGGAGGGCTTAGAGGTTCGTTTTAAGAAGTGCATGTCTTCTGTTGTTGATTCTAGAGGATCTTTTGTTTTCCAGTACCTTTTGGTAAGGTTTTTTGCATTGATTTCTCTAGTTCTTTTGGCCCTTCTCGTTGTTTGATCGTTTGATCCTTCTCTAAGCTCTGGAGGTGGTATAGGAGGTTAGGTCATTTGAGTTTTGATCTGCTAGTTAGATTAAGCTCTATGGACCTCATCCGAGAATTGCCCAAGCTTAAGATGGAGAAGGATCTAGTTTGCCATCCCTGTCATCATGGGAAAATGGTTGTCACTTCTCACGCACCTGTAATTCAGGTGATGACTTCATACCCGGGAGAGCTGCTACACATGGATACTGTTGGTCTAGCTCGGGTACGTTCAGTCGGTAGGAAGTGGTACGCGCTTTTGATAGTTGACGAATTCTATCGATTTTCATGGGTTTTCTTTTTGGAGTCTAGGGATGAGGCTTTTCAGTTTGTGCATGACTTGATCCTAAAACTGAAAAATGAGAACAATGGTCGAATGTGGGCAATTCAATCTGACAACAGTTCTAAATTCAAGAATTCTTAGTTCGTCAGTTTTTGTAGTGATCAGGGTCTTGAGCACCAGTTTTCTGCTCCTTACACTCCCCAACAGAATGGCGTTGTGGAACGAAAAAACTACACGCTAGTCGAGATGGCCAGGACTATGCTTGATGAGCATAGGACTCCTAGGCGCTTTTGGGCTAAAGCTATGAACACAGGTTGCTATCTAGCTAACCGTATTTTTATTAGATCTTACCTAGGTAAGACATCATATGAGTTGCGGTTTGGAAGACAACCCAAGGTGAGCCACTTGCGAGCATTTGGCTGCAAGTGCTTTGTGGTCAAGAAGGGACGACATTTGGACAAGTTTGAGTCTCGTTGCTGGGATGGAGTATTTCTTGGTTATGCTTTGCATTCTCGAGGCTTTCGTGTTTGGAACTTCGAGTCCCAGTAGCTTGTCGAGACATGTGAGGTTTCTTTTGATGAGTCCATGCCTTCGCTTACTCCTTCTTTTGAGCTTTCTAGTGATGATGAACTTGGAGAGTCCATCTCCGAGGATGATGATGACACTCCTGCTGTTGATGAGGGTGAACCTTCTACACAGCCTACAAACCCCACACCTTTTGAGACTTCGACTAAGGACAAGGGTGGACTTCTGATCACTACTTCCACTTCAATCGAGCACCCTCAGTCGAGTCCAGAGGTGCCAGCTGCTGACTATGGTGAGGTTTGTCAGTTTTGTGCCAAAACTGACAAAGCGTCCACTGTCTTTGCACTGGGTACCCGGATTGGGCCGACCCGATTCCGCAGCTTCCTCAACCCGGCAATCGCTCGCCGCCCGTGTACATGAGTCAACCCCGGTCAACATACCAGTGGATCCTCTGCCGCTCCTAGCCCATGTACTCCGATTGGGCCAGCCCGACTCTGCGGCTCCTCTGCCCGGCTGTCGCTCGCTACCCATGTACCTAAGTCACATGCGCCCCAGACTCGGCAGGTCTTCACGTCTCCTCTTTGACTTCCGTTGACAATCACTCATCACATCTGGAGTCATAAGACCCATGCTCTTCAACATGGTTCCTCAATCTCCCCCTTGATGAGTGCATTGTCAACACCCTCTTCAGCAATTCTTTAGAACCTGCAAAACATGTGGAAACACAAAAACAAAAACAAAAAGAAGAAAATAAAAGTTTAACCCTAATGACCAAAAGCCAAACAGAAGCAAGAAAATGGTCATTATGGTTAACCAAAAATAAAGACTCAAAACAAGTGCAATCTCAGAACTATCAACAAGGACATCTAAAGAGTAAAGGCAAAAGAGACTAAAAACTCCCCCTGAAATAAATCTCAGAGAAAGCCAAAACTCCCCCTAAACTCTTTTAAAAGATCGAGTAACCCAAAATTTCTCCTCCTTGTTAACAATTGAACTCATCAAGTGAGACTAAATGCACTCTAAAGAGACACAGACACAAACTCCCCCTGAAATGCAGCTCCCCCTCAAAATATGCCATGAATGCAAATGGGGTGCAGGTGGAGTGTAAAAAGCATGCTTCTTAGATATGGTTGACTGCAATTACAACATCTAACAAGTATAGCAAAAGACATACTGTCTAAGATACATGACATGAGTAGTGCAATAGATGATATCTAAAGAGAGTCATTAGCACGCATTTTTTGATTTTTGCAAACAAAAACATCACCACATTTTCTAGTTGACAAGCAAAGTAAAGCATGAGATGCAAAAGCTAACTAATATCTACCGAGATAAGCATTGTCCAGAACAAAGTGCTTCAGCAAACTTGTCCTCTTTTTAAATTTTCAAACTTTTTCTTTTCCTTTTTTCATTTCTGCCAGGGTTATTTCCATGTCAACTTTATGCTAACTGACCAAGTCAAGCCTAGGCCAAAACTGGACCATCAGAAGCTTAAGACATTAGTCTTGGCATACATTACACTGTCCTAGTTCATACCAAAGTGCTATGGTAAGTGTTGGGGGAGATAATCCCGACGGATGAAGGGAGCCCACAACCAGGGGGTCCGAAGCCTGGCGCCGGAAGGGCCAGGGCCTGTAGGCGACAAAGCCGGAGGCCACCCTCCGGGAGAGGATGCCGGAGGCCACCCTCCGGGAGAAGATTGCCGAAGGCCATCCCTCGGCCCGCGGCAATGAATCCGGAGGGAGTGTTGGCGAGAAAAGGAAGGACAAGTATACGGGGAGACAGTATCACGATCCTCTGAGCCGTGTCGGGCGGCGCAGGCAGTGCCCGACACGGCTGATATGCTGTCAGAGTCGAATCTTCTTGTCTGTACTGTGTATAGTCCGTTTTGTCTGTACTACCGACCGGTGCCTGGCCGTGTAGCGGTTGGTGGCCCAAAGGCGTTCAGCCCTCTGGACGGGGCGCCTTATAAATACCCCCCAACCACAGTTGTAACGACACACGCTCCAAGAGCACTGAATACACTACGTCCCTACATTTCCACTAAGAAAACCTGCTGGTCCGATCCGTTGATCCAACAGTTGGCGCTGTCCGTGGGGACCGTAGTTCAAGAAGCTAGCGTCCTCTAAATCCACTCACCAAAGCATGTTGGGTCGGAAGGGGGTGAGCACAGTTCCTCTGCGCCGGTTGGCCCGCACCGCCAGAATCGAGCCCCCTCTGGTCCCCAACCCCAGTCCTCCGGCTCCCGCTGTTGTGCCCATTAGGGTGCCCTCCTTGGAGCCGACCCAAGTGCCGGAGGGGACGCCCAAGGCTCGGGACCCTGTTGGCGTACCTGAGCCAGCCTCTGTCAACCTGGCAGGATTACCAGAGGGGCCGCCGGAGGGGCGTCCTCCGAGCGGGCCCCCGACGGTGTCCCTTCGGACCGACTATGTTCGCTCGCGAGACCCCGATACCGCGTCAGGAGGAAGCAGGAGCCAAGCTGACGCCCTGGCAGCCGAGAATGCTCGGCTGAAGGCAGAAGTGGCTCTGTGGCGCCAGGAGGCGTCACATCGCCCTCTGGAGCCCCTCCGTGCCGCAAAAGTTGTGGCCGTGGCGCTAAGCGATGACGAAGATCCGGCGGAGGAAAATGCATCCTACGACGAGGAGTCCCCCTGCACCCGGACCTCCAGAGGGTGCGCTTCGGTTCGAAGTTTCACGCTGCCAAGCTTCCCAAGTACTCCGGGGATTCTGACCCTGGAGAGTTCTCCCGCTCGTATGCTCTAGCGATAGAAGCGTCCGGGGGGAGTCGGGTCACCATGGCTAAATGCTTCCCCCTGGCTCTCGAAGGGATCGCTCTCCGATGGTTCTGGTCGCTCTGACCTGGAACCATCCATACGTGGGACCAGCTGAGGAAAAAGTTCGTCAACAATTTCCAGGGGACCTTCCTGGCCCCAATGTCCACCGGGAGCCTCTTCCAAGTAAAGCAGCAGCCCAGAGAAACTTTGCGGCAGTACTGCCAGCGCTTCGCACACACCAAAGCCCAGATCAAGGGGCTCTCGGCTTCCTCGGTCATCGACGCTGCCCGGGAAGGCGTCACCCACCCGGGCCTCCTCGACAAGCTCCACCGAAAACCTATCTCCTCGGTGGCATAGCTTATGACGTATTTCGAGGAGTATGCCCGGTCCGAAGAAGGCCAGATGCGCCGGCAGGCGATGATAGTCCCTGTCCGGGCCTCGAGCGCCAGGGCATACGAAGCCCCGCCGGACCTCGACAGGGGAAGCCGCCCCACCCCCGACTTCCGCTGCCAAGATTCTAGTCGGCAGGATTCCGTCCACCGGGATTCCCGCCGGGGCCGAAAGCATCTTCGGGGGGAGGTTCTCAATATTACCCCTCGAGCCCCCGCTAAGCATCTGCACACGCCCGGCGGAGGCCGCTCCACTGGGGCCAAGGCTCTGCCTCGGGCGCCCTCCGGAGGAGCCACCTCTTACTACAGCGTCCACGGAGAAAACCGAAGCCATGACACCGACTCCTGCCGGACCATACTCGCCCTCCGGAGCGACTACCTCGAGCGCAACGCCAACCGTGGCTCCACCGACAGGGGGATCCCTATCCCCCGCCCTGAGGCGGTCTAGGTAGTCGGACGCCACGACGAGCTGGAAGTCATGGGCCTAGCCCCGGAGTTTGGCAGGGCCCCGGCCCCCAAGCTCGAGGATGCACCAGATCGGGGGAAGCGAGTGGTCATCCCCATATCCGGAGGAGGAGCCCTAGGGGCCATGTCCAAGCGACAGCGGTGAGACTACATCCGAGAGGTCGGGCATATCGGCACGTCCTGCTCCTCGGCCCTCCCTAAATGGTCCCATGTTCCCATCTCCTTCACCGCCGAAGATGCCACCAGAGTCAAGTTCCCGCATGCTAACCCCCTCGTTATCTCAGCAGACATCGCCGGAGTTGAGGTGTGTTGCATCCTGGTTGACGGAGGAAGTTCCGCTGACATCATCTTCATGCAGGCCTTCGATCAGCTATGCCTGATGCGCAAGCATCTACTGCCGGCTTCCCGTCCACTCCAAGGCTTCGCAGGCCCCCCCGCTCGATGCCCTGGGCCAGGTCACATTGGAGCTGACCTTCGGCGACTCCCCCCTTCGGCGCTGTGAGGAAATCCTCTTCGACCTAGTTGATGCTCCATACGCCTACAACGCCATCTTCGGAAGGGGGATGCTCAATCGCTTCGTAGCCATCGCGCACCACAACTACTTATGCCTCAAGATGCCGACTCCAGGAGGGGTGTTGATGATCCTGGGCGACCAGGCCGCAGCCCACCGGGTCGAGTATGGTCACTCGGCGCCATTGGAGCCGCGACAGATTCACAACGTCCGTGAAGGTACAGGAGGAGCCAGCCTCCCCGGAGGCGGAGACCCCGGGCAGAAGGGCCGCCCAGCAAAACCTCTCCCGGAGGGAGAAGTCATTACGAAGATCTTAATCCAAGACGGGAAGGAGTACCCGATCAAGTTCGGAGGGGGTCTAGAGCCGGAGGTGTCGGCACAGCTCGAGGGCATCATCTGCGGCAACCTCGACATATTCGCATTGTCCGACGAAGACCTTACCGGCGTCGATCGCTCGATCATTGAGCATTCCCTGGCAGTTGACCCAAAGGCTCGGCCGGTCCGCCAGGGGCTCCGGAAGCTTTCCATCGAACGGGCCGAGCTCACCAAGGCTAAGACAGAGAAGCTGCTTCGAGTGGGGGTCATCCGGGAAGTGGGTCATACTGAGTGGTTGTCTAACCCAGTGTTTGTCCAGAAGAAAACATCTGGAAAGTGGCGCATGTGTATCGACTTTACTTCTCTGAATAAAGCTTGCCCTCGTGACACCTACCCCATGCCCTGCATTGACCAGCTAGTCGATTCCACAGCCGGAGCATAACTCCTCAGTTTCCTTGATGCTTATTCCGGCTATCACCAGATCTGGTTAAAGCCCGAAGACCAAGTCAAAACAAGCTTCGTCACCCCCACAGGAGTGTTCTGTTACGTCCAGATGCCCTTCGGCCTCCGTAATGCCGGGGCTACCTTTTCAAGGTTGATCTCCAAAGCTTTGGGCCATCAGATGGGGCGTAATGTGGAAGCATACATGGACGACATTGTCATCAAAAGTAGCACCAAGAACCATCACGGCTCGGACATAACTGAGACTTTTGACAGCCTTCGGCGGTGTGGAATCCGACTCAACCTAGAGAAATGCGTCTTCGGAGCACGCGCGGGGAAGCTGCTCGGGTATCTGGTTTCCAGCCGAGGCATCGAAGCCAGCCCAACACAGGTTAATGCATTGCAGAACATGTCCCCCCCTCAGAACTTGAAGCAAGCGCAGAAGCTAGCCGGGCGGTTGGCAGCCCTCGGCCGATTTTTAGCAAGATCGGCGGAACGAAGCTTGCCCATCTTCAAGGCGCTTCGAGGTTCTAAGCATTTTGAGTGGACCCTCGAATGTCAGGACTGCTTCGAACAGATCAAGGAATATCTCTCCGGTCTCGTGGCCCTCGCCACACCCCAGGCCGATAGTCCCTTATTGGTCTACCTCACCGCCTCCAGCAGTGCAGCAAGTGCGGCTCTAGTCCAAGAGGAGAAACTCGACGGGAAGTTGATTCAACGCCCCATCTACTTCATTTCCGAAGCCCTCGCCGGAGCTAAGGATCGGTACTCCGAGCTCGAGAAGGTGGCCTACGCCCTCGTCATGGCATCCCGGAAGCTTCGGCACTACTTCCTGGCTCATGATGTCATCATCCCGACCGCCTATCCACTAGCCGACATGTTTCGGAACAAGGATGCCACCGGCTGCATCGGGAAGTGGGCGGTAGAGTTGGCCCCATTTGGGATCTCCTTCTTCGCCTGCACAGCCATCAAGTCCCAAATCCTCGCCGACTTCGTCGCGGAGTGGACGATGGCCTCTGATCGCGCAGGCACCGAAGCAAACGAGGGGATCTGGACCGTCTATTCATACGGTGCTTACCAGGCTTCGGGGGATGGGGCCGGAGCAGTTATCGTCTCCCCCTCAGGCCAACAGGCCCTGTATTCCGCTCGGCTAAACTTCAAGGCTACCAACAACATCGTCGAGTACGAAGGAGTCCTTTTATGTCTCCGCAAGGCACACGCGCTAGGAGCGGCACGTGTCGTCATCAAGACCGATTCCCAAATAGTCGCCGGGCATATTGATAAGAGTTTCCAGGCTAGGCACCCGGACCTCGCTTCCTACCTCGACGACATCCGCAGACTCGAAGCTTCCTTCAAGGGCATATCCATTCAAAACATCCCGCGAGGCGAAAACGGCCAAGCCGATGCCCTTGCCAAAGCCGAAGCAGGAGCCCAAGCGCTACCCCCGAGCGCCTTCTTCGAGGAAATTTTCCAGCCTTCGGCACCCTCTCGCGGCGAAGCGTCCTCCTTCGCATCATCCGAGCCCCCGCTGTCTCCCTGGCCGGCTCCGGTCTTGTGTACGGTCGGCGACGATTGGCGGGAGCCCATCCTGCGCACGCTCGCGGGCAGCGAAGATGATCATCCTAGTCCAGACCAAGTTCGCCTCCAGCTCCACGCCAGGTCGTTCCAGGTCATCGATGGCATCCTATACAAGTCGGGAGTATGTTCTCCGCTACTCCGTTGCATCTGTCACTCGGACGGAGTGGCCATGCTTCGAGAAATCCATGAGGGGCTATGTGGAAGCCACCTGGCTCCACGGGCCCTCGCCGGCAAAGCTCTCCGACAGGGCGTGTACTGGCCCACGATTGTTGCCGACGCCGAAGGCCTCGTCCGCACTTGCCAAGGGTGTCAGTGGATGGGGCGGCGGAGCCACCGCCCCCCGGTCAGCCTACGGCCCATCCCCCCGGTGTGGCCGTTGGCTCGGTGGGGGATGGACCTCATTGGGCCATTTCCTAGAGCGAAAGGCAATTTGCGCTTTGCGGTCGTCGCCGTGGAGTACTTCTCTAAATGGGTCGAAGCCGAGCCACTGACTTCCATCACATCCCGGAGCGTCCAGAAATTCTTCTGGCAGAATATCGTGTGCCGTTTCGGAGTACCCAGACAGCTCACATTGGACAACGGAATGCAATTCGATGCTGGGGCCTTCCGGGCATTCTGCGATGAACTAGGAGTCCAGCTCTGTATCGCCGCAGTGCGGCATCCTCAGTCTAATGGAGCTGTGGAGCGAGCCAATGGGCACATACTCTTGGGCCTCAACAAGCGCATCGTGGGACTAGCTAGAGGCTTGTGGCCTGAAGAACTACCGAAGATCTTGTGGTCCATATGGACCACCCCTTCCCGAGCTACCAGGTTCACCCCATTCCGCCTCCTCTTTGGCGACGAAGCAATGACCCCAACGGAGCTTCGAGCCGGCTCGCTACGCGCCATAGCACCTGAAGCTGATCAGGAGCGTTGTAGGACCGAAAGTAGCGACCAGAGGGGGGTGAATGGGCGCCTTAAAAAATTCTTTCGAATCAATGGCCTGTTCCCAATACCCAACGCACCTCAAAAGACTAAGCAGCAGAAAATAAACAGAAGGCCTAAGTCTAAGGGTATCTAACCTAGAGCCAACTGATGTCAAACAGAGAACTATTAAAGAAGTGCAACTAGGCAGATGAACATTGTGTAACAGGCCTAAACTTCCCAATGAAATGATCTAAGTACATGTAAGGTGAAATGAGAAGTTACTGTCCAAATTTGTCTCCTGTTCGGAACTTGGCGAAGCCTGCTTCGCCCGTCGAGGTCTGCTTCGGAGATGATTGTCGAAGACTGCTTCACTGGTCGAAGCCTGCTTCGGAGGTTGGTGATGAAGCCTGTTTCGGAGGTCAGTTGCGAAGCATGTCGAAGATGCCGAAGGTGTTTTGGTCTAGCCTAGTACGAAGGGGCAATACGCGAAGTATGCTTCGAAGCGAAGTATGACAATGACGGAGCCTGGTTCGAAGTATGTACTTCGAAGGCAAGGCTTCGGACACAGCTTCAAACCAAGTGCTTCGAAACAAAACCTTCGAACAGAGAACTTTGAATAGAACAAACAGACGGACTACCTTCGAACAAAGAAGCGAAGCCTGTCACACGACAGAGACACCAAATTCGAAGCCTATACTCTACCTTCGAAAAGAGCAAGCTTCAAAAAGAGAAGCGAAGGCTGACACGCCACAAGAAATCAATGCGAGGCCTAGCAGAATGACAAGCTTCGAAGCCAACTTCGAAATCTATCGAAGTATGGACTTCGAACAGCTAGAGCCGAAGCACCTTCGCACTGTCGTTCGAAGTATGCGATGCTGTCCGTTCAAAGAGTACTTCGAAGCAAGCAACACAGAACACAAAACAAAGTTCGAAGATCAAAACGAAGCCTTCGAGTATGGTCGGATCGAAGCCTGCCTCACGGAGCTGAGGGGCTTCGAACAGAGAGGATGGCTTCGCCAGGAAACACTCAGAAAAGGTATTCAGCCCTGACAACCTCGATCAGAAAGCTACGCAGAAAAGTAAAAAGCTGGCACTAGAGTACTGTTGCTACAGTGCAGTAGTACTACTTGCAACAGCAAGAACTAGTACTACTTACGTGAAGAACACAAGCAACAGAAGCTTCCGAAGCCTCAAAATGCATGGAAAAACTTGTTGTGCAAGTGAAATGGATCCATTAAAATACCGCAGAAGCTGCACATGATTTGAGAATAAAAACTTCACTAAATAATGAATGCACGGCAATAAACAGGGACAAAAATTCCTGGCTGCGCAAGAATGAACAGGAGAGAAGAGAGGCAAAGTATGAGACAAAATGACCCAAAGGAGTAGTATTGATTTCAGCAAAAAGGGGTACACGAACCCTAGGGATTGGGGTCCTATTTATAGGCTTCCCAACACTAGGAATATTCCACCTGCCCCTTAGGGTTTTTACAGACGCAAGAATAAAGGAAAAGACTCTACTGCCCTTAGGAATTTTTACAGACACGACTGACTGACTGTGGGCCTAGAGTTACAGATGACTTATCCGGAAGCTCAGCTTTCGTAGCGACTACGGCTTCTCTTCTGGACAGTCGGATACAGAATCAACGGTTGTCAGTTTTGCACCGAAACTGACAAAGCCTCCACCAGCTTTGCACCAGGTACCCGGATTGGGCCGGCCCGACTCCGCAGCTCTCTCAACCCGGCAATCGCTCACCGCCCGTGTACCTGAGTCAGTCCTGGTCAACAGCCCAGTGGGTCTTCTACTGCTTCTGGTCCATGTACCCGGATTGGGCCAGCCCGACTTCGCAGCCTCCTCTGCCCGACAGTCGCTTGCTGCCCGTGTACCTGAGTCACACGCGGCCCATGAAACAGCAGATCTCCTTTCTTCTTCTGTCCTCTTTGACTATTGTTGACAATGACTCATCACTTCTAGAGCCATGAGGCCCACGCTATTCAGCATGGCTCCTCAAGCGCGTCGTCTCCCTTGACCTGGCAGAAGAAACGAGGCTCCGAGCCGTGGCCAATCTCTCCCAGTATCAAAAGGAGACGAGTGCTTGGTACGATCCCAAAGTCAAGCGCAATGAGTTCCAGCCAGGGCACCTCGTCCTTCGCGCGGTGGCTGCTCCGACGAAGTTGGGCAAGAAGTGGGAAGGACCATACATCGTAACCAGTTCCGGCCGCCCCGGCTCCTACTGACTCGCTACCTTGGAAGGCGAGGAACTGAAGCATGCTTGGCATGCGGAGCACCTGAAGCGTTACTTTCCGTAGTCTCATAAGTGCATTCCGTCAGCAACGCCCACCTTGTATTCAAATCACGTAATAAAATCGTTAGGCAAATGTTTTCGCCCTACGGTGAGCGCATAGCGACACTAAGAGTTGCGTTTCGCCCAAGCACAATTGGCTTCCGAGCCCCGGTTCGACGCGCCTTCATTCGGGTTCCGAGCTCCGGCTCGACGCACCCTCGCAATTGGCTTCTGAGCACCAGCTCGACGCGCCTTCATTCGGGTTCTGAGCTCCGGCTCGACGCACCCTCGCAATTGGCTTCCGAGCACCAGCTCGACGCGCCTTCATTCGAGTTCCGAGCTCCAGCTCGATGCACCCTTGCAATTGTCTTCTGAGCCCCGGTTCGACGCGCCTTCATTCGGGTTCCGAGCTCCGGCTCGACGCACCCTCGCAATTGGCTTCCGAGCACCAGCTCGACGTGTCTTCGTTCAGGTTCCGAGCTCCGGCTCGACGCACCCTCGCAATTGGCTTCCGAGCACCAGCTCGACGCGCCTTCGTTTGGGTTCCGAGCTCCAGCTCGACGCACCCTCGCAATTGGCTTCCGAGCCCCGGTTCGACGCGCCTTCATTCAGGCTCCGAGCTTCGGCTCGACGCACCCTCGCAATTGGCTTCCGAGCACCAGCTCGACGCGCCTTCGTTCGGGTTCCGAGTTTTGGCTCGCCGCACCCCCGAATTGGCTTCCGAGCCCCGGCTCGACGCACCCCCGCATTGGCTTCCGAGCCCCACCTCGACGCGCCCTCACTTGGTACCGAGCTCCACGGTACCTTACCCTCGTTGGTACAGTATACCCGTCGAGCCTTTCCTCCTAGCCAATTAGCGACCAACCGGCAAGACGCCTACTTGCTAAGGAGGGGAGGGGGAAAGGAGCAAGGAGAAAAGCCTCGATCATGTATATTGGAAAAAGCAAAGAGGTAGAATACAACGTACAGCGTTTGTCACGAGTCAAGAACGAAGAAGAAGGATTAAAAGAAGCTTTCAGGGCTTCGAGGATAGCCCATCGGTATCAAAAAGCATCGCCAAGTTCGAGTACTTCGACATCGCAATCACAAGCATGGACACCCTGAATGACCTCAAAGAAGGTACTCTTTATTGATATATAACTAAGTTTCTGGAACTATTACAAGGTATATAACGCGAGGGTCCTGAGGAAGCTACACCTTCGGGTCTGGCTGGCGGGCTGAAGCCAAAGGCTTCGAAAGGGCCGGAGGACCGCCGGAGCGAAGCGCTTCCTCCAGCCAGGTCCTGATCGCTTTGGGGCCCTCGGTCTGCCAGGTCGCCTTAAGCGCCCTCCAAGATTGAGTCACCGTCGGGCTCGATGATCGGAGGTGCTCCCCTACGAAGGTGACCGGGTGTGGACTCGAAGGTGAAGGAAGAGGGAGCCCAGAAGCCTCAAGGTGTTGAAGAAGTCCAAAGGTGGCCACCCGAGCAGACACCTCACCGTACTTCGACACGGTGAGGTGTATTTGCCGAACGGCTGCTTGGATAAACTTTACCCAGCGAACCAGGGGTTCCCGGGCGATGTCGAACGCGCCGCACCCAGTACCATAGCGCGCTAGCACCCTCCTGAGGGACACCGCTGTGTCAGCCGCCGTCTTCTCCGCCTCAACGAGCGCCTCGGTTATCTCCCCGTTCCGGGCAACGAGGTCCACCTCAGCCCACTCTAGATGAAGCACTCAGGCCCCGAGGGCCTCGGCGTTAGCTGCCGCCTCTCGAAGGTTGTCCATCTCCGAGACTTGAGCCCGGAGTGCAGAAACTTCTCCTTCGAGTCATTCCGCTTCTGCGGCTCGAGCCCGAAGCCCTTCCGCCTCGGCGGCTCGGACCCGTAGGGCGTCAACTTCCGCCTCTAGTTCGTCCGCTCGAGCGGCCCGGGCCCGGAGCCCCTCCAGCTCCGCAATGCGGGCTTTGAGGGAGTCCATCTCCGCCACCTGGGACTCGAGCGCCTCCACCCTGGCGGCCCGGAGCTGAAGGCCTTCGATCTTCGCCACTTGCTCACGAACCAGCCCCTCGGCGGCGTCCGCTCGGGCAACAAGCCCCGAGGAATCTGCTTCACGGCGGCGGCGTTCGGAGAGCAGGGAAAGCAGCGATCCCTGCGCCAGCGCGACTAACTGCAAGCGAAGGAGAGGATCAGAAGGGAGAAGGGCTAGGGGCTCGTTGAAGGGCGCTCAGGAAAATACCTGGCCCGCAGTAGTCTCGATGGCCCTATCGAGCTCCCGTCCGTCCGTCAGCCCCAGCTCATCTATCACCGGAGCCTCGCGCAGGTGCAGGTAATAGTCGTGAACTGGAGCCACCTTGGACGCGAAGTCCTCGCCGACTGACAAGTAAGGGCACAAGAGGGGTACGCTGGAGCGCACGCCCTGAGGGCTGGAGGGGGGCCGGGGTCGAACCCCTTCGTCTTCTACAGCCTCCGGGGAGGCCCCTTCGGAGGCTCTGGACTCCGCCCCGCCCCGCGGCCCCGCGGCCCTCGTTGTGTTGGCAGGGGTTCCGGACCTCGCATCCGCGGCGTCCTCGGGAGGTGGAACAGTTGGATTGACGCCCTGGACGGACGTGCCTGCGCGAAGCAAACAAGGGCTGAAGATGAGAAGGCCCGGCGCTTCGGGAGGAAGGGTTCAGCAAGTTAGCGTACCTTCATTCGCGATCTCGGCAAGGTCCCCCGAAAGATGGGCGTGCCCCGAAGGGCTCGGGCGATAGAACAAGTTGTCTATCGAATTCACCGGGAAGCCCGCCGCCGCCGTAGCGAGCTCGGCTTCCACGTCGGCGCTCCCCTCGATGGCGCCGAGCGGGTCGGCCAGCCCTCCTCTGTCCAGGCTGTCCATCTCCCTGCTCCCCCGGGAGCTGGCGGAGACCCCCTCCGAAGCCGGCTCGCGCGGGGAGCAGTCTTGGGGGGCGGAGTAGCTTCGGTGGCTGGCGCCTCCCGCTCGGTCCCCGACATGGATGTCGCACGGTCCGGATGAGAGAGGGCGTCTCGAGCCCTTCCGGCGCCCAGCCGGACCGATCGACTCGGGTTCGGAGCTATCGGAGAGTCCTCGGACTCCGATCGGGCCCCGTCGCTGGAGCACCCCCACTCGGAGTGGGAGGCGGAGGAATGGCTAGGGGAAAGCCGCTTCGGGCCTTTCACCACCTTTTTCTTCTTGGAAGGCCGCCGAGGGGAAAGGCCACCGTCGGGATCAGCCACCTTCTTCTTCGAGATGGCTCGGAGGGCCTCCCCCTCCGGGAGAGGTGGAGGCGAGAGCTCAAGTGCCCCCCACACTCTGTTGAAACGCTCCCAGGAGCCCACCAACTCCAGCCGCCGGGTGCATTCGGCCAAGGTAGGGACTCCAAGGATCCGCTCTGTTGTGCGGGCCACCTCCTCGGGGGTCCGAGCGACAAGCGACCCTGTATTCGAAGATCAGGGTCGGAGTATTTTTCGAAGCACGGAAAAAGGAAACAAGGCTAGGGAACGCAGAAGCTTACCGAGATGGCGGGAGAGCTCTGTCGGTGTTGATTCATCCTGGCTGCTCCGTAGCGACGCCGCCCACTCTTCCTTCAGCGGGGGAATTTCGAGGGCCACGAACTCCTCTGCCAGGTCCCGCATGCTCATCCGGCGGGTAACTATCTGAAGGAGTTGGATCCTTGCGGAGATCGAGTCGGCGTTGGCCCCGACGCGCGCCTCCCTCCGAAACCAGATGTGGCGCGGAGGCCCGGCGAGACCGGAGCTGAGCCCCACGTGGATGTAGAACCAGCGGTTCACCCACTTGGAGTACCATCTTTCGTTGATGGCCTTCGCCGGGAAGGAGTCCGCATACCTCCTCCGGAGCTGGAAGTTGATGCTCCCGAAGGCCAGAATTCGCCCCCCCCCCCCTTCTTCTTCGGCTGGCAGAGAGCTTCGTGCATCTGCGTGAAGACCTCCGCTCTCCCCTCGCAGCCTTCGGCGCGCATGGCCCACTCGAAGATGGCAAGGCGGGCCACGGCATTTGGGGATAACTGCGGGAGCTCCAGGTGGAAGGCGTCCAGCACCCCGGCGAGGAGCTCCGAAGCGGAGAATCCCAGTCTCGCGTTGAAGAAAGCCTCGAAGACGACGACTTCGCCCTCTCGCGGCTGCGGGACCGTTTCCCGGCCCGGCTTCCTCGCTAGTGCTTCAGGGCCGAGACGGGCTCTGGTCACTTGCTCGATCGACGCGTTGGTGCACGCCGACGGGCCGAGCTCCAGCGTCTGCTCTCGAAACCGCTCCGAAGCAGGATGGAGCTCTTGCGCGTCACGCACCTCTCCCGCACCGGGCGTCGTCGCAGCCGCTGCAGCCGCCGCCACCATCTGGCGTTGCAGGAAGCGGGGGTCCATCGCCACAGCTAGGGCTGCATTCTCCGCCATGACGTAAGGTGGCGAGAAAGAAGCAAGAAGCAAGCGCTCAGAGAGCAGGCGGTTGCTGCCAAGAGCAAGGAGAAAGAGTGCGAAAAGTGGGCGGGGGAAGTATAGGCCATGCGCCGTGCGGCGGGGTATATTTAAGCGCAAGACCGCCGCCGGTCCATCTTCCGCTCGCCCACCGCGTGCGCGCAACGGTCGCGCAGCGCCCGCATTTAAGATTCAACCGGCGCCTCGGGCGCGCCAGTTCCTGACGGTTCGCCTCCCCGATGTCGTTTACGCACACGCGGCATTAACTGCTTCAAGCGGCGCTTGGCCGCCTCCTCGGGTCCAGGACCCTGCGGTCAAAGGCGCGCGGGCACCCATTGGGCTCGGTCAAACTCCTCCCAACTTGCCAAAGGGTGCTTCGAAGCGGGCCTTGGCCCCCCGGTCCTCCGGTGCCCGGCTGCTTTGGAGCATCCCCGTACCGGTCAAAGAAGGCTACGTCGCAGCAAGATCCCGCACCTCTGTGTAAGTAGTTTTCCCTATGAAAGTTATCGGAATTATCATGTGCGCTTCCACCCTCTCTCAATGCAGGGCTCTCGAGAGGAAAGAAGCGAGGGGCTACTATTGGGGGAGATAATCCCGACGGATGAAGGGAGCCCACAACCAGGGGGTCCGAAGCCTGGCGCCGGAAGGGCCAGGGCCTACAGGCGATGAAGCCGGAGGCCACACTCCGGGAGAGGATGCTGGAGGCCACCCTCCGGGAGAAGGATGCCGGAGGCCACCCTCCAGGAGAAGATTGCCGAAGGCCATCCCTCGGCCCACGGCAATGAATCCGGAGGGAGTGTTGGCAAGAAAAGGAAGGACAAGTATACGGGGAGACAAGATCACGATCCTCTGAGCCGTGTCGGGCGGCGCAGGCAGCGCCCGACACGGCTGATACACTGTCAGAGTCGAATGTTCTTGTCTGTACTGTGTATAGTCCGTTTTGTCTGTACTACCGACCGGTGCCTGGCCGTGTAGCGGTTGGCGGCCCAGAGGCGTTCGGCCCTCTGGACGGGGCGCCTTATAAATACCCCCCAACCACAGTTGTAACGACACACGCTCCAAGAGCACTGAATACACTACGTCCCTACATTTCCACTAAGAAAACCTGCTGGTCCGATCCGTCGTTCCAACAGTAAGCAGTCTAGAACAATACAATGCGACAAAACAAACCCACCTGGATCTTTTCAACTAAGCATAAGAAGGCATGGATTTTTCATTTTTCTTGAATTTTTATCATTTTTATAGTACATTTTTTTTCATGTTTTAAGCATATAGATGTCCAAGTTGCATATCTGCATCTAAGTAAGGATCTAGCTACCAGGCATGTATAAGATAGCAAAAGCACTCAGCCTACACATGCTAGTTACCAGAAGCAATGGTGATCATTTTTCAATTTTAAAGCATAAAAGCCATGCATATGATAAATATCAGACATATCATGTGAACTGAAACAGAACATGATCATCGACAAGTAATCAAAAGCATATACTAGCTAGAGCAAGTAAAGCAGATCAATCATATAATAGAAGCAAGCTCAAAATGTGATATATGATTATGCATGATATAAACTCACACAAAAAGACTCAATAGAAAGGTAAAGAAGAAAGAAAAACTGACTCAAAATATCCTAAAAATGATACACAACTCCCAAATCCCCTCGCAAACGCTCAAAAGTAGACTGATCTAGGGGTTTGGTAAAAAGGTCAGCCAACTGCTGATGGGTGTCAACATGAACAAGATATATGACCCCTTTCTCATATTGATCCCTACACTAATGAAGACATGGGTTTTTCCCTACACTAATTGCGCTGGTGCTATCACAAAACAAAGGAACTCTGGCAGGGAAGAACAACCCAAAATCCTGCAAAGTAGAAATAATCCAAACCAACTGTGAGCAGCAGCTACATACTCAGCCTCAGTAGTAGAAAGC
Source organism: Zizania palustris (assembly GCA_019279435.1). Taxonomy (NCBI): domain Eukaryota; kingdom Viridiplantae; phylum Streptophyta; class Magnoliopsida; order Poales; family Poaceae; genus Zizania; species Zizania palustris. Next base: position 115,110,505 of record JAAALK010000283.1, on the reverse strand, counting down.
GCAACTTCAGATTGTTTTCGAGAAGACCAAGATACAAGTGAAGAACCCATAAGCTGGCAAGTACCGGAAGTCGACTTGCGATCCAGCCGGCACCCACCAAAATCAGCGTCCGAAAAGCCAGATAAATCAACAGACGATGATGCAGAATAGTAAAGACCTAGATCAGGAGCATACGTAAGGTACCTGAAAATACGCTTGACAGCCTGCCGGTGAGATGCGCGTGGTGAAGACTGAAAACGTGCGCACACACCCATGACAAACTAAATGTCCGGTCTTGTCGCAGTCAAGTATAGTAGTGATCCGATCATCCCTCGATACTCTCTCTCTCGTTGAACTTGACGTCGTTCTCATCCTTGTCCAGGCCTCCAGATGTACCCATTGGAGTCATCTGAGGCTTTAGCTCTCCACCAAAGTCAAACTTCTTCAGCATGTCCCGTGTGTACTTACCCTGGTGGATAAAGATGTCGTCCTTGGTCTGCTTGATCTGGAGCCCTAAGAAGTACTTGAGCTCACCCATAAGACTCATCTCAAACTCGTTGTGCATCTGCTCAGAAAACTTGAACACAAGATCATTAGTAGAACCACCAAAAATAATATCATCCACGTAAATCTGAGCAACCAATAAGTCTGAGCCAACTCCGAGCAAGAAAAGAGTTTTGTCCACAGAACCCATTACAAAACCGTTCCACAACAAAAACTGCTTTAGGCGATCATACCAAGCCCTAGGGGCTTGCTTCAGACCGTATAAGGCTTTCTGCAACTTGAAAACATGTCGAGGAAACCTAGGGTTCTCAAAACTGGGGGGCTGCTTAACATAGACCTCCTCCTGTATATACCCATTCAGAAAAGCACTCTTGACATCCATTTGAAAAAGCTTAAAACCTTTAGAAGCAGCAAAGGCCAAAAGAATACGAATGGACTCAATACGGGCAACAGGGGTGAAGGTCTCCTCAAAATCAATACCTTCTTTCTGGCAAAAATCATGTGCAACTAGTTGAGCCTTGTTGCGCACCACAACCCCATCTTCACCTTGTTTGTTCTTAAACACCCACTTGGTGCCTATGGTGTTGCATCCAAGTGGCAGCTCAACCAGTGTCCAAACCCGATTGCGAACAAAGTTTTCAAGCTCTTCTTGCATGGCGTTTATCCAATTTGAATCAGAAAGAGCATGAGAAACGTCTCTGGTCTCAAAAGTGGCAACAAACGCAGACTCAGCAAAGATAGCAAGAGAACCAACAGAAGAACATAAGGATCTCTTAGTAAGATCACCGATGATGAGCTCTGAGGGGTCATCACGCTGAACTGCTCGGGATCCTAGGTGATCTGAAGTCACCTCACCGGAGTTAGTAACTAGCACCTCTGGACTCGACTGAGAAATCACCTCACCGGAGTCAGCAACTGCACCTCTGGACTCGGCTGAGGGGGCTTGATCGAAGTAGAAGGAGTGATCATAGGTCCATCCTCGTCCTCAGTCGAAGTCTCAGAAGGTGTGGGGTCTGCAGGCTGTGCAGAGGGCCCACCCTCATCAATAGCAGGAGTGTCATCATCTTCCTCGAAGATGGACTCTCCAAGCTCATCATCTCTGAAAGCTCAAAAGAAGGAGTCAGCGAAGGCATGGACTCATCAAAAGAAACCTCACAAGTCTCGATAAGCAACTGAGACTCTAGGTTCCAAACACGAAAGCCTCGAGAATGCAAAGCATAACCAAGGAAAACTTCATCCCAGCAACGCGACTCAAACTTGTCCAAATGCCCTCCCTTCTTGAGCACAAAGCACTTGCAGCCAAACGCTTTCAAGTGACTCACCTTGGGCTGTCTACCAAACCGCAATTCATATGATGTCTTACCTAAGTAAGCTCTAAGAAAAATGTGGTTGGCTAGATAGCAAGCTGTGTTCATGGCTTCAGCCCAAAAGCGCCTAGGAGTCCTATGCTCATCGAGCATCGTCCTAGCCATCTCAACTAGCGTGCGGTTTCTTTCGTTCCACAATGCCATTCTGTGGGGGAGTGTAAGGGGTAGAAAACTGATGATCAAAACCCGGATCACTACAGAAGCTAACGAATTGAGAGTTCTTAAACTTAGAGCCGTTGTCCAAACATATTGCTCACATCCGACCATTGTTCTCGTTCTTCAACTTCAAAATTAGGTCATGAACAAACTGAAAAGCCTCATCCTGAGACTTTAGAAAGTAAACCCACGAGAATAGAGAAAAAACGTCAACTATCACAAGCGCGTACCACTTCCCACCGACTGAGCGTACTCGAGCTGGACCAACTATATCCATGTGTAACAGCTCTCCCAGGTATGAAGTCATTACCTGAGTCACAGGTGCGTGAGAAGCGACAACCATTTTCCCATGACAACAGGGATGGCAAACTAGATCCTTCTCCATCTTAAGCTTGGGCAATCCTCGGATAAGGTCCATAGAGCTCAATCTGACAAGAAGATCAAAGCTCAAATGGCCTAACCTCCTATGCCACTTCCAGAGCTCAGAGGAGGATCCAGCAATCAGACAGCGAGAAGGGCCAGAAGAACTAGAATCAACAACAGAAGACATGCCCTTCTTAAAGTGAACCTCTAAACAATCCTCAAGAAGTTGCGAAACATAAATTAAATTAAAATTCAGGTTTCCCACCAAAGCAACATTCTTTAAAGAGAAATGATCAGAGATGCGAATCGACCCAATACCTTGTACCTTCCCTTCACCACTGTTCCCGAAAGTGATATATTCCTTGGAGCTCGGGGGAGTGAGGCTGGAGAACCATCTGTGTAGTCCCGTCATGTGGCAAAAACATCCTGAATTCATGATCCACATGTCCTCCAGTCCTCGATTCTATAAGATCAATGGTCATGAGTGGGAGCAAACGGTCCAACTCTAGGTTTAGCAAAGGAGCTAAACCAGTGTCGCCATATGCTCGTAAGTAGAAAAGCAGAAGGAATCATATGAATCTTGACCAAAACGTGGCTCAAAGCGAGGTTCTTTGTTCTACCTAAAATCGCGGCTACGAGGTCCAAAACCGTATCCAAAATGGCCTAGAGCTCTACCGGAACGAAAACCACCCTCCGGAGCACGGTCATAGAAGTCGTCTCCTCTACCACCACCTACATGACGTGGCCTAGCCTCTAGCCTCTCTCCACGTCGAGGGACTCTCTGTCTACCACCATGCTGGTAGAACTGCTCCTGCCCACCTCGAGCTCTCTCTACTCTCTCAACCCGCTTCCTCCTGAAGCAAAACTCCTCAAGATGCCCGTCCCTCTGACAAAATTCACAGTGATAGGTAAGCTTCTTGGAATGTGGTTGAGGCTTGGGATTCTTAGGCTTGGTGGTGTTGGGTGTAGGTACTTTGGTGTGAGAGGGTCCAGGTAAAGAGTCAAGAGAAGTGTGGAGAGGTTTAGGCTTTGGGATCCAGATTTGCTTCTTGGGTGGAGCTTTAGGTTGTTCTCGGAACACTCCATCTTTGGGCTGACTAACCTAAAAAGACTCAGTGGAATGAGTCTTGGGATATCTCTGTTCAGGAGTCATATTACTCCACTCCACTACTCGGCTAATGGCACTCTCAAAATCAGTCTTGGTATAGGTGTAACCTACCCCAAACCCATCCTGCCTCTTGAACTACTGGATCATCATGCCAAGCTGTGGTTCTCTGGCACTAATCCAACTCAGGATCTGATGGAGGTAAAAGTTCTCGTTATGAACATCAGCTAGCTCCTCTCTCAAGGAAGCTAACACCTACACCTGAGATAAGCAGATCTCACACTCTCTATCAACTTCGACAGACTTCTCATATTTTAGCTTGATCAACTCCAATCTGAGGGACAATCAGTTCTCACAAACAGTGGGTGGAACTGACAATGTCTCAAGCTCTAGCTTAGTCTGCTCCAGTTCAGCTCTCACTCTAGCAAACTCACCCTCCTGCTCATCACTCTTGGCTCTCATCTCAGCTATACTAGCTAAATGGGATGGGCAGTCTACATAGGGCATGATGACATTGGCATGAGCATCTTTCAACTCCAGCTGAGCGCTTTCAAGCTCAGTGGCCATAGCGTCTCTCTCATCTACTCTCTCTATGTACCTGGACTTCAGAGTCGTCAGATCACACAACAACACCTCATAGTTAGGGCACTCACTGTTACTACCCAAGCAAGGGGAAGAAGACAGACTCTCAATCTTGCCATTAGCCATGGCAAGCTCACTCTCAAGCTCATCTATCCTCTTTTTAGCCCCTCTAAGCAGTTTCTCCCAATACTTCAACTCCTGACGGTTCTCTTCTAGTAAATTAACAACTTCTTGTTCATAGGAAGATACCTTTTCATCGTCGTCGTCATCAGAGTTGTTGGAGGAGCCCTTTTCTTCCTTATCCCCAAGAGCCATTGAACAAAAGCTCTTGCGGGGTCTTCGGCTGTGACACGAGCGACTCTTCGGCTTGTCCCCAAAGGCCATGAAGCAGAGACCCGCCGGATCGTCCCTGTCCTTCCCCTTCTTGATCACGATCTCTTCATCACTTGAACTTGACGACGAGAAGGAAGACAAAGACCTCTTGGAGTAGCTTTTCTCCATCTCGACGAAGAAGTCCTTGTCTCGCTTCTTGTTCTCACGCATGTAGTCCTTCAGAGCCTTTCGAAAGAATCTTGTCTTGGGCTTTCCCCTTGTGAAAGTGGAGTTGTCGTACTTGCCGGAGTCGTAGGAGTTACCGCTATTTCCCTTCTTGTAACTCTTCCGCTTGGGGCAGTTGGCGATGAAATGACCTGGATCACCACACTCAAAGCATCTGGATTTTGTGCCGTGTCTTTTAAGCATTCGTTTATCATAGACACGGCGCACCCGGTTGTTAAATAAACACAGATCATCATCTCCTAGAGAATCAAGCTGATCCTCGGAGATAGACATCAAAGAAAATGCAGTACAACTCAAAGAAGTAGGATCAATAGAAGGTGTCGCAAGGGCCAGGGTTTTTGAGCCAGAACCAGTGAGATTTGATATCAACTGGATGTCAATCTCTGAGGCCTTGATCTTGCTAAAAATCTCTACGACATTCAAGGTATCACAGGAAGCGTTCTCAACAATAGAAGAAACCTTGATCTCCTAGATCTTAGGGTCCAAGGTATGAAGAACATTGAGCGCTTGTTCATGATCTGAGACCAGCTAATCACGCTCGGTCTTGTTGGCCCGAAGCTTGTTAATGATCGTTTGAAAACGACCAAACAAAGCCTCAATAGTTTCACTCGACTTCTGTGAGAAATTTTCATACTCACGCTGGTAGGTCTGATAGAGCCTAGCCTTGACCTGAGCTGTCCCCTCATGGTGTGCCTGGATGGTAGCCTAGATCTCTCGAGCAGTGTCGAGATGGCTAACACGCTCAAACTCACTAGGACCTAGACTAGAAAATAAAATGTTCACCGCTTTGCTATTGTTCTGATGCTGGGCAATTATATCAGCAGATGTGCGCTCAGCAATAGGAAGTATAGTAAAAGTAGCGTTACCACAAATATCTCAAATGTCTGAGCTCTGGCTCATGAGATAAGCTCGCATGCGAGTCTTCCAATAAGTGTAGCCAAAAGCTTCAAGGGACGGTACCTTACTAGAGGAAGTCATGATCACTACCTAGGTTTAGAACCGGTTAAGATATGGAAAAACCCTAACCTTTCTCTGATACCACTTGTAGGACCGAAAGTAGCGACCATAGAGGGGGGGTGAATGGGCGCCTAAAAAATTATTCCAAATCAATGACCTAATCCCAACACCCAACACACCTCGACAGACAAATAACAGTAGCAAAGCAGATCACAGATACTAAAGATATCTAGCCTAAAAATGATTGGTGTCCTAATTAAAATGATATAACAATGATATTAAAAATAAATTAAACTAAACAAAAATAACTGCAGTAAATAAAAATGTGTTCTCAAAAATATTTAATGGCATAGGGAAAAACATCTAAATATATCAATAAATATTCAGATTGTAGTCCGAAAATAAAATACTAATCAAGTGAATAAATACTAGATCTTTCAGAAATAAAACTGATGTATTGCACGTAAATCGAGAATAAATAATATTACTGTGACTAATTTTTTTCTTTTTTATACGAATAGACTAAAAATACTTAAATACGAACAGACTAAATACTTAAATAAATAATATGGAGCACTAATACGGTTTCAGCAGCTAAAAATTAATTACGAAATTACTAACCAGATTAGCATGCTAAACAAGAAAATATTACTGTGCATTGTGATTATGTGATATTTCTGTGAACGGATTGATAGTCATAACACAATCAGCGAAAAAAGAAATCATTAAAAAAATTCTAAGATAAGCATGTACATGTACGCAAATCAAGAAAATTACCTACTATTCATGCGTTGTCCCTAGTTGCATTGCGCGTCAGCTGCTGGAGTTTTTTCCTTTTTTTCGCCAGGAGCTCCGCTTGAGAACGCGAGCTGCTTCTGCTTCTTCAATGGTGAACAGAAACACTCCGAACCCCATGCCCAAAAAAACTGCCGGCGTTGCACGCCCATCCTACGCCTAGCCTCCCGCACAGCTCGAACGTCATGCCCGCACCACTGTAGCCACGCTGAATGCGCAGATGATCCTAGCGCCTGCTGCCTATGCCCTGACGCCGCAGCTTGCTGGCTCCTACTCTGCAGCTGATGCCGTGTGACAAAACCTACAGCTACACGCCAAAGGCTGTTGTGCCGTGGACCTGCCGCACGGTAGCTGCGCCTGCTGTAGCTGTTGTTTTCAATGAATCCACACCGAGTCCCGCACTGCGTCAGGAACGAGGAAAAAGCAAACTACGCCTGTTGCATGCGGTGTAGCCCGTTGTTGACACGGAAACGTGCCCCGCACTTGGGTCAGTTCGATGATCCAAAAGTGCACGGATATTTAGGGACAAGCCTAAACGTGACGTAGCACCGACGTTGCGTTCCGACTATCCTTAGTCGTGATAAGGGGGGTGGAGTCACCAGGCAATCATATCACATAAAATAACCCAATTATCCGAAAGAAATAGATTAAACTGACTAAAATCAGCAAACCGGTCGAAGCTTGTTTGCTTCGAAGTCTGGTGCGAAGTGGTCACCGAAGTGTACCTTCAGCGTCTGGTGCGAAGTATCCCGCCGAAGGGTGCTTCGACGTTCAGACTAATCCGATCAAAGATAGACTCCGAACGGATTTGGACGCGATGATCACCTCCGAACAGCGGGGTTCGGCGTGAGGTCTCTAATATAGCAAACTACAAAATAATGACGTGAGGGCCGCGGGCGAGCGTAACTTCGTCCGATGCGGAGTGTGGTCGTGGCGAAGCCTGTTGTGACGAAGTATGCTGGCGAAGCCTGTTGCCGGAGCCTGCAGTCCCGTCGAAGGGTGTCCTGGTGACCTCCAAAAACGATCTCTCAGCTCCTGATGCCTCCGACGAAGTAGCTCTGAACGTGGGATCCTGCAACAAAGAGAATTCGAAGTACCAATTCGGCCTGAGGATCGAATTTTGCTAAGTGTTGCACTAGTAGCGAATGTAGCAATCTGTTACGCGTATTAGCGGATACTTCACAGACTAAGTAACAAGGCGATAGCAATCTATTACGTAGATTGACGGATACTTCACAAACGAAGTAACAAGGGTTACCACTGTTCCGTAGTGGCCGACGGAAGGCTTCTAGGCAAACCCACAAAGAGGTACAGGAAAAATAAAGGTAAAGTAAATACGATCAAAGCTAGGGCTTTGGTTTGGTTTGAGTTGGGGGGCCTCTACGCTGGCCTCGCCTCTCTATTTATAGGGGCTTAATCTCTGATCTAATCTGCTATTAACCCGGTCAGATAGAGATAAAAATTGAGCTGGAAACGCATACAACTCTACCTCTGCCGAAGTGGGCTTCGGTCAGGCCCATCGAGGCCTGCTCCTCGGGCCGAAGCTTCAGTGGCGTGGACCTCCGAAGACTTCCCGGCCGAAGCCCATGGGCTGGCTAGAGGCTTTCGGAGCCCATAGCTCAATGGACTTCGGCCCTGTAGGGCTTCGGACGGACCCTGGACATGTGTATTTTCGGCCCAAATCACCAAAATTGATATTTTGACAATCTAGCCATTAATGCCATTTTTTGCAATCAACACCCGCGTGAGCCACACGGCTGCGCTGCGTAACGCATGCGCGTAGCTAGCCTCTAGACTGATGTAGATGCCATGCGCACGCAGAGAAGCTGACTAGAGAAATCAGTGCTCGACAGAGAGGAAAAACAAGCGGCGGAAAGATTTCAGATCGGAGAAAAAATCACGCCGGTGGCGAGAAAAAAATTGACGGTGGAAAAGAATATGGATTGCAGATTAATCTCAAAAAAAACAATCAACCCTAACCCTAGGGGGTTGGGGCCTATTTATAGGTAGCCCACTAATAAAGGGAAAAGACTAATTTACCCCTAGGGTAAATTACACTGACTCTATGAGAAACCAAGGGTTGGTTTCGGAGTCTGTGATGAGTGATTGACAGATTGTATACTCTGATTCGAAGGGGTCCCTCCGAAGGGGTTCGGAGGTTGTTTTACCGTAGGGTTCGGTGGGTTCTGTTTGCTGCAGCTGTTGCAGCAAAGTGTGCCTGTCGGAGGGGTCTGACTGTACACGATGACTAGGTTGTACCGAAGGGTTCGATACTTTGGGCGGTACACCAGAGTTTGTATCGGAGGTTGTTTACCCGGAGAGGTCTCCGGGGTACTGGATACACTTGTTTGTTTGTTTGTGGTGCGCAGGTGACTTTAGAGGCGATGGACGGTTCGCAGCAAGTGAATTTGGGTCAAGCGGGAGGCTTGATGCCAGGCGAGCGGGGAGCTCGGTCATGAAGGCTGCGAAGGGGTCGAGGTCGGACCTTGGGTCGAGGTGCGCCAAACGAAGGCAGAGAGTGTGGAGCATGGCTCCAGGTAAAGGTACCCCGAGACGAAGTCCTCGGAGGCGAGGCACTTCGGCTCAAAACCATCTCTGTATCGAAGGCTGACTTCGGTGAAGCGAAGGCCGTCAGGCTCAAGGCTTCTCACCGAAGCTACCGCACCCCTCGCGTGCGAAGGGGGGCTTCAGAAGGCTCCAAAACTGCAAAGGTTGACCGTGTCTGCTCTGCAAAAGCTGATGCTGTCCCCTCTGCGAAGCTCACAAAAGAACCCTCCAAATAAAGTAGACTACCAGCTGTACCCCCTGTTCTGATGAGACAAAATCAGTGTAAACCCTAGGGGTAAAGTAGTCTATTCATATGGCTGAATAGTGCCTATAAATAGTGGAGGCTAGCTAGGACACATCAACACTTTGAGCAGCCATTTTTTAAGCTCCTGTGCTAGCCGCCACACTCTTGTATTCAGATCTGTGAGCTCGTTTTGTATTCCCTGTTCAAGCAATGAAGCTTTGATTCTGTTTTCATTTACTGCCTGAACTTGTATACTTACTTTACACTACATGCTTTGATCTCTCTGTGTCTCACTTCTTCCTGTGTTGAGTTTATTGCACTAGAGTGTTTTGGAGAAGTGTGTGAGAGGTTTGTGTATGCGAAGTGTGTTTTTCAGTGTCTGTTCGCTCTGTGTAAACTGGAGGCTAGACCTCTATGATTACTAGCGAAGCACTGTTCTTGGCTTAACTCGAAGCCTGTTTTCTTCCCTGGTCGAAATCCTCAGCGATGTGTGTTTTGTGTGCACTTAGACCTTCGAAGTACGAAGCCTAGTACCAGTTGCTAGCGCTGAGTGTTTGGTCGAAGTCCTCAGAGGGAAGTCTGCTCTTGCGAATGGTGAAGTGCGAAGTCTGCTTGAAGACACCCAGTGTGCGGAGCCTGCACTGACTTAGTAGAGCTGTATTTTCGGAGGTGTGAGTGGAGCGAAGTCTTCTTGACTTCGAACTTTTGCTCTCTGCGAAGCCTGGTTTCGGAGCTGAGAAATACCTCCGAACCAGAACTTCGAAGGGTGTGTTCGAAGCCTGTTCCGCAGAAGACAGATTTAAAACAGAAGGCTATTTCTTAGCCTGAATTTTAAAAAGCTCCCATTCACCTCCCGCTCTAGTCGCCATTTCCGGTCCAACACTCTAAAAATAAAATTGGAAATTACAAAAATACCCTTAGAATATTCAACTGACTCGAATAACAAATATTATGGACTTAAATACTAAATATTAATATCATAAATAAAGATAATCATTGGTTGTCAGTTTTGCGCCGAAACTGACAAAGCGTCCACTGTCTTCGCACCGGGTACCCGGATTGGGCCGACTCGATTCCGCAGCTTCCTCAGCCCGGCAATCGCTCGTCGCCCGTGTACCTGAGTCAACAGACTAGTGGATCCTCTACCGCTCCTAGCTCATGTACTCGGATTGGGCCAGCCTAACTCCGCGGCTCCTCTGCCCGGCTGTCGCTTGGTGCCCATGTACCTAAGTCACACGCGCCCCAGACACGGCAGGTCTTCACGTCTCCTCTTTGACTTTCGTTGACAATCACTCATCACATCTAGAGTCATAAAACTCATGATCTTCAACATGATTCCTCACCCTCATCCCAAGCAACCCCAAGGCGCTGCACCACACCATGCGGTTCGCGCCCGAGTCAACCATATCAGTGCTAAAGAAGCCTAGGACGCCCCCGAAGTCGTGCTCGATATGTCCACAGCAAATTTCATACCCGTAGTAGTATTATTTGACTCTGGGCAACACATTCATTCGTATTCGATGATTTTGTGAAAGTAAATGGCCTAGAAGTACTCCCTCTGCCCACACCCACGATGATCTCTACCCCGGGCAAGAAAACCCTAGTCAATCTATTCAGCCCAAGGATAATTATAGAAAATCAACAGCACACACGATGTGCCTTGAGCAGTGGCCTCCATCGATGCTCATTGGTGGCAGAGAGGCCCTCGCATGTGCCTTAGCATGTGGAACCACATGTGGCAATAGGTCCAAAGCAAACTGAACAACGACAACTGAAAATTAGCTAGACGGAGAAAACTGTGCGGCAGAAAAATGCTAATGGTGAAAACACACGAAATGCAGAAGAAAGCCCACGAAATTTCTAGATTAAACATATGGTGTTCAAAAATGATCACCCTAACCCTAATCTCCCCCTTTCTTTTATATGCTAAATAGGCTAAGGAAAGAACCGTAATACCCCTAGGGTTCTAAATACATGATTCAAGGCACCAAGGGTAAATCAGTAAAAACCTATTTCCTCGATGCTTTCATGACTTTCATGGCTTCACATCACATTCGTTGATCTTTAGTTGAGTGGTCCACGGTTTTGACCTCAAACCGCCAAAGCACTCGACACCTTTTCAATACCCTGATTGGTCCACCATGACACATGTCATCATCTTGCGATCTTGATTGCTAGCAAGTCTCTTCCGTTCCCAATCCTCGAGACGCATTATCACTTGCACCAACATCTCCTTCGCTTGATTTGGTCAACACACAGTCTTCATCAACCTTCAACCCATGACTTGCTTAATCTTTATGTGTACCATTAGGATCATTCTCGACTTCACTCGGCCTCCTTGATCGTCCGGCACCAAGCTCCCTACTTGGTCTTGATCACTTGCCATTGACAATCGAGTAGCAGGCACATCATAAGACAAGCAAGCATATTTCTTCCAACACCGGAACTCTTGGTGCCCATCACATTATCTTTAACCTTCAAGCTAGAGTATTCATCACAGATATATTATCTTCAAACTTTAACCCAAAACCATACATATTAACCAAGACACACCTCAATTTGGTTTCTCACTTAACTTGGTCGATTAACATAAGGTTGACAAGCAAATAATCCCTGACACTAAATCAAAAAGTAAAAGGAAACAAAAAGCTTTTAAAAAATTGGATAACAAGTTTGTTGAAGCTCCATATTTTGGATAAGCTTATCTGGGTAGATATTTGCTAGCTTTAGCATTTCATGTCTTATCTTGCTAGTCTGCTAGTATGAGTGGTGATGTTTTTGTTTGCCAAAACCTAAAAACTGTTTGCTCATGATTTTCTTTGGATATTATTCACTTGAGCTTGTTATGTAGTGTTATTAGACAATATCTCTTGCTATACTTGCTAGCTATTGTAATTGTATAAATCATATCTGAGAAGCTTATTTTTACCTCCACTTGCTCTCCATTTGCTTTCATGACATACTTTGAGGGGATCTGCATTTTAGTCTTGGTTGATGAATCCAATTGTCAACGAGGGGGAGATTTAAGAAATTAGGTGAGAGATTAAGGGGAAATTTTGGCTTTCTAATTGTTTTTAGGGGGAACTTATTCTCTTTTGTTCTTATTATTTTAAAATCAAATCTTTGTTGTCAGTTTTGAGAGTGCACTTATATGAGTTTTTGTTTTTAAAATCTTTATATATTTTTTCTATTTGACCAAAGTGACCTTTTTTATTTTTATGGTGATATATTTTCAATCTCTAAACAATATGATCAAAACTTGCTACACTCTTGATGCTGTGTCGGGCAATATGACCAACGTGACGATATATTTTCAATCTCTGTGCTGTGTCGGGCAATCGCTGCAACGCCCGACTCAGTTGATACGCTGTCAGAGTCGCACCTTCCTGTCTGTACTGCATAGCAGCTATTCTTGTCTGTATTGTAAGCTTGTGTCAGGCCGAGTAATGGTTGGGGGTTTTGGAGTCATTAGACCCTTCCGGGACGGGTCGTCCTATAAATACGCCCGTCTCCAGTTGTAATGGACACACGATCCAAGGATACAATCTGAGCTCTACGCACCATTACTCTCACCTTCCAAAAAAAATCTGTTGGCTCGATCCGTCGTCCCAACAGTTAGCGCCGTCGGGCTTCGAGGGCGTTGACCTTCGCGACCCGAGCCTAGAGTGCCTCGGCCCAGGCGGCCCGAGGGCGAAGGACTTCAACCTCCGACTCCAGCACCCAGAGCCGGTCGATCTCGGCCGCTTGCTCCTGGACCATCCTTTCGGTGGCCTCCGCTCGACCGGAGAGCCCCGAAGTGCTGCTCTCCCGACGGTTGCGCTCAAAGAGCAGGGCCAGTAGCGAGCCCTGCGCCAGTGCGACTACCTGCGCGTAAATCGGCGGGTTAGAGTAGAAGAAGCTAGGGCTCGTCCCCGAGTGTCACAAAGGCATATCTGGCTCGCAGCGCTCTCAATTGCCCGGCCGAGATTAATGCCGTCCACCCTACCGAGCTCGTCTATCAGCTCGGTCTCCCTCAAGCGCAGGTAGAAATCGTGGAGAGGGGCCGTCATCGCCGCGAAGTCTACACCCTCCTCCAGGAAAGGGGCCAGGAGAGGCACGCTAGAGCGCGCGCGCCTTGAGTCGGAGGGTGGTCGAACCTCGGCCTCCCGACCGGCCCCCTCAGGGATCTCTCCCGGAGCCTCCTCCGATTCTGCCTCGCCGCCTAGCCCCGGAGCTCCCTCCATGTTCGCGGGGGCTTCGGGCCTTGTGTCAGCGGTGCTCTCGGAGAACGCCGGGACCAGAGTCGGAACCCGGGCGGAGGTACCTGCTTAGAGGAAATGGAGGTAAGGACCGAAGAAGTTTGATACATTAAGGGGGGGAGCGGGCAGGACCGTGTACCTTCATCCGCAGTCTCAACCGGGATATCCAAAGGCCGAACGCGCCCAGGAGTGCCGGGCCGATAGAACAACACATCCATTGAGTTTACCGGGGATCCCACCGCCGCCGCCGCAAGTTCGGCCTCGGCGTCGGCACTCCCCTCGACGGCTCCCAGGGGGTCGGCTAGTCCCCCTCGGTCCAAGCTTTCGGTTTCTCGGCTCCCGGGAGCTGGCGGAGACCCCCTCCGAGGCCAGACCGCGCGGAGGGGTGGACTTAGGTGACCGCGCGGAGGCGCCTCCTGCCCGGCCCTCGGAGCAGGCGGCTACGGACTCGTTGGGACTGGAGCATCCCTAGCGCCGCCAGAGGCTGGTTGCTCCTGGCGGGTCAGACCGGGATCCGCCAAGGGGTCGTAGTGGGAGGCGGAAGAGTGGGCCGGGGAAAGCCTCTTCGAACCCTTCGCCACTTTCTTCTTCTTCAAAGGGCGCCTAGGAGAAAGCCTGGCGTCGAAGTCCCCCCTCTTCTTCGAAGGTGCGAAGGGCCTCCTTCTCCGGGAGGGGTGGGGGAGAAAGTTCGAGCACATCCCACACGCGGTTGTATCGCCCCCAGGATCCGATGAGCTCCATCCGTCGTTTGTACTCGGCCGGAGTGGGAGCCCCGAGGATCTTCTCAGCGATTCGGGCTACTTCGTCGGGAGTCTTGGCGACAAGCGACCCTGTACCCGAGGTTAGGTTTGCTAGCCCCGCGGACTTCATGGAAGAATTGCTAAGATTAAAAAGAGGCGGGGGCTAACCTAGCTGGTGGGAGAGCTCCGTCAACGATGACTCCTCCTGGGTGCTCTGGAGCGATGCCGGCCATTCCTCCTTCAACGGCGGAATCTCGAGGGCGACGAACTCTTCCGTCAAATCCCGCATGCTCATCCGGCGGGTGACGATCTGGAGCAGCAGGATGCGAGCGGAGACTGAGCCGGCACTAGCTTCGACGACCGCCTCCCTCCGAAACTAGATGTGGCGCGGGGGTCCGGCAAGCCCGGAGTTCAGCCCTACTCGGACGTAGAACCACCGGTGTACCCACTTGGAGTACCACCGCTCGTTGATAGCCTTCGTAGGAAAGGAATCCGCGTACTTCTTCCGAAGCTGGAAGTTGATGCTCCCGAAGGCTAGCACCAGGCCATCCTTCTTCTTCGGTTGGCAGAGGGCTTCGTGCATCTAAGCGAAGACCTCCGCCCTGCCCTCACAGCCCTCAGCGCGCATGGCCCACTCGAAGATGGTGAGGCGGGCTACGACGTTCGGAGATAGCTGCGGGAGCTCGAGGTGGAAAGCATCTAGAACCCCCGAAAGGAGCTCTGAAGTCGGAAATCCCAGCCCCGCGTCGAAGAACGCCTCAAAGACGACGACCTCCCCTTCGCGCGGCTCCGGGATCGACTCCGTGCCTGGCTTCCTGGCCCTCGAGTCAGGACCGAGGCGGCCCCGAGTTGCCGTCTCGATGGATCCATTCGTGCACGCCAACGGCCCCAGCTCCAGAGTCTGCTCCTGGAACCGTTCCGAGGCCGTGCGGAGCTCGCGCGGGTCACGCGTTTCTGACGGACCAGGAGCCGTCGCCGCCGCCGCTGCCATCTGGCGCTGCAGGAAGCGGGGGCCCACTGCTACCGTGGGGGTGTTCCTCTCTGCCATGGCTGGAAGAAGCAAGGGAAGAAGACGAGAAGCTCGAGAGCGAAAGTTTACCCGCAAGCTTGTGACTAGAGGCTGAACAAGTGAGTAGGGGGGCTCAGCCGGTGGGTGAGGGCTATTTATGCGAAAGGATGGCTACTGCGTCAACGTTTCGGCGCCGCGCCGGTCCGCCTTCCTCCACTCAGCACACGCGCACCGGTTGCGCGACCACCGCATTAAAGCCTTGCCAGCTCACCTTTGAATGCGCCGGTCTCTGACGGTCTGCCTCCCTCGCGTCGCGCGCGCACCTAGTGCATTAATTGTGTTAAGTGATGCGCCTCTCCGCCTTCTCCTGCACCAGTGCCCAGCTGTCAAGGTCACGCGAGCGTCGAGACCAATCGGTCAAAGTCCTCCCCTTGCAGAGTGTGAAGCGACTAGTTCGTCCAAGGCGCTCCGAGGCCTGCTCTCGACCTCCATACTCCGGAACATTTCTAAGGCTCCGAAGCACCTCCGAAGCACTCAAGCGAAGCTGGTTCATAGCGGAGATCTAGGACCGATCTGTGAGTTGGTTTCCTATAAATTATCAGAATTATCTTGTGCGCTCCTTCCTTTTCTCCCGTGCAGGACTCTCGAGCAGAAAGAAGCGAGGGGCTACTGTTGGGGGGATAATCCCGATAGCAGTTGGAAGCACGAAGAGCTGTACGGTCCGGAGGGGAGGCCACGTCCGGAAGGCCCGAAGCCTCGAGCCAAAGGTACCTGCGGGCCCCAAGGCAGGGAGGCCTAGGGGCCTCCGGGAGCCCCGAAGCGTATAGAAGGAGCCCTCGGACAAAGCGATCGGCAGGATGCCGGAGGCCAGCCTCCGGAAGGTGCGGAGGCTCCAGGACGCGACTGGAGATCAGGAGATGACCCGGTCAAGGTGGTCCGGGGATAGGATCGCGATCGTCTGCGCTGTGTAGGGCGATCGCTGCAGCACCCGACATAGTTGATACGCTGTCAGAGTCGCACCTTCCTGTCTGTACTGCATAGCAGCTATTCTTGTCTGTATTGTAAGGCTGTGTCAGACCGAGTAACGGTTGGGGGTTTTGGAGGCATTAGATCCTTCCGGGACGGGTCGTCCTATAAATATGCCCGTTTCCAGTTGTAATGGACGCACGATCCAAGGATACAATCTGAGCTCTACGCACCATTACTCTCACCTTCCAAAAAAAACCTGTTGGCTCGATCCGTCGTCCCAACAAATATATTAATGAAATATAGGTATATGAAATATATGAGCCAAATATAAGGAGTTGGATATAGTGTTTTCAAAAGTAAGGACGAAATATTGATAATGAAGTCATTATTTTCAATTACAGGGAGAAAAAAATAGGAAATTAGTTGTAGATCACTTGGAGCGCCCCAAGGGCTCGCCCTTTATTCCGTAGGCCCCACCGGTCGGTCACCCAAAGCAACGAACACGTGCTCCACTATCCAACGTGCCAGATCACCCCATCCTCCTATCAATCCAATCTGAGCCGTCCACTTGCTGGGGTATAGGGTTTATAGGTCCCTCTCTCACTACTCCTCTCCCTCTCTTCCGGCGCGCAGCTCGAACGGCGGCCGAGCGAAAAAAAGAAAAAAAATAGAGCGCCCGCCGATTACCACATCCCATATCGATCGAACCCGGGAGATTTAATACCGAGAAATCCCCGAAAAATTCAGATAGCTGTATCGGTCCTTCGTTTTGCGATCCCTGGGCGCAGTTCCGATTCCGCTTGCCGCAGGCGAAACCCTAGGAATGGCAGAGGTGTCCGTGGCGGCGGCGGCGGCGGCACCGGAGGGGGTGCTGCACAGGAGGATCGAGTTCCACCTTGCGAGGAGGCCGCACTCGGCGGTGGCGATGGGGCGAGGCGGGTTCCGGATGGAAACCCTGAACCCGGGTGCTGCTGTTGGGGCGGCGCAGGTGTGCGCGGTGGTGGGTGAGGGGGAGACGAGGGGGGCAGAAAAGGGGGAGGTCGGCGGGTTGGATCCGGATCTCAGCGTCGCCAGGATCTACCTGGGGAGAATTGTGAGTGCACGGACCTGTAATTTTCATGTCAGAGTTCTGGGTTCTTAAGGGAGCGATTTTGACAGGGGTTTGGGGGTAGAGCTGCAATGCGTGATGTTTTTCCACGGAAGCTGCCGATTTGGTGGTTGTATGAAGTAGCTGCTATGTTGGATCATATAGTTGTTAAAAGGTGTGTAGTTAGTGTGGTATCTCGTTCACGGTGGTGGCGTTTCCTGAGGTTTTAATTATGGTGGCCTGGTGGTCGATGGTTTGTTGTTTACTTTGTAAAATCCTTTTGAGGCTCTTAAGTTGGAGTGCTTTGATGTCTTGTAGGGTGCTGGCCTGCGAAATCTTGGGAACACTTGCTATCTCAACTCAGTTCTGCAGTGCCTAACATACACGGAACCATTTGCAGCCTATTTGCAGAGCGGGAAGCACAAGTCTTCATGTAAGTATTGTTACAGTTATCAGCCAGTAATTTAACCTGTTGCATGAGATATTACAATGTTGCGCCTGGGCATGTAGATTCCACACCTAATATTAATTGAACTGAAGTGGACTGTTATTTATTGCACATGGTAAGTTTATCTTGGACCCTGAAACCAAGGGATATGACTGAATTCTAAGATATACTGGTATCCTAGGCTAATAATTCTGTAATAATTGTATAATTACCCTAGATAACAATACTTACATTGCAAGAGAGAATCAAGGCAATCCCTTGTACATCACTGGACAATTTCACCATATCTTTAGGTTGAATCTTGTTTAATCTATAAACAGGTGTGGTCCATTATAAAATTCTTGAAAAAAATTGGTCATTCTATTTCGAATTTTAGTTGTGCACACAAGAACTAAGCACTTGAACATAAACAATGAAAAAGAGAGAATTCTGCTTGTAAAGATAAGCTTCCTTGGTCTTCAGTAGAATACTATATGAAGAATCAATCAAGGAGCGATGAAACATTTTCTAAATCGCCCAATCTTGTGTGCATGGATTGTTTCCATCCATCAATGTGTAACATTTGTAATTTGTTGATAATTTGCTTTTTTTTGGTGCTTCCAATAAATTTGGGTGTCCAACATTTGCATGCAATGGCAGCTGTTCAAAGCTATCCATGCTTCATGTGTAAACAACTAAACATTGAATTGCCTGTAGTTCTGAATTTGGTACTCTGTTTAGACACTGTCCCTCTATTTGACTATTTCTGGATTTAACACCGTTTGCAATAATGTAAGATTTTCGTATCATAATTGGATACATGCTTATAGTACTAGTAGTATAGAATCAGGGATGGAGGCAAAGGGCACATTGAAGGGAGGCAATGAGTAACAACTTTGTATCGAAGATCAAATATATTTTTTCTAATAATTTTATTTAGCAGTTAGCACATTCAAAGGAGTACATGGACTGGTGAAAAATGGAGAGGGTGGTCTCATTTCCTACTAGCCACCTCCTATCCCGTCCCTGTGTATAATTAATGTTTGTTAAGTATTGGCATAGCAAGATGACAAAGCAACTATATATGAACCTTTTAACTGTACTCCAATGAACTGGTGAGAATGAGATATGTTCTGACCACAAACCCTGGTCAACCATTCGAGTTTCCATTGCTTGTTGTGAAAGGCTGCTTTCTAGTACTCCTTGTGTCACGTTCATCAACCAAGTTGTCACGTACAGGATAGTTTCCAGAAAACATGACCGAATTGTCCCCTAGCCTCATCGGCATGGCAACCTCCGCGTTGGCAAGGTAGGGCTCCAACCCGACCTTTGATCTAATCTTTCTTGACTCCTAATTACAAACTATGGACCTCTTTATATAGGGCAGAGGTCTCCTTATTTCTAGGACAAACTGACTCTAACTACAATTAGACTCTTAACACTAAACCTACCCTAATTCTAATAGAGTCTTGAGCGGGTGCTGTTCACGTGAACAGTATCACATGGTTACTGTTAATGGGTCCGTGGGTATTGTTCACGGGTTGGGCCTGGCCCAAAACCCTAGCCCATTATATCTACACTCTTCTTTTTGAGCAGCTCGCCCTCGAGCTACCGGATGACATTGACCCTAACTCGACACTAACACGAATACGACTCAAGCCTTTTACATCTTGGTTTGAGGTGGATCCCATCCTATCACTCTTAGAGACAGGACATCTCCATACCGTGGATCTGCCCACTCACACCTGACATCTCCCCCGTTGTCGAAAAGTAGCTTGTCCTTGAGTTGAATAGCAGGATATCGCAACTTGAACTCATCACGGGGTACCCATGATATGGGTGGCACACCTTGATCTGCTTGGCCTTGTTGTGTCTAGTTCAGTGTGCAATCCTCCTAGATTTTCTCAGAATTAGGGGCTTCTAGCACCTATACCTTGATGGATTGTACAACACCTTTACGCCCTATATGGTGCAAAATATGGTGACACCATGGACAGGGATGAACTCGAGCAATATGAAATTTGTGGCGGCAACTCTTCAACGGTGTCTCGATCGGTAGTAGCATGGCGGTGGCGGCCCCGTAGTTGCTCGATGGCGGTAGTTCGTGCGACACTGGTGTTATTGAAGTGGCAATAGGTGGGCCAGAATTGGTGCAGCTAGACAGGGGTGGGTCAGTAGGAGGTGGCGCAGGCATCATGTGGCATGGGCTGCCTTGACTCCCCACACGCGATGTCTTGACCTGTAGGCTATAGCACCTCGCCCGAGTCTTGATCAAGTCGACGTTGGAGATCATCCATTCGTTGATTGAACGTCTCCCGAAACACATTAAAGTCGTGATGAAGGAACCACATCTCTTGAAGAGCCTCCTGGAGGTCCCCTACCAATCGCAGCATGGTGGCCCAACCATCGGTAGCCATCGCCGGCGGACAACAAGAGCGCTTGAGGCAGTGGTGGTTCTACAGGGTAGTCCATGCGAGTCCTAGACTACCCTATAATCTGGCACATTGTTGGACCGAAAACGGCGACCAGAGGGGGGTGAATGGGAGCTTTTAAAATTTCAGACTAAAAATAGCCTTCTGTTTTAAATCTGTCTTCTGCGGAACAGGCTTCGAACACACCCTTTGAAGTTCTGGTTCGGAGGTATTTTACAGCTCCGAAGCCAGGCTTCGCAAGGAGCAAAAGTTCGAAGTCAAGAAGACTTCGCTCCACCCACAACACCAAAAACTCAACTCTGCTAAGTCAGTGTAGGCTCCCGCACACTAGGTGCCTTTGAGCAGATTTCGCACTTCACCCTTCGCAGGAGCAGACTTCCCTTTGAGGACTTCCACCAAATACTCTGTACTAGCAACTGGTGCCAGGCTTCGTATTTCGAAGGTCGGAACACACACTAAACACACTATGCTGAGGACTTCGACAAGAAAAGAAAACGAGCTTCGATTTAAGCCAAGAACAGTGATTCGCTAGTAATCAGAGAGGTCTAGCCTTCAGTTTACACAGAGCGAACAGACACTAAAAAACACACTTCACACACACAGATCTCTCACACACTTCTCCAAAAACACTCTGGTGCAATGAACTCAACACAGGAAGAATTGAAGCACAAAGAGATCAAAGCATGCAGTGTAAAGTAGGCATACAAGTTCAAACAATAAATGAAAATAGAATCAAAGTTTCATTGCTTGAACAGGGAACACAAAATGAACTCACAGGATGAATACAATGTATGTGGCGGCTAGCACAGGAGCTCAAAAATGGCGTCTCAAAGTGTTGCGGTTGCCTAGCTAGCCTCCACTATTTATAGGCACTATTCAGCCCTATGAATAGACTACTTTACCCCTAGGGTTTACACTGGTTTTGTCTCATCAGAACAAGGGGTACAGCTGGTAGTCTACTTTATTTGGAGGCTTCTTTTGTCAGCTTCGCAGAGGAGATAACATCAGCTTTTGCAGAGCAGACACAGTCAGCCTTTGCAGTCTTGGAGTCTTCTGAAGCCCCCTTCGCACGCGAGGGATGCGGTAGCTTCGGTGAGAAGCCTCGAGCCAGACGGCCTTCGCTTCACCGAAGTCAGCCTTCGATACAGTGACGGTTTTGAGCCGAAGCCGTCAAAGCCCTTGAGCCTTTGCGCCATCACCTCCGGAGTGGACCACCACGGCTTCGCAGCTTCTCCCAGCTCGAACTCCATCAGCCCGTGTACCGAAGCCATGCATGGCCGAAGTACAAGACAACCACACTCCGAAGCCCCACCTTCGGAGTACCACCCTTCGAAGTCCCTCCTTCGTCCAAGGCCTTCACATGAAGCATTCCATGAGCACTTCGTCGCAGTGTCTTTCCCCAAGCACACTCCTCGATGAATCTCACTCGGACCATGCCTTCGATGCACCTCGACTTCTGAGACCTCCGTCAGGTATACCTTCGAGTGCCTCCCTCCGGAGCACACTTCGAATGCCTTGCCTCATTGCTGAGGACTTCGTCCACCATACTCCGAAGTCACTCCATTCGGAGTACCCTTCGAAGTGCCTCGCCTCCGAGGACTTCGTCTCGGAGTACCTTCAGCCGGAGCCACGCTCTGCACTTTCTGCCTTCGCCTGGCGCACCTTGACCCGAGGATCGACCTCGTCCCCACGCAGCCTTCGTGACCGAGCTCCCCGCTCGCCTGGCATCAAGCCTTCCACTTGACCCAGGTTCACCTGCTGCGAACTGTCCGTTGCCTCCGAAGTCACCTGCGCACCATAGACAGACAAGTGTATCCAGTACCCTAGAGACCTCTCCGGGTAAACAACCTTCGGCACACACTCCGGTGTACCGCCCAAAGTACCGAAACCTTCGGTACGACCCAGTCATCGTGTACTGTCGACCCCTCCGATAAGCACACTCCGCTGCAACAGCTGCAGTAAACAGAACCCACCGAACTCTTCAATGAAACAACCTCCGAACCCCTTTGGAGGGACCCCTTCGAATCAGAGGAGAAAATCTGTCAATCACTCATCACAGACTCCGAAACCAACCCTTGGTTTCTCACACATCAATAGACTCGGTATCAAATTTTGGCCCACAATTACTGCCTCGCCCCCGCAGTCCCGCACGAGTCATGACGCAGCATGCTACCTTCGCCTTGCCCTTCTTTGTGCCAGATTTGTGCCATTCAGACCTTCCCCCTCCCTTCCCTAGCTCAGGTATAAATATTTGCTGATTTCTTAACTCTTTTCTTTTTCGAGGAAAACAACGACAACAAGCAACAAAGTTACAAAAACAGTAAGAGAAAGCAAGCAGAGCTCACACACAGTTCTGCTCCAGAAACTTCATTTATAGATACTTCATCCTTTTGTAGGTATTCATTGTTTGACTGTTATAGTGTGGGATATTTTATGGATGTGATAAGGCTTAAATACCAACTAGAGACTTTTATTGATGATATGAAATAAGATG
Organism: Zizania palustris; assembly: GCA_019279435.1. Lineage (NCBI taxonomy): Eukaryota > Viridiplantae > Streptophyta > Magnoliopsida > Poales > Poaceae > Zizania > Zizania palustris. The sequence goes on along the minus strand of JAAALK010000283.1, from coordinate 115,087,952 downwards.
AAAGATTTAGAAGCTTGTTAGATTTGTTGAAGCAAATAAGCATGTTATTTATAATTTGTTGTATTTGCTTCTCTATTTTTTTATCCTATAGGTAGTATTAAATGTTGAGAGAGTGTTTTCTATATTTTTTTGTCTTTACTGAAGAACAAGCTGAGAACACTATGTGTGACAAATTATTGAATAATTATCTAGCCATTTTTATTGTGAGAGATGTGTTCTCAAATGTTAGTGAAGATCACATCATTAAGACTTTCATTAGTTTCATTAGTATGAAAACTAGAACATAAAAGAAATAGTATTATAGTCTTCTGTTTATATTATATCTTTCGTTTTTAAACTATTTATGTTGTAATTTTTCGATTTATGGATTTAAATATTGGTTTTAGTGAATTTATGTAATTGTAAGATATAGTTACTATATTTATGATATATTATAAAGTTTTAAAGTATAAAGTGGGAATACTCGAGGAGCTGCCACTGGCCTAAGGAAAGTTGGCTCTAATACCAAGTTGGTATCAGAGTGAAGGGCGTAATTGTGGCTAACGGGAGGACGAGAGTGCGTTATCCCTTGACTCCCCGACGCCGTGGCAGTTGCACAGTAGATTGATTAGCGAGAGCACCTAAGGAAAGTTAGCTTTGATACATGATTGTCACGTGCAGGATAGTTTTTGGAAAACATGGCTGAATTGCCCCTAACCTCGTCGGCATGGCAGCCTCTGCGTTGACAAGGTAGGGCTCTAATCCGACCTTTGATATAATCTTTTTTGACTTATTTCTAAACTCCTAATTGTTAGAGTGTGTTAGTGTGTGTGTCTCTGGTGTGTGGGCCCCTCCTGTAAGACCCTTCTTCTATCCTCCCAACCCTAGGGAGAGGAATCTAACTACTCTCACCATTTCCTACATGGTATCAGAGCCCTAGGCTCTCCCCTCTCCCCTCACTAGGTCGCCGCCGTCGCCGGCGCCGCCGCCATGGCCGGCGAGCTCCCCTCTCCCCTTCGGCCTAGTGGCCGGCAAGCCCCCGCCATGGCCGGATCCGGCGGTCCTGCGACCAATTCCAGCGCCCCCGCCGCCGGGCTCCCCTCCCCCTTCGGCTTGGCCGTCGCTGCCGGGCAGGCCCCCGCCATGGTCAGATCTGGCGTCGCCATGGCCAGATCCAGCGCCCCCGCCGCCGTCGCGACCGGATCCTGCGGTCCTGCGGCCAGCTCCGGTGCCCCCGCCGCTGGGCTCCCCTCCGCTGGGCTCCCATCCGCCGCCATCGGGCTCCCTTCCCTCTTCGGCCTGGCCGCCTCCCTGGACGCCGTCGCCGCTGCGCCCCCCTCCCTGGCCGCCGCCGTCGCGCGCCCCTCCCTGGCTGCCGGCCCCTCCCTGGCTGCCCCTGCCGGGCCCTCCTCCTTGGCTGTCGGCCCCTCCCTGGCTGTCCTTGCTGAGCCCTCCTCCTTGGCTGTAGCCACCTCCCTGGACGCCGCCACCGCTGCGTGCCCCTCCCTGGCCACCGCCGCAGGGAGCCCCTCCCTGGCCGCCGGGGCTGCCCTCCCGTGCCGCCTGTTGGCCGTCGGGGCCCTTGCTCCCTGGCCGCCGATTTTCCCGCATACAGATCTAGCGCCGCCGAGGCTGGTTCTGCCCTCGGCTCGGTCGACGCGGGCGTCCTGGCCCTAGGCACCGCCGCTGGTCTCCCCGCCACTTCTTCCATGCGGCCCGGGCAGTTTACTGATGGGGCTCCTTGGTCGTCCCCAGCACCGGCGGCCATGCTCACCGGGCCGGCTCATCACCTGCTGTCTCTGCCCTTGGCTCCACCGGTGCAGCACCCACCACCTCCGGTTTGGGCACCGTGGTCCAGTGGGTGGGACTAGGTGGCCTGTATGCTATCCTCGTGCCCACCGCCCGCTTCCATGGATTGGGTGGCCGACTCGGGAGCCTCCTTCCATGTCACTCCGCACGTCGGTTTTCTTTCTTCCAAAAGGCCGCCCCACCCATCGTACCCCTCTTCCATCATGGTTGGAAATGGGTCCTGTCTTCCGGTCACCTCTGTGGGTGATGCGACTCCATGTTCTTTCTGTCTTCCCAACGTTCTTGTTGCCCCTGATATCGTTCAAAATCTTCTTTCTATTCGTCAGTTCACCTCTGACAACTCCTGTTCCGTTGAGTTTGATCCTTGCGGGTTGACGGTGAAGGATTTGGCCACACGACAGTCTCTTCTTCGTTGTGATAGCACTGGCCCTCTCTACACCCTTCGCCTTCCGCCCTCCGCTGCCCCTCCTTTGGCTTCCCCTACGCCCGTGCTTGCTGCCATGACTTCCTCCACTCTCTAGCACCGCCGGCTTGGTCACCCCGACGTTGATGTTTTGACTCATCTCAGTAGTAGCCCCTCTATTTCTTGTACTAGGGATGCTAGTGAGTATATTTTTCATGCGTGCCAGTTAGGTCGTCATACCCGTTTACCTTTCCCTGTCTCTTCCTCACATGTTGTTCGACCTTTTGATCTCATTCATTGTGACTTGTGGACATTCCCGATCCCGAGTGTTTCTGGTTTTAAGTACTATTTGGTGGTTCTTGATGATTTCACTCACTATTCTTGGACCTTCCCCTTGCGGTCCAAGTCTGATGCCTTTCCCTCTCTCACTCACTTCTTTGCGTGGGTGTCCACTCAGTTTGGTGTCATCATCAAGGCGGTCCAGTGTGATAATGGGCGTGAGTTTGACAACTCCGCTTCCCGGGCTTTCTTCCTCTCGAAGGGAGTCCAATTGCGCATGTCGTGCTCCTATACCTCCCCTTAGAACGGCAAGGTTGAGCGCATGATTCGTACCACTAACAATGTTATGCGCTCCATGCTCTTTCAGGCTTCGGCTCCCGCTCGCTTCTGGGCTAAGAGCCTCCTTACTGCCACCTATCTGCTCAATCGTCTGCCTTCTAAGGCCACGTGCGCTCCCACCCCTCACCATGCCTTGTTTGGTACCCCTCCTTCCTACACTCACCTTCTTGTTTTCGGGTGCGCTTGCTATCCCAACACTTCCGCCACTGCTCCTCACAAGCTTGCGCCCCGCTCGACCCTTTGTGTGTTTCTCGGCTACTCCCCCGATCATAAGGGGTACCGTTGTTTTGACCTCTCCTCTCGTCGTGTTCTTATCTCACGACATGTCATCTTCGCTGAGTCAGTCTTTCCTTTCTTTGTCGACTCCACCCCCGCCACCAGCCTTGAGTTGGACTCCCTGTTTTCTACTGACCCCGTGGTTCAGCCATCTTTGTCTTCTGCAGGTACAACCCCAGCTGTTCCGACGGCTCTCCCGCCATCTAGCGAGCCTTGTGTGGCAGCGGAGCTGCCCTCCGCGCCGCCCGCGGCCTCGACACCTCCTGCAGTGCCACGTGCAGCCACTCCCCACCAGCCGGCGTTGCCCTCTGCGCCATGCGCGGCCCCGGAGTCCTCGGCTGTGCAGCGCGCGGCCACTTCCTTGTCGCCTCCTGCGCCCGGGGTTGGCCCGCTACTGCCTCCGGAGCCATGCACGGCCCCAGCCTCGCCTGCCGCCCCTGACATGGCCCCGGCCGTGCCCCGTGTCCCCGCGCCACCTGCCTCGCCACGAGCGGCCTCGACGTCTTCTTCCCGCTACGCCGACCCTGTCCGTGTCTACCAGCGCCGCCCGACGGGTGTTGCACCGGCCCGCTCTCGTGCCGAGCCGTAGGTGTACCACCCGCCCATCCTTCACCGCGATCCCCGCCACACTCACCCTATGGTGACTCGGCGGGCTGCTGGGGTCCTTCGTCCAGTTGACCGCCTGGTCCTCTCCGCCACTACGGAGTCGATGGTCTCTCCTATACACTCCACCTCCCGTGGCGCCCTGGCGGATCCACACTGGCGCCGCGCGATGGAGGAAGAGTATGCGGCCCTTCTGGCCAATCAGACCTGGACCTGGTGCCTCGTCCCTCTAGCTGCAATGTGGTCACCGGCAAGTGGATCTGGACACATAAACACAAGGCAGATGGTACGCTGGATCGCTACAAGGCTCGTTGGGTCCTCCGGGGTTTCACCCAGCGCCCCGGAGTTGACTACGAAGAGACCTTCAGCCCAGTGGTGAAGCCTGCTACTGTCTGGACCGTTCTCTCCCTGGCACTCTCGCGGTCCTGGACAGTTCACCAGTTCGATGTGAAGAATGCCTTCCTCCATGGCACCCTAATGGAGACTGTGTACTGCAGCCAGCCTGCAGGCTTTGTGGATCCCGCTCACCCTAAGCTTGTTTGCCGGCTCAACAGTCTCTATATGGTCTGAAGCAGGCTCCTCGGGCTTGGTACAGTCGGTTTGCCTCCTTCCTGGTGACTTTGGGGTTCAGCGAAGCCAAGAGCGACACTTCTCTATTTGTCCTCCACCACGGTGCTGACACAGCCTACCTGCTGCTTTATGTGGATGACATTGTTCTCACTGCCTCCAGCTAGTCTTTGCTTCAGCGGGTTGTCTCTTCGTTACAACGGGAGTTTGCCATGAAGGACCTTGGTGTGCTCCATCACTTCTTGGGAGTGACAGTGGAACACCGCCCTGATGGCCTGTTCCTTCACCAGCGCCAGTACGCCTTGGATGTCCTTCACCGTGTAGGGATGACTGACTGCAAGCCATGTTCCACTCCAGTCGATGCTCAGGCCAAGATTTCTGGTACCAAGGTGCACCAGTGGATGATCCCACTTCCTACCGAAGCATTGCTGGTGCCCTTCAGTATCTCACATTCACTCGGCTGGATATCTCCTATGCAGTGCAGCAGGTGTGCCTTCACATGCACGACCCACGGGACCCGCACCTTACCGCTATGAAGCGGATTCTCTGCTATCTGCGCGGCTCCCTCGGCTTTGGGCTTCACCTTCGGCGTTCTCCGGTTGCTGAGCTCGTGGTTTACACTGACGCCGACTGGGCGGGATGCCCGGACACGCGTCGCTCCACCTCCGGCTACGCCGTCTTCCTTGGTGGCAACCTCGTGTCTTGGTCATCCAAGCGGCAACCTGCTGTCTCCCTCTCTAGTGCCGAGGCTGAGTACTGTGCTGTTGCCAACGGGGTGGCAGAGGCATCCTGGCTCCGGCAGCTCCTCGGGGAACTCCACAGCCCCCTCGCTAGGAGTACGTTGGTCTACTGCGACAACGTCAGCGCTGTCTACCTCTCCACCAACCCTGTCCAGCACCAGCGCACCAAGCATGTGGAGATCGACCTCCACTTCGTCCGTGATCGTGTCGCCGTGGGCGATGTTCGTGTTCTACACGTTCCCACCACCTCCCAGTTCGCCGACATCTTCACCAAGGGTTTACCTTCCTCCACCTTCTCCGAGTTCCGCTCCAGTCTCAACATCCGTTGCGCCGGAGTTTCGACTGCGGGGGGTGTTAGAGTGTGTTAGTGTGTGTGTCTCTGGTGTGTGGGCCCCTCCTGTAAGACCCTTCTTCTTCTATCCTCCCAACCCTAGGGAGAGGAATCTAACTACTCTCACCATTTCCTACACTAATTACAAACTATGGACCTCTTTATATATGGTAGGAGCTCCCTTATTTCTAGGACAAACCGACTCTAAATGTAAATCTGTAATTGGGCTCTTAACCCTAAACCTACCCTAATTCTAATAGAATAGAGTCCTGCATGGGTACTGTTCACGTGAACAGTACAACGTTGTTACTGTTCACGGGTTGGGCTTGGCCCAAAACCCTAGCACATGACACCTTGCATTATCTAGATTGAACACAAATACAAATTTCCATTTTTGCTGTACAGTTGAGACTACCACTAGAGGGGTAAAACTTAGTGATTTATAAATCAATTAAACATATGCCATTGGGCTATTGATATATTTTCTTCACTACAATGATGTTAAACCGATATTTCTCTTTATGTAACATGCTTTGTATGTATGCCATGTATGTCTAATGTCTTATATGGTATGACATGTTAAAATAAGCAAAGAGAAACACTTATTTTTTCTATGTGACATTTCTGTTGCTAATTCCTTTGTTCCTTTTTAAGGTCGTACTGCTGGATTTTGTGCACTTTGTGCTCTTCAAAATCATGTTAAGACTGCTCTACAGTCAACTGGAAAAATAGTGACACCATCACAGATTGTCAAGAACTTGCGTTGTATCCTTTAATTGTTTTAGCTTAACAGAGTACCTATTTTTGGTTTATCTTTTGGGAATTTGGCCTTCTATTTTTATTCAATAATTGAAATTTGGACTCTTTGACTACAAATAGGCATTTCTCGTAGTTTCCGTTATTCAAGGCAGGAGGATGCACATGAGTTAATGGTTAATTTACTTGAATCCATGCATAAATGTTGTTTACCTTCTGGGGTACCAAGTGAGTCTCCTAGTGCATATGAGAAGAGCTTAGTTCACAAAATATTTGGTGGCCATCTAAGAAGTCAGGTATGATCTGTACATTGTTCAGTAAGACTGGGACTGACAATTTCATAGGAAAAAACAAATTCCATAGTCATCACTGCTTGGCTTTGTCTATGTATATGTGCTCCAGGTGAAATGCACACAGTGCTCACATTGTTCCAACAAATTCGATCCTTTCTTGGATCTCAGTCTTGATATTGCCAAGGCTACCACTTTGGTGAGAGCACTTCAAAATTTTACTGAGGAAGAGCTACTAGATGGTGGTGAAAAGCAATATCAATGCCAACGCTGCAGGAAAAAAGTTGTAGCAAAGAAAAAGTTTACAATTGATAAGGCTCCATATGTTCTAACAATTCATCTGAAGCGCTTTAGCCCATTCAACCCTCGTGAAAAGATTGACAAAAAAGTGGAGTTTCAACCAATGCTAGATCTGAAGCCATTTCTTAGTGACTCTAAAGTGAGTATTTTGAATTTTCTAAATTTACCTATTTGGAAAGACTTCTCTCTGAAGTTTTTAATTCATTATTGTTGTCTGTGTAGGGCACAGATTTTAAATACAGCCTTTATGGTGTTTTGGTTCATGCTGGTTGGAATACTCAGTCAGGCCATTATTACTGCTTTGTTCGCACTTCCAGTGGAATGTGGCACAATCTTGATGATAACCAGGTCTAGTATGATCTTTTCCAATATGTGACGCTTTACTAAATCATTTTAGAGTTGACAGTAAAGACTTTAATTGCCAGATGCAATGACCATGGATACAAAACTTCTCAAAACTGTTTATTCCTTTTTAACAAAAAGCCTAATATTCCACTATTCAAGTCCTACAATCATAAATGTCAAGAAGATTGTTGCTCTGAATTTCATATGTACACACCTTTTAAAATTGTAGTTGCCTTATGTTAGATTAGATGTAGACCTGCACCGCCTTTTCAGTTGTCATGCAATTAGTTTCTCCTTGCAGCATTAAGTGTTCAATGGTCACAATCTGACAGCAGCATGTTTTATATATGCATTCAGGATCAAACTAGAATTTTACCATTGCCTTCATATCACAACCTTGTGTTACCTTCCATTAGCCGCTTAATTGCCTTTTTATTTTGATTTTGCCCATATACATGTGAGTGGGTACAGTGGTTGCTAATTGCTATTTGATAATCCTGACTGCTGTACTATCCTTGACTGCTGAGCTGAAGTGCATGGTGGATGCTACTTTATACTCCCTCTGTTCTCTTTTAATGTAGTAATGTAGCTGCCTTTTACTTCTCTTGTACTAATCCTTGTGGACATCAACTTCAGGTACGCCAAGTTCGAGAGGCAGATGTGTTGAGACAGAAAGCATACATGTTATTTTATGTACGTGACAGGGTTGGAAATTCAATGCCACGTAAAGATAATAGCACTGCTACTGTGCCTGTGAAGAAAACAATCCTTGAAAAGATCTCAGGTCTGAATGGTGTAATAGATGCAAAATTGAATGGTTCCTCATCTCCTTATGGAGATAAGAGGTTGCACTTGCACAACATAAGCAATGTGCACTTGAGCATTATGAACAAGACATCACCTGACCATTGTTCAAAGAATGATGGCAAAACTGAAGCTCCTGCAGCCTTATCTTCCACACAGAAAACTATTGTAGCTCAAACTGATGATGCTACCTTGTCTGCTAGCTCTAATCAAATTGCTTCACCTGGCCACAGAGAGACATCTTCCACAGACCAATCTGCATCTCTTATGCATGCGATTGGTAATCAAGCAGTGGCTGTGGCGTTGTCACAGGAATTGCAACCAAAGGTTGATGGTTTATCTACTGATTTGGGACACACAACTGTAACATCTTCTGTGGTCAATGGTGATGACACATTGCCTGAGCCACATAAACATACTTCCCAGTATCAAACAAATTCATTTCCAAACCCAGCTTCCCATGTAAATGACACAGACAAAGGACATGTTGCACAAACTTTCCCAAATAAGGTATCCTTCTGATGGTCACTGCTGGTTTTGTAATATTTCTAGTGCTCTGTGAGTTATTTTATCCATTCAACATTACAGGATGCTACTGTTTCCAATGGTGCCATGCCTAGTAGCAGAGGTCCAATTTACAGTGAGACAGTTAATGGCTTGCCAAAGTCCATCAAGCAAGATGATAAAACAGTGAAGGAACTTCCTTTGAGCAAGGTATGGTACCGTTACCCTCATGTGTCCCTTTTGGGCAAAGTGTAGCCATTACCCCACATAATCCTGTAGATTTGTGATTAATGCCATAAGCTTTCATCATTTCGTTAAATGTGAGCTGATCTGTATAATACTATAATGTGTCTTTTGTGTAGAACAACATAGTATCAGGACTTGGACAAATCAACTTTAGAAAACAGACCTGCTCTCAAGTTTCCACAAAGGTAGTTGCAGCTGATTCATGCAATGGCAGTATAGCTAAAAAGGTGGTTTTGAAGTCAAAGAAACTTGTGAGATATCCAATTATGAACATGTGGCTTGGGCCCAGACAACTTTTGCTAGGTTCACTAAAGGTACAAAAGAAAAGGAAACACAATAGGACTAGAAGACCATCTGTAATTCGTGAGGATGTGGCAAGCATTGCTTGTCCAGGTAACAGCACAAGTGAGCAGCAGACATCAACATCAGCAACTGCACAATGTACTCCTAGAGGGCGGAAACGTGCCTATGATAGCAGTCCTAAAAATGATTACCAGAATCTAAAATACAAGCAACAGGTTGTTGGACCGTATGCTAGTACCAGTGAGCTTACTTTGGACAAGAGAAACATTACTAGTTCAACTGTTTCTAGTGCTGAGCGTCTGAAGTTGGGTACATGCTCTTCAGCAAATCAGAAAAATGAGCATGCAAAGCTGGGAGTTCCCCAGCATTTTAGTGTCCGTACAATGGACTTGACTGAAATTACTGGTTAGTTCATCTCTTTGCTAGCTACTGCTTCATTTGTTTATGCTCTACAAATACACAATTTTGTCATCACCTGCAATAATATGTTATTTTACCGTTTGGCTTTTCAGTTCCATGTTGGGATGATGTTGCTCTGCCAAATACTGAGGCAACACAGTCAAAACATTCACAGAGCAATAGCATTGGATATGTGTTAGATGAATGGTGAGTTTTTAGTTCCTTTGATGGCACATCTCATAATTGTCCGGTGATGTTTCATAATTTTTCCAAATTAAGTAGTGAACCACCCCATTGAAGGAAACAGGAAACTGTACTGAATTCACTGGCATCTCTTTCCAGGGACGAGGAGTATGACCACGGGAAGACAAAGAAAATCAGAAAATCAAAGGAAGACTTAGGTGGACCGAACCCCTTTCAGGAGGAGGCAGACTACATATCACAGCGAGCGGTGAAACAAAGAAGTTATCAAGCCAGATCTTGGAACAAGAATGCCAAATGCCGTTAGAATCAGAAAATGTTGTAGCACCCATTTTTGAAGAATTAAGTTGCTCTTTTCGCCGTGATACATTTAACATTCCTTGACAAACAGCTGTGCGCTGGACATGTACCCAATTGTTGTTTTTTGCCATGCCATATGTAACAGTTTGGACAAACAGCTGGACCTGTATTCAATTGTATTGGATTATTGTAGTGAAATGAAGTTGGACAATCCTACCTACCGTCATTCAAAGTAACCTTGTAAATAACTCGAGTTTGGTCTCCGAAGAACACGGCGAGCATCAACACGAACGTTTTAACGCTGTTCCGGTGAAAATGTGATTGATTAGTCTCTAGGCAGAATGTAATCCGTGTAGATGCAACACTGCAATTCACTGACGCTGCATCAGTTAATCTTTGGTACAGTTGCAACAGAAGCAATATAATCAGCCGTTGAGTTGGGCACACATTTAATTTAAAACCTGAATGTACATGTGGGTTTATATAAATAATGAAATTTTCTTTATTTTAGAATAAAAAATTAGATCTAGTCTAGTAGCAGCCCATTGCCATCTCTGTTTTGAACCCACAATTTTTCTATCATGTTTCCTCAATTTCATAGGCACGTGTTTAAGGTTGTTTTGTGGATTTTCTTTGTGGACCAGTTTTCATTGAACTGATAAATTTTATATCCATTGCTATCCCTAAGAGACAGTGATACTCCCGTAGACTAAAATATAATGTGAGCATGAATTAAAAAAACATTTTTAGTTTTTACTAATATAATAATCAAGCTAAAATAATGTTTTCTATATATGTAATATAGTTGAATTCGCATATGAAAATATTTTTATATGATATTAGTTTATAGATGTTGATAATATATTATAGAAAAATAATCATGAAAGCTATACGCTGAATACCATGCTAAAATTTATAGTTGGAGCTGAGCGTGGCCTGAATGCGTGATCTCATCTGGCACCGTCATTGTTCATGCTGGGCCAACGTGGTGCATGCAAGATCTTGTTCTTTGCGTGTATATTGAATAGAAATGCTTAAGCATGCATTCATGTTTGTCTCGAATTTGGCTCAATTTAAATTTAAACTTTATCCACCAGAAAAAATAACTTAAGCTTTACCAGCTAATCATGAACAGACTAAAATATAGCATAAAACATTATGCAGTACAAGTTAACTATGATCACACGAAAAAGAAGTCTAAAAAAACTTTCTTTACCAAGTACGAGGTAACTATGACCGTATGAAAAAAAAACGTAAAAAAGTTAACTAAGATCACAAGATAAAAATTAAAAAACCATATATTTAGTATTGGTTAAGACGTCCAGCTGACACCAAAATTATATCTTTTAGTACTAGTCAATAGTAACGTGTAAAGAATTAGTACCGGTTAGAGAATCCACTCGGCATGGTCTATTAGTACCGGTTAAATAACCGGCCTTAATGTGCAACTCCTTTAATCCTAGATCGACAATATCAGTTCAAAAACTACTGCTAAAGTGGGTTTTCTACTTGTACTTGACGCGTTCTCTAATAGTGTTAGTTTTCACAGCTACATACATAGAGTACACCGTAAGCACAAATTTCATGATGTTTATATATATATATATATACACACACATGGGAACACTATTCTACACTACGGGTGTAGAATGCTATTCTATACTGATCAACTCAACCGTGTCCACCTCATCCAGCGTGCCCCCACGCCCCACCCAATCCCGACCTCCCATTCCACGTCGGTGTAGGATAGCATTCTACACCCGTGGTGTAGAATATCATTTGTATATATATATATATACACACACACAAATGATATCCTACACTATTGGATAGAATAACTATTCTACCGAAAAATCTACTACTGAGAAAAAATTAGTACTCAACTGCTATTCTACTAAAAAAACTACTACTGAAAGTAGTCGGTGTAGAATAACTATTTTACACACGTGGTGTAGAATAGCGCTCCCGTATATATATATTATATATATATATATATGTCTCCTATGATAAAAAGTAGTTAGTGTCTTTTACGTGAATTCTTACGAAATTGTAAAGTTCACGTTGGGAAGGAAAAGGAAGCCACATTGTGAATTTACACCAAAGTGGAACATTAGAAATCATAAATGCCGGCGGGCTGGGCGCCCCGCCGGCCTAGCCACGTCGCTATTTTTTCCTTGGCCGTCCAATTGCTATTGTATCATTCTCAGTCATCCAAGATTTGCGTAGTTGTTTCCTTTATCATCGTTCAGTCCACATACAGGAAATAAACCAATTAACAATTCTCACTCTCTCATTCTCTCTCCCATGAGGGCTCTGTCACCTCTCCGAGTCCCCATTTGTTTCGTCGCCTAGGCGAGCTCCATCTCTTCTTGGATTCTCCGCACCCGAGCTCTCTCCTCTCCCACCTCCCACCTCCCCATCCACCTCTGCCTCACGCCACCGCTGCCTCCTCCTCCTCCCCCTCGGACCGTCGTCCCTACAGTAGACTGACGCGGGCACGCTCCGCTGGTGGCGGGATCTCCCCACGCGCCGGGCCGCAGTTTGAACTCCGGCGCATGGCGGGATGTGATGGGACGGATGCTTCAGTGTTGCAGCGTGGCCAGATCTACGGGGAGGGCCGTGGAGTGAGCAGATCGGGGGAGACCTAGGTTGTTGTTGCTGAATTCCAAACTCTCCTCGGGTGGGCAGTGAGCGGGCACACTGCACATCGAGGATGGCAGATTCTGGTGCTACCGGTGGCTCAGGTTCGGCTCCCCACTTGTTGTTCCTTTGCTCTCTCTCTCCCTCTCCCTCTCCCTCTCCCTCTCCCTGCACGTTTTCTCTAGCTGATTGACAAGCACATGTACATGAAGGTGAAGGATAACATGTTCAAGAACAAGCGTGTGTTTATGGAGAGCATCCACAAGTGCAGTTTTTTGTATGTTATATTGTGAAAAAGCTAAAGCCAATGATTTATTCTGCTTGTTTTTTTAGGTTGCCAACAAAACATGTGTAGTTTGTTATTCTATAGGATTTGTTCATATCAATATAGCATTCATTAAATAGTAGGCGTAAATCAGTTGGTTGAGATTCTTGAGTAAAGTTGGCCCAATTTTAGGCCCTGTTTGGTTCTTTAGTCCCACATTTTAGTCCCATCACATCGGATGTTTGGATGCTATTTTAGAGTATTAAATGTAGATTATTTATAAAACCCATTCATAATCGGTGGATTATTCGCGAGACGAATCTAATGAGCCTAATTACACCATAATTTGACAATGTAATACTACAGTAAACATTTGCTAATCATGGATTAATTAGGCTTAAAAATTGTCTCGTGAATAATCCTCCAATTCTATAATTTTTTTATAATCAGTTCAAATTTAATCCTTTAAATTGATGTCCAAACATCTGATGTGACACGGACTAAACTTTAGTCCAGGGAACCAAACACCACCTTACACTGACATGATTTTAATGTAGCATGGTATTTATTGTTCTTTCCCATGCTTACATTCTTATATTGTTTCATCAATCCCTATCTCATGCAGTGATAATACAGAGAATGTTCTCTTATCATGTGCTTTCGTACACTTCAAAACGAAAGAATTCATCAAGCAGTTCTTAGAAATTTCATCAATAAATCAACGAATTTGATTATCTGGTCCAGCGGGTACCTTTTTTCTCATTACATATTTACTGTTGTGCACCCTTTTTTTGTTGATTACCCAATGCTCTTCTTGTAAGCATCTATTTTTTCTAATTCAAACATCACCAGGTTTTGAGATTTATCAGGAAACATTTATAGAGGCACTTGCAAAGCATTTTGATGCTATGCTACTTGTTGTCGATTCGCTTTTGTTGCCTGGGGTAAGTTCTCCATTTATTACTGATACTTAATATTACTTAGTGCCACTACTTTATTATTATTGAGACAGAAATTATCTTCAGGTGCCTTCAAAGGACCCAGAATTCCAGAAAGATGCCACCGAAGTCTGATAAGTGCGGGGATATGACCGGTGGTGAGAAGTTGGCAATTCTTCATAAGCATCGATCTTCCTTGGCAGATACAATGCACTTTAGGAGACCAGTTGTACCAACTTCCAGTGTTAATGCTGAAATTGTGGGTACATCGACTCTGCATTCCGCATCTTTGCCCAAACAGGAATCATCAATGGCTACATCCAAAAGCTATACTTTTAGAGAAGGTTTTCTATTATCTCTTGATTATTTAATAAATCATTTTCATTTGTGCTTTACTCAAACATGATTGCACTGCCATTTTATGAGATAGGGTAAGGTATGTGGGTCCAGCTCGGCAACCACCATTGTCACAAAGGTTTCCTTGCTGAATGTCATTATTGTCATGCTATTTTCTTGGCACCAAACATTACTGCGTAATTTTGTCTTTCCATCAGAACTTTATTACTGCATTGAAGATTGTGGATGTGTTATTAGGATGTTTGTTTTCTATGTGGTATGGGAAGAGATCTTGGGGAAGGAGGAGATGTGCTACATCGAAGAGTTGAAGCAGTGCTACCTGACGCTGGAGAAGGGGTACAACTTGATGCTGGTGAACCTCCTACACTGTTTTCTTCTGTTAAAACTAAAGTGTTTTCTTATGATAAAAAGGTCACTTTAACCTCCTATGCCATTTTGCAGTTCACTTTCCATTTTTGTTCTGTTTTAATCATGTTATTTATGCTCTACCTAGGTTCACATATGAATAGCTTGTGTTTTGTGATATATTTCACCAAAAGGAATATGGAAGGAGGGGCTGCTCATTTTTCTAGGAAGGTGTGGTGTTGACATATGTTGTGAATTGTATGCAAGCTTTTTGTGCTAAATTGCTCCGCAGCAGTAACCCAACAAACTTCTATATTACAGCTAGCGTCTCCATTGTGGATGTATTGCTTTGAAGATATCCTTTGATCTGTTTGATAGTGGTGGAGTTCAATGTGTTACTTGCATTAAAAAAACAGCAGTTCAACCTGTAAGTTTCTTTGGCGCATATCTACATCTCTTTTCCGAATCATCTAATTGTTCTTTTTTCCAGGTTCGAAGTTCAATTGTTCCAAAGCTTTTTTCATCTCAAAGTAAACATATACTATTTGGTAAAAGTGATAAGTTATTGCTAGGTAGACATTTGGAGGCAACCTCACTCATGTTTAATACCAGAAATGATTATCTTGCTATTATTACTAAGAATGACCATCCATTTATGGTGAAAAATGATGAATGTCTCACATTCAGTTTTCCTTCCTGCAGTTTGGTTTGCCTTCACGATCTACTGAGGTGATCTGATTGGCTGTTTTGCTCCATCCAACAAAAGGTAATCATTCATACACTTAATTGAGCTTTTCATCTTGCTCTTGCTCTGGACAGCCTTGGCCAAAGATTTGTATCAATGTTAAAAACGGTGGCTATTCTGAGTTAGTAGGTTATATTCTATATATCGTTCGTTTGTTTCCTGGTTTTCACCTTTTCTCGCTTTGTCGTTGATGCATGCATCTCCTTGGTAGCATCTTCTCTCTTCACCTTGGGCTATTTAGCAGGTACTCAATGCTCTGCCATCTAATTCTTTATTGCTGGATAATTTATTTCCCACTATACAACGTGTTTGATCTCTGTGTGTTCATCCGTGTGTTGTTTTTAAGCGTTTCCTTCTTTATTCATCTCTACATGATGATAATATCCAAAAAGTTATGGATTCATTCCATGCGAGACTTTATGTCATAGTTACACTGATAGGATTCTATACCATTCTTTTTAGATTTATTGGTTTTTACACAAATTATATCTTTTCTTTTAGCATAATAGGTGCTCTGCATGAGCAATGCAAATCTTGCCCTCTTAGTTGCACATTGCACTAACTATTGTTTGTGTAGCATTTTTTCATCTGGGTTTGCTGGTGAGGACATGAGCGTGAGTACTTGCACTTGACCATTTTGTGTTTAGTGTTGTATTACTGTCATAGGCGATGTTAATGTTGTGTGTTGTCTTTTTCGTGATCTGAGTTTTAATACTTTTTAACTTCAATCCAATTCTTTTTTCCATTTCATATTTTAATCATGATCTTGATCTTGGTGAGGTGATGTGTTTCACAACTAAACTTTTATATTGACTAGCCCTATTTATTATTTTAGTCATAACACTTTTTACCCTTTTATTAGTCAAGATGAATGCAAACTGAGTAGTTATTGGCATCCTCTGTGGATTTGATCAGTTCATGAATTTGGTGGTGGATAACACGGTCGAGGTCAATGGAAATGACAAGACTAATGGTGGTGAGTGTTCTGTCAGCAATAGCCGCTTGTTTTTAACCACTATACTAATCATAATTCAGAAAGAAGTTCCTGTAAAATACATGAGTTATATGGTGAGAACCCAAAATCATTTGCATGTTATCAGGGGGAACAATGTTGTGATGATGGACTGATGGAGGCACTAGAGCCAGTTGTCGAATCCTAATGACATCCTTGTCATATTTCTGATTAAGTAGTTGTAGAGCTAGCGAGACAACTGATGTGTATGTTGTTGATGTTCTTATTGTACCTTGACTAATGTAGTTCACAACATCCGACTTGAAAACGGACATCAAATTAATATCACCGCAAGCGCGCCATGGACGCGCCACAGCTGCAATGGTTGCTATAGGTGGCGCGCCCCAGCATCTAGTTACTTATATTAAAAGGAGGTGGCGATTGGAGCTCCCATAGCCCTCCACGTCACTCTTTTGCAAAAAAGACTCTACATTTTTTGGTAATTTGTTAGGCCTCCAAGCGTTGACTAGCATGGATGCCTCTGTGGGCAGCCACATTGCCCCGGGTGGAGCTGACATTTTTGCGAAACAATCCTTATTTTTATCGCTAATTGCGGGAAGGATCGGTGCCATACACTCTACTGAGTTACGTGTTTTACGTTTGAGTTTTGGTTTATGAGATTTTAAGATTTTATTCGTGAAGGAGAGAAATTTCGCAAATTCAAAGTACGTTCTTAAAAATGGAAAACTTAGGGGTGTTTTCACAAAAGTGCAAGGCCGCTTGGAGCCCGGCACCCGCATGCCCCATTCCCCATTTGGCTGCCCTGTCTCCCACGCATATCCCTAGCTGCTCCTCACCTTGGCCAAGGCGTTCTCGTCTGCCACCGCCACCACCTCCCGGTCACTAATGTCGTTGCAGCGCTCACCAAGCTCCTCCGCTTCACCGTCGTCTCCCCCGCCGGTGACCTTCGCCATGTCACCACCACCTCTCCGCACGAGCCACAATGTTTCAAAGTAGCCCGCCATCGTTCCGACAATATAAAGTACATCGCAGTAGCAGCAAGCTACGCTGGGCTGACTTTATCCTCTGTGTCGCCGGAGCTGAGCTCACTCCCCTACTCCGCCTTCACCCAGTGTGCGAAGGTCGAGGCGACCAGAAGCCTCCGATGCCTCCTTCGCATAGGCGAGCTCCCTTGATGCCCCCTCTGAAGCCATCGGCCGTGCACACTCCTCCCCCTCCCCTTCCCCCTAGTAATTGTTGGAATATTAGACAATTTCACGACTAATTTCCGAATAAGATAATTGTTGACGTCAAGATTTGGTAAAGCCCAAGGCCCACCAAGGAAGGCGCGTGGTCAACAGAAGGTCAAAGAAGATTCGGTCAAAGAAAGTCAAAGGAGTCCGTCCGCAACAGCTGCATGATCAAAACGAGAGTTGATGGAGATAAGAGCAAAAGATGGTTACATATTCATCTAGAATCGGCTGGATAAGTTACTTGGATGGCAAGTCTATGGACTATAAATATATATCCCTTAGGTTAGATTAGTCAACTCTCATTCAATCAATCAATTGGCGCATCACCACCCTTGAGCTCCAAGGTTATCCGGCGGGACTCGGGCGCTCGGAGCTGGGCTACATCATTTTGATCTTCGGTGAAGAGGTGAGTCCCGCCACCCCCCGATGTCCGTGCCAACTAGGTTAGTATCCTCACGGCTGCATTAATTCAGTTTGATCTCTTGAGGAGAACGGTGAAACAACACAGTCGCCGGTTGTTCTAAATGTATTTGGCTAGGTCTAAGGCTGCATCAGTTAGGCTTGATCTCTTAGATTGAAGTGATCTACGTTTGATAGTTTGAGGCTTCATTGGTTAAGTCCGACATCTCTTGCTATTATATCTTTTTCATGCCGTATACTATTCATCTAAATAAAGTTTGCCCGATTCGTTGATATATTATTCAGATCATCGTGACTAGCTACTGTCTTGGTTAGGTCCGATCTAGTTATTGTGATGATTTCCATGATATAGATCTATTATCTGACATGCTTTATTTATTTCTATCAGAATACAAGCTGATAGGTTATCTTTAATTCATCTCCGTATCATGTTCACCGTCGAAGGGTGCATATCGGCCTATATGCATATTCTATCTTTTCTATCGGCCGATGACTATGGTAAGGATAAAATAATCGTGAGCGAATACGTCGATCGACCATAGGGCTGATGACCACTACAGGATGATCGAGCAGAATACGCCATCGGCCGATGAGATGAGATAATCATGGGTGAGGGCCGATGGGTATCTCCTGAGCGTGCACGGAATATAACATGAAATTAAAGATAACCTATTGGCTTGTACTCCGATAGAAATAAATAAAACGCGCCAGATAACATATCAGTATTATCAAAATCATTACAATAACAAGATTGGACCTAACCAAGATAGCAGCTAGTCACGATGAACTTAATAATACTTCAAAGTATCGAGTATGCTTTATTTAGATAAATGGTATACAACATGAAGCAGATACAATAGAAAGAGATATTGGACTTAACCAATGAAGCCTAAGACTATGACACCTAAATAACATCAATCTAAGAGATCAATTTGATGCAACCTTAGACCTAGCCAATACACTAGGATAAACCGGCGACCGCACTGACTCAGCCGATGTCTTCAAGAGATCGACATGATGCAACCTTGAAGAACACTGTCCTAGCCGATACAGTCATCGGGGTGGCGGGACTCACCTCTTCATCGAAGATCAAAACGATGCAGCTCAGCTCCGAGTGCCGAATCCCGCCGCGATTAACCATGGGAAGCCAAGTGTGGCGATGCGCTGAAGAGTATTTGTTTGTAGAGTTGTGTTGTTGTTCCTAGCTAATTAGATACATATTTATAGTCTAGAGACTTATCGTCCAAGTAATCTACATTGTGACCGATTCTAAATCATCCTCATATTCTCTCTCCTTCATCGTCTCCTTCATATCTGGTCATATTGTAACAATATGGACGGACTTTTTGACCATCTTTGACTGGATCTCTTTGACTTCTATTAACCATGCAACATCTGTAGTGGGCCTAGTTTTTACCAAATCTTGGTGTCAACACATGCCCCCCAGTTTCGGAGCATCAAATGGGTAACTGATGCTTCGAAATTGTTGGTCATCATCACCCTCTATCGTCACGTCCTTTCAGACGCCTTTGCAACGTCTTTTCAAATTTATCGCTAGTAGCTGAAACCCTGTCTTCCAATACTTCATATATAATGCATCGGGCATCGACTTTTCCTTTCTCTACTTCTTATTCTTTCTTCAGCCATGAACGACTGTGATGTATGTCGCCTGGTCTGATGCATTTACTTTTCCTTGTGGCGGTGTCAGACCAGGCTTCATTCCACACAGTTGTGCATTGGCATCTACAAGCCGAAGGTTTTTCTTCCCCTGATCTCGGACCTGCAAACATTCTAGTGTTTTCGGGAACTGTTCTCATGGTTACCTTTTTCCAAACGTTGGAAGTGATCCCACCAAATCCGTTGGGATTGGCTAGACTCAGTTCTCGAGGGGCTGCTTTTTTACCCTATAAGTATCCACCGAGCACTTTCTTCCTTTTACGCTTTCTGCACCCACAGTGTTTCTTCATTCTCCAGCCCTCCAAGCTCGTCGCCACGTGCTACTAGTACTCCTGTGGTCATCGTGCTCATCGTCTTTTGCCTTCTCCGCTGACCTCGGACTTCAGCTCCTTAGCGATGGCAACCAACGACATGATCCCAGAGGTAAATATTTGGCATTTTTGTTGTTCTTCGCTTTTCTTGGTTCTTCCGCTTCTTCTTCATTTTTCTCTTACTATTTCTTTTACTTTCTTTTCTATAGGACTTGTGGAACCAAGTATTGATTCCAATAGTTTCTCTTTCTTCTTGTTTCTTCTTCGCCCCCCAGGGCGATCCTGATCCCACAGATTTTATCAATGCCGAAACTTTTCGAATTCATTTCAAATATTCCCTTATGCTTTCCTCTGTCTAGGATTCCGTCTTTGGGCCTTTCCCTCTCTTTTCCCTGGTTGGCATGACTGGTATCTTAGGGTATCGGCCACTAATCGTGCCTTCTGGGATGAAATTGATATCAGACACTGCATCGGTCTCTCGCTTGCTGAGCCATACCAGAATGAGCCAATGTTAGCCGCTTCTTCCTACTTCTGGTCTGATGCCTTGAATGCCTTCATTTTTGGCCATGGGCCAATGAGTCCCTCCTTGATCGATGTTTTCTCTCTAACTTGCCTTGACATCGACTCATCGGCTGACCCTTCTGTTGGGGGAAAATATTCCATCCTCAGGGTTATTGCCGTAACAGCACAAAGGCAAATAATGGATTAGAAGGTTTCCAGACGTCCATCTTCGAAGATGTACTGAGTCAAGCTCGAAGTACGAAGATAGGCATTGGTTCGAAGTATATCTTCGAACTAATGCTCTTTGAGATCTTTTTTGCCAGCTAAGATGGAAGACTTATCTTTTTTCTTATTAGATTAGTCTTTTACCATTTTAGCCCTATCAAGGGTACCGAATAGTTTCCACTATGTCGGTTGTAACAGAGGGGTAAATAGGTCTTTTCCTTAATGTTTGGGCCTATAAATACCCCCGTTTAACCCTGTAATAGGGACAAGATACAAGTTATTCAATACACACATTCGAACTATTCTAAGTTGTTATCCTTTCGGAGGCTTAGAACAGTTCACTTCGCAAACACTTCGTTTGTTAGTTTCTATTCAACAGAAACCTGTTAGCGTAATCTTTTACGCCAACAGTTGGCGCCGTCCGTGGGGAACTTAGTCCAAGAAACTTCGTTCTCTACCAACTTCTTACATCATGCCTCCTAAGCGAAGCACAACTCGTAATCCTGTTCGGAGGTCTTCTCGGATCTCCGGAGAGGCACCGTCCGACACGGTTGAGGTCGGAGGACCTTCGACGTTTCCTCCACCTCAAACTCGGGAAGGAGTTTCCATTCCTCGAGCATACGGAGTTCCTCCGCCAACTCCTTCTATACTTCGACCACCCGGAGTCCCTCTTCCACCTTCAATCCCACTTCGAACTGATCCCCTTGGTTCTCAAGACCCGGAAGACCCTTCCGGAGGAGATGAAGACAATCTTGGAGATATAGCCACTCAAATGGCCAGCCTCCAAGCTGAAGTAGCAAGATTGCGGCAAGAAGCCGCGAACAGGCTTCGCTCTCAAGCCGTCCCAACTGTTCCAAAAGTGCCCGAAGATGACGAACCCGTTTATCCCGAAGCCCCGGAGAATGCCTCCTTCGATAATGAATCTCCGCTGCATCCTGAGCTGTAGAAAGTTCGCTTTGATCCGAAGTTTAAGACTTCGAAGCTCTGTAAGTATGCTGGAGATGAAGATCCCGGAGAGTTTGTCCATTCTTATGCCCTAGCAATTGAAGCTAGCGGAGGAGTTCGAGACACCATGGCAAAGTGCTTCCCCTTAGCTCTTCAAGGAGTGGCATTAAGGTGGTTCTGGTCTTTGAAGCCAGGATCAATTAATTCATGGGGGCAGCTGAAGAAGAAGTTTGTAAGCAATTTTCAAGGCACCTTCGTGCCTCCAATGTCAACGGGAAGCCTTTTCCAGGTAAAGCAGCTCCCTGGAGAGACATTGAGGCAATATTTCAAGTGCTTCACTCATACGAAGTCGCAGATCCGGGGGTTGTCTACATCTTCGGTAGTTGATGCAGCTCGGGAAGGTGTCACTCATCAAGGCCTCCTGGATAAGCTTCATCGGAAAAGCATATCCTCGGTTTCTCAGCTGATGTCATACTTCGAGGAATATGCGAGGTCAGAAGAGGGTTGGCTTCGAAGAACTGTAGCTACTCCATCCATATTGCAGGAAGTAAAAGTAGAAGCAAAAACTTCGGCGCAGCCGCAAGAACCAGTCTTCGAAGTTCAACATGATCGGAGAAGGGGGCAAAAGCACCCTCGTTCTGAAGTCTTTAACATTGCACCCCCGCAAAAGTTCACACAGAGAGCTCCACAGCCTTCGGGGAACAAGGTCAGCGGCTGGAGGCCGCCAGGGAAAACGGCTGGCAAAGGCCAGACCCTTTTCTGCTGCATTCATGGTGAAAATCGAAGCCATGCAACTGATACTTGCAAGGCTATACTCACTCTAAGAGGAGAATATCTAGAAAGAACTTCGGGTCGAGGTACTACCTACCGAGTTCCAGCTGCAGCGCGCTCGGAGCTGGTCCAGGCTGTGGCGCGGATAGAAAACTTCGAGGCCGCAAGACACCCTCCAGTGGCCAATGTTATGCCACCTCCGAAGCAAGAGGAAAGGCAAGACCGAGGGAAAAGAGTAGTCCTCCCCATCTCCGGAGGAGGTACCCTCGGAAGCATGTCAAAAAGACAGCGAAGAGACTACGTCAGGGAAGTGGGCCACATTGGGACTTCGTCATCTGCAGCTGCTATGCCGGAATGGTCTCATGTACCAATATCTTTTTCTGCGGAGGATGCAGCTGGCATTAAATTTCCACATGCAGACCCACTTGTTATTACTGTTGATATTGCGGGCACCGAAGTTCGAAGAGTGTTGATTGACGGAGGCAGTTCGGCAGACATTATTTTTGTTCAAGCCTTCGATCAACTGTGCATCTCCAGAAAGCACCTTCTTCCAGTGGCTCGTCCTTTGCAAGGCTTCGCAGGACCTCCGCTTGATGCACTCGGCCAAATAGGCCTGGAAGTTACCTTCGGAGAAGGTTTGTTGACCCGAACTGAGGAAGTAATCTTCGATGTTGTAGATGCCCCATATGCCTACAACGTCATCTTCGGAAGAGGCATGCTAAACCAGTTCGGAGCTGTGGTGCATCACAATTATTTGTGTATGAAGATGCCCACACAAGCAGGAGTTCTTACTGTCGTCGGAGATCAAGCTATTGCCCGAAGAGCGGAATACGGTCATGGCCCCTCTCTTGATCCAAGACAAGTAAACAATGTGCAAGATAATCAAGAAAATTTTTCAGCTCCTTCCGAAGCTTCGAAGAAATCCTTCCCAAGACCAAGTCCTGAAGGAGAGATTACAACGAAGGTTATTGTTAAAGATGGTAAAGAATATACATTTCAATTTGGTAAAGATTTACCTCCAGAAGTTGCAACCTCTTTGGAAAAGGTGGTGGAAGAGAATTTAGATGTCTTCGCTTGGTCTGACGAAGACATCACCGGAGTCGATCAGGATATCATTGAGCATAGTTTGCTTGTAAACCCGAAGGCCCGACCTGTTCGGCAAGGACTCCGAAAAATGTCTGCGGAAAGAGCTGTTCTGGTGAAGGACGAAGTTGAAAAATTGTTGAAGGCGGGGATTATTAGAGAAGTGGCTCACACAGAATGGTTAGCCAACCCAGTCTTCGTCAAAAAGAAATCTTCCGGGAAGTGGCGCATGTGCATTGATTTCACATCCTTGAATAAAGCATGCCCACGTGACCCCTACCCCATGCCCCGAATTGATCAATTGGTCGACTCCACAGCAGGTTCGGAGTTATTAAGCTTCCTTGACGCGTATTCTGGTTATCATCAAATATGGTTGAAGCGCGAGGATGAGATCAAGACAAGCTTCGTAACTCCCTTGGGAGTCTTTTGTTATGTAAGAATGCCCTTTGGCTTAAGAAATGCCGGGGCTACTTTTTCGAGGTTAGTTGCTAAGGCTCTAGGTCATCAATTAGGTCGCAATGTGGAGGCCTATATGGATGATATTGTAATAAAGAGTGCTTTAAAGCACCAACATAGCCTAGACTTAGCAGAAACATTCAATAGCCTTCGGGCATGTGGGATCCGTCTTAACCCCGAAAAATGTATCTTCAGAGCTAAGGCTGGGAAGTTATTAGGGTATTTAGTTTCAAGCAGGGGGATTGAAGCTAGCCCTACTCAAATAACTGCGCTACAAAAGATGGCTCCTCCGGAAAATTTAAAGCAAGTGCAAAAGCTGACTGGGCGTCTAGCAACACTTAGCAGGTTTTTATCAAGGTCTGCGGAGAGAAGCTTGCCTATATTTAAAGCATTGAAAGGGTCCGAAGATTTTGCATGGACACCGGAGTGTCAAAAAAGCTTCGAAGATATTAAAGAGTATCTCAGTAATCTTGCTACACTCACGGTGCCTACTGCGGATGAAACCCTACTCCTTTACCTTGCAGCTGCAGGTTCTGCTGTAAGTGCGGTCCTTGTCAGAGAAGTGGATTTCAATGGGAAGTTGGTACAAAATCCTGTTTATTTTGTATCCGAAGCATTATCAGGAGCGAAGACAAGATACGCCGAACTCGAGAAGTTCGTTTATGCTCTGATAATGGATTCGAGGAAATTAAGACATTATTTTTTGGCTCACAATGTAATTGTACCAACTTCGTATCCTTTGGGAGATATGCTCCGAAGTAAGGATTCCACTGGAAGAATTGGGAAGTGGGCAGTTGAGCTAGCACCCTTCGGCATATCTTTTCTGGCAAGGACAGCAATCAAATCGCAAGTCTTAGCAGATTTTGTAGCAGAATGGACTCCACCTGCAACTTTGGTTCCGGAGAAGTCAAGTGACGGAGTTTGGCCTGTTTATTCTGATGGGGCTTTCCAAGCATCTGGAGCGGGCATTGGAGCAGTGCTGATTTCGCCTTCAGGACAAAAAGCAATGTACTCCGCAAGACTCAACTTTAAGTCTACCAATAATATAGCGGAATATGAAGGGATTTTACTGGGACTCTAAAAAGCACGTGCTCTAGGGGCTACAAGAGTTGTTATAAAAACAGATTCTCAAATAGTAGCAGGGCACGTAGATAAAAGTTTTCAGGTTCGGCATCCACAGCTTGCAAAATATTTGGAAGAAATCCGTAAGATCGAAGCACATTTCAAGGGTATTTCCATTCGGAGTATACCAAGAGCAGAAAATATGCAAGCGGACATCTTAGCAAAAGCTACAGCCGGAGCTGTGGATGTTCCAGAAGAAGCCTTCTATGAGGAGCTCAGTACACCTTCGGTGCCACAATTTCCCTCTGCAGAGATTCTTTGCATTCCAAGTGCAGATTGGAAAAATTCAATCATGGAACTTTTGCAAGGAGGAACAAATTTGCGTGAAGAGCCACAACTTTCAAGATTGAAGCTTAGAGCTAGAAATTATCAAATAATCAACGGTATTTTATACAAGGCCGGAGTATGTTCCCCTCTACTCCGATGTATATCTCAAGCCGAAGGTCAAGAAATTCTTCGGGAAATTCATGAAGGCCTTTGCGGTAGCCATTTAGCTCCTCGAGCTTTGGCAGGAAAAACACTTCGCCAGGGGCTTTATTGGCCTACAATAACAGCTGATGTGGAGAGCTTGGTCCGCACTTGTCAAGGATGTCAGTGGATGGGTCGACGGAGTCATCGCCCACCAACAGCTCTTCAAGTTATTGCTCCGGTATGGCCTATGGCCAGATGGGGTATGGATTTAATTGGTCCCTTTCCAGTAGCCAAGGGAAATCTAAAGTTTGCAGTGGTAGCTATCGAATATTTTTCTAAGTGGGTAGAAGCAGAGCCCCTAACAGCTATCACTTCGAACAATGTACAGAAATTCTTTTGGAAAAACATCATTTGCCGGTTCGGAGTACCTAGGCAACTTACAGTTGATAATGGAACACAATTCGATGCAGAACCTTTCAGGAAGTTTTGCGAAGATCTAGGCATTCAGTTATGTTTTGCTGCAGTGAGGCATCCTCAGTCTAATGGAGCTGTAGAAAGAGCCAATGGAAATATTTTGTCAGGGCTAAATCGAAGGATAGTAGGATTAGCAAAAGGACTGTGGACCGAAGAGCTTCCGAAGATTTTGTGGTCCATTCGGACTACGCAAACAAGGTCCACAGGTTTTACTCCATTCAGATTACTATTCGGAGATGAAGCTATGACTCCAACGGAGCTCAAAGGAGGATCACTTCGCAGCACCGAACCGGAGACTGAAGAAGAAAGACAAGCTTCGCTAGATTTATTAGAAGAAACAAGACTTCGAGCTGTGGCTAATTTATCAAAATATCACCAGCAGACGAAGACTTGGTATGACCCGAAGGTTAAGATCAATGAGCTTAGGCCGGGTCATCTTGTTCTGCGAAGCATTATAGCGCCAGGGAAATTAGGAAATAAATGGGAAGGTCCATTTTTAATTGTTCGTTCAGGACGCCCTGGCTCTTTTAAATTAGCTAATTTAGAAGGTGAAGAGTTAGCACATACTTGGCATGCAGAGCACCTAAAGCGATACTTCGCATAAGGGCTCCTTGTAAATCACTTGTAATCATCTTCTGAATTAATAAAGCATATGGTCCAGATAGTGCCTTCCCCTCATAAACTTCCAGCTTCCGAGTGGACGCACTGGAACCGCGGGGTTGACCGAGAGGGAAGTGTCACGAAGCTGAATCATATTTTCGGACTTCGAACCATTGGTTCGAAGTTTCCGACGTGGGGGCTGACATAATCCGGAGTCCAAGCCACCGGCTTGTAGGCATCCGTAAAAGAGCCCAAAACCACATCATGCGGAGTCCAAGCCATTGGCTGGTAGACTTCCGTAAAAGAGCCGAAGGTGGCCAAAATATGCGGAGTCCAAGCCATTGGCTGGTAGACTTCCATAAAAAGAGCCGAAGGTGGCCAAAATATGCGGAGTCCAAGACATTGGCTGGTAGACTTCCGTAAAAAGAGCCGAAGGTGGCCAAAATATGCGGAGTCCAAGCCATTGGCTGGTAGACATCCGTAAAAAGAGTCCAAAGAGACCATTGCAAACTCCGAACCACTGGTTTGACAGAGTTCGCAAAAAAGAGCCGAAGGTGGCCAAAGCAAAACAATGTTTGAGCCATGAGCTTCGAATGTCTGTTAGCATAGTCCAAAGTGACAAATTATCTAAGACACTAAAGGTGTCCTGAAAGTTATCTCAAGTGATTTCTTTCAAAAAACAAGGGTACTAAGTTTCCATTCTTCAGACTACAAATAATCGAAGACATTTTATAAGATTTTAAAAGATCTTTAAATTGTAGAGGGGCTCCGAATCCCAAAAAATTGTACTCCGAAGTTTTTCTTTGCGCATAACCATCTTTGAATACAGTTCGAAGTTGCTTATCCCAAAGAGGGGCTAGTAAATAGGGAGACAATTTTAAATCGGTATTCATTATTCGAACGAATATGTTTACAGATTACATCATGAAAAATTGGTATCTATACCAAGAAGGAATCGAAGACCTCTTCAATCTCTAGAGCTAGGATTGGAACGACTAGTTCCAGCGCCGGGAGTTCTAACAACTTTGCGTTTAACTCTCTTGCCTCCCTTCGAAGCTCTAAAGTCCTTCTGTTCTTGTTGAAGCTCGGCCCAAGTTCGAAGCCGTTCGGGGCTCCTTTCCCAGCTTCCAAGTTCTTCAGGGTTTTTACTTCGAACTTCATCTTCGTCTTCAGACCATATAACATCTTCAGAAGACGAAGTGTTCAAGTTAACCTCTTTTTCTTCCTCTTTAATATAAGATAGTATATCTTTGTTTACTTCGGGCGCAATTACACCGGAGCTATCTTGAGGAACTAAAAATCGAGGACGCTTATAAGCTTTTAAAAGATCGAAGGTGGTCCATAATGAGCGAAGTTCGTCGTTAATGTCTAACACTTCGATATCTTTCGTATGAGGCAAAGCCTAAAAATATGATAAACAAATTTTCATTGATAAATGTTCATAAGTATAAAGCTTTACATAGCCAAAAATCCTAAGGTATTTTTAAACCTGCGGGTTTGGAGGAGGCTGACTGCTTGAAGCCTGGGTCTGAGCTTGTTTCTGGCGTTGTCCTTCGTCGATCCAAGCCTTGATCGCAGAACAACCTTCGGCTCTCAATGAAGTCTGAAAGGCTCGCCAGGCAGCGGCCACACCTTCGGAAGGAGTCAGAAGCCGCTCGTCGTCGAAGGTAATTGGGCCCTCTCCTGCGCTCGGAGTTATCGATCGGCCCAGATCTTCGTAGTAGCAAAGTAGGCCAACAGCAGCCACTTGTCCGGAGAGTTCTCCGTATCGAATGCCTGCTGTCTTCATCTACTTCGCCACTCCTTGAATCCTTTTCAACCGGCGCAGAAGAGAAATGTTATCATCAGAAGGAAGTGTCCCAGTAGTACCGAAGTACTCCAGGACACCTAGCAGCTGATTCATAACTTCTGTAGCTACCTTCTCGGAATTCAGCTTATCTTCGTTTAGTGCGTCCTTCATCGAAGTTACCTCTCCCAGAACCCCAGAAAGTCTAGCAGTTTCAGTAGTCAAGATATTCTTTTGGTTCAAGAGCTGGCTAGCTTCCTCTTGGAGTCTGACAAGCTCGGTCCCCGCAGTAGCGTGCTCCGCCCGCATCCTTTCAATTTCAGCTCGAAGTACAATTCTTTCTGCTTCGAGCTCTTTATTCGCAGCCTCCAAACCTTGTCTGGCCCTGCGCTCCGTTGACACTATATTGTCCATCTGAACCACTCGGCTTTCGGAGATGGTAAGATTCCGTTGAAGGATGTTATTTTCCTCCCGAAGACGAGCGATTTCTTGATCATTCGATATATTCGCAGCTCGGGCCAAGACAGTTTGCTGCAAAAAGAAAAAACCAAGGTAAACATTTATTTGTAGGTAAATTCTATGTTATTTCACAGATACTTCGTACCTGGTAAGCTGCGCGTTCTATAGCAGCATTGAGCTCTGACCTGTCCGCTTTACTTAGAATGGCCACTAAGTTGGTCTCCCCTATGTCGCGGCTAGCTCGATCCAAAGGTTCGAGCAAAGTCCGAAGACCAGTTGTTTGCCCTAAGAAAGGAGCTAGAAGGGGGAGCATACTTATCGCCTGTTGGTCATCTTCGTCCAGCGAAGGGCCGGAGTGTTGGCCTGTAGTCTTCGGAGCCCCTGGAGGCTGGCCCTCGGAAGATTGACTCTCGTCTGTTGAATCAGACGGAGTTGATCCGGAACTCGCAGCAGGGAGGGGTTCTATATTCCTTTTGCCTCTTCCAGGTCCCATTTGAGTGGCTCTTGGGTTTGGCTCCGAAGTCGTCAAAGGTCCAGGAATTATTTCTTCCTGCCGGACTTCTTCCACAGAAGTAGACTCTGTAAAAAACAAAAGTATTATACATTGTATAAATACACAAAATAAACATGAAAGAATTATTCGAAGTTTACCTTCGACATTTTGGCGAGGGGTAATCATTGGACTGTTCGGTGGATCGAAGGCGAGATCTTCGTCCGAATCAGCCGTTAAATCTTCGACTACAGGAGCATTTTCCTGAGAAGTCCTTGTTGCCTCTTCAGGAATCGAAGCCATAGTAACTTCGACTCCACCTTCATCCACAAGAACTTCGCCCTGAGGTAAATCCTCTTGAACTGCCGAAGTCCTTGGTTGCTCAAGGTTATCCTGAGACTTCGGCATGTTCGCAGGTACTTCGGCTTGTGCAGTCCTTTGAGATGCATCTTCGTCTATCAGACGCACAAGCAACCTCCCTTCGTCCTCTTGGGAGTCAGAGACTAAAGTCCTTGGGCTCGAAGGTGCGAGATTCTTTGGTTTCCGAGTCACCTTCTTGACTGGAGTCTTGGCGGAGCTCGAAGTCCCAGCTTCGGCTTTCCTCTTTTTGGGCCCTTTCTCCGAAGGTACCCAATCCATCAAAGGGGGCGGAACGATTTCCAGCATTCCCCACACCCTGTTAAATCTCTCCCAACTCCCGACCAATTTGATTCTCCATTCCTTTTCGGTCGGAGTTGGAGCGCCCAAAATCTTCTCTGAAGCCCTTACGATTTGCTCCGAAGTAATAGGGGCTGAAGAAGCTAAAAAATGAATCTAGTTATTTCTTCGAATGAATATGCATAATACATGTTGTCTTCGAAGTTACCTGCAGGACTCGATGTCGAAATGATTTTTCGGAGACCGCCTTCTGAATCCTCTTCGAAGATGATAGGCCAGTTGGCCATCAGCGGAGAGATTTGTAATCCGAGGAACTCTTCGGCTAAGTCTCGCATGCTCAACCTTCGACTGATCTTCTGAAGTAGGCTGAGGCGAGCTTCGAGCTAACCTTGGTCTGGATGCACTAAGGCTTCCTTCCGGAATTGGATGTCTTTTAGAGGTCCGGCCAGAGGATTGCTCGCCCCAACTTCGGCATAAAACCATCTCATGACCCAGTCGGTATACCATCTTGCATTGATGGCCTTAGCGGGAAATTGAAGGGCGTATTCATCCCGAAGCCTGAAGTTAATACTTCCGAAGGCTAATACCACTTTTTCACCTCCGGGGCCTACGAAGGTTTTTGGCTGGCATGAAGCTCTGTGTAGCGCAGCGAAGATCTCTGCCCTCCCCTCACAGCCTTCGGCTCTCAACGCCCATTCGAAGATAGCTAAGCGAGCTACTGTATTCGGAGAAAGTTGAGGAAGGGTGACGTGAAACAAATCAAGTACCTCGGCCAAGAAGTCCACTGCTGGAAGGCCTAAGCCGGCTTCGAAGAAGGCTTCGAAGACGACCACTTCTCCGGGCCTTGGCGACGGGATGAGTTCCTTTCCAGGTTTGCGGATCATGACTCCGGTACTAATCTTCCCTTCTACTGCGACTGCCAGTGATTCTCTCTTGCAGGTAGAAGGTCCCAGTTGGAAGGATTGATCCAAGTACTTCGTTGATGGCGGGCAGAGACCTTGATCACCAACATTTTGGGGATTTCCCCCTCCTGCCGCCATGGATGCCGTTGCGGGTGTTGGAGGCGCCGTCACCAACGCCGCAGCCGCTGCTGCTACGGCCGCCTGCTGTCGAGCCAAGGCCGAAGGGGCTCCAGAACTCTTGGTTTTCGCCATGGAAGCTACTGGGTTGCTTTGGAAGAAGAATGGAGGCTAGGGCTTGAAGGATTTTTGTTTGCAAGAAAGCGGTGGAAAGGTACTCAGGAAAGTTCTAGGCCCTCTATTTATAGCCTAGACTTTACATTTTTTACCGTTAGTCCATGCCGTTTCGCATTCCTGCCCGTTAATTTTCTCCGAAATTAACGCATTCTCCAGTTTCCGTTAGAAGAAGGAAGCTGACGGCTATTTCTTCTAAGTCTAAAAGGCTTTCGAACTTCCTGAGTTAGTTCTAAGATAGTTCGAAAGTAATTGTCTTAAGACTGATTCGGAGTTTTATATCTCCGTATATTTCGAAAATAAATTAAAATCTAATAACCCCTACGCCTGGTTATTTTTTCTTCCGTATACTGCTCTCCTAACATTACAGGTTAACGGAGAAGCGTATTCGAGGGGCTACTGTTGGGGGAAAATATTCCATCCTCAGGGTTATTGCCGTAACAGCACAAAGGCAGATAATGGATTAGAAGGTTTCCAGACGTCCATCTTCGAAGATTTACTGAGTCAAGCTCGAAGTACGAAGATAGGCATTGGTTCGAAGTATATCTTCGAACTAATGCTCTTTGAGATCTTTTTTGCCAGCTAAGATGGAAGACTTATCTTTTTTCTTATTAGATTAGTCTTTTACCATTTTAGCCCTATCAAGGGTACCGAATAGTTTCCACTATGTCGGTTGTAACAGAGGGGTAAATAGGTCTTTTCCTTAATGTTTGGGCCTATAAATACCCACGTTTAACCCTGTAATAGGGACAAGATACAAGTTATTCAATACACACATTCGAACTATTCTAAGTTGTTATCCTTTCGGAGGCTTAGAACAGTTCACTTCGCAAACACTTCATTTGTTAGTTTCTATTCAACAGAAACCTATTAGCGTAATCTTTTACGCCAACACCTTCCTTCTTCCGTTCC
This sequence comes from Zizania palustris, assembly GCA_019279435.1. NCBI lineage: Eukaryota > Viridiplantae > Streptophyta > Magnoliopsida > Poales > Poaceae > Zizania > Zizania palustris. The sequence goes on along the minus strand of JAAALK010000283.1, from coordinate 115,056,190 downwards.
AAGCTGGTCCATCGCTTTGGCACCAAATCCATCGACACTTGGGGCAGGTACATTAATAGGTACAACAAAAAGACAGGTCCCATAGATACCCATTGTTGACACGGAAACGTGCCCCTGCACTTGGGTCAGTTCGATGATCCAAAAGTGTGTGGATACTTAGGAATAAGCCTAAGCATAACACAACATTGATGTCGCTTTTCGACTACCCTTAATAGTGGCAAGGGGGGTGGAGTCGCCAAGTAATCTGATCACAAGCGAATAATCCAATTAGTTGAAATATTTAGATAAAATAACCCAATCGGCCGAATGAAGCCTGATTGGTACAAAGTTTTACCGTGCGAAGGGTTCACCGAAGGGGGGGGGGCCTTCGGTGTCTGGTGCAAAGGGTGCACCGCAGGTAGTCTTCGGCGTTTGGATTATGCTGACCAAAGGCAGGCTCTGAGCAGATCTCTAACTCGAAATCACCTCCGAACAACAGAGTTCGGTGCGAAGTCTCTGTCATGATAGAAAATACTCCAACACAACGCACTGGCATGACTTCATCTGGTGTGAAGTACTGGCGTGGTGAAGCCTGGTTCGACGAAGCCTGCTGCGGAGCGCTCTAGCATGAGAACTTAACCAGGCCGACAACAACGTGATGGGTCCGGCATGGGTAGTCGAAGCAGGGGTCCACCGAAGGGTGTTCTAGCAGCCTCCAAAACCAGTTTCCTATCTCCAGAAACCTTCGGCGAAGAGGGCTCCGACCGTGAAACCTACAACAAAATAGAGATCAAGTGCCAATTCATCCTGAAGACTGAATTTACTAAGTGTTGCGGTAGGAAAACAAAGGTAGCAATCTTTTATGTAGATTAGCGGATACTTCACAGGCGAAGTAACAAGGTGATAGCAATATGTTACATAGATTAACGGGTACTTCACGAGCGAAGTAGCAAGACTTACCACCATTTCAAAGTGGCCGACGGAGGGCTTCCAGGCAAACCCACGAACGTTGTGCAGAAAAGTAAATAAAAGTAAAGTACAGTTCAAAGCTAGGGCTTTATGATTGAATTGTGTTGGGGGTCTAATGAACCGACCTCACCCCTATATTTATAGGGGTTAGTCTTCTTATCTGTAACGCCCAGATTTAATAAATCCGAACCTTTATTAAAATTACATAGAAAATCAATAAAAACAAGACGTTCATCACACGACCACGTACAATACGGCAATCATTCATGGTTCGTAGACCATATTAGTACAAAAGTGTTAAAGTAAAGAGAAACTAATAAAATAAGGGTCCTAGATGAACGCCTCCTTCCAGTCTCGCCTTGACTGGGTCGCTACTCCAGACCTTCATCCTCCTCGTAGTAGATGAGCTTTGGTGGTGTAAGTCAACGGGGGTGAGTGCAATCATACTCAGCAAGCCACCAGATGCAAATATAATGCAGAGTAATAACAAGGAAGGTAGTGGCTAACTTTGCGGAAAAGCATATTTGTAAAGAAGTTAATGTGATCAAGTTATTAATACAGAAATGTAAACATGTGTCTGCATCATCTTCTAACTGGAGGGGTACAGTTAGCCCACCCTCGCTCAACAATCCTTACATGCCATGAATAACATAAACATTCAAGCAATAATAAACTAACTACGAGAAGTCACACAACCCGCCCTTGACCGTGAGCTCGGCTTTTCGAAAAGACTTAAACTCTGACCAGAGGTGTACCACTGTACCCACAAGGCACACACTCATCCCATATACCAAAGTGTAACGAGATGACCCATACCACAGGAACTCATGCCAAAACCTTCCGTATGGAACACACCAATTCGATAATCACCCTCTTATGGGTTTCATATGGTGCCCCGACGCGTCGAGCCAACACCATACCCCCCTTGAGCCTCATCGGTACAAGTCACCTGTAGGTTGCCCCTTGTCCCCTCCACTATGGTGCTTCAAGTTGGTAAGATCCATACCTCCAGTTAGGACTTACCCATTAGACTTGTGGTTAGTACGGAAGTGCTTTGCAATAGATCCCACGGACTGGTCCTTATAGTGCCCCGGGTGCGACCAACCAATGCCCTATCTTGCACCCTGAACCCACCATACTTATAACATAGCCAACTCCAACAGAATCCAGAGACAAGAATAATAGGGATATTCATATAGTAGAATCCAACTATCTATGACTCATTCTTTTATCCTATAGTAGTTGTGTCGGTACATTGGACACTAGCTAATATAATATTGTAGAATGACAAGGAGTTTAGGCTCAATAAGCATAGCTTGGGTTTGCACACAAGGACAGGGATCTAATAAATATAATGTGTAGGGCTTTGAGACTAGACTAATGCAATATTATCCTATGAGTTATAGCGATAATTTATTAAAACATGGGCTCGATATGGAAAAACACAACATTCAATAAACAACAAAAATATCACAAAACATGTACATACAAGTTTATGATTTTTAAGCAAGGGGAATTTAAGCCTTAGTATTATGAAGTTGTGTTGAAAAATATTAAGGATTAATTTTTTAGGGGTTTCCTGAATTATTTTATGAAAAATCAATTTATTCCTAAAGGGCCTTTATTCACTTATTTAATAAGAATATTTTGTGCCAAAGTAACATACTATTTTTATGGCATGATAATGTAGAGAATAAAAACATTGATTTAAAAAAATTTGAATGGTGAAATTTGGAGTTAAATTGAACAAGTATGAATTTTCAAAGTTTAAACAATTTTTCTGAATTTTATTTAAACTAGAAATGGGTTCTGGTCCACGGTGAGCCAGGCTCACCATGGACCAGCGCACTGTGGGCGTGGATCGGCGGGGGTTGAGTGGCAACGGATGGCCCAGATGGCCCCGTACCCCTTCGGCGTGGATCAACGGCCTGGATTAAATCCCACCGCTCGATCTCGATCGTACGGCCAGAAACCAATCCGGCATGGCACGCGACGCCGAGGGTATTTTATCCTTCTTCCCCAACTCCGGCGGCACAACGGCGAGCAATTCCGGCATCGGCAAGGGATACCCGGCCTAGCTAGGGCTAGAAATGGAAAGAGGGGGCCACGAGGAACAAGAGGGTACCGGTGGTGGCAGCGACAACGAGTTGGCGGTGACCGGCGACGAAGAGGGGCGATGGAGCTCCTCGGGTTCAACGACGGTGGCAGTCTCTGGAGGTCCTTACGGCCAACGAAGGGGAGGCCGGTGATGGGCGGTTGACGGCGGTCCCGAAGGCGTCGATGGCGAGGGCAGCGGCGGCTCGAGGCGTTGACGAGCGGTGGCTAGAGGCAAAGTAAAGGCGGCGGGCATTTTGGCGTCGCAAGGCTATGACAGAGCGTGGCTTAGGCGATTTGTGGTGCGGTGGGGTGCGGTGGCTCGACCAGCTTAAATAGGAGGGGTCACCGTCGTCCATAGGGAAGGAAACCAAAGGTTTCCTTTTCCTTCCCTCTGGTGAACTTGCCATAAGCACGGTTAGCTTCCATATATGCGAAATCGCGTCGGCTCTTGATGAAAGGTGATCGCCGATGTTCGGGGCAATTGAATCCGGGGTCGGCTTGGTGGATACGGGCGGCCGGCGGCGAGAAAACGGAAGGAGGTCGCCGGATATGGAAGGGGGGATCCCCTTCCATTGGAGACGAAGGTCCTGACAGGTGGGATCCACCTGTTAGTGGCTGCTGGCGAACCCGAGCACGCTGATAGGCGGTCCCAAGCTGCCAGAGACCGAGGCATGCGCTAGCGAGGCTGACAAGCGGGGCCAAGGCGGGCGTGAGCGGGAGAGAGGGGAGGAGGGTGGCGCCAACACGTCGGTCCCACATGTCAGTGCCTTAAGTCTGGACTGGGCCGGGCTTGGGGAGGATTCAGGGTTGCGGCCCACTAGGATTTTAAATGCATTTTCCAATTAAAATAATTCCAGTAAATCATTTATTTGCTTAGAGGTTGAATCACTATTGATAAAATTTTGTAAAAATTCCTAAAAATATTTATTGGCGTCTAGATTCCACCATAAATTTCTCAAGTTAAAATTTGGAGTATTTCCCGTTGTTTGGCTTAAATAGGGTTCTTTTAGTCTTTTCTTTAATTAAATAGTTCCTTTAAATTCCTGAAAATTCATTTTCCTTATTTTATTTATTTTTAATTCCTGGGATGTTACATTATCTCTGAACCTAATCTGGTAGGATTCAGCCTAATAAAGTTTAGGGATAAAAACAGCCAGAATCAGACTTAAACTCTATCTCCAAAGCTAGCCCGAAGTGGGCCTTCGGCAGGCCTACCGAAGCCTGCTCCTCGGGCCGAAGCTTCGGCGAGGCAGGCCTCCGAAGGGCCTTCGGGCCGAGGCTAGAAGGCCGCTAAAAGGCATCCAAAGCCCAATGTTCAATGGGCCTTCGGCCCTATAAGGCTTTAGTCTGATCCAGGACTTGTGTATTTTTAGCCCAAATTAACAAAATTGATATTTTGACAATCTTGACCATTAATGCCATTTTTTGCTATCAACGCCCGTGAACACGAGGCCTTTCTTACCCTTTAGTTAGAGAGGTTCATCTTCTGTGTGTCAACCTCAGGCCCAACTTTTCAATTTCAGTTCTTGGCTGAATAACTCGCTGCCCAAGTAAAAATCCCGCTTGGCCGATACCTCCTTAGAGCCACATACCACCTTCTTCATCTTGTGTCATCCAAGTTATCAGCTGGTGATCCCATCGGCTACCCCAATGACCCCTGGTGGTTTCTTCAGTTTTGGCTTAATGTCTATACAACCTATGTTGTTGACGGCCCCCCTTTTTCTTCCATGTGATTTCCTACCGATTTTCCAGAATTGGCTACCCCATCTATCGCCGAAGCTACTCCTTGGGTGAAGCGACTGCATGCCGTTCTGCCTTCCCTTTATCTTCCGGACAATTAGCTGCCTACTTTAAGGCTTTTATCTTGGATTCTCTTATTGGACCATCTGGTACCCCTATGAGTACTCGGAGTAAGAATTCCCTCATCAGCTAGTTTTACCTAATATGCTTCAAGACGAGGAATCCACTCGCATTTTCAAAGTTGCGATCTTTCCTTACCTTTTGTCTGTATATTTTACCATCGAGCATCCCCAAAAGGGTACGTACGAATTTTATCACCCATCGGTTTTCGTGAGGCAATTGGGTTTTGGTTAGCTTCCTCCCCACCTGTTCTTCATTGACTAGCTCCAGGTGCGTGGAGTAGTTAGGGATTGCTTGGAGTGGTATCGTCTCTTCTCCATGACCGATGGGATCACTTTTGGTGACTTTGCTTCTTGGTCTCCCTACCGGACGTCCTCCATTAACTTTCATCGATGGTGGGGCGAGATGAGGCAACACATTCTTAATCGCTCCTCATTGGTCTACCAGGAGCATCTCCACCTGAGTGATGCTGCATCGGGGCCTGAGGTGATTGCTTTAACTTTCCCTTATTTGTTCCCATCGTCCTTTCTTCATCTGATTAACTTTGCTTACTATAGGAGGACGACCTTGATGCCCCTTCTATGAGTCTTAGTGGTCGTCCAATACATTATGGTCCGATATCGGCCTCTACGAACTTGGGTACAGGCACTCCTACTCCCTTGTCTTGGGTGAGTGGGAAACAGTCCAAGGCTTTGACACACAAATGACAAGCATCGACCTCAGTCATGCGTCGATCTACTAGGTCCTAGACCAACCAGACACATCCATCGACTTCGTACTTACGTTCAATGGTAAGTTTTAGCTCTTCATAATAATGCTTTTTATAGAGTACGGTAACGTCCCTTGTTTTATTTTTTTTCAGCTGACACCGACTACTCCTTCGACTGTGTTGGCCCCCAACATCACTACCTCTCTGCCAACAACTGGAACTCCCTCGGCTGCCCAATTTCGTGCTTTTGTATCTCTGATATTTTTATTCATAACCCTAACGCCAGGAGTTTACTTTGTACTTAGACGTCCTCTCCTCTTATCGATGTTGACTCTCTTTATGCGGCGTTTGACAAGGTGGCCGATGATCTTGTTGCCCCCTAGTCATTCTGGGCTGCCGAAACGATCACCATGGGCTCTCTGCTCAGCAAGACGTCATTATTGTTCCGATGGGGACGACCTTCGGAGCTGCCCCTATCGGAGCTGATGCGATCAGGGTCGAGACTCCAGGATTCACCACCTCTGTTCTTGAGGCATCGACCGTCGATGTTGTTGTCACCCGCCAGATTTCTTTATTATTTGTTTTCTTATCCTCTATTGTTTTCAAGTAACCAACACCGGCCTTGGCTGTAGCCGATGCCCGATGTCACCGGTCCATCTGCCCCCTAGGGCAGCCTTGAAGGGGAGTCCTCGCACACCTCTCCGGTGGCTGAAGAAGAAGATGATGCCACCATTTCTTTTGCTGATGGTGCTCCACAATTAGTCATTCCTACCAAGCTTACTGACGTGAGTATTCTTGTATTTGTTATGACATCATGATGCCCTTTTGCTTGACTTCTTTTCCTTTCTTTCAGTCCTTCGCACAAAAGTTCCCCTTCAACGTTGGTTCTTATCTTGAGGCCGATGAGGAGGTTGTGGGAGTTCCCACATCGGCCGTGGTTCAACTTTCTTCGGAAGTGGCGGGGGTTCTATCGGACGTGCTGTGTCACCTCGAGGATTCGATAGAGGTCCTAGTTAATGACTCGGGGCCAATAAGGGAGAACCTCAACGATATCCTGACCTTTCTCCCCCAGAGTTGGTCGATGTCCTCACACCGGTCGCATACTTGGAATTCCATCGGCCAGGCGTTGAGGCAGATGGCCGATCATGCTAGCCACACATTGCAACGGGAAGCGATCGAAGCCCATGTCATAGCGGCGGTGGCTGAAGGCACCCTTTTGGATCGGCTTCAGGACGAGTCATCGACCATGTCACAGGAATTAGACCGGCTTTGGGAGGAAGAAGTTGATCTGGTCTCGAGGCTAGATGGTGTTGTTGATAGCAAAAAATGGCATTAATGATCAAAATTGTCAAAATGTTAAAATTGGTATTTTTGGCCGAAAATATGCCAAGTCCTAGCACAGGCTGGTCTGATTGAAGTGGTAACTTCGGTCTGACCAGACCCACTTCGTTGTGACCGAAGGGAACCATTTGGTCTGACCGAAGTTAGTCTCAATCCGAGTCAGATTAGTGATTTCGGGGTATTTTATCCCTAATTTAATTTTGATGAGTTGGAACTTGTGTCTCACACAAATTAGACCCATGCACATCATGTCCAACCTCTATAAATAGAGGCAAGGCTGATTCAAGGAGACCTCCCAAAAACCCTAATAGATCTAATCTATTATTTCCTTGAATCGTACCTTTACTTTTCAATTTACTTTCTTGCCCTAGATTCAATTTAGCACGTAGATATTTGCTGGTTTGCGCTAGAAACCACTCGTCTACCATGTTGTAATCACGGTATGTCCTTGTCAGTTCGCTCGAGAATCGTCCATTTCATCCACGTAATGGATTTCTATCATTTTATCGGTTTTTACCGGTGATTCGGTCTCTTGGCCGAATTGCCTTTGGTTTCTTGGTGTTTTTTTGCTGTGTTTTATCCCTCCCATCTTTGCCAAGAACTCTTGTTATGATTTGTAAAGGTGAGATGGTCGCCAGAGCACTTAGGTGATCATATATGTTACTGTTGGTCAGACCAATAGTGTTGCTCTGGTCTGATCGACGTGTGCCGTGTCACCTTGTTAGGCCATTGCCGGCATGCTAGTCACTCTGTTGCTGGCAATAGACGGTCTAATCAATGTGTCACCATCAGTTTGACCGAACCCCTCTGCACCAGATCAACTTTGCACCGAAGGTTGTTTTCGCGCCGGAGCCCCTTGTGTTGTAACTTTCGGTCTGACCGAGGTGTTGCTGATGGTCCGACCGATCCTCATGCCGGAGGGTTACGCTGCACCGGAAGCCTTCTCGCCCAAAGACCCTTCGCTCCATACACTTCGGTCTGACCGGAGGCATAACTCTGGTCTAATCGTTCAAGAGGTCGAAGGCCCCCTTCGAACCCCTTCGCTAGAATGTCGAAGCCCCCTTCGGCGCCGTCTTCGCATTGCCGGTCTGATTGGAGGCCCTTCATCAGTCTGACTGACGGCTAGGGCTCAATCTAACCGCCTCTTCTCCGCAGATTGAAATCATCCTTAGCTTGGATGGTTTAATTATTTTTCCAACACTTTGGCTAATTGAACATTATTTCTAAATACTTGTTTGATTGCCTAGCGACTCCATTATTTCCTTACCACTGTTTAAGGGTCGTCAGAATGCGTCGTCGGCGTTGTGTTATGCTTAGGGGTTTACTCCTAAGTATCCACACGCTTTTGGATCGTCGGATCGACGTCCGTGTGTTTGGCGCATTTTAGTGTCAACACACTTTTTGGCGACTCCATTAGGGAAAGACATGCCAAACACTTCTACATCAGTGATAGGTACACCCACTACCTCTACATCAACGGGACCCTCGACGCCGATGAATCCGGTGGGGAGCTCAGAGATCGACGATAGCAACATCATCACCCCCACCCACGACGACCTCTTTGTTGATAGCAAAAAAATGGCATCAAATGGTTAAGATTGTCAAAATATCAATTTTGGTAATTTGGGCCAAAAATACACATGTACTGGGTCGGGCCGAAGCCCTACAGGGCCAAAGGCCCATTGAAACTATGGGCTTCATAAGCTTCCAGCAGGCCTGCTAGCTTCGACCCGAAGGATTTCAGAGGCCTGCCTCGCCGAAGCTTTGACCCAGGGAGCAGGTTTCGGCAGGCCTGGCCGAAGGCCCACTTCGGGTAGGACTCCAAAGATAGAATTTGAGTCTGATTCTGGCTAATTTTATCCCTATGCATGATTAGGCCGAATCTTAATAGATTAATCTTAGATATTAGAAGACTTGCCCCTATAAATATAGGGGTGAGGCCGGTTCATGAACCCCCCAACACAAATCAACACAAAGCCCTAGCTTTGAACCGTACCTTTACTTTTCTACAACATTCATGGGTTTGCTTGGAAGCCCTCCGCTGGCCACTTTGGAACAGTGGTAATCCTTCTTACTTCGCCTGTGAAGTATCCGTTAATATACGTAATAGATTGCTATCGCCTTGTTACTTCGCCTGTGAAGTATCCGCTAATCTGCGTAATAGATTGCTACCTTCGTTTCTCTAGTGCAACACTTAGCAGAATTCAGTCTCCAGGATGAGTTGGCACTTGATCTATATTCTGTTGTAGGTTTTCACGCTCGGAGCCACTTCGCCGGAGGTGTCTAGAGCTAGGAGATTGGTTTCGGAGGCTGCCAGAACACCCCTTGGCAGAAATACTGCTTCGACTATCCGTGCCGGACGACACACTGTTTTCGGTTTGACCGAGTCCTGTGCGCCAGCACGCTTCGCAACAGGCTTCATCATGACAGGCTTCGCTACGTTCGTACCCCACGTCAAATGAAGTTATGCCAGTGCGCTGCGTTCGAGTTATTTTATCGTGTCAGAGACTTCGCGCCGAACCCCGCTGTTCGGAGGTGATTGTCGCATCGAGATCTATTCGGAGCCCGCTTTTGGCCAGATTAGTCTGAATGCCGAAGGCACCCTTCGGCGGGACCCTTCGCATCAAACACTGTAACACCCCGGAATTAAAAATAAAAATAAAATGAGGGAAATAAATTTTCAGAATTTAAAAAGGGAATATTTATTTAGAGAAAAGGTTAAAAGAACCCAATTAAAAAAAACAAGGAGAAATATTTCCAATTTGAACCTAAAAAATTTATGATGGAATCTATGAGCCAAGACGAATATTTAGGATTTTTTACAAAATTTTAGCATTAGTGCTTCAAGCTCTAAATAAATATACGAATTTCTAGAAATATTTAAACTGAAACATGAATTAAAAATGCTAATGGGCCGCCTCCCCTAAAAACTCCCTCGGCCCAGCCCAGCCCAACCCGCGCTCGCTGATAGGTGGGGCCACCCTGTCGGCGCCACCCCCTTCTCACTCTCCCGCCGTGCCCGCATGGTCCCAGCCGTCAACCGCCCCGTCTTGCCTCTTCCATTGTCAAGCAGGGCCCGCATGTCGGCACTTCTCCCCGTCGCTCTAGCCCGCCGACAGGTGGGGGCCACCTGTCGGATCCATCTCCTTCGATGGAATCCCTCCCCTTTCCTTACCGGCACCCCCTTTCCAAAAACCTACCATCGGCCACCCTTTTCCGCCAAATTGCACCCGGGATCGAGTTTCCCTCTCACCGGCGATCACTTTCCCGCAATTTCCCACGCGCTTTCGCCATGTATGGCAAGAATCGGAGCAATAGGAAGGTTCACCGGAGTTATTTAGAAATCCTCCTCAGTTTCCCCCGTTGAGCATTCCATTTCACCACCGGCGACCCCTTTAAGAACACTGGACGTCACCACAGCCCAAGCCACGCGCCGTTAGCCCTAGCTACGCCTTCCCGAACCGCCGCTCCAAGCTTTTCAAGTTTCCCCCTATTTCAGCTCTAGCAGCTCCTCGCCGGTGCCATAGGCCCCCACTGCCCTCGCCGTCACCACTGCCAGGACCGACGTCACACCTGCTACCCCGGCCCCACCTCCGTTGGGCTAGATCACCGCCGGAACTCGTCGTCGCCGTTGAACCCGAGGAGCCCGCCGCCCCCTTCTCATCGCCGACCACCACCAGTGCCCCGTCATCGTCGCCGCTGGTATGCTTAGGTCCTCCGTGTGCCCCTCTTTCCATTTTTGGCCTTAGCCGTGCCTTTAGTCCTCTCCGTCGCCGGGTATGGCTCACCGTCGCGTCGCCGGAGATGGAGAAGAAGGGGTACTTTACCCCTTCTGTGCAAGCTATGCTGGATCCGTTGCGGGCCGCACGATTGCAATCTATCGGCAGAGATTAAATCCCTCGTGGGATTTAATCCTAGCCATCGATCGGTGCTGAAGCGGTATCGACGCCTGCGGGCCATTGGATCTCACTTAAACTCTCGCCTCATGCCTGGCCGCTTGATCCAGATCCAATGGTCCTGATCGGCCTGGTCCACGTGCATAGTGCATGGGTCAATGGTGGGCCTGGCTCACCGTGGACCAGAACCCGTTTTCTGTTTAAATAAAAATTCAGAAAATTTTTTAAATTTTAAAAATTCATAACTTGCTCAATTTAACTCCAAATTTGACAATTCAAATTTTGTTAAATCTGTCCTTTTATTCTCAACACATTTATGCCATAAAAACAATATGTTTATTTTTCACAATGTATTCATATTAAATAATAAAGTAAAAACCCCTTTAGGATTAAATTCTTATTTCATTAAATAATTCAGAAGAACCCTTAAAAATTCATATATTAACTTCAGAGGACATAATAACTTCACTTCACTATTTTAATGTGAGAAACCAAGGGTTGGTTTCGTAGTTTGTGATGAGTGATTGACAGATTTTATCCTCTGGTTCGAAGGGGTCCCTCTGAAGGGGTTCGGAGGTTGTCTCACCGAAGGGTTCGGTGGGTCTATTTGTTGAGGGTGTTGCAGCGGAGTGTGACTGTCGGAGGGGTCCGACAGTACACGATGATTCGGTCATACCGAAGGACTCGGTATTTTGGTTGGTACACTAGAGTGTGTACCGAAGGTTGTTTACTTGGAGAGGTCTCCGGGGTACTGGATACACTTGTCTGTCTATCAGTTGTGCGCAGGTGACTTTGGAGGCGACAGACGGTTCGCAGGAAGTGAACTTTGGTCAAGCGGGAGGCTTGATGCCAGGCGAGCGGGAAGCTTGGTCAAGAAGGCTACGAAGGGGTCAAGGTACTCCGAGACGAAGTACTCAGAGGCAAGGCACTTCGAAGGGTACTCCGAATGGAGTGACTTTGGAGTATGGTGGACAAAGTCCTCAGCAATGAGGCAAGGCGTTCGAAGTGTGCTCCGGAAGGAGGCACTCGAAGGTATACCTGACGAAGGTCTTAGAAGTCGAGGTGCATCGAAGGCATGGTCCGGGTGAGGTTCGTCGAGTAGTGTGCTCGGGGAGAGACACTGCGATGAAGTGCTCATGGAATGCTTCGTGCGGAGGTCTTAGATGAAGGAGGGACTTCGAAGGGTGCTACTCCGAAGGTGGGGCTTCAGAGTGTGGCTGACTTGAGATACTTCGGCTATGCATGACTTCGGTACACGGACTGATGGAGTTCGAGCTGAGAGAAGCTGCGAAGCCGTGGTGGTCCACTGTAGAGGTGTTGGTGCGAAGGCCCAAGGGCTTTGACGGCTTCAGCTCAAAACCATCTTTGTATCGAAGGCTGACTTCGGTGAAGCGAAGGCCATCAGGCTCAAGGCTTCTCACCGAAGCTATCGCACCCCTCCCGTGCGAAGGAGGGCTTCAGAAGAATCCAAGACTGCAAAGGCTGACCATGTCTGCTCTACAAAAGCTGATGTTGTCTCTTCTACGAAGCTGACAAAAGAAGCCTCCAAATAAAGTAGACTACCAATTCTACCCCCCTTTCTAATGAGACAAAATCAGTGTAAACCCTAGGATTAAAGTAGTCCATTCACAGGGCTGAATAGTGCCTATAAATAGTGGAGGCTAGCCTAGGCCACAGTAACACATTGAGCAACCATTTTGAGCTCCTGTGCTAGCCGCCACATACACTTGTATTCAGTCTATGAGTTCATTTTGTGTTCCCTGTTTAAGCAATGAAACTTTGATTCTGTTTTCATTTATTGTTTGAACTTGTATGCCTACTTTGCATTGCATGTTTTGATTTCTCTATGCACCATCTTCTTCTGTGTTGAGTTTGTGCCCTGGATCTCTTCTGGAGAAGTGTGTGAGAGGTCTGTTTATGTGAAGTGTGGGTTTTTTAGTGTCTGTTCGCTCTGTGTAAACTGGAGGCTAGACCTCTCTGATTACTAGCGAAGCATTGTCCTTGGGTTGAATCGAAGCCCATTTTCTTCCCTTGTCGAAGTCCTTGGCGAAGTGTGTTCTGTGTGCGTTTAGACCTTTGAAATACGAAGCCTAGTACCAGTTGCTAGCGGTGAGTGTTTGGTCGAAGTCCTCAGATGTAAGTCTGCTCTTGCGAAGGGTGAAGTGCGAAGCCTGCTCGAAAGCACCTATTGTGCGGAGCCTGCACTGACTTAGCAGAGTTGAGTTTTTGGGTGTTGTGGGTGGAGCGAAGTCTTCTTGTCTTCGAACTTTTGCTCCTTGCGAAGCCTGAGTTCGGAGCTGTGAAATACCTCCAAACCAGAACTTCAAAGGGTGTGTTCGGAGCCTGTTCCGCAGAAGATTGAATTAAAACAGAAGGCTATTTTTAGTCTGAAATTTTAAAAGCTGCCATTCACCCCCCTCTGGTCACCGTTTCCGGTCCAACAATTGGTATCAGAGCAGGTTAAGATCACCAATTGACCTTAACCGCTTTTGTGATCTATTGGCGACATGGACAGAGTTTTTAAAATACCTATGTTCGATGGGACGAACTTTGCATACTGGAAGGTGCGCATGGAGGCTTACTTGCTAAGCCAAGGAAATGCAATTTGAGAGATTGTGGACTCACAATACTCCATCCCTGAAACTCGCACCTCTCAAACAGAGAAGGATCAGTATAATGCCAACTCCAAGTCTAGAAATATACTGTTCATTGGTTTGAGTCGGAGTGAGTTTGATAGGGTGCAGCACCTTAGGACAGCTAGGGAGATTTGGACTACACTCACTATCTTTCATGAGGGCTCTACACATATTAAGGCCAGGCGCCAAAGCACATACAATCAACAGTATCAGCTGTTTGTGCAGGAACCTGGTGAATCTATAGATGCCATGTTTTCTCGCTTCGATGCAATAGTGAGTAACTTGCGGTCCAACGGGACGCTTGCTTACAATGATCATGATAGGGCTATCAAGCTTCTCTATGCTCTTGATCATAGCATATGGGAAGTGAAGATATCCAGCATTGAGGAGTCCGCATGTTATGACATATTGACCTGTGATGAGCTCTTCAGCAAGCTGAAGTCCACTGAGATTGCCAAGGCATCTCTTGCAGTGCATAGGAACTCTTTGCCACAACCATTGACACTAGTTTCTAGCACTAGCCGTGGCACCACTGTAGAACCAAGCACATCAGGCACTTATGTTCTTGCAGATGGTTTTGCCTTGTCCTCCCTGGTCTTCGTCACTAAGGAGAAGGTGGATACTCTGGATGATGATGAGCTTGCTCTCATTGCCAGAAGGTTCACCCATTTTCACCATGAGAGGCAGGATCAGAGGAGAGGTGGTTTTAGTAGTTGTTTTGAGTGTGGCGACACTACTCACATCAAGGCCAATTGCCCAAAACTCAAGAAGAGAGATGAGAGTGAGCGCTCCAGATACCACAAAAAGGAGAGGACACCCTTTGTGAAGGGCAAGCGAGGTAAGGTGGCTAAGAGGGTAGCCAAAGCCGCTTCTAGAGCCTTTGTTGCTGCTCTCAGCGACATCGACACTTCCTCAACTGAGGAATCGAGCTCTGATGATGAGGAGGAGTCCCCAAGGAAGGAAGAGAAGAAGGACAAGAAGGGACGAGATTTCACCACCCTTTGCTTCATGGCCGACAGCGATCACAGCGGCGATGAGCTTGACTCATCTGAGGTACCACTATCCTATGACCAGCTTTCAATTAAATTAGATGAACTAAATGAGGTAGTTCTTGGTCAGGATAGATTACTTGTGCAAGCCGCTAGAGATAGAAAAAACCTTAGACTTAGGCTAGAATCTGTTTCTACTGATTATGCCATGCTTAAGTCTAGGGTTAATGATGCTGAATGTGAATCTTACACTGTTGTCATGGGTGAGCTTGCTCAGTTGTGTTCTGTGCATGCTCAAACTCTTTTCGAGCTTGAGACTGCACAGAAGCAGCTTTTGATGGTTGATTCTAGTTCTCATGATATAAATGAATGGATGAACTGCCCCTTATTACGTGAGAGCATTGATTTACGTGATAAGCATGTTCAGGATTTAGAGGCTAGATTGGAGGGGAAAGGTAGGATGGACTTGCTTTTGGCCAAGACCAAGATGTGTGCCGATAGGGCAGTGTTAGCTCTAGGATTGGGTTTTGAGAGGATTCCCTCAGACAGTGAGAACAAGACTGTTTTTACCTCACCCATTACCTTAGAGAAATAAAGAGCCCTGTTAGACACACCATCAGCCAAAAGCCTACCCAAACCCCAAAGAAAACCACTCCTCATGCCAAGAAAATTCCTCCCAAGAAAACCACACAGTAGAAGCCCAAGGAGCCTGTGAGAGTTGCTCCTATGACCCATGAGAGTGCTCCTAGAAGAGTTTTTCAATGTTCCTATTGTCAGCGGGTGGGTCATCTGGCTGGATTCTTTTTTCGTCGCATCAAGTATGAGCGACGCTCTCAGGCGATGAGTTTCCAGGACATGCATTACCCATCTTGAGGTATGCATTAGTCTGAGTTTTACTCACGTCCTGTATTCGAGGCTCCTCGTACTTCCCAGAGAGGTTTTGCTCCTTGAGGTGTTCACCATGATCCGTAGGTGATAGATCTCATGTGAGTAGCTTTGTGCCTCGACATGTTAGGAGACCTCATCATGCATTTGGGTCACAACATGTAGGTAGATCTCGCACTTTGCCTACTACTCATATCACTCAGTGCTGGATGCCTCGTCATGTATTCACTCACCCCACCACTGAGCGATCGAGATTTTCCTATCATATGTAGGCGCCAAACCGAGGCTTGGAGGGCATGTGGATCATGGACTCCGGTTGTTCACGCCACATGACCGGAGATGCAACATGGTTCTCCAGCCTCACAACAACCAAGCAAAAGGAACATATCACCTTCAACAACAATCGAAGGAGTAGAGTGAAAGGTAAAGGTGTGGTAAGAATCAACTCGAATTTCACTCTCAAAGATGTTGCTTTGGTTGAAAACTTGGGATACAATTTGCTTTCTGTATCTCAATTGCTTGATGAGGGCTTCGAAGTGCGATTCCATCGCGATACTTCGCAAGTACTCGATTCGGATGGCGTTGTGGTCTGTAAGATCTTTAGAGTAGGTAGAGTTTTTGGAGCTGATTTTTCTGAGTCATCTGGTTCTGCTCATTGTCTTGTTGCCCATTCGATTTCTGAGCTGTGGAAGTGGCATAGGAGACTAGGGCATATGAGCTTTGAGTTTCTTGCTCGTCTGAGTGCCCTAGGTTTGATCCGAGGATTGCCCAAGCTCAAGTTTGAGAAGAATTTAGTTTGCGCTCGCTGTCAACATGGAAAAATGATTGCCGATTCGCACTCGCCGGTCACCACAGTGATGACTGAACAACCCGGAGAACTTCTCCACATGAACACTGTAGGTCCTTCTCTGGTTAGTTCTTTAGGCGGCAAGTGGTATGTGTTAGTAATTTTCGATGATTTCTCTCGCTACTCTTGGGTCTTCTTTCTTGCCAGCAAGGATGAGGTGTTTTCACACTTTCGGAGCTTGGCTTTGAGACTTTTTACTGAACTCCCTGGTGCATTGAAATTCATTCGAAGTGATAATGGCACTGAGTTCAAGAACAGTCTTTTTGTTGACTTTTGCATGGAGCATGGCATAGAACATAAATTCTCTGCTCCACGAGTTCCTCAACAGAATAGTGTTGTTGAGAGAAAGAACCGCACTTTGGTTGAGATGTCTAGGACGATGCTCGATGAGCATAGGACTCCTAGAAAATTCTGGGCTGAGGCCATGAACACCGCATGTTACATCTGAAACTGAATATTCTTGCGCTCTATTTTGAACTTGACACCTTATGAGCTACGCTTTGGGAGACAACCCAAAGTTACTCATCTTCGAGTTTTTGGCTGTCGTTGCTTTATCCTAAAACGTGGAAATTTGGACAACATTGAGTCGCGTTCTTCTGACGGGATCTTTTTGGGTTATACTACTCATGGTCATTCTTATCGTGTTTACAATTTGGAGACTAACACTATCATCGAGTCATGTGATGTGACTTTTGATGAATCAACCCCCTCTATTAGTTCCACTTTTGAACTAGCAAATGAACACGACATGGAACAGACCCTCTTCAAAGAAGAAGATCCCGGAGAGTTCGAGGATGAACCCCTACTATCCTCGACTTCAACCCCCGAAGCTGACCCCGCTTCAACCACTTCAGCACAAGGTCCCGAAGCAACTACCTCGACATCGGTCATCTTGGACCACTCCAACGTACACGTTGAGGGGGAGACTGCATCCCGCCGCGAGGCTCCACATCATGTTAAAAGGATGCATCCTCCAGAGCAGATCATTGGTGAGCTTGATCAAAGGGTAACAAGTTCTCATGCTCATTTCATTGATTCAGCTTTTGTTGCTTCTTTTGAGCCCTTAGATGTTAGTCATGCACTTTTTGATTCTAGTTGGATCAATGCCATGCATGAAGAACTTAAAAATTTTGAGAGAAACCAAGTCTGTACTCTAGTTGATCCTCCACCAAATGTTCATTTCATTGGAACAAAATGGATTTTCAAAAACAAACAAGGGGAGGATGGGACTGTAGTTAGAAACAAGGCTAGACTTGTAGCTCAGGGTTATTCTCAATTAGAAGGGATTGATTTTACTGAAACTTTTGCACCTGTTGCTCGTCTTGAGGCCGTTAGGATTTTACTTGTTTTTGCGGCATCCCGTGGTTTCACACTTTATCAAATGGATGTTAAAAGTGCTTTTCTTAATGGCTTCATAGGCGAAGATGTTTATGTAAAACAACCCTCTGGCTTTGAAAACCCCAAATACCCATATAAAGTCCTTAAACTTCATAAGGCTCTCTATGGACTCAAGCAGGCCCCTCGGGCATGGTATGATAGACTTAAGTCTTTTCTACTTGAGCGGGGGTATTTTATGGGATCTATTGATAAAACCCTATTCACTCTCAAGCATGGCAAAGATTTCCTCCTTGTCCAGATTTATGCAGATGATATCATCTTTGGTGGCTCTTCTCATGCTTTGGTTGTCGAGTTTGCAGATGCCATGAGCAGGGAGTTTGAGATGTCCATGATGGGTGAACTCACATTTTTCCTTGGTTTGCAAATCAAGCAAAGCAAACAAGGTACATTCATCCACCATATGAAGTACACCAAGGACCTGCTCAAGAAATTCGACATGATAGATGCGAAGCCCCTCGCCACTCCAATGGCTACATCTATAGCATTGGATCCTGAGCAGGATGGAGAAGCCATAGATCAAAAGGAGTTCCAAAGCATGATCGGCTCCCTCCTCTACTTGACTGCTACGAGGCCAGACATACACTTCACCGTGTGTCTGTGCGCTCGTTTTTAGGCTTCACCACAGGCTTCGCACCGCCAAGCGGTAAAGCGCATTCTCAGGTATCTCAAACATACCCTCGAATTTGGCATTTGGTATTCTGCGTCTTCCTCTTTGTGTCTTCGAGGTTATTCCAATGCGGACTTTGCTGGGTGTAGGATTGATAGGAAAAGTACCTCTAGTACTTGTCATTTTCTGGGTACTTCGCTGGTTTGCTGGTCTTCCCGCAAATAGTCTAGTGATGCACAATCAACGGCCGAGGTCAAATATGTTGCTGTAGCTAGCTGTTACTCTCAGATTTTGTGGATGGTTTCCACTTTGCGAGATTTTGGGTTAGATTATAAGAGTGTTCCACTTTTCTGTGATAACACTAGTGCTATTTGTATTGCAAACAACTTGGTTCAACATTCCAGAACCAAACACATTGATGTGCGATATCATTTTCTCAGAGATCATAATGAGAAGGGTGATATTGAACTTCAATATGTTGATACCCAACACCAGCTAGCCGATATTTTCACAAAACCCCTCGATGCTTCTAGCTTCACCTACTTGCGTAGGGAACTTGGTGTTTGTCACCCCTACGACATTTTGTGAGGGGGAGCAGATGTTGATTGTCTTGCATATGCTCATTATGTGTGAAATTGCATTTACATCTTTTGCACTTATATGTATGATTTTAATTCATGAAATCATGTCAGCTCAGCTCTAGTTAATATGTCTGAAACATTTTGTGCATGATTTTTCTTTCCAAAATCAAATCTTGCTCACTGCTTAGTCTTGTATCTAGCATGTTTAGACACGACTGCTTTAGCTATCTTTTATCTGCTTGATAGCAAGACTCTTTTTCTATGGATGCTAAACACTGCAACTTGAAAAATGGTATTACTTACTCATGGATATTCCTCAAGTTCTAAACAATTTGTTCACTTAATTATAAATCCCAAACTCCATGATTTGCATGCTACAAGCGAAAAGATCCAGGTGGGTTGTTTGTCACACTGCTCTATTCTAGACTGCTTACCATTGCACATTGGTCTGAACTGGGATAATGTAGTGTTTGCCAAAATCACTGCCTTAATCTTCTGATGGCTTTCCTGCCTAGGCTTGGCTTGATTGGAAAGTATAAGGTAGACAAACAAATAACCCTTGACATTTTGAAAAGAACAACAAATTCATTATCCATCAAGTTTGCTTTCAATGCTCCACTTGAACTAGACTTGTCTGTCTAGAGTAGAAATTGACTAGATTTGTGCAGTCCCTGCTTCTACTTGTCTAGTTATCTTGATTGAGTGGTGATGCTTTTATTGCAAAAATGATAAAATCACATGCTGTCATCATGTTTTTAGATCATGTTAAGCTGAGCTGATCACATGAATATTGATATTAAAGTTGGCATATTTTTGCTTTATATGTCTTTGCAATTCTATCCATTTCGAAGCTTTGCATCTTTTAAATGCTCCTTGATGCGTGCATTGCCAAAGGGGGAGAAATTGTTGAGTTCTCTGCAGCAATGGGGTAAAATAACTAAGGGGGGGGGGGGGTTTATCATGCAAAGAGAAGATTTGCCGAAGGGGCTTTTACTCTATTGAAAAAGGGGGAGGAAAATTCTTTTGTCAAGTGACATGATTTGGCTCGTTTTTGAGTTTTTATGGTCACATGTGTGCTGAAATTTTTAAAATTTTCTTGAACTTGAATTTGGTTGTCAATGCACTCATCAAGAGGGAGATTGAGAAACCAAGGGTTGGTTTTGGAGTTTGTGATGAGTGATTGACAGATTTTATCCTCTCATTCGAATGGGTCCCTCTGAAGGGGTTCAGAGGTTGTCTCACCGAAGGGTTCGGTGGGTCTGTTTGCTGCGGCTGTTGCAGCGGAGTGTGACTATTGGAGGAGTCTGACAGTACACGATGATTGGGTCGTACCGAAGGACTCTGTATTTTGGGCAATACACCGGAGTGTGTACCGAAGGTTGTTTACCTGGAGAGGTCTCTGGGGTACTAGATACACTTGTCTGTCTGTCAGTTGTGTGCTGGTGACTTCGGAGGCAATGGACGGTTCGCAGCAAGTGAACTTGGGTCAAGCGGGAGGCTTGATGCCAGGTGAGCGGGGAGCTCAGTCACGAAGGTTGCGAAGGGGTCAAGGTCGGTCCTCGGGTCAAGGTGCGCCAGGCGAAGGCAGAGAGTGCGGAGTGTGGCTCCGGCTGAAGGTACTCCGAGACGAAGTCCTTGGAGGTGAGGCACTTCGAAGGGTACTCTGAATGGAGTGACTTCGGAGTATGGTGGACAAAGTCCTCAGCAATGAGGCAAGGCGTTCGAAGTGTGCTCCGGAAGGAGGCACTCGAAGGTATACCCGACGAAGGTCTCAGAAGTCGAGGTGCATCAAAGGCATGGTCCGGGTGTAGGACCGAAAGTAGCGACCAGAGGGGGGGGGTGAATGAGCGCCTAAAAAATTCTTTCGAATCAATGGCCTACTCCCAAAACCCAACGCATTTAAAAAAACTAAACAACAAAGCGAGAACAGATTGACTAAGTCTGCAGATTCGAAGTCTGCTGATTCAGAGGTTGCAGATTCGAAGGTTGCAGATTCAGAGGTTGCAGATTCGAAGGTTGCAGATTCGGAGGTTGCAGATTCGAAGGTTGCAGATTCGGAGGTTGCAGATTCGAAGGTTGCAGATTCAGAGGTTGCAGATTCGAAGTCTGTGGATTCGAAGGTTGCAGATTCGAAGGTTGCAGATTCGAAGCCTGCATATTCGAAGTATGCAGATTCGAAGTATGCAGATTCGAAGCCTACAGATTCGAAGTATGCAGATTCGAAGCTTGCAGATTCGAAGTCTGCTAATTCGAAGTCTGCTGATTCGAAGTCTGCAGATTCGAAGCTTGCAGATTCGAAGTCTGCTGATTCGAAGTCTGCTCATTCGAAGCCTGCAGATTCGAAGTCTGCTGATTCGAAGCCTGCAGATTCGAAGCTTGCAGATTCGAAGTCTGCTTCACAGAGTTGGACTTCACACAAGAAAAGGGACTTTGGCCCTGTCAACTCGATCAAAAAGCTATGCAGGAAAAAGCAAGGCTAAAGTACTAGCACACTGTAGCTACAGGAAAGTAGTACTACTTGCTACCAGCCACAAAAACCAGTACTCTTGTGAAGAACAAACAGAAGCCACAGAGAAGCTTCTGCTTAGGAATAAATTAGTTGTGTGCAAACCGAACCAACAGAACCTTAAATGAAGTGCTGCGCATGAGAATCAATAGGAATAAAAGCTTCCAAACAGTAAAGAGCCAAATGAATCTAAGGAAGAACAGGAGGTTGCCTGGCGGCGCACACAGGGAGAGAGAAAAAAGCACGCAGGAACAAAATGACCCAAGGGATGATTGAAAAAGTGATTTCTAGAAGGGTAGTCCAACCCAAGGGATTGGGGCCCTATTTAGGGCTGGTTTGGGAGCCCAAAATCCCAGCCCATTCCCTGGGGATGGGCCGGGATTTTAGGCTAAAATCCCGGCCCATCCCCAGGGAATGGGCTGGGATTTTGGGCTCCCAAACCAGCCCTTATAGGCTGCCCAATGGCCTAGAATATTCCACCAGCCCCTTAGGGTTTTTACAGACGCAGAAATAAAGGAAAAGACTCTACTGCCCTTAGGAATTTTTACAGACACGACTGACTGACTGTGGGCCTAGAGATACAGATGACTTATCCGGAAGCTAAGCTTTCGTAGCGACTACGGCTTCTCTTCTGGATAGTCCGATACAGAATCAACGGTTGTCAGTTTTGCGCCGAAACTGACAAAGCCTCCACCGGCTTTGCACCAGGTACCCGGATTGGGCCGGCCCGATTCCGCAGCTCTCTCAGCCCGGCAATCACTCACCGCCCGTGTACCTGAGTCAACCCTGGTCAACAGCCCAGTGGGTCTTCTACTGCTTCTGGCCCATGCACCCGGATTGGGCCAGCCCGACTTCGCAGCCTCCTCTGCCCGACAGTCGCTCGCTGCCCGTGTACCTGAGTCATACGCGGCCCATGAAACAGCAGATCTCCTCTCTTCATCTGTCCTCTTTGACTATTGTTGACAATGACTCATCACTTCTGGAGCCATGAGGCCCACGCTATTCAGCATGGCTCCTCAATCTCCCCCTTGATGAGTGCATTGTCAACACTCCTCTTCTTCAGCTCTTCAGCACCTGCGAGCAAATGTGGAAACACGAAAACAAAAACACAAGAAAACAAAGAAGAAGAAAAATAAGGTAAAAGTTTAACCCTAATGACCAAAAGACGAACAAAAGCAAAAAGCGATCATTATGGTTAACCAAAACGTAAAAGCTCAAAATGAGTGCGATTTCAGAACAACAAGGATATCAACAAAGTAAGAACTCCCCCCTTAAACTCTGATCCCAAATTTTCTCCCCCTTGTTGACAAGTGAACTCATCAAGCACTCAATAGAGACACAGACTCCCCCTGAAATGCAACTCCCCTCAAAATATGCAGTGATTTCAACTGGAGTGCATAAGGAGTGTAGAAAGCATGCTTCTAAGATATGATTGACTGCAATTACAACATCTAACAGATACATCAAAAGACATACTGTAACGATACATGGCATGATCAGTGCAACAGATGATATCTAAAGAAAGTCATTTGCACGCATTTTTCAGTTTTTGCAAACAAAAGCATCACCACATGTTCCAATAAACAAGCAAGGTAAAGCATGAGATACAAAATCTAACTGATATCTACCAAGATAAGCATTGTCCAAAAACAAAGTGCTTCAGCAAACTTGTTATCATGTCAATTTTCAAGCTTTTTCTTTTCCCCTTTTTTTCATTTTTGCCAGGGGTTATTTGCATGTCAAACCTTATGCTGACCGACCAAGTCAAGCCTAGGCCAGAACTGGACCATCAGAAGCTTAAGACATTGGTCTTGGCATACACTACAGTGTCCTAGTTCATACCAAAGTGCTATGGTACGCAGTCCAGAACAATGTAATGCGACAAGAACATTGTTTTATAGTACATTTCCATGATTAAAGCATACATATGTCCAAGTTGCATATTTGCATCCAAGTCAGGAACTAGCTACGAGGCATGTAACAGATAGCAAGAACATTCAGCCTACGCATGCTAGTTATCATAAGCAATGGTGATCATTTTTCAATTTTAAAGCATAAAAAGCCATGCATATGACATATATCAGACTTATCAAGCAAACTGAGACAAGACATGATCATTGACAAGTAATCAAAATCATGTACCAGCTAGAATAAGTAAAGCAGTTCAATCATATAACAGAAGCAAGCTCAAAAGTATGATATGTGAATATGCAAGATATGAACACACACAAAAAAAAAGACTCAAGAAAAGAGTAAAGAAGAAAGAAAACTAACGCAAAATATCCTAAAAAGGATACACAACACCCAAATCCCCTCGTAAACGCTCGAATGTAGACTGATCTAGGGGTTTGGTGAAAATATCAGCCAACTGATGATGGGTATCAACATGAATAAGGTCAATGACACCTTTCTCATATTGATCCCGCAAGAAGTGAAAGCGCACATCAATGTGTTTGGTTTTTGAATCGAGACATGGGTTTTTCCCTACACTAATTGCACTAGTTCTATCGCAAAATAAAGGAACTCTGGTAGGAAAGAATAACCCAAAATCTCATAGAGTGGAAATCATCCAAACCAATTGTGAGCAGCAGCTACGTACTCAGCCTATGTGGTCGAAAGAGCAACTCCAGATTGCTTTCGAGAAGACCAAGAGACAAGAGAAGAACCAAGAAACTGGCAAGTACCGGAAGTCGACTTGCGATCCAACCAGCACCCACCAAAATCGGCATCCGAAAATCCAGATAAATCGAGAGAATATGATGCTGAATAGAAAAGACCAAGATAAGGCGCATAAGTGAGATACCTGAAGATGCGCTTGACAGCCTGCCGATGAGACGCGCGTGGTGAAGACTGGAAACGCGCGCAAAGTCCCACAGCGAACTGTATGTCTGGTCTTGTTGCCATCAAGTACAACAGCGAACCGATCATCCCTCGAAACTCCCTTTCATTGACCTTGACGCCGCTCTCATCCTTGTCCAGACCCCCAGAAGTGCCCATCGGGGTCATCTGCGGCTTCAATTCACCACCAAAGTCAAATTTCTTTAACATATCACGAGTGTACTTACCTTGGTGGATGAAGGTGCCGTCCTTGGTCTGCTTGATCTGGATACCTAAGAAGTACTTGAGCTCACCCATGAGGCTCATCTCAAACTCACTGTGCATCTGCTCAGAAAACTTGGACACAAGATCATTAGTAGTACTGCCAAAAATAATATCGTCCACATAAATCTGAGCAACTAAAAATCTGAAGCATCTCTGAGCAAGAAAAGAGTTTTGTCCACAGAACCCATCACAAATCCCTTCCCCAACAAAAATTGCTTCAACCGGTCATACCAAGCCCTGGGGTCTTGCTTCAACCCGTATAAAGCTTTGTGCAACTTAAAAACATGTCGAGGAAACTTAGGGTTCTCAAAACCGGGGGGTTGCCTAACATAAACCTCCTCTTCTATGTACCCGTTCAGAAAAGCACTCTTAACATCCATTTGAAAAAGCTTAAAACCCTTCGAAACGGCAAAAGCTAGAAGAATACGAATGGACTCAAGACGGGCAACAGGAGCGAAGGTTTCTTCAATGTCAATACCTTCCTTCTGGCAATAACCCTGGGCAACTAATCGAGCCCTGTTGCGCACCACAACCCCATCTTCACCTTCTTTGTTCTTGAATACCCACTTGGTGCCTATGGGGTTGCATCTTGGTGGCGGCTCAACTAATGTCCAAACCCGATTGCGGACAAAGTTCTCTAGCTCTTCTTGCATAGCATTAATCCAATTAGAATCAGAAAGAGCATGAGAAACATCTCTGGGCTCAAAAGATGCAACAAACGCAGATTCAACAAACACAGCGAGAGAGGCAGAAGAACGCAAGGTTCTCTCAGTCAAATCACCTATGATGAGCTCTGAGGGATGGTCACGCTGAACTGCTCGGGTCCCCTGGTGATCTGAAGTCACCTCACCGGAGTCAGCAGCAGGCACCTCTGGACTCGACTGAGGGGGCTCGATCGTAGTGGAAGAAGTGATAAGAGGTCCGCCCTCATCCTCAGTCGAAGTCTCAGAAGGTGTGGGCACTACAGGGGGTGTAGAAGGCCCACCCTCGTTAGCGGCTGGAGTAACCTCATCTTCCTCGAAGATGGACTCTCCGAGCTCACCATCAGAAGGCTCAAAAGAAGGAGTCAAAGAAGGCAAGGACTCATCAAATGAAACCTCACAAGTCTCGACAAGCAGCTGGGATTCGAGGTTCCAAACACGGAAGCCTCGAGAATGTAAAGCGTATCCAAGAAAAATACCGTCCCAGCAACGAGACTCAAACTTGTCCAAATGCCCTCCCTTCTTGAGCACAAAGCACTTGCAGCCAAACGCTCGCAAGTGGCTCACCTTGGGCTGTCTGCCAAACCGCAGTTCATATGATGTCTTACCAAGGTAAGCTCTAAGAAAGATGCGGTTGGCCAGATAGCAAGCCGTGTTCATGGCTTCAGCCCAAAAACGCCTAGGAGTCCTATGCTCATCGAGCATCGTCCTGGCCATCTCGACTAGCTTGTGGTTCTTTCGTTCCACAACGCCGTTCTGTGGGGGAGTGTAAGGAGAAGAAAACTGATGGTCCAGACCCTAATCACTACAGAAGCTGACGAACTTAGAGTTCTTGAACTCAGAGCCGTTGTCGGAGCGAACTGCTCGCATCCGACCATTGTTGTCATTCTTCAGCTTCAAAATCAGGTCATGAACAAACTGAAACGTTTCATCCTTAGACTCCAAAAAGAAAACCCACGAGAATCGAGAAAAGTCGTCAACAATCACAAGTGCATACCACTTCCCACCAACTAAGCGTACCCAAGCAGGACCTACAGTGTCCAAATGTAAAAGCTCGCCCGGATACGAAGTCATCACCTGAGTCACAGGTGAGTGAGAAGCGGCAACCATTTTCCCATGACGACAGGGATGACAAACTAGATCCTTCTCCATCTTAAGCTTGGGCAATCCTCGGATGAGGTCCATAGAGCTTAACCTGACTAGCAGATCAAAACACAAGTGACCTAACCTCCTATGCCACTTCCAGAGCTCAGAAGAAGATCCAGCAATCAAATAGCGAGAAGGGCCAAAAGAACTAGAGAAGTCAATTCGAAAAACTTTACCGAAAGGTAAAATCTGGCAAATCAAAGACCCTCTAGAATCAACCACAGAAGAATTTCCCTTCTTAAAACGCACTTCCAAACCATCCTCAAGAAGTTGCGAAACAGAAATCAAGTTGAAGTTCAAATTTTTAACCAAAGCAACAATCTTCAAAGAGAAATGATCTGAAATGCGAATTGAGCCTATGCCACTTACTTTCCCTTGACCGCTGTTCCCGAACGTGATGTATTCTTTGGAGCTCGGGGAAGTGAGACTGGAGAACCATCTGCGATGTCCCGTCATGTGGCGAGAGCACCCTAAGTCCATGATCCAAACATCCTCCAGTCCCCGGTCCTGCACAATCAATGGCTGTAAGTGGGAGCAAATGGTCCGGCACCAGGTTTAGCAAAAGAGCTAAACCAGTGTCGAGCCATCTGCTCAAAAGATGGAAAGCGAAAACCATCAAAAGAGTTTGGACCAAAACGCGGCTCAAAGCGCGGTCCTCGGTTCTGCCTAACCCTGCGGCCACGAGGTCCAGGACCATAGCCAACACGGCCTGGAACTCTGCCGGAACGGACACCACCAACTGGAGTACGGGCAAGAAAGCCGTCTCCTCTACCACCACCTACACGACGTGGCCTGGCCTCCAGCCTCTCCCCGCGTCGAGGAACACGCAGTCTACCACCCTGCTGGTAGAACTGCTCCTGATCACTACGAGCCCTCTCTGCTCTCTCAACCCGCTTCCTCCTGAAGCAGAACTCCGCAAGATGCCCGTCTCTCTGACAGTACTCACAATGATAGGTGAGCTTCTTGGGATGTGGTTGAGGCTTGGGATGTTTGGGCTTGGTAGTGTTTGGTGTGGTCTTCTTGGGTTGAGAGGGTCCAGGAAGAGAGTCCAGAGCAGAGTGGAGGTGTTTGGGCTTTGGAACCCAGATAGGCTTCTTGGGTGGAGCTTTTGGTGGTTCATGGATTACTCCATCCTTGGGCTGACAAGCCTGGGAAGATTCAGTGGAGTGAGTCTTAGGGTATCTCTGCTCAGGAGTCATTTTACTCCACTCCACTGCCCGGCTAATGGCACTCTCGAAGTCAGCCTTGGTGTAGGTGTAACCTACCCCAAACCCATCCTGCCTCTTGAACTGCTGGATCATCATGCCAAGCTGTGGCTCTCTGGCACTGATCCAACTCAGGATAGAACGGAGGTAAAAGTTCTCATTCTGTGAAGCTGCTAGCTCCTCTCTCAAGGAAGCTAGAACCTCCACCTGAGACAAGCAGGTCTCACACTCACTCTCTACTTGGACAGACTTTTCGGCTTTCAGCTTAATCAACTCCATTCTAAGAGACAGACAGTTCTCACAGATAGTGGGTGGAACTGACAGTGTCTCAAGCTCTAGCCTAGTCTGGGCAAGCTCAGCTCTCAACCTCTCCAAATCACCCAAATGCTCATCGCCCTTGGATTTCAGCTCAGCTAAGGCAGCTAAATGAGATGGGCAATGATCACAGGGTGCGACAACAGTGGCTTGAGCATCTTTCAGCTCCAGCTGAGCGCTTGCAAGCTCAGTGGCCAATGCGTCTCTCTCATCAACCCTTTCTGTGTACCTGGACTTCAGAGTCGACAGATCACACAGAAGCACCTCACACTTCGGGCACTCACTGCTATCACCCAAGCAAGGGGAAGAAGATAGACTCTCAATTTTGCCGTTGGCTATGGCAAGCTCACTCTCTAACTCATCTATCCTCTTTTTGGCCCCCCTAAGCAGTTTTTCCCGATATTTCAACTCCTAACGATTGCTCTCAAGTAAATCAACGATTTCGCGCTCGTAGGATGATACCTTGTTGTCGTCGTCGGAGTCGTCGGAGGAGCTCTTTTCTTCCTTATCCCCAAGATCCATTGAACAGAAGCTCTTGCGGGATCTTCGGCGCTGGTGTGAGCGGCTCTTCGGCTTGTCTCCGAAGGCCATGAAGCAGATGCCCGCCGGATCATCCTTGTCCTTCCCCTTCCTGATGGCGATCTCCTCATCGCTTGAGCTCGATGAAGAGGAAGAAGACGTGGACCGCTTGGAGTAGCTCTTCTCCATATCGGCGAAGAAGGCCTTGTCGCGCTTCTTGTTCTCTCGCCGGTAGTCCTTCAGGGCATTCTTGAAGAATCGGGTCTTCGGCTTGCCCTTGTTGAAGGATGAGCTCTCGTGCTTGCCGGAGTCATGGAAGTTGCCACCGGTGCCCTTCTTGTGTCCATTGCGCTTGGGGCAGTCGGCGATGAAGTGTCCTGGATCACCACACTCAAAGCATCCGGATTTTGTGCCGTGTCTTTTGAACATTCTCTTATCATAGACACGACGCACCCGGTTGTTAAAGAGACACAAATCATCATCTCCCAACAACTCAAGCTGGTCCTCAGTGATAGACATCAAGGAGAACCTAGCACAGCTCACAGCAGAGGGATCAACAGAAGGTGTAGCAAGGGCCAGGGATTTTGATCCAGAACCAGTGAGATTTGATCTCAGCTGGATATCTACCTCAGTGGCCTTCAGCTTGCTAAACAACTCACAAATGGTCAAAGTATCATAAGAAGTGCTCTCAACGATAGAGGATACCTTGATCTCCCAGATCTTTGGGTCCAAGGTATGGAGAACCTTGAGCGCCTGCTCGTGATCTGAGACTAACTGAGCACCCTCAGCCTTGTTGTCCCGAAGCTTGTTAATGATCGATTGAAAACGACCAAACAAGGCTTCAACAGATTCACCCGGCTTCTGTGTGAAGTTCTCGTACTCACACCGGTAAGTCTGATAGAGCCGAGCCTTGACCTGAGCTGTTCCCTCATGGTGTGCCTTGAGGGTAGCCCAGATCTCTCTCGCAGTGGAGAGATGGCTCACACGCTCAAACTCAGTGGGACCTAAACCAGAGAAAAGAATGTTCACAGCCTTACTGTTGCTCAGATGCTGAGCAATGATACCAACAGTACCATGCTCAGCAACTGGCAATATGACAAACGTGGTGTGAACGCAAATGTCCCAAATGTCCGAACCCTGGCTCATGAGATAGGCTCGCATGCGAGTCTTCCAATAGTTATAGCCGTAGGCTTCCAAGGATGGGACCTTGCCAGGAGACGTCATGGTCACTACTGGGGTTTAGAACCGGTTAAGGTATGGAAAAACCCTAACCAAGCTCTAATACCACTTGTAGGACCGAAAGTAGCGACCAGAGGGGGGGTGAATGGGCGCCTAAAAAATTCTTTCGAATCAATGGCCTGCTCCCAAAACCCAACGCATTTAAAAAAACTAA
Source organism: Zizania palustris (assembly GCA_019279435.1). Classification (NCBI taxonomy): domain Eukaryota; kingdom Viridiplantae; phylum Streptophyta; class Magnoliopsida; order Poales; family Poaceae; genus Zizania; species Zizania palustris. The sequence goes on along the minus strand of JAAALK010000283.1, from coordinate 115,026,509 downwards.
ACAGCAAAGCGAGAACAGATTGACTAAGTCTGCAGATTCGAAGTCTGCTGATTCAGAGGTTGCAGATTCGAAGGTTGCAGATTAGGAGGTTGCAGATTCGAAGGTTGCAGATTTGGAGGTTGCAGATTCGAAGGTTGCAGATTCGGGGGTTGCAGATTTGAAGTCTGCTGATTTCAAAGTCTGCTGATTCGAAGTCTGTGGATTCGAAGGTTGCAGATTCGAAGGTTGCAGATTCGAAGCCTGCAGATTCGAAGTATGCAGATTCGAAGTATGCAGATTCGAAGCCTGCAGATTCGAAGTATGCAGATTCGAAGTATGCAGATTCGAAGCTTGCAGATTCGAAGTCTGCTGATTTGAAGTCTGCTGATTCGAAGTCTGCAGATTCGAAGCTTGCAGATTCGAAGTCTGCTGATTCGAAGTCTGCTGATTCGAAGCCTGCAGATTCGAAGCTTGCAGATTCGAAGTCTGCTGATTCGAAGTCTGCTGATTCGAAGCCTACAGATTCGAAGCTTGCAGATTCCAAGTCTGCTTCACAGAGTTGGACTTCCCACAAGAAAAGGGACTTTGGCCCTGTCAACTTGATCAAAAAGCTATGTAGGAAAAAGCAAGGCTAAAGTACTAGCACACTGTAGCTACAGGAAAGTAGTACTACTTGCTACCAGCCACAAGAACTAGTACTCTTGTGAAGAACAATCAGAAGCCACAGAGAAGCTTCTACTTAGGAATAAATTAGTTGTGTGCAAACCGAACCAACAGAACCTTAAATGAAGTGCTGCGCATGAGAATCAATAGGAATAAAAGCTTCCAAACAGTAAAGAGCCAAATGAATCTCAGGAAGAACAGGAGGTTGCCTGGCGGCGCACACAGGGAGAGAGAAAAAAGCACGCAGGAACAAAATGACCCAAGGGATGATTGAAAAAGTGATTTCTAGAAGGGTAGTCCAACCCTAGGGATTGGGGCCCTATTTATAGGCTGCCCAATGGCCTAGAATATTCCACCAGCCCCTTAGGGTTTTTTACAGACGCAGAAATAAAGGAAAAGACTCTACTGCCCTTAGGAATTTTTACAGACACGACTGACTGACTGTGGGCCTAGAGATACAGATGACTTATCCGGAAGCTAAGCTTTCGTAGCGACTACGGCTTCTCTTCTGGACAGTCCGATACAGAATCAACGGTTGTCAGTTTTGCGCCGAAACTGACAAAGACTCCACCGGCTTTGCACCAGGTACCCGGATTGGGCCGGCCCGATTCCGCAGCTCTCTCAGCCCGGCAATCACTCACCGCCCGTGTACCTGAGTCAACCCTGGTCAACAGCCCAGTGGGTCTTCTACTGCTTCTGGCCCATGCACCCGGATTGGGCCAGCCCGACTTCGCAGCCTCCTCTACCCGACAATCGCTCGCTGCCCGTGTACCTGAGTCACACGCGGCCCATGAAATAGCAGATCTCCTCTCTTCATCTGTCCTCTTTGACTATCGTTGATAATGACTCATCACTTCTGGAGCCATGAGGCCCACACTATTCAGCATGGCTCCTCACCGGGTGAGGTTCATCGAGGAGTGTGCTCGGGGAAAGACACTGCGACGAAGTGCTCATGGAATGCTTCGTGCGGAGGCCTTGGATGAAGGAGGGACTTCGAAGGGTGGTACTCCAAAGGTGGGGCTTCAGAGTGTGGCTGACTTGAGATACTTCGGCCATGCATGGCTTCGGTACACGGACTGATGGAGTTTGAGCTAGGAGAAGCTGCGAAGCCGTGGTGGTCCACTCCGGAGGTGTTGGTGCGAAGGCCCAAGGGCTTTGACGGCTTCGTCTTAAAACCGTCTCTGTATCGAAGGCTGACTTCGGTGATGCGAAGGCCGCCAGGCTCAAGGCTTCTCACCGAAGCTACCACACCCCTCACGTGCGAAGGGGGGCTTCAGAAGAATCCAAGACTGCAAAGGCTGATCGTGTCTACTCTGCAAAAGCTGATGCTGTCTCCTCTGCGAAGCTGACAAAAGAAGCCTCCAAATAAAGTAGACTACCAGCTGTACCCCCCTGTTCTCATGAGACAAAATCAGTGTAAACTCTAGAGGTAAAGTAGTCCATTCACATGGCTGAATAGTGCCTATAAATAGTGGAGGCTAGCCTAGGTCACAATAACACATTGAGCAGCCATTTTTGAGCTCCTGTGCTAGTTGCCACATACTCTTATATTTAGTTTGTGAGTTCATTTTGTGTTCCCTGTTCAAGCAATGAAACTTTGATTCTGTTTCATTTATTGTTTGAACTTGTATGCCTACTTTGCACTGCATATTTGATTTCTCTATGCACCATCTTCTTCTGGGTTGAGTTTGTGCCCTGGATCTCTTCTGGAGAAGTGTGTGAGAGGTCTGTTTGTGTGAAGTGTGGGTTTTTTAGTGTCTGTTCGCTCTGTGTAAACTAGAGGCTAGACCTCTCTGATTACTAGCGAAACACTGTCCTTGGGTTGAATCGAAGCCCATTTTCTTCCCTTGTCAATGTCCTTGGCGAAGTGTGTTCTGTGTGCATTTAGACCTTCAAAATACAAAGCCTAGTACCATTTGCTAGCGCTGAGTGTTTGGTCGAAGTCCTCAGAGGGAAGTCTGCTCTTGCGAAGGGTGAAGTGCGAAGCCTGCTCGAAGGCACCTATTGTGCGGAGCCTGCACTGACTTAGTAGAGTTGAGTTTTTGGGTGTTATGGGTGGAGCGAAGTCTTCTTGGCTTCGAACTTTTGCTCCTTGCGAAGCCTGGGTTTGGAGCTGTGAAATCCCTCCAAACCAGAACTTCGAAGGGTGTGTTCGGAGCCTGTTCCACAGAAGACTGAATTAAAACAGAAAGCTATTTTTAGTCTAAAATTTTAAAAGCTCCCATTCACCCCCCTCTGGTCGCCGTTTGCGGTCCAACATAATGCAATAAAAACAGTAGGGTTGTCTTGTACATTTTAATTCACCTTTAAATAGGAAAATAAAACCCCTTAGGGTAAATACTTATTTCAATATATAAAATTCAGAAACCCCATAAAAATCAATCTTAAATATTTAGGCAATAATTTCCGAGGATTTAAGGCTTTATTTCTTTTATTTAATCCAACAAAAACATGTATGCTTGTATTGGTGATTTTTGGATTGTTTTATTGAATATCGTGTTTTCTTTTCGTATCGGAAGACTACGATGCCGTCGAATATCCGGAGTCTTACCCTGAGATTCCACCTTCACCGTTTGCGGAGCAAGGCAAGTCACAACCCCCATTTTGATCATAATTGAGCCCATGTTTATTTAAATATCGCTATAACACATAGGATATATTTGCATTAGTCTAATATCAAGCCCTAAATTATATTTATTAGATCCCCGTCCTTGTGTGTCAACCCAAGCCATGCTTATTGAGCCTGAACTCCTTGTCACTCTTACAATATTATATTAGCTAGTGTCCAATATACCGACACAACTGCTATAGGATAAAAGAACGAGTCGTATATAGTTGGATAAAAGAACGAGTCGTAGGGCATTGGTTGGTCACACCCGGGGCACTATGTAGGACCGAAAGTAGCGACCAGAGGGGGGGTGAATGGGCGCCTAAAAATTTCTTTTTAAAACTATGATTTAAACCCACCACCCAAATAAACTTAACCAGATAAATAATATTTGCAAAGCAAATTTCAGGAATTAAAGTTGTCTAGCTTAAAAATGACCGGTGTCCTAATTAAAATGATATTAAAGATAAACTAAACAGAAATACTGTGGTAAATTAAAATGGACATTAGAAATATTTATTGACGTAATAAAAAACATTAAATATCTTAATAAAATATTCAGATTGTAGTTTAAGAATAAAATACTAATTAACTGAATAAAATGTAGATCATTATAAACCTAGAATATTGCACGTAAAACAAGAATAAAAAAAATATTATTGCGACTAATAATATTTTTCTGTTTATACGAACTGATTAAAGAATATTGAAATAAACATATACGAGTACTAAAAAATTTAAGCAGATTAAATTACCACGAAAGTTCTAAACACGTTTTCGCTAATTAATTAATAGATAATTATCTCTAAAAGGATCTACAAAAAAATAGGAAACTAACTTTCTGAAAATGATCTACTAAAAAATAGGAAACTAACTTGCGTTTGCATTGAAAAAATTCTCGCCGGAAGCCGAGTTGTCGCCGTCGCTTGAGCAGTGCACTGCGCCTGCTTCTTGCTTCTGATCAGAGCACAAGGTGGGTCCCTTGTTGAAGAACAAAGTGCTTGTCGTGGAAATAAAATCCGTGGGGCCCCACGTCTTGTTGCGTTGCCAGGCTATCTCCTGTACCTAAGAAATGCTATGGACACCAAAGTGCTCATCCCTTGGCTGCCGTGCGAAGAAATCTGTCGTGTGCAGCCAGCGTGTGCAGTGGAAAGGTTGCGCACGGCAACGCCTGATGGGGTCCGCCTGGGTGCACTTGCCGCCGAACAGCCAGTGGGTCCCGCCGCCGTGTGTGATCCCAGTTTGCTAAAAAGATTACACCAGGAGAAGAACGCGAGAAATAATGTGTGGACGCAGTCTCGATCACAACGTCGACGAAGATTATCGGAGAAGAAGGAAAATTTTCGGTGGACTGTAGATTATAGATTGATCTCTTAAAAACAGTCAATTATCCCCAAGGGGATAGGGGCCTATTTATAGGCAAATCCTAATACATGAAAAGACTACTTTACCCTCAGGTAAAATAAACTGACTCTAAAATAAATTCCGAAAATTACTAAAATATCCTTAGAAAAATTAACTGACTCGAATAAAAATATTCTAAACTTAAAAACTAAATATTAATATCCTAAAAATGAATTAAACATAGATCGTTAGTTTTACGCCGAAACTGACAAAGCGTCCACCGTCTTCGCACCGGGTACCCGTATTGGGCCGACCCGACCCTGTAGCTTCCTCAGCTCGGCAATCGCTCGCCGCCTGTGTACCTGAGTCAAACCCAGTCAACAAACCAGTGGATCATCTGCCGCTCCTATCCATGTACCCGGATTGGGCCAGTCCGACTCCGCGGCTCCTCTGGCCGGCCGTCGCTCACTGCCCGTGTACCTGAGTCACATGCGCCTCAGACTCGACAGGTCTTCATCTCTCCCTTCCATTGACTTCCGTTGACAATCACTCATCACATCTGGAGTATCAAAACCATATTCTTTAACATGGTTTCTCAATCTCCCCCTTGATGAGTGCATTGTCAACACCCTTTTCAGCTCATCTCCAGAACCTGCAAAACATGTGGAAACAGAAAAAAAAGACAAAAGAAAATAGAAGAAAGAAAATAAAAGTTTAACCCTAATGACCAAAAGCCAAACAGAAGCAAGAAAATTGGTCATTATGGTTAACCAAAAATAAAGCCTCAAAAACAAGTGCAAATCTCAAAATTACCAACAAGGAACTCCCCGTGAAATAAATCCCAGAGAAAGCTAAAAATGTCCCCTAAACTCCAAGATTTCTCCCCCTTGTTGACAATTGAACTCATCAAGTGAGACTAAATGCACTCTAAAGAGACATAAACACAAACTCCCCCTGAAATGCAGCTCCCCCTCAAAATATGCCATGAATGCAGATGGAGTGCAGGTGGAGTGTGAAAAGCACACTTCTTAGATATGATTAACTGCAATTACAATATCTAACAGGTATAGCAAAAGATATACTGTCGAAGATACATGACATGATCAGTGCAACAGATGATATCTAAAGAAAGTCATTAGCACGCATTTTTCGATTTTTTTTTCAAACAAAGCATCACCACATTTTCTAGTTGACAAGCAAGGTAAAACATGAGATGCAAAAGCTAACTAATATCTACCAAGATAAGCATTGTCCAAAACAAAGTGCTTCAGCAAACTTGTCATGTTTTTAAATTTTTCAGAATTTTTTCCTTATATTTTTCATTTCTGCCAGGGGTTATTTGCATGTCAAACCTTATGCTAACCGACCAAGTCAAGCCTAGGCCAGAACTGGACCATCAGAAGCTTAAGACATTGGTCTTGGCATACATTACATAATCCTAGTTCATACCAAAGTGCTATGGTAAGCAGTCCAGAACAATGCAATGCGACAAAAGCAAACCCACCTGGATCTTTTCTGATAATCATAAAAAAATGCATAAATTTTTATTTTTCTGAATTTTTATCATTTTTATAGCACATTTTTCATATTTAAAGCATATAGATGTCCAAGTTGCGTTTCTGCATCTAAGTAAGGATCTAGCTACAAGGCATGTAAAAGATAGCGAAAGCATTCAGCCTACACATGCTAGTTACCAGAAGCAATGGTGATCATTTTTCAATTTTAAAGCATAAAAGCCATGCATATGACAAATATCATATATATCATGTGAACTTCAACAGAACATGATCATCGACAGGTAATCAAAAACATATTCTAGCTAGAGAAAGTAAAGCAGATTAATCATATAGCAGAAGCAAGCTCAAAATGTGATTAATGATTATGCATGATACGAACGCACACAAAAAGACTCAATAAAAGTAAAGAAGAAAAAAACTGATACCAATGAAAAGCTGACTCAAAATATCCTAAAAAGATACACAGCTCCCAAAACACACGATCAATAATCATGAGTGGGACCAAACGGTCCAATGCCAGGTTTAGTAAAAGTGTTGAACCAGTGTCGAGCCATCTGCGCGTATGTAGGAAAACAAAAGGAATCATATGAGTCTGGACTGAAGCGTGGTCCTCTGTTCTGCCTAAAATCACGGTCACGAGGTCCAACACCGTATCTATAATGATCTGGAACTATGCCGGAACGAAAACCACCCTCCGGAGCACGATCATGAAAACTGTCTCCTCTACCACCACCTACACGACGTGGCCTGGCCTCTAGCCTCTCTCTACGTTGAGGGACTCTATGTCTACCACCCTGCTGGTAGAACTGCTCCTGCCCACCTCGAGCTCTCTCTGCTCGCTCAACCCGCTTCCTCCTGAAGCAAAACTCCTCAAGATACCCGTCTCTCTGACAAAACTCACAGTGATAGGTAGGCTTCTTGGGATGTTGTTGTGGCTTAGGATTCTTAGGCTTGGTGGTGTTGGGTGTAGCATCTTTGGTGTGAGAAGGTCCAGGTAAGGAATCAAGAGAAGTGTGAAGAGTTTTAGGCTTAGGAATCCAGATCTGCTTCTTAGGTGGAGCTTTAGGTTGTTCTTGGATCACTCCATCCTTGGGCTGACTATCCTTAAAGGACTCAGTGGAGTGAGTCTTGGGATATCTCTGTTCGGGAGTCATCTTACTCCACTCCACTGCACGGCTAATGGAGCTCTCAAAATCAGCCTTGGTATATGTGTACCCTACCCCAAAACCATCCCGTCTCTTGAACTGCTGGATCATCATGCCGAGCTGTGGCTCTCTAGCACTAATCCAACTCAGAATCTGACGGAGGTAAAAGTTCTTGTTCTGAACATCAGCTAGCTCCTCTCTCAAAGTAGCTAACACCTCCATCTGAGACAAATAGATCTCACACTCTTTATCAACTTCGACAGACTTCTCAACTTTTAGCTTGATCAATTCCATTCTAATGGATAAGCAGTTCTCACAAACAGTGGATGGAACTGACAAGGTCTCAAGCTCTAGCTTAGTCTGCTCCAACTCACCTCTCACTCTAGCTAACTCGCTCAACTGCTCATCACTCTTGGCTCTCAGCTCAGCTATACTAGCTAAATGAGATGGGTAGTCTACACAAGGTGCGACAACAGTGGCATGAGCATCTTTTAGCTCCCGCTGAGCGCTTTCAAGCTCGGTGGCCAATGCGTCTCTCTCATCTACTCTCTCTGTGTACCTGGACTTAAGAGTCGTCAGGTCACACAACAACACCTCACAGTTAGGGCACTCACCACTATCACCCAAACAAGGGGAAGAAGACAGACTCTCAATCTTGCCATTTGTCGTGGCAAGCTCACTCTCAAGCTCATCTATCCTCTTCTTTTCCCCTCTAAGCAGTTTCTCCCTATACTTCAACTCCTGACTATTCTTTTCTAGTAAATTGACAATTTCTTGTTCATAGAAGGATGCATTCTCATCGTCGTCGTCGTCGGAGTCGTCGGAGGAGTCCTTCTCTTTCTTCTCCCCAAGAGCCATTGAGCAGAAGCTCTTGTGGGGTCTTTGGCTGTGACGTGAGTGACTCTTCGGCTTGTCCCCGAAGCCCATGAAACAGAGGCCCGCCGGATTGTCCCTGTCCTTCCCCTTCCTGATCATGATCTCTTCATCACTTGAACTTGAAGACGAGGAGGAAGACGAGGATCTCTTGGCGTATCTTTTCTCCATTTCGGCGAAGAAGGTCTTGTCTCGCTTCTTGTTCTCACATCTATAATCCTTCAGAGCCTTTCGAAAGAATCTTGTTTTGGGCTTGCCCTTTGTGGAAGTAGAATTGTCATACTTGCCGGAGTTGTAGGAGTTGTCGCCGGTGCCCTTCTTGTAATTCTTCTGCTTGGGGCAGTCGGCAATGAAATGACTTGGGTCACCACACTTAAAGCATCTGGATTTTGTGCCGTTTCTCTTAAACATTCTCTTATCATAGACACGTTGCACCCGGTTGTTAAACAAGCACAAATCATCATCTCCTAGAGTATCAAGTTGTTCCTCGGAGATAGACATCAAGGAAAAAGCAGTACAACTCATGGCATTAGGATCTGCAGACGGTGTCGCAAGCGCCAGAGTCTTGAAGCCAGAATCAGTGAGATTTGATCTCAATTGAATATCGACCTCTGAGGCCTTGAGCTTACTAAAAAGCTCTGCAACGGTCAAGGTATCATAGGACGTGCTCTCAACAATAGAAGAAACCTTGATCTCCCAGATCTTAGGGTCCAAGGTATGGAGTACTTTAAGCGCCTGCTCATGATCCGAGACCATCACGCTCGGCCTTGTTAACGCGAAGCTTGTTAATGATCGATTGAAAACGACCAAACAAAGCCTCAACAGTTTCACCCGGCTTCTGTGAAAAATTTTCATACTCACGCCGGTAGGTCTGGTAGAGCCTAGCAGATCTCTCTAGCAGTGGTGAGATGGCTAACCCGCTCGAACTCACTAGGACCTAGACCAGAAAATAAAATGTTCACCGCCTTACTATTATTTTGATGCTGGGTAATTGTATTTTCAGCAGTATCCGCAGCAATAGTTGTTATGGTGAAACTAGGATGAACACAAATCTCCCATATGTCTGAACTCTGGCTCATAAGGTATGCTCGCATGCGAGTCTTCCAATAAGTGTAGCCAAAAGCTTCTAGGGATGGGATTTTACCAGAAGACGTCATGGTTACTACCTAGGTTTAGAATCGGTTAAGATATTAGAAAAAACCTAACCTTGCTCTGATACCACTTGTAGGACCGAAAGTAGCGACCAGAGGGGGGGTGAATGGGCGCCTAAAAATTTCTTTTTTTAAACTATGATTTAAACCCACCACCCAAATAAACTTAACCAGATAAATAATATTTGCAAAGTAAATTTCAGGAATTAAAGTTGTCTAGCTTAAAAATGACCGGTGTCCTAATTAAAATGATATTAATGATAAACTAAACAGAAATACTGCGGTAAATAAAATGGACATTAGAAATATTTAATGACGTAATAAAAAACATTAAATATCTTAATAAAATATTCATATTGCAGTTTAAGAATAAAATACTAATTAACTGAATAAAATGTAGATCATTATAAACCTAGAATATTGCACGTAAAACAAGAATAAAAAAAGTATTATTGCGACTAATAATATTTTTCTGTTTATACGAACTGATTAAAGAATATTGAAATAAACATATACGAGTACTAAAAAATTTAGGCAGATTAAATTACCACGAAAGTTCTAAACAAGTTTTCGCTAATTAATTAATAGATAGTTATCTCTAAAAAGGATCTACAAAAAAAATAGGAAACTAACTTTCTGAAAATGATCTACTAAAAAATAGGAAACTAACTTGCGTTTGCATTGAAAAAATTCTCGCCGGAAGCCGAGTTGTCGCCATCGCTTGAGCAGTGCACTGCGCCTGCTTCTTGCTTCTGATCAGAGCACAAGGTGGGTCCTTTGTTGAAGAACAAAGTGCTTGCCGTGGAAATAAAATCCGTGGGGCCCCATGTCCTGTTGCGTTGCCAGGCTATCTCCTGTACCTAAGAAATGCTATGGACAGCAAAGTGCTCTTCCATTGGCTGCCGTGCGAAGAAATCTGTCGTGTGCAGCCGGCGTGTGCAGCGGAAAGGTTGCGCACGGCAACATCTGATGGGGTCCGCCTGGGTGCACTTGCCGCCGAACAGCCAGTGGGTCCCGCCGCCGTGTGTGATCCCAGTTTGCTAAAAAGATTACACTAGGAGAAGAACGCGAGAAATAATGTGTGGACGCAGTCTCGATCACAACGCCGACGAAGATTATCGGAGAAGAAGGAAAATTTTCGGTGGACTGTAGATTATAGATTGATCTCTTAAAAACAGTCAACTATCCCCAAAGGGATAGGGGCCTATTTATAGGCAAATCCTAATACATGAAAAGACTACTTTACCCTCGGGTAAAATAAACTGACTCTAAAATAAATTCCGAAAATTACTAAAATATCCTTAGAAAAATTAACTGACTCGAATAAAAATATTCTAAACTTAAAAACTAAATATTAATATCCTAAAAACGAATTAAACATAGATCGTTAGTTTTACGCCGAAACTGACAAAGCGTCCACCGTCTTCGCACCGGGTACCCGTATTGGGCCGACCCGACCCTGCAGCTTCCTCAGCTCGGCAATCGCTTGCCGCCCGTGTACCTGAGTCAAACCCAGTCAACAAACCAGTGGATCATCTGCCGCTCCTATCCATGTACCCGGATTGGGCCAGTCCGACTCCGCGGCTCCTCTGGCCGGCCGTCGCTCACTGCCCGTGTACCTGAGTCACATGCGCCTCAGACTCGACAGGTCTTCATCTCTCCCTTCCATTGACTTCCGTTGACAATCACTCATCACATCTGGAGTATCAAAACCATATTCTTCAACATGGTTTCTCAATCTCCCCCTTGATGAGTGCATTGTCAACACCCTTTTCAGCTCATCTCCAGAACCTGCAAAACATGTGGAAACAGAAAAAAAAAAGACAAAAGAAAATAGAAGAAAGAAAATAAAAGTTTAACCCTAATGACCAAAAGCCAAACAGAAGCAAGAAAATTGGTCATTATGGTTAACCAAAAATAAAGCCTCAAAAACAAGTGCAAATCTCAAAATTACCAACAAGGAACTCCCCGTGAAATAAATCCCAGAGAAAGCTAAAAATGTCCCCTAAACTCCAAGATTTCTCCCCCTTGTTGACAATTGAACTCATCAAGTGAGACTAAATGCACTCTAAAGAGACATAAACACAAACTCCCCCTGAAATGCAGCTCCCCCTCAAAATATGCCATGAATGCAGATGGAGTGCAGGTGGAGTGTGAAAAGCACACTTCTTAGATATGATTAACTGCAATTACAATATCTAACAGGTATAGCAAAAGATATACTGTCGAAGATACATGACATGATCAGTGCAACAGATGATATCTAAAGAAAGTCATTAGCACGCATTTTTCGATTTTTTTTTCAAACAAAAGCATCACCACATTTTCTAGTTGACAAGCAAGGTAAAACATGAGATGCAAAAGCTAACTAATATCTACCAAGATAAGCATTGTCCAAAACAAAGTGCTTCAGCAAACTTGTCATGTTTTTAAATTTTTCAGAATTTTTTCCTTATATTTTTCATTTCTGCCAGGGGTTATTTGCATGTCAAACCTTATGCTAACCGACCAAGTCAAGCCTAGGCCAGAACTGGACCATCAGAAGCTTAAGACATTGGTCTTGGCATACATTACATAATCCTAGTTCATACCAAAGTGCTATGGTAAGCAGTCCAGAACAATGCAATGCGACAAAAGCAAACCCACCTGGATCTTTTCTGATAATCATAAAAAAATGCATAAATTTTTATTTTTCTGAATTTTTATCATTTTTATAGCACATTTTTCATATTTAAAGCATATAGATGTCCAAGTTGCGTTTCTGCATCTAAGTAAGGATCTAGCTACAAGGCATGTAAAAGATAGCGAAAGCATTCAGCCTACACATGCTAGTTACCAGAAGCAATGGTGATCATTTTTCAATTTTAAAGCATAAAAGCCATGCATATGACAAATATCATATATATCATGTGAACTTCAACAGAACATGATCATCGACAGGTAATCAAAAACATATTCTAGCTAGAGAAAGTAAAGCAGATTAATCATATAGCAGAAGCAAGCTCAAAATGTGATTAATGATTATGCATGATACGAACGCACACAAAAAGACTCAATAAAAAGTAAAGAAGAAAAAAAACTAATACCAATGAAAAGCTGACTCAAAATATCCTAAAAAGATACACAGCTCCCAAAACACACGATCAATAATCATGAGTGGGACCAAACGGTCCAATGCCAGGTTTAGTAAAAGTGTTGAACCAGTGTCGAGCCATCTGCGCGTATGTAGGAAAACAAAAGGAATCATATGAGTCTGGACTGAAGCGTGGTCCTCTGTTCTGCCTAAAATCACGGTCACGAGGTCCAACACCGTATCTATAATGATCTGGAACTATGCCGGAACGAAAACCACCCTCCGGAGCACGATCATGAAAACTGTCTCCTCTACCACCACCTACACGACATGGCCTGGCCTCTAGCCTCTCTCTACGTTGAGGGACTCTATGTCTACCACCCTGCTGGTAGAACTGCTCCTGCCCACCTCGAGCTCTCTCTGCTCGCTCAACCCGCTTCCTCCTGAATCAAAACTCCTCAAGATACCCGTCTCTCTGACAAAACTCACAGTGATAGGTAGGCTTCTTGGGATGTTGTTGTGGCTTAGGATTCTTAGGCTTGGTGGTGTTGGGTGTAGCATCTTTGGTGTGAGAAGGTCCAGGTAAGGAATCAAGAGAAGTGTGAAGAGTTTTAGGCTTAGGAATCCAGATCTGCTTCTTAGGTGGAGCTTTAGGTTGTTCTTGGATCACTCCATCCTTGGGCTGACTATCCTTAAAGGACTCAGTGGAGTGAGTCTTGGGATATCTCTGTTCGGGAGTCATCTTACTCCACTCCACTGCACGGCTAATGGAGCTCTCAAAATCAGCCTTGGTATATGTGTACCCTACCCCAAAACCATCCTGTCTCTTGAACTGCTGGATCATCATGCCGAGCTGTGGCTCTCTAGCACTAATCCAACTCAGAATCTGATGGAGGTAAAAGTTCTCGTTCTGAACATCAGCTAGCTCCTCTCTCAAAGTAGCTAACACCTCCATCTGAGACAAATAGATCTCATACTCTTTATCAACTTCGACAGACTTCTCAACTTTTAGCTTGATCAATTCCATTCTAATGGATAAGCAGTTCTCACAAACAATGGATGGAACTGACAAGGTCTCAAGCTCTAGCTTAGTCTGCTCCAACTCACCTCTCACTCTAGCTAACTCGCTCAACTGCTCATCACTCTTGGCTCTCAGCTCAGCTATACTAGCTAAATGAGATGGGTAGTCTACACAAGGTGCGACAACAGTGGCATGAGCATCTTTTAGCTCCTGCTGAGCGCTTTCAAGCTCGGTGGCCAATGCGTCTCTCTCATCTACTCTCTCTGTGTACCTGGACTTAAGAGTCATCAGGTCACACAACAGCACCTCACAGTTAGGGCACTCACCACTATCACCCAAACAAGGGGAAGAAGACAGACTCTCAATCTTGCCATTTGTCGTGGCAAGCTCACTCTCAAGCTCATCTATCCTCTTCTTTTCCCCTCTAAGCAGTTTCTCCCTATACTTCAACTCCTGACTATTCTGTTCTAGTAAATTGACAATTTCTTGTTCATAGGAGGATGCATTCTCATCGTCGTCGTCGTCGGAGTCGTCGGAGGAGTCCTTCTCTTTCTTCTCCCCAAGAGCCATGGAGCAGAAGCTCTTGTGGGGTCTTTGGCTGTGACGTGAGTGACTCTTCGGCTTGTCCCCGAAGCCCATGAAACAGAGGCCCGCCGGATTGTCCCTGTCCTTCCCCTTCCTGATCATGATCTCTTCATCACTTGAACTTGAAGACGAGGAGGAAGACGAGGATCTCTTGGCATATCTTTTCTCCATTTCGGCGAAGAAGGTCTTGTCTCGCTTCTTGTTCTCACATCTATAATCCTTCAGAGCCTTTCGAAAGAATCTTGTTTTGGGCTTGCCCTTTGTGGAAGTAGAATTGTCATACTTGCCGGAGTTGTAGGAGTTGTCGCCGGTGCCCTTCTTGTAATTCTTCTGCTTGGGGCAGTCGGCAATGAAATGACTTGGGTCACCACACTTAAAGCATCTTGATTTTGTGCCGTTTCTCTTAAACATTCTCTTATCATAGACACGTTGCACCCGGTTGTTAAACAAGCACAAATCATCATCTCCTAGAGTATCAAGTTGTTCCTCGGAGATAGACATCAAGGAAAAAGCAGTACAACTCATGGCATTAGGATCTGCAGACGGTGTCGCAAGCGCCAGAGTCTTGAAGCCAGAATCAGTGAGATTTGATCTCAATTGAATATCGACCTCTGAGGCCTTGAGCTTACTAAAAAGCTCTGCGACGGTCAAGGTATCATAGGACGTGCTCTCAACAATAGAAGAAACCTTGATCTCCCAGATCTTAGGGTCCAAGGTATGGAGTACTTTAAGCGCCTGCTCATGATCCGAGACCATCACGCTCGGCCTTGTTAACGCGAAGCTTGTTAATGATCGATTGAAAACGACCAAACAAAGCCTCAACAGTTTCACCCGGCTTCTGTGAAAAATTTTCATACTCACGCCGGTAGGTCTGGTAGAGCCTAGCAGATCTCTCTAGCAGTGGTGAGATGGCTAACCCGCTCGAACTCACTAGGACCTAGACCAGAAAATAAAATGTTCACCGCCTTACTATTATTTTGATGCTGGGTAATTGTATTTTCAGCAGTATCCGCAGCAATAGTTGTTATGGTGAAACTAGGATGAACACAAATCTCCCATATGTCTGAACTCTGGCTCATAAGGTATGCTCGCATACGAGTCTTCCAATAAGTGTAGCCAAAAGCTTCTAGGGATGGGATTTTACCAGAAGACGTCATGGTTACTACCTAGGTTTAGAATCGGTTAAGATATTAGAAAAAACCTAACCTTGCTCTGATACCACTTGTAGGACCGAAAGTAGCGACCAGAGGGGGGGTGAATGGGCGCCTAAAAATTTCTTTTTTTAAACTATGATTTAAACCCACCACCCAAATAAACTTAACCAAATAAATAATATTTGCAAAGTAAATTTCAAGAATTAAAGTTGTCTAGCTTAAAAATGACCGGTGTCCTAATTAAAATGATATTAATGATAAACTAAACAGAAATACTGCGGTAAATAAAAATGGACATTAGAAATATTTAATGACGTAATAAAAAACATTAAATATCTTAATAAAATATTCAGATTGCAGTTTAAGAATAAAATACTAATTAACTGAATAAAATGTAGATCATTATAAACCTAGAATATTGCACGTAAAAAAGAATAAAAAAAGTATTATTGCGACTAATAATATTTTTCTGTTTATACGAACTGATTAAAGAATATTGAAATAAACATATACGAGTACTAAAAAATTTAGGCAGATTAAATTACCACGAAAGTTCTAAACAAGTTTTCGCTAATTAATTAATAGATAGTTATCTCTAAAAAGGATCTACAAAAAAATAGGAAACTAACTTTCTGAAAATGATCTACTAAAAAATAGGAAACTAACTTGCGTTTGCATTGAAAAAATTCTCGCCGGAAGCCGAGTTGTCGCCATCGCTTGAGCAGTGCACTGCGCCTGCTTCTTGCTTCTGATCAGAGCACAAGGTGGGTCCTTTGTTGAAGAACAAAGTGCTTGCCGTGGAAATAAAATCCGTGGGGCCCCACGTCCTGTTGCGTTGCCAGGCTATCTCCTGTACCTAAGAAATGCTATGGACAGCAAACTGCTCTTCCATTGGCTGCCGTGCGAAGAAATCTGTCATGTGCAGCCGGCGTGTGCAGCGGAAAGGTTGCGCACGGCAACATCTGATGGGGTCAGCCTGGGTGCACTTGCCGCCGAACAGCCAGTGGGTCCCGCCGCCGTGTGTGATCCCAGTTTGCTAAAAAGATTACACTAGGAGAAGAACGCGGGAAATAATGTGTGGACGCAGTCTCGATCACAACGCCGACGAAGATTATCGGAGAAGAAGGAAAATTTTCGGTGGACTGTAGATTATAGATTGATCTCTTAAAAACAGTCAACTATCCCCAAGGGGATAGGGGCCTATTTATAGGCAAATCCTAATACATGAAAAGACTACTTTACCCTCGGGTAAAATAAACTGACTCTAAAATAAATTCCAAAAATTACTAAAATATTCTTAGAAAAATTAACTGACTCGAATAAAAATATTCTAAACTTAAAAACTAAATATTAATATCCTAAAAACGAATTAAACATAGATCGTCAGTTTTACGCCGAAACTGACAAAGCGTCCACCGTCTTCGCACCGGGTACCCGTATTGGGCCGACCCGACCCCGCAGCTTCCTCAGCTCGGCAATCGCTCTCCGCCCGTGTACCTGAGTCAAACCCAGTCAACAGACCAGTGGATCATCTACTGCTCCTAGCCATGTACCCGGATTGGGCCAGTCCGACTCCGCGGCTCCTCTGCCCCGCCGTCGCTCACTGCCCATGTACCTGAGTCACATGCGCCTCAGACTCGGCAGGTCTTCATCTCTCCCTTCCATTGACTTCCGTTGACAATCACTCATCACATCTGGAGTATCAAAACCATATTCTTCAACATGGTTTCTCACACTATAAGTACTGGTCTGCGGGATCTGTTGCAAAACAAACTCGTACTAACCACAAGTCTAGTGGGTAAGTCCTAACTGGAGGTATGGATCGTACCAACTCGAAGCACCATAGTGGAGGGGGCAAGGGGCAACCTGCGGGTGACTTGTACCGACGTGGCTCAAGGGGGGTATGGTGTTGGCCCGAAGTGACTGGGGCACCATATGAAACCTATAAGAGGGTGTTATCGAATTGGTGCGTTTCATGCTGAAGGTTTAGGCATAAATTTCTCATGACAGGAGTCATTTAACACACTGCAGTGTGCGGGAAACAAGTGCCTTGTGGGTACAGTAGTACACCTCTGATCAGAGTTTAAATCTTTTCGAAAAGTCGAGCCCACGGTCAAGGGCGGGTTGTGTGAATTCTCGCAGTTAGTTTACTTTTATATGAATGATCGTGAGGTTCATGGCATGTAAGGACTATTGAGCGAGGGTGAGCTGACTATACCCCTCGAGATAGATGATGATGCATTACACATGTTTAATTTTCTGTACTAAATAATCTGCTTACATTAAATGCTTTACAAATATGCTTTTCCGCAAAAATAGCCAATACCTTCCTTGTTATTACCTTGCATTATAATTGCATTCGGTGGCTTGCCGATTACGATTGTACTCACCCCCATTTACTTACACCACCAGAGGCGGTCTACTACGAGGAGGGTGACGGTCTGGAGTAGCGACCCAGTCAAGGCACAAGACTAGAAGGAGGCGTTCATCTAGAGGATTTATTTATTTAGTTTATCTTTTATTTTAACTCTTTTGTAATAATATTGTCTACGAACCATGATTGATTGGCGTATTGTACGCTGTCGTGTAATGAACGCCTTGTATTTATTGTTTTTCTATGGAATTTCAATAAATTCCTGGTTTTATTAAATCGGGGCGTTACAAGATGGTATCAGAGCCGACTTGACTGTAGGAAGCCAAACAGACCTGACCCTAGGATTTATATTGACTATATTTTTGCAAACTACTTACTACCTCATGTTCCAGAATTTTTACCAAAAATTTCTCTCTTTTTGTAGATGCTGGTTCATACCATGAGTGGGACTCTTCACGATGATGTCGGTTTCGTTCGCGAGCTCCGCATGCTCATGGATTTCCTCAGATTCGAGCATGAGCCTGCATTCCACGGGATCTTCCCTGATGCAAACGAGGGTTAATGCGAGGTCACAGTCATCATCCACCCCTCCTCCACACAGCCAGCTTACACTCACAGAGTCGGAGGACCTACCTTCTTGGTAGCCAGCCAGCGCGCCGCCCTTCAGGCCCTCTTCAAGCTGTGGATGGTCTACGACGGCCAACTCTTCGACACCGCCTACCACTTCATGCCCATTCATACCCTGGGGAGTCATCGCAGCGTCTACATCAACAACTTCTCCCAGCGCAACTCCACCATCGCCCGCACCATGCGTTTGCTTGAGGCAATGGATGATCTTCACATGGAGGCCGTACTCAATGCCGATAGTCAGCATGACACCATCGACTTCTACCGCCACTCGTTAGAGAGCTTGAATCACGAGAACAGATAGCTTCATCGCCAGGTCCAGCAGGGGCGCCACTTAGCCGCCGAGGTGGAGGAGTTGCGACGTCAGAACGAGATTCTGCGCCAAGGCGTCGCCGACACCGCGGAGTTGCGTCGCCAGATCGAGGAGCTACAGAAGGATCTCGAGGAGGTCGCTCCTCTTCTGCCGTGCAAGCGGAAGACACTTAGGACCCCCTCAGTCAGGCCCAAGAGGATCTCTCACAGTGACTCTTCCACCGGGCCCTCCAGCTCCACCACTCCTACACCGACCGTCCCCGCCGAGCCGACGATCGAGCCTTCCCCCGAGCTATTTTAGACGATAGTTTACGATTGATTGTTTTCATTTTGTTATGTTTGTAGTGCCACTCATGTCGGAAATAAGGCATGAGTGAGAATTTAATAAAAGTTTTAGAATAAAGATTTAAGCATCTAGGTCAAAACTTTCATTTTGAGAAATAAAATTAGTAATAATTCCCCTTAAAAAGTTGCATCTTCTTTTGAAAACCCCTCAACTTCAGGATGGCCAACGACCAAGGATCAGATGCCCCACAGAACGGAAGCGACTCCGGCAATTTGCCTCAGTGGGGAGCAACCGGCCAACGACAGGCCCCCAACGCCAATCATCCCACACTGGCTGAGATGATGGTGAACCAAAACCAACTGATCGCTACACTGCTCACCCAGATGCAGCAACAACAAAACCAAATGCAAGAACAGCAGGCGCAATTTCTCCGTCTCCAGCAGCAGCAACTCGAGCCTCCCCTCCAACTAGCCCTCCATGCACCGGCACCAGCTTCTCAACTCTCTGAGTTTCTGTGTGTTCGACCCCCAATATTCTCCAGCACCACCAATCCGATGGAGGCGGGAGATTGGTTAAGGACAATCGGCAAGAAGATGGACCTTCTACCCTGTTCCGAGTAGGAGCGAGTGGCATTTGCCGCTCACCAGCTCCAAGGACCCGCCACAGAGTGGTGGGATAATTTCCGTGAGACTCGGGCCAAGGGCCATGAAATTTCATGGGCTGAGTTCACCACCGCTTTTCATGTCGCCCATGTTCCGGGTGGCGTGGTAGCCCAGAAGAAGCAGGAATTCTGGGACCTGCATCAAGGGAGCAGGACTGTTACGAAGTACCTACATGAATTCAACCGATTGGCCCGTTATGCCCCTTAGGAAGTGCGCACGGACGCAGCCCGCCAATCCTAGTTTCTTCGGGGACTGAAGGATGAACTCTCCCTTCAGTTGGTCTCCGGGGACTTTGCCAATTTTCAGAAATTAGTGAACAAAGAAATCATTCAGGAGACCAAACAAAACAAGGTGAACCTGAAGAAGAGGAGAATGATCGCCTACCGTCAGCAACAAGGAATGGAGCCGAAGCCCCGCTCAATGATCCCCCCTCAAGCCCCAACCCCTAGCGAGCCACGGAATTTTAATTCTTTTGTAATAATATTGTCTACGGACCATGATTGATTGGCGTATTGTACACAGTCATGTGATGAATGTCTTGTATTTATTGATTTTCTATGGAATTTCAATAAATTCTCGGTTTTATTAAATCGAGGCGTTACAGACGCCGAAGGTACCCTTCGGCGATACCCTTCGCACTATATACTTCGAATCAGTCAGGCTCCGCTCGTCTTGCTGATTTATTCTTTTTAATATATTTCTTTTTGTCTAATTGGATTATTTCTGTGTGATCTGATTACCTGGTGACTCCACCCCCTTACCATGGTTTAGGGTAGTCAGAACGTGACGTCGGTGTTGTGTTATGCTTAGGCTTGTCCCTAAGTATCCACACACTTTTGGATCGTCAAACTGACCCAAGTGCAGGCGCACGTTTTCATGTCAACACACTTTTTTGCGACTCCACTGGGGAAGGCTACACCAACATGATGAGTACATCTGCATCGGCCACCGGTACGTGTACAACGACTACTACATCTACATCGCCGATGAATCCCATGGGATGCGCGAATATCAGCAACCACAACATCATGACGCCTACCCTTGAAGATATTCCTGCAGAAGTCTGAGCAGTGATCGAGGCAAAGATGAATGCACTCCAAGACCTCATGCTTGGGAGCTACGTCAAGACACACGCAGGCTTCATCAAGCGTGACCTTAACGTCCCCGACCTTGCTCGGATCTAGGTAACACCAGTATCACCTCGTTTATCTTCTCTAGAGATTGAGCAAAAAATAGTCGCATCAGTAGACCAAGCTGTTAGCACTTCGCTGGCCAACCGTTTAGATTCGGCAATTAGCTCTCAAGTAGAGGTGACACTTAGAAGGTTCAACTTTACCGAGGCCGTACCTTCATCTCCGATTGCTAGTATACCTCCAATAAATCACATTTACAGTAGAATTAACGGTAGTACCGACAAATCCATTATGTCTCTGGCCTCAATATCCATGGCCAAGACTAGTCACCATGCTTACGGCCAAACTAGCACCGCCTACCATGCACCGCCTCCACCTACATTAGCGCTAGTTTTACCCATGCTGCCAGTGCCGCATGCACAAGCGCATAGACCCGAACACATCGTACGTCCCGAGTTAGCGCATGAAGAAGAACCCCGCAACCGGCACACCGACATCCCACCACATGTCGCGCCCCCACATGAGAGACACATGCAAGCAGTGGCCCAAGATGACATTGAGGAGTGGATCCATGCAATGTTTAGGGAGTGCACCGGCTTCATACCTAGGGGTCGAGCTAGGGTTTACTGAAAGCTGTACCCCGATCATTTCGACACAATACCTTACCCTCATGGCTATAGAGTCCTTGAATTCACCAAGTTTGACGGTGAGGGTAACAAAACCACACTAGAGAATGTCAGTCAGTTTTTAGCACAGTGTGGAGAAGCTAGTGGGTCAGACGCTATAAAACTCAGACTATTTTCTCTCTCACTATCCGGCACCGCTTTCACATGGTTTTCGGCGCTCCCGCCGAACTCTATCCAAACGTGGGCTGAATTAGAATAGAAATTCCATGACTACTTTTACACGGGTGAAATAGAACTTAGACTTTCACACTTGACATCGGTTAGACATAAATCTAGCAAGAGCGTCTCTGAGTATATCAAGCGCTTTTGAGATACCATAAACCAGTGTTTTAGTCTTAATATTTCAGAAAGGGATTTGGTGGATCTAGCTTTTAGTGGGTTGCGTTCTGACATTAAAGAGAGACTAGACAACCAACACTTTTTAGAAGTTAGCCAAGTCTTACAACAGGCTCTAGTCCAGGAAGGCCGAGCCAAGGATAAAAAGTTTATTAAGACGTTTAACAAGCCTAGGACTGAGGTCCACGTCATGGAACACTCCGACGAGGAAGAATCAAAAGAGGAAGAAGATTCGGCCGACATGTACGTGGCCGAATTGGTTTGGAACGCTAAAAGCAAGCCTGTTACTTGCTTCGAGTTACAGCCGTCTCCCACTAAGAATCGGCTTAGCGAGGTCAAATACTCGTTTGATATAACTAAGTGTGATAAAATATTTGATTTCCTCTTGAAGAACCAGCTTCTCTGGTTGCCTAAAGGCCAAGTCATTCCATCTGCCAACGAGCTAAGGAAACACCCCTACTGTAAGTGGCATGATTCACATTCACACTATACTAACGACTGCAATGTTTTTCGTCGACAGGTTCAATCGGCCATAGAGGAAGGACGATTGAAGATAGACCCAGTCCAAACATGAAGCTAGACAAAGACCCCTTTCCCGTGAACACAGTCGACCTCGACGAAAAGAAAGTGCTGATTCGGCCGGAGCAGGCTGAGTCAACTAAAGGGAAAGAAGCCATTGTTGGAGAATCATGCACACGCACACTCGTACCTAAGAACCCTAAAGTAGGAGTGTGGAAGCGAAATGTTAGCACATCTCCTTCGGTTAGGGCTCGCAAGAAGCCTAAGGTATCAGATGTTGTTAAACAAACACCAAAGAAAAGCTAAGGAAACATGCCCCCGCGCCAAAAGGCTAAGTCGACCGAAGGGGCCAAAGCAGTCGGAGGGTGGCTTTGGACCACAGTGGCTGAACCCTCCGCATGATGACTTTGGGCCACAGTGCCCTAACACCCCCTACGGTGGTCTTGGGCCCCAGTGGCCGAGCTCCACACAAATTGAGTTCAGACCCCAATGGCCGAACGCAGCTACGCTCTAGACGATCCCTCTAGCAGGAGGCTTCGGCCCGTACTGGCCAAACGTACCTCTGGCCTGGCAGGACTCCTTGCTGATATGGTCCGAGATACCGTTGACCTAGCCAAACCCCCCTCCAGGTAATGGGTTTGGCTCATAGTTGGCGAAGCCGCTGGAGCAACCGATGCCCCCGCCATACAATTGGGCGGGGACCCCGTGGGTTGCGTACGTATCATAATCAGAGCACCCTCTACAACATAACACTATTCCTTGTTTTCTTTTAGAGTATTATAACTAGCAGGGACAAACAGACACAGTGGGGGCACCATCCACAGGCTGTCCGTAGTACCTCTGAATCAACTCGCATAGGACGAAGCCAAGGGGCATGAAGGCGAAGAGGAAAAGGACAGGGAGTCCGAACCTATCACAGTTAGAATAGGGTCTCAGGAAGTACCAATCCCGAAGGCCCCTTCGCCGAAGCCTGACAGAGGTAAGTCCCCTACTCCAGCCGAAGCCAGCACCGGAGCTTGGTCTGATCAGCCAAACAAGGCTGGTCCGATTGGCGGGGTCCACAGCGAAGGCCCCTCCGATTATGAAACATGCGAGGCCGATCTAGGTAGTACCCCTTTGGCCAAAAATAATAGGAGCAATGCGGTGGCACCTGGTACCAAGACACAACCATCTTGGGCACCTCCGGGTATGCCCAAATCATAGAAGAGGCGTCTGCAATGCCTATGGGCATAGGAGATGCGCGAGAAGAAAGCCGAGGATGAGCGAGACGCCATCTTTGAGGATCAAGCTGATTGAGATAACCAACTTGGCTCCTAGTCTGAGCGACGATGATGATGACATGCTCGATGATGACTACTCACCGATCTTCGAGGGACCCACACCTCAGGTGATGGAAATCAACATCGTCATGCTACCCGCCGAGTTTGCCCTACCACAAGACGAGGTCGAGGTCGCTCAGTTGAACCTCGGCCCACGCAATGCTATTTTTGAAAAACCCGAGGACTCGGATCACCATCTAAAGCCTCTCTATGTCAAGGTTCACATTGACGGGAAGCCAATCTCCAGGATGCTTGTTGATGGTAGCGCCATGGTTAACCTAATGCCTTACTCGCTATTAAAGAAACTTGGCAGGGATGAGGATGATATGAAGAAGACCAACTTGATGCTCAACGACTTCAACGACGAGAGTTCTGAGGCCAAAGGTGTGCTCTCCATGGAGTTGATGGTAGGCAACAAGATAACTATAGCGTGCTGCTTAGGCGTGACTGGATTCATGTTGATGGTCCATTGACGCCGTTCACAACAAAATAGAATATCTGTTGGGTAGAGATCTTTCGGATTACGATTTTGTTAGCATGTCCGGAGGACGCTTTGTACTAGTGTCTGTAAAGCCGGCTGATGTAGCACGACTATTTCTAAATTAGTAGTCATGTCTAGCAAGAGTAATCTAGATTGGCTAAAGTCTCGTGTAGAGCAGTATCGGTCTACTAAACACGGTATTGCCGAAGCCATCGAAGATTTTAGCGAAGTAGAGAAATTAGGACAAGGTTTTGCATCGGCCGACCCTTTAGAGGAAGTAGACATAGGCGATGGCAGTATCCCAAGGCCGACTTTTGTAAACCAACATTTACAGCCTGATGAAAAGGCCGAAGTAATAAAGTTGCTTTGGTCGTACATCGACTATTTCGCATGGGAGTACAGCGAAATGCCGGGATTAAGCCGCGAGCTCGTAGAACATCAACTACCTATCAAATCCGGATTTAGGCCTTATAAACAACCTCCGCGTCGCTTTAATTCGGCCATCTATGACCGAGTTAAAGAAGAAGTGGAACAACTACTTAAAGCTGAGTTTATTAGGCCATGCAGGTATGCTGAATGGGTCGTAAACATTGTGCCTGTAGAAAAGAAGGGGAGCGACAAAATACGAGTTTGTATTGATTTCAGGGATCTAAATAAGGCCACTCCGAAGGATGAGTATCCAATACTGATAGCCGACATGCTAATTAACGATGCTTTAGGACACAAGGTACTAAGTTTTATTGATGGCAATGCCGGTTATAATCAAATCTTTATGGACAAAGAGGACGTATACAAGACAGTCTTTCGATGCCCTGGTTTTGTCGGTTTATTCGAGTGGGTCGTTATGACTTTTGGTTTAAAAAATGCTGGCACTACATATCAACGTGCTATGAACTTGATCTTTCATGACTTGCTAGGAGTTATGTTAGAAGTTTACATTGATGATGTTGTAGTCAAATCGGATGCTATGGAAAACCATCTAGCCGATTTGAAAGTTGCTTTTGATAGGATGCGACAATATGGATTAAAAATGAACCCGCTCAAATGCGCTTTCGGCGTATCGGCAGGCAAGTTCTTAGGCTTCATGATTCATGAAAGGGGCATAGAGATTGATCCTAAGAGGCTCGAGAAAATTAGAGACTCTGCAGCGCCGACATGCAAGAAAGATGTGCAGAAATTGCTAGGCAAGATGAATTATTTGCATCGCTTTATATCTAACTTGTCTAAAAAGATTAATGCCTTTGTTCCAATACTCTGGATAAATAATGAAGCCGAGTTCACTTGGGGGGGCAAGTCAGCAATGCGCCTTTGAAAATATCAAGGAGTGATTATCATCACCACCCGTGGTGAGAGCACCCAAAGCTGGGATTCCATTTTGGGTGCCGAAGATAGCGTGATCGGGGCCGTGCTAACCCAGGAAGTGGAGGAAAACAAGTACATCATCACGTTTCTGAGCCGCCGCCTACTGGACGCCGAAACCACGTACATGTTTGTGGAACGTTTATGTTTATCGCTTTACTACGCATGTACCAAATTGTCGCTAATTTTATTGTTGATCACAACATAGATGTCAGTTGGAGTGATAACATTGCTCTAATTGAGGTAGTACCATGGAAACTTTACTTTGATGGTTCAGCTTGCAAAAGTGGCCAAGGTATTGGGGTGGTTCTCATATCACCTAGTGGAATGCATTTTGAAACCTCAGCTCGTTTAGAGTTTTCCTCTACTAATAACCAAGCTGAATATGAGGCTCTATTACTAGGACTTGAATTGTTGGAATCCATGGGTGTTAAGCATGTTCATGCGCATGGTGACTCCCTGCTAGTAGTTCAACAAGTAGCTAATAATGCTCAATGTTTTAATGACATGCTAAATAGTTACTTGGATAAGTGCCTATACATAGTTGCTACTTTTGATGACTTCAAAATTTCTCATGTGTCAAGAGAGGCCAATTCCATTGCAATTGATTTGTCTCAGAAGGCATCTGGCTACCAAGTCAGGAGAGAAAAGTTTTCTATATAGGAAAAGCAGATGTTTAGTTTCACTGCCGAAGCCAGTAGCTTCGAATAGGCGCGAGGGCTGCCAAACCCTCTGGGTCGGACCCCTCCGGCCACCGGAGACCACCGCACACAGGGGCCCTAGGGCCGAAGTACTCTGTCCACCGAAGGGTCCGGCGCGCCGGAGCCCATGCGCCAAAGTCCCCCGGACAGTGAGGTTTCTCAGGAACCCGAACCCTCCGATAGGAGGCTTCGGCCTGACAGGCTTCGCGCAGCCAATCCAAACAGGTTTTGGTAGAAGCAAGAAGGGCTCGGTGGGTACTCCAAAATTGGTAGCTTAGACGTTATTATAGGGAGTGAGCTAGCAAAGCCCTCAGAAGTCCATAAGGGCGATTGGAGAACTCCAATCGTCCAGTATTTAAGAGACCCAAGTCAGAGGGTTGATCAGAAAGTTCGGCGGTGAGTGTTTAAATTTGTGTTGCTAGATGATACACTATATCACCGAACTGTTGATGGAGTACTATTAAAGTGTTTAGACAATGAACATTCCCAAGTGGCTACGGGAGAAGTCCATGATGGACTTTGTGGCACTCATCAGTCGGGCCAAAAAATGAGTTGGATGCTCAAAAGAGCGGGTTTCTACTGGCCGACTATGACTGAGGATTGTTTTAAGTATTATAGAGGGTGTGAAGCGTGTCAGAAGTTTGGCAATATTCAGTTAGCTCCTGGTTCATTACTTAACCCTATTGTCAAGCCATGGTCGTTCCGAGGTTGGGGTTTAGACTTCATAGGCCAAATTCATCATCCTTTTTCAAAAGGGCATCGGTTCGTGTTGATGGCAACAGACTACTTCACCAAATGGACTGAAGCCATGCCTCTCAAGAACATGACTCACAACGAGGTACTTGATTTTATCTTGAAGCACATTATACATAGATTCGGTATTGCTCAAACCCTCACTACAGATCAAGGCAGTTCATTTGTTTCTAAGGAAGTGAGGGACTTTGCCGAATTTTATGATATTGAGTTAATAAACTCTTCACCATACTATGCTCAGGCCAATGGTCAGGCCGAGTCTAGTAATAAGACTGTGATTAAGCTTATTAAGAAAAAAATTGAAGAGTCCCCCAAGAGGTGCCAGGAAGTGCTTTCCGAGGCACTATGGGCTTCTAGAATTGCGAAGCACAGTGCTATCAAAGTTAGTCCATATGAGTTGGTGTATGGACAAGAAGCCGTTCTACCTGTAGAAGTAGATCTTGGCTCTTTGAGTGTTCTAAAGCAAAATGACTTATCGGTCAACGAGTATAAGATTCTTTTGAAGGACCATCTAGAAGAAGTGACCGATAAGAGATTGAGGGCTTTAGAAGCTATAGAAGTAGACAAGAAGAGAGTAGCTAAAGCTTACAATAAGAAGGTTAAACCGAAATCGGTTCAAGTAGGTGACTTGGTTTGGAAGACGATTTTGCCCTTACACACTAAGAGCCCTAAATTTTGTAAATGGTCACCTAGTTGGGAAGGTCCTTTCAAAATAGCTGAAATCGCTCCAGGCAACACATATGTGTTAGAGTCTCTGCAAGGAGAGCGGTTTCGAAGAGCTTTGAATGGTAGATACTTGAAAATGTACTTTCCAACTGTGTGGCAAACAACTTGAAGGTGTTGGAAGGCCGATATGAGAGGTATCATCCTTAACCCGTTATGCTTTTAGTTCACTTAGTTCACTAAAAAGCAAGGGGCATGTGTTGATAGCAAAAATGGCATTAGTGGTTAAGATTATCAAAATAACAATTTTGGTAATTTGGGCCGAAAATACACATGTCCTGAGTTGGGCCGAAACCCTACAGAGCCGAAGGCCCACTAGGCTATGGGCTTCGAAAGTTTTTAATGAGCTTGCAGCCTTCGGCCTGAATGCCTTCGGAGGCCCACTCCGCCGAAGCTTCGAGCCGAGGAGCAGGCTTCGGTGGGTCTGGCCGAAGGCCCATTTCGAGCAAGAGATAGAGTTGAGTCCGATTTTGATTAAGTCTTAGCTCCACGCATGATCAAATCGAATCCTATCAGATTAGGCTTAGAGATTAGAAGTCTAGCCCCTATAAATATAGTGGTGAGGTCGGTTCATTGACCCCAACACAAATCAACACAAAGCCCTAGCTTTGAACCGTACCTTTACTTTTCTGCAACCTTCATGGGTTTGCCTGGAAGCCATCTGCTGGCCACTTCGGAATAGTCGTAATCCTTGTTACTTCGCTTGTAAAGTATCCGTTAATCTACGTAATAGATTGTTATCATCTTGTTACTTCTCCTGTGAAGTATCCGCTAATCTGCGTAACACATTGCTACCTTCATTTCTCTAGTGCAACACTTAGCAGAATTCAGTCTTTAAGCCGAGTTGGCACTTGATCTTTGTTCCGTTACAGGTTTTCATGCTCGGAGCCACTTCGCTGGAGGTGTCCGGAGCCAGGAGACTTCACCGGAATTGGTACTTCGAATCTATTCTTTTGCAGGTTTCCACGTTCGAAGCTACTTCGCCGGAGATGTTTGGAGCCGAGAAATCGGTTTCGGAGGTCGCCAGAACACCCTTCGGCGAGATCGCTGCTTCGACCACCCGTGCCGGACCGTCACGTTGTTGTCGGTTTGACTGAGTCCCGTACACCAACACGCTTCGTGATAGGCTTCATCACGACAGGCTTCACCACGCCCGTACTTTGCGTCATACGAAGTCACGCTCGTGCATTGCGTCTAAGTTATTTTATTGTATCGGAGACTTCACGCCGAACCCCACTGTTCAGACATGATTATCGTGTCCAGATCGGTTCGGAGTTAATCTTCGACCAGATCACTCTGAACGTCGAAGGTACCCTTTGGCGGGACACTTCACACTAGATGCCGAAGGTACCCTTCGGCGACACCCTTCGTAGTATACTTCGAATTGGTCAGGCTCCGCTCAGTTGCTGATTTGTTCTGTTTAATACACTTCTTTTGGCTAATTGGATTATTTCTGTGTGATCTGATTACCTGGCGACTCCACCCCCTTACCACGGTTAAGGGTAGTCGGAAAACGACGTCGGTGTTGTGTTACGCTTAGGCTTGTCCCTAAGTATCCTCACACTTTTGGATCATCGAACTGACCCAAGTACGGGGCACATTTCTGTGTCAACAAGAATTATTGTAACTCATCTGAACTGAGCAGTTTCTGGTTTTATGGTATGTTTTACTACAACTGAATGAGTTGAGTACAATTAAACTTCAAACTGAACACTTGTTTGAAATTGATCTGTTCTATTCTTGTAACCAATTTTGTGCCATTCCAAAATGGATATACATTGGTTAATCTTGTAAGATCAGATAACATTGAGTAATATTTGATTGTTTGAGTCAGATTTCTAATTTGAGGAAATTTCACAAAGACATTCTCATATTATAGATTATTTTTAGACTTCTGTTTTGAATCTGATTTGATTGAAACTTGGAGTTTGTCATTTAAAAGTGCTGATTATACATCAAGATTTCAGATTACAAACTGACACTATTTTATCACCTGCAAATCTGAACAAATACAAAGTGCAAAGTTGCAATCAGTATTCTGAACTGAATTAAGAATGATTGGCACTGTTTATTATCCAAAATTTTTCAGAACTTGTATTTTCAACTGAGATTTGCTTGAGTTAATATGAATTGGTTTGGCAAGATAGAATTGAGTCTGTTTGGTACTGTTCATCATCAAGAAAATTTCAGAAGTTCTGTTTCATCATCTGAAATTCTAATTTGAGGTAAATTATGAAGATGCAATCGATTTTCTGAATTTAAAACAGTGAATACTGTTCAACATCAAGTAATGTGCAAAAGCTGTGTGTATTCTAAACTGAAAAGCAATTGAAAAGGTTCTGTTTGATGAAATCAATTGAACTAAAGAAATTTTGACAAATTTGAATGGTTTCTAGTATCACATTTTTAAACCAAAGTGTCAAGTACATGTGGTTTCAAAGGTTTCTGAATTTTTGGTTTATTTCGGAGTTTCAGTTGCCGATTTAACTCTATCGATCATTCAATTGTCGATCTACTCCTTGTAGTTTGGAATATAAATTGTCGACAGTGTACTTCGACATTTCAAACTTCGAACAAGACTGAATTCCGAATTTGAAGAGATTTTGTTGCTCTGATTCATACTAATTGGTTTAAATTTGAATATGAAATTTTTGGAGGTGCATTGGGTGTTTTGAATAGGCCATCTGATTCACGAGAATTTGTTAAGGCGTATATTCACCCCCCCTCTAGTCACCATTCCGATCCCACATGCTTTGATTGAGTATGATTTGGCCTATGAACCTCTAAGAGCTATGAAAGGCCAAATTGTCGCTAATTTTATAGTTGATCACCACATAGATGTCAGTTAGAGTGACAATGTTGCTCTAATTGAGGTAGTGGCATGGAAACTTTATTTTGATGGTTCATCTTGTAAGAAAGGCCAAGGTATCGGGGTCATTCTCACATCTCCTAATGGTTCACACTTTGAAACCTCGACCCATTTAGAATATACTTCTACTAATAACCAAGCTGAATATGAAGCCTTATTACTAGGACTTGAATTGATAGAATCTATAGGCGCTAAACATGTCCACGCATATGGTGATTCTTTGTTAGTAGTGCAACAAGTAGCTAAGAGTGCTCAATGTTTTAATGGCTTGCTAAATAGTTACTTGGATAAATGTTTATACATAATTGCTACTTTTAATGACTTCAAAATCTCTCTCGTGTCAAGAGAAGCCAATTCAATTGCAAATGATTTGGCTCAGCAAGCATCTGGCTATCATGTCAGGAGAGAGAGATTTTTTGTACAAGAAAAACCAATGTTTAGTCTTACTACCGAAGCCAGAAGATTTAGGCAAGCGCGAGGTCTGTCGAACCCTACAGGTCGGACCCCTTCGGCCACCAGAGGGTGTCATGTGCCGGAGCCCTTGAGGAGCCATGCTGAAAAGCGTGGGCCTCATGGCTCCAAATGTGATGAGTCATTGTCAACGATTGTCAAAGAGGACTGAAAAGAGAAAGAAGACCTGCTGCGTCTGGGCCGCGTGTGACTCAGGTACACGGGCAGCGAGCGACTGTCGGGCAGAGGGGCCGCGAAGTTGGGCTGGCCCATTCCGGGTACATGGGCTAGGAGCAGCAGATGATCCACTAGGGTGTTGACTAGGGTTGACTCAGGTACACGGGCGGCGAGCGATTGCCGGGCTGAGGGAGCTGCGGAATCGGGCCGGTCCAATCCGAGTACCTGGTGCAAAGTCGGTGGACACTTTGTCAGTTTCGGCGCAAAACTGACGACTGCTAATCTTGGAACGGACTGTCCAGAAGTGAAGCCGTAGTCGCTATGAAAGCTTAGCTTCCGGATAAGTCATCTGTAAATAGGAGTTTACTATTTTGTCCTTAGGCCCACAGTCAGTCAGTCGAGTCTGTAAAAATATCCTAAGGGCAATTTGGTCTTTTCCTTTTATTTCAGCGTCTGTAAGAAACCCTAAGGGGCTGGTGGAATAATTCCTAGCTATTGGGCTGCCTATAAATAGGGCCTCAATCCCTAGGGTTAGGTCACCCTTTTTACTGGAATCACTTTTCTAATCATTCCTTGGGTCAGCTCCATCTCTCCCTGTTCATTCTCCTGGTTGCGCCGCTGGCAAGTTTTTGTTCGGTTTTTGCATCGTTCTGTGTGTTCTTTTTAGTTTGTTCGTTCCCTGTTTGCCGCAGAAGTTTTTGTTTATTCCTGAAGTCTTTGAGATCATCGTGTATCTTTATCCTCTTGCTAGTTACTTGCGTGCAGTAATAAACTTGCTCTCTGTTCTCAAAACGCACAGCGCACATTACTAGTTCTTTGATGTTTAAATCTGCCATCTCGATTTCTGTGTCGCTATTTTTATATGAGTGCTGATATGTTTCTTTAATGGATCACGCAAAGCAGTAGCATCTCAAGAATGCAGCAGAAAGCAATTTTTTAATTGTTTCTCTTGCAATCTGAACTATGCCTAGACTTACAGCTAGCTTAGCAATGGCTAGATCATGCATTTCTTCTAGGCTTTCATCATTCCTGTCTGCTGTTTTCCCTGAGGCTTGCGCATGCCTAGAGGTCATTTTTCTTGCAGGAACTTGGTCCATCATTCCATGTTTTCTCTGCTGTACGCTGCAGGTCTGTTAAGTCTTGAGGCTTCTTTTGTGTGGGTCGCACAGAGCAGCTTGTCGGGCTTTATTTTTCGAATCTGGGCTCAGGCTTCGACTCTGCAGGCTTTGACTCTGCAGGCGTTGACTTTGCAGGCTTCGACTCTGCAGGCTTCGACTCTACAGGCGTCGACTCTGCAGGCTTCGACTCTGAAGGCTTCAAATCTACAAGCTTTGACACTGCAGACTTCGACACTGCAGGCTTTGACACTGCAGGTTTCGACACTGCAGGCTTCGTCAAGTATCACACCGGAGACAAATTTTGAACAGTAACTTCTCATCTCGTTTTACGTGCACTTAGATCAATTGATGTGATGATTTGTTTCTGTGGTGCTTGATCTGCCCATGTTTTAAATGCTTAGTTGTTCTGCCTATTAGCACTGTATTGGTGTTTCTTTGACTAGGACACTAATCGTTTCTAGGCTAGATACTTTTAAGCTTTGGCGGTCTGTTTACGTTTTTGCTGCTTAGTCTTTTGAGGTGCGTTGGGTATTGGGAGAAGGCCATAAATTCAACAGAATTTTTTAGGCACCCATTCACCCCCCTCTGGTCGCTACTTTCGGTCCTACAAGTGGTATCAGAGCCTGGTTAGGGTTTTTCCATACCTTAACCGATTCTAAACCCAGTAGCGATCATGACATCACCTGGAAAGGTCCCGTCCTTAGAAGCTTATGGCTATAACTATTGGAAGACTTGCATGCGAGCCTATCTCATGAGCCAAAGCTCGGACATCTGGGACATTTGTGTTCACGCTACATTTGTCATATTGCCAGTTGAGGAGTGTGACTCTCCTGGTATCATTGCTCAGCATCTGAACAATAACAAAGCGGTGAACATTTTGTTTTCTGGTTTAGGTCCCACTGAATTTGAGCGTGTGAGCCATCTCACCACTGTGAGAGAGATCTGGGCTACCCTTCAGGCACACCATGAGGGGACAGCTCAGGTCAAGGCTCGGCTCTATCAGACCTACCGGCGTGAATATGAGAATTTCACACAGAAGCTGGGTGAATCTGTTGAAGCCTTGTGTAGGACCGAAAGTAGCGACCAGAGGGGGTGAATGGGTGCCTAAAAAGTTCTTTCAAAACAATGGACTGCTTCCAACACCCAACGCACCTCAAAAGACTTAGGAGCAAGACGTAAACAGATCGATCAAAACTTCACAGAAATAAATAACAGCAATCGATTGAGAGATTACTGTTCAAAGTTGTCTCCAGTAAGTTACTTGGCAAAGCCTTCAGATTCAAATCCTGTAGATTCTAAGTCTGCTGATTCGAAGTCTGCTGCAGATTCTAAGTCTGCAGATTCGAAGTCTGCAGATTCGAAGTCTGCTGATTCGAAGTCTGCTGATTCGAAGTCTGCAGATTCGAAGTATGCAGATTCGAAGTCTGCTGATTCGAAGTCTGCAGATTCGAAGTATGCAGATTCGAAGTCTGCTGATTCGAAGTCTGCTGATTCGAAGTCTGCAGATTCGAAGCTTGCAGATTCGAAGTCTGCAGATTCGAAGCTTGCAGATTCGAAGTCTGTAGATTCGAAGTATGCAGATTCGAAGTATGCAGATTCGAAGTATGTAGATTCGAAGCCTACTTCACAAAGTTGGACTTCACACAAGAAAAGGGACTTTGGCCCTGTCAACTCGATCAAAAAGCTACGCAGTAAAAAGCAAGCTATAGTACTAGTGTACTGTTGCTACAGAGAAGTAGTACTACTTGCAACAACAAGAACTAGTACTACTTGCGTGAAGAACAGAGACAACAGAAGCACCAAAACTCAGGAATAAATTTGTTGTGCACAACAAAATGAAACAACAGAGCTAATAATGAGATGCTACACATGAAGCAGAAGGAATAGAATCATCCAAAACAGGGAACAAACAGGATGAACAGCAGCAAGCAGCCTGGCGGCGCACCCACAGGAGAGAGAAACTTCAGGAAGCAAAAGTGACCCAATAGATTGAAAAGTGAATTCTGGAAGGGTAGTTCAACCCTAGGGATTGGGGCCCTATTTATAGGCTGCCCAATGACCTAGAATATTCCACCAGCCCCTTAGGGTTTTTACAGATGCAAGAATAAAAGGAAAAGATTCAACTGCCCTTAGGAATTTTTACAGACATGACTGACTGACTGTGGGCCAAGAGATACAGATGACTTATCCGGAAGCTAAGCTTTCGTAGCGACTACGACTTCTCTTCTGGACAGTCCGATACAAGATCAACGGTTATCAGTTTTGCACCGAAACTGACAAAGCCTCCGCCGACTTTGCACCAGGTACCCGGATTGGGCCGGCCTGATTCCGCAGCTCTCTCAGCCCGGCAATCACTCACCGCCCGTGTACCTGAGTCAATCCTGGTCAACAGCCTAGTGGGTCTTCTGCTGCTTCTAGCCCATGTACTTGGATTGGGCCAGCCTGACTTCGCAGCTCTCTCAGCCCGACTGTCGCTTGCTGCCCGTGTACCTGAATCACACGTGGCCCATGAAACAGCAGATCTCCTCTCTTCATCTGTCCTCTTTGACTATCGTTGACAATGACTCATCACATCTGGAGCCATGAGGCCCACGCTATTCAGCATGGCTCCTCAATCTCCCCCTTGATGAGTGCATTGTCAACACTTCACTTCTTCAGCTCTTCAAAATCTGCAAGCAACAGTGGAAACACGAAAACAAAACACAAGAAAACCAAAGAAGAAAATGAAGTAAAAGTTTAACCCTAATTACCAAAAGCCGAACAAACGCAAGAAACAGTCATTATGGTTAAGGTAAAAGCTCAAAATGAGTGCGATCTCATAAACAACAACAAGGATATCAAAAGAGTAAGAAACAAATCACAGAGAAAGCCAAAACTCCACCTTGAGCTCTTATCCCAAAATTTCTCCCCCTTGTTGACAAGTGAACTCATCAAGCACTCAAAAGAGACACAGACTCCCCCTGAAATACAACTCCCCCTCAAAATATGTAATGAATGCAACTGGGGTGCATGTGGAGTGTAGAAAGCATGCTTCTCAGATATGATTGACTGCAATTACAACATCTAACAAGTAGAGCAAAAGACATACTGTCTAAGACACATGGCATGATCAGTGCAACAGATGATATCTAAAGAAAGTCATTAGCACGCATTTTTCAGTTTTTGCAAACAAAAGCATCACCACATTTTCCAGTAAACAAGCAAGGTAAAGCATGAGATGCAAAAGCTAACTGATATCTGCCAAGATAAGCATTGTCCAAATCAAAGTGCTTCAGCAAACTTGTTATCATTTCAATTTTCAAGCTTTTTCTTTTCTCCTTTTCATTTATGCTAGGGGTTATTTGCGTGTCAAACCTTATGCTGACCGACCAAGTCAAGCCTAGGCCAGATCTGGACCATCAGAAGCTTAAGACATTGATCTTGGCATACACTACATTGTCCTAGTTCATACCAAAGTGCTATGGTACGCAGTCCAGAACAATGCAATGCGACAAAGCAAACCCACCTGGATCTTGGCAAGTTATGCATAAAGAGGCATGGAATTTTCATTTTTCTTGATTTTTCATCATTTTTATAGCACATTTCCATGTTTTAAAGAAGAAAGATGTTCAAGTTGCATGTTTGCATCTAAGTCAGGAACTAGCTACAAGGCATGTAACAGATAGCAAAAACATTTAGCCTACACATGCTAGTTACTAGAAGCAATGGTGATCATTTTTCATGTTTTAAAGCATAAAAGCCATGCATATGACAGATATCATATATATTAAGTGAACTGAACCAAAGCATGATCAATGACAAGTATCCAAAAGCATGTACCAGCTAGAATAAGTAAAGCAGTTCAATCATATAACAGAAGCAGCTCTAAAGTGTGATATGTGAATATGTAAGATATGAACACACACAAAAAGACTCAAGAAAAGAGTAAAGAAGAAAGAACAACTGACGCAAAATATCCTAGAAAGGATACACAACACCCAAATCCCCTCGTAAATGCTCAAAGGTAGACTGATCTAGGGGTTTGGTGAAAATGTCAGCCAACTGATGATGGGTATCAACATGAACAAGGTCAATGACACCTTTCTCATATTGATCCCGCAGAAAGTGAAAGCGCACATCAATGTGTTTGGTTTTTGAGTGGAGACAGGGGTTTTTCCCTACACTAATAGCACTGGTGCTGTCGCAAAACGAAGGAACCCTGGTAGGAAAGAATAACCCAAAATCTCGCAGAGTGGAAATCATCCAAACCAACTGTGAGCAGCAGCTAGCAGCAGCTACATACTCAGCCTCAGTGGTCGAAAGAGCAACTCCAGATTGCTTTCGAGAAGACCAAGAAACAAGAGAAGAACCGAGAAACTGGCAAGTACCTGAAGTCGACTTGCGATCCAACCGGCACCCACCAAAGTCGTCGTCCGAAAAGCCAGATAAATCAAGAGATGATGATGCTGAATAGTAAAGACCGAGATCAGGCACATAAGTGAGATACCTGAAGATGCGCTTGACAGCCTGCCGATGAGACGCGCGTGGTGAAGACTGAAAACGCGCGCAAAGTCCCACGGCGAACTGTATGTCCGGTCTTGTTGCTGTCAAGTACAGCAGCGAACCGATCATCCCTCGAAACTCCCTTTCATTGACCTTGACGCCGCTCTCATCCTTGTCCAGACCCCCATATGTGCCCATCGGGGTCATCTGCGGCTTCAACTCATCACCAAAGTCAAATTTTTTCAACATGTCACGAGTATACTTACCTTGGTGGATGAAGGTGCCATCCTTGGTCTGCTTGATCTGGAGCCCTAAGAAGTACTTGAGCTCACCCATGAGGCTCATCTCAAACTCATTGTGCATCTGCTCAGAAAACTTGGACACAAGAGCATCAGTAGTACCGCCAAAGATAATATCATCCACGTAAATCTGAGTGACTAAAAAATCGGAAGCATCTCTAAGCAAGAAGAGAGAACCCTTCGAAGCGACAAAAGCTAAGAGAATGCGAATGGACTCAAGACAGGCAACAGGGGCGAAAGTTTCTTCAAAATCAATACCCTCTTTCTGGCAAAAACCCTGGGCAACTAATCGAGCCTTGTTGCGCACCACAACCCCATGTTCACCTTGCTTGTTCTTGAACACCCACTTGGTGCCTATGGGGTTGCATCCTGGTGGCGGCTCAACTAGTGTCCAAACCTGATTGCGGACAAAGTTTTCAAGCTCTTCTTGCATAGCATTGATCCAATTAGAATCAGAAAGAGCATGAGAAACATCTCTGGGCTCAAAAGATGCAACAAAAGCAGATTCGGGAAACACAGTGTTGGCCCAAATGTTACGCCAACAGGTTCTCTGAAATCAAGAACGGACAAACAGGGAGTTTGTGTTTTAGGACTACTTTGAGCCTCCGAAATGGATAATAGCTCAAGTGGTCCGAATAAGTGTAAATGAATAACTTGTTTTTGATCCCCCTTTACAAGGTACAAAGGGGGGTATTTATAGGGGAAAAAGCATAAGGAAAAGACCTATTTACCCCTAGATTACAACCGACATAGTGGAAACTATTCGGTACTATAAACAAGGTTATACACGGTAAAGTACTACAAGGTAGATGGATAAGCTGGACATCCAATCAATCATGTCCTTCGGCTTCGAGGCCTCCATCTTCCCTTCGGAGGGTTCTCCAGGGCTTTGCACCGTTGCACCCTTCGGCGTGGCGACGCATGCTTCGAACAACAGTTCACTAGCTTCGGAGTCCTCCTCAGCCTTTGAAGGATTAATCTTTAAGCCCTAGAAATGGAGTAATTTCCCCCAACAGTAGCCCCTCGAATATGCCTCTCTGTAGTTAACCTGTTTAGAAAGAAGGCAGTATACGGAAGGAACATTTCTATTTTCTGAGGCTTAAAGAGGATTTGGGCATGCGGCGACTTATCCAAAGACTTCGAGCCCAACGCGTTCGAACCTCCCCCTTCGAGTTCTTGATGCCGTGGGAACGCCCGTTGGGAAGGGAACGGTCTCGGAGTGCGAATGTCGTGGGGCACCGTTAGATGTAGTCGTTACAGCGCAAGTAGCCGTTACACTTTGTAAAAAAGGTAACGGTCGATTTTTACAACGGTTGTACGGCGTTCCAATTATCGGACACACTTGTCGGTGACAGAACCCGAACCTGCAGTGTGAAACCAATCGAAGAGTAGCACTGTATATGTGGTTATAAAAGGAAAAGACAGGGGTTAACCGAGATTTTTTTACCGCATCCATCACCTGCGATTCACCTTTCCCCCAATCTTCCAAACTCTTGAGCACCTAAGCGCGATGGAGAGAACTAGCCACACCACTCCAGCAGCGGCCAACACCCTAGCACAGAGGAAGGCGTGGGCTGCATCGGCAGTAGCGGCAATGGCGGGGACCCCGAGCGGAGCTTGGCCCAAGAATCCTCGAGCGCTCCGTCCGCCCTCCAAGAAGAAGATTGCCCAGAGCTTCATCATCGGCCAATCCGTGAGCACCGCCGAGTCCATTGAAGAAGCACTGGACGGAAAGCTGGGCGTTGGACTGAGGACTCGAGTCCCCGGGATGGAATCGACTCCAAGGCCATGAAGCGGGGAAGTGGTGGTCTTCGAAGCATTCTTCGAAGCAGGCCTGGGACTGCCAGCCGTGGATTTCCTGGCAGAGGTATTGGACTTGTTCCACATAACTCTGCCTCAACTGTCCCCCAACGCCATCGCCCGCTTAGCCATCTTCGAATGGGCGCTCCGGGCAGAGGGATGCGAAGGACGCTCCGAGATCTTCGCCGCGACCCACGAAGCCATATGCCAACCGAAGCCACAAGACGGCCCTGGGGATTCCAAGGTGACGATAGCCTTGGGCAGCATCAATTTCCAACTACGGAGGGAGCATGCCCTCCACTTCCCTGCAAAAGCTATAAACGATAGGTGGTACACAAACTGGATACTTCGGTGGTTTTACGCCGAAGTCGGAGAGGACTTCCCCCTCGCTGGTCCTCTCCAGGAGATCTGGTTCCGAAAGGAGGCGGACATCTCTCCGAACCCCAGCCTGCTCTCGACGAGGCTAGGGCTGCTCACTTCGGTGGCTCGTCGCATGAGCATGCGCGACCTGGCCGAGGAGTTCATCGCCCTTCGGATCCCTCCCCTCGAAGCCAACTGGCCGATCGTATTCCCCGAAGCCTCGGAGGGGGACCTCTGAAACTTAGGTAAACTTACCCCCTGCAGCATCATGTTAGATGAAGAAATCAATTATATTCATACTTTCATACCTTTTTCTTTTAGTGGCGCCTCTAGCATTGGCTCCGGAGGATATAGTTCGGGCCACCGAACGGGTTCTCGGGGCCCCTTCGGTGGACGAGAGGCAAAGAAGGTTAGAGTTGGTGGGGAGCTGGGAGCGATCCAACAGAGTGTGGAGAGCTCTCGGAATGGAGCCCCCAAATCTTCCCGACTTCGCCCCGACCGGGGCGGTTGTTCGTAAAAGGAAAGCCACCGCCGAACCATCCAAGAAGACCGGCAAGCAGCCGACCAGGAAGAAGAAAGGGGCGAAGCCCCCTTCGCAGTTGACGCCTGCTTCGTCTGCTTCGTCACCGGGTGATCAGAGCTCAGCCTCCGAAGAGGTAGAGGACTCCGACGCCCAGACAGCGGCGGCCTTCGAAGCCTGCCTCCTGGACGACGAAGATATAGGGGAAGTCCCCCCTAGCACCTCCGTTAGGGAGGTAGCGAGCTTAACTCCGACGGTCCCTCCCGCGCCGATCGTCGTGCAAGTGGAGTCAGACCCCGCCACTCCCAACTTGCCTGCACCAGAGGTGGTTATGGCGGAGATCGTGGCTCTGGCAGGAAATGTTGGGGGCGGGGCCTCAGGAGATGACTTCGCCGACATCCTTCAGATGTACGAGGTCCTGGAGGATCCGGCGATCCTTCCCCACGAGGTTCCCGGAGGTACTTTCCGAAGCTCCCCTCTCTTTTTTGATCAATACTTGCACACTATTTCTGAAAGCATATTTATTAATTTTGTTATTGAAGTAGGTACCTCTACGGGTGTCCATGCCTCGGTGGCGTCCGACGCTCCTGCACCTTCGGAGCCTGCTGCCTAAGCAAACCCTCCCGTGCCTTTGGACGCTCCGAGCTTGATGGTGGAGGATGCGTCCGCCGGGGTGGAAGGTGCACTCGTCGGGACGGAGTTGGCGACGGAGGTCACTCATGCAGTGGCAGCCTCGACCATCGAGGTTGCCTCTACTGCTGCGGTTCTGGTCAAAGGGGTAGCTGCCGATGGTCGGAGTACTCCTGCTTCACCCTCCTTCGTACCGGGGAGGGGCAAGAGTATTTCTAGCCTCGGCCTTCTTCCTGGCCAGGCCGCGACCTCCGTCGGTAATTCGGAGGACGAGGCCGCATCGGATGATGTTCAAGCTCTGACTTGGCTTCCTCTGCTGGCTCCGTTCTTGGAGAACCGGAGCGGCCTCCGGAAACTTATGGAGCCCCTGGCCGAGAGAATCTAGGACATCGCCAATTCAGACTTGGTCTCCGTTTTGAGCGAGGCCAGGGCTTCGGGACTCAACACAGCCCTCGAAAGTGCCGCCCTTCAGGTGTGAAAAGACACCATAGCTACTTCGTATTAATGATCATAAATACTTCGGTACTTACTTTGTTCTTTTTGCAGCAATTTGTCCTTGCTAGAGCGGCAGCGACTTCTAATGAGGTCGAAGTTAATCGACTTAAACGGAAGGTTACCACCCTCCAGACGCCCCTTAATGACTCCACCGGGAGATCCCTTCAGCTGGAGGAAGAGATCCTCGAGGAACGGAGGGCTAGGGCGGCGTCTGACGAAGCCCTCCGGGTAGCATGACAAGATAGCGACGCCCTTCGCTCGTCTGCCCAAGAGGTCGAGGCCGAGCGCGTCGTCCTTCGGGCGGAAGTTGAAAGGCTCCGCCAGGAGGCTGCTACTTCGAGTGCGCAGTTGGTGGAGCTTCAAGGGGCTCTTGGCCAGGCGATGGCTCATAAGAGCTCTTTAATGCTCCGGGTGGCCGAAGTGTCTGCGACTGCTGCAGGGCTGGAAACAGCGGAGAAGAAGAATTCCAGTATTGCAGACCGTACCTTGGAAGCTCTTCAAGGTACGCTGGAGTACTTCGGCACCATGTGCCCTTCGTCCTCCGCTGCGACCCGCGAGCCCCTTGACCGAAAGCTGACGAGGATCCAAGTTGCTTCATCGCTGATGAAGAATTCCGGCATTCGGTACGGAGAGATCTCCAGACAGTGTGCCGGCATTGGGGTTCTTCGTCACCTCGAATCTCTTCGGATCCCCCACGGTTCAGTCGGGGGTTCGTCTCCTGGAGGCTTCGCAGATGACGACTTGCTGCGGCCATCTTTGGAGGTGGCTTCAGCCTGGGAGGCCTTCCGGTCGACCTGGAAGACAGATCACAAAGCCACAGCTAAAGCTTGGATTGATGAGGCCCGTCGGCAAAAGCAAGCGCATACAAAGCCACCACTTCCTGCTTCGCCAGCCCCTTCGATTCCTGCTCCACCAACCAACCCGCAGGTCTAGCCACTTAGGGTTATGTACATGAAGCCTTTGTAAAGCCTCTTTATTAATGAAAAAGTTATAAACAAGAACTTGTCTTGGGTGTTCTGCTCTTTTTTAGGTTTTGTCATGCCCTTCGAGCCCTGACTTCGAACTTTTGGAAACTACCGACGAACTCCGAAGGGAGTGGGCAAACCTCGAGGGTTTGAGGCCTTACTGTCGCTCCCGTTTTTCTGTTCCTCGTGGAGACGGAGGAGAGATCACCTTTGAAGTTTGTCGGGATGTCTTAGCTTATATTAAAGAGGAAGAGAAGGCGGAGGGATCTTCGTCTTCCGAACCTATTGACTAGTCCGACTCGGAGTACCGGGCCGAAGACCCTGCGGAGGATGACTCCGAAAGGCTCCTGACATGGACCGAGCTTCAAGAGGAGCAGAAGAAACTGCGAGCCTCGAAGAAGAAGAGAAGCACCCGAACTAAAAGGGTAATTTCGGCGGATTCGAGCTCTGAAGGCCAAAGTAGCCGTAGAGGTAGCTCTAGGGGCCGAAAGGGTCTCCGATTTTACCTAGGCTTAGACACAAATTTCTCTTGATGTAAAAGTATAATGTTTTAATGTGAAATTCTTCGAAAGTATGTTGTGTGACTCCTATCCTCCGACCCCCCTTGTGGGTGGTGGAGCCTTTACTATAGAGAAGGGTTCGCTAGGCACAATGAGTCTCCGAACAACCGCATGCTTCGAATTTCTACTTATCATTTATATTTTTAGTTCGCTTCCGAAGACTAAAAATTTGTTCGTGTTTTAAAGTCTTTAGACTTTTGTACGGATCCTAACAAGCCGGAGCCTGGAATCCACAGGGTGGCCACCTTCGGTTCTTTTACAGATACTTCGCACCCGGAGGCCGAAAGTCTGTTTTTCTTTAAAGTCCTTAGACTCTTCTACGGATCCTAACAAGCCGGAGCCTGGAATCCGTAGGTTGGCCACCTTCGGCTCTTTTACAGATACTTCGCACCTGGAGGCCGAAAGTCTGTTTTTCTTTAAAGTCCTTAGACTCTTCTACGGATCCTAACAAGCCGGAGCCTGGAATCCGTAGGTTTGCCACCTTCGGCTCTTTTACAGATACTTCGCACCCGGAGGTCGAAAGTCTGTTTTTCTTTAAAGTCCTTAGACTCTTCTATGGATCCTAACAAGCCGGAGCCTGGAATCCGTAGGTTGGCAAGCGGAGCCTTTGAACCAATGGTTCGAAGGCAGCTGCCTGGGTCTTGAGAAAAATGCTTAGCTCTACAACCATCTCTGTCCTCCTAATGCGTCCATCAGGAGTAAGGGATATTCGAAGAGCAAACAAAATTCGACCCTTATCTTTATTCATAGAAAGGCGAGTTTTTACAAGTGATTACAAGGGGCCCTTAAGCAAAATAACGCTTAAGGTGCTCCGCATGCCATGCATGCTTCAACTCTTCTCCTTCTAAATTAGCTAATTTAAATGATCCGGGGCGTCCTGAGCGTAAGATAACATATGGTCCTTCCCATTTGTTTCCTAGCTTCCCCGGAGCTACTACACTTCGCAACACTAGATGACCAGGCTTTAACTCGTTTAGCTTTACCTTCAGGTCATACCATGTCTTGGTGTGGTTCTGGTATTTAGTCAGGTTGGCGACAACTCGAAGCCTTGTTTCTTCTGACAAATCCAGCGAAGTGCTCCGGTCATCTTCATCCCCAGGTTGTACTACGTGAAGCGATCCACCTTTGAGCTCCGTAGGAGTCATGGCCTCATCTCCGAAGAGCAATCTAAATGGTGTGAACCCCGTTGACCTGGTTTGAGTGGTTCGAATGGACCATAAGATTTTGGGGAGCTCTTCGACCCATAGCCCCTTGGCCAATCCAACAATTCGGCGATTTAGCCCGGAAAGGATGTTCCCGTTGGCTCGCTCAACGGCTCCGTTGGACTGTGGATGTCGTACCGCTGCAAAGCACAACTTAATGCCCAGTTCTTCACAAAATGTTTGGAAGGCGTCAGCTTCGAACTGGGTTCCATTATCTACCATCAGTTCTCTTGGAACTCCGAACCTGCATATGATATTCTGCCAGAAAAATCTTTGCACGTTCTTCGAGGTGATAGCTGTTAGTGGCTCCGCTTCAACCCATTTTGAGAAATATTCGATTGCCACCACCGCAAATTTCAAGCCGCCTTTTGCCACTGGGAATGGGCCTATGAGGTCCATGCCCCATCTAGCCATTGGCCATACTGGGCAATAACTTGAAGCTGAGCTGGCGGGCGATGGCTCCGTCTGCCCATCCACTGGCAGCCTTGGCATGTTCGAACTAGTTCTTCTGCATCTCTTACTATAGTTGGCCAATAAAACCCTTGCCGAAGCGTCTTGCCTGCTAGCGCTCGAGGGGCTAAATGACCTCCGCATAAGCCTTCGTGGATGTCTCGAAGTATGCCTTGACCTTCGGGTTGTGAGATGCATCGAAGTAGGGGTGAACACACTCCGGCCTTGTATAGCACATCATCAATAAGCTTGTAATTTTGAGCTCTTGCTTGCAACCTTCGGGCTTCTGGGCCTTCGGGAGATTCCATGCTACTTTGAAACACGCTTATTATCGGAGCCCGCCAATCTGTAGCTGTAATGCACATTACCTCTGAAGAGGGTATTTGATCAGCCGCTGGTTGCTCTAGTTCTTCGTAGAAAGCACCCTCCGGGAGGTCCACCGCCCCTGCTGCAGCCTTTGCAAGAATATCGGCAAGTTGATTCTCTGCCTGAGGGATACTTCGAACTGTAAATCCTTTGAATGCTGCTTCGGCCTTGCGGATTTCTTCAAGGTACTGTGCGAGATGTGGATTTTTTGCTTGAAAACTTTTATCAATATGCCCCGCGACGACTTGGGAATCTGTCTTGATCACTATTCTTGCAGCTCCGAGCGCTTTAGCCTTTCGGAGGCCTAGCAAGATTCCTTCATACTCGGCAATGTTATTAGTGGTTCTGAAGTTGAGCCTTGCAGAATACATGGCCTTC
This sequence comes from Zizania palustris, assembly GCA_019279435.1. NCBI lineage: Eukaryota > Viridiplantae > Streptophyta > Magnoliopsida > Poales > Poaceae > Zizania > Zizania palustris. Next base: position 114,982,004 of record JAAALK010000283.1, on the reverse strand, counting down.
TGTCCTGATGGTGATATGATAACGGCCCCTGCTCCGGCACCTAATGCTTGATAAGCTCTGTGAGAAAATATTGTCCAAAAGCCTTCGGAGGGTTCTTCCGGGGCCCAAATAGCAGATGGAGTCCACTCTGCTACGAAATCGGCTATTATTTGAGATTTAATAGCTGTTCTTGCCGTGAAGGAGATTCCGAAGGGTGCCAGCTCGACCACCCATTTTCCAATTCTGCCTGTAGAATCTTTGTTTCGGAGCATATCTCTAAGAGGATACGATGTAGGGACGATCAGGTTATGCGCCAAGAAATAATGCCTTAGCTTTCGCGAGGCCATTACTAGGGCATAAGCAAACTTCTCGAGCTCGGAGTATCTGACTTTAGCTCCGGATAATGCCTCCGACACAAAATATACTGGGTTCTGGACTAGCTTTTCTTTAAGCTCAACTTCCCGGACCAATACTGCGCTCACCGCTTAATTTGTTGCTGCAAGATAAAGGAGCAGTGTTTCTTCTGGGAGGGGAACGGTTAAAATTGATAATCTTCCGAGGTATGCCTTTATATCATCGAAGCTCTTCTGGCACTCCGATGTCCACTGAAAGCTTTCGGACCCCTTTAGTGCTTTGAAAATTGGGAGGCTCCGCTCTGCTGACCTGGCCAGGAACCTGGTGAGAGCTGCGAGCCTTCCTGCTAGCTTCTGAACTTGCTTCAAATTCTCTAGTGGAGCCATCCTTTGCAGCGCAATTATCTGCGTTGGGCTAGCTTCGATTCCCCTGCTCGAAACTAAGTACCCTAGCAGTTTCCCTGCTTGTGCTCCGAATATACATTTTTCTGGATTGAGGCGTACTCCACATGCTCGGAGGCTCTCAAATGTTTCAGCAAGATCTAGGCTATGCTGGTGCTTTTGAGCACTTTTTATTACAATATCATCCATATAGGCTTCGACATTCCGGCCTATCTGATGACCTAGAGCCTTAGCTATTAAACGAGAAAAGGTGGCTCCGGCATTCCGCAGCCCAAAAGGCATTCTTACATAACAAAATACTCCGGAAGGAGTTATAAAGCTTGTCTTGGCTTCGTCTTCGCGTTTCAGCCATACTTGATGATATCCGGAGTAAGCGTCGAGGAAACTTAGCAATTCGGAGCCGGCTGTGGAATCTACCAGCTGATCTATTCGGGGCATCGGGTAGGGGTCTCGTGGGCATGCTTTATTTAATGAAGTGAAGTCAATACACATGCGCCATTTGTTCGAGTCCTTCTTCCTTACAAAAACAGGGTTAGCCAACCACTCGGTATGGGTACCTCCCTGATGATGCCAGCCCTTAACAATTTTTCTACTTCGGTCTTGGCGAGGCTTGCTCTTTCTGCTGATAGCTGGCGGAGCCCCTGGCGCACTGGCTTGGCCTTCGGGTTGACGAGCAGACTATACTCGATGATGCTTCGATCAACCCCGGTGATGTCTTCGTCAGTCCAAGCAAATATGTCCAGATTTTTCCTGACGACTTCTTCTAACGAGGCAGCTATTTCCGGAGATAGCCCTTTGCCGAACTGCACGGGGTACTCTTTGCCATCTTCCGCAATTATTCTTGTCTCGACATCGCCCTCCGGGCTTGGCTTGAGCGAGGACCCCTTCGGAGGGTTCGAGGCCTCCGACGCTTCGACGCTTTCCACCACATTATGCACTTGCCGGGGGTCCAATGGCTGCCCATGGCCGTACTCCGTCCTCCTAGCTACAGCTTGGTCTCCTGAAATAGTAAGCACTCCACCTTGCGTGGGCATTTTGAGACAAAGGTAATTATGGTGTGCTATAGCCCCGAACTGGTTCAACATCCCTCGGCCGAAGATAGCATTGTAAGCGTATGGGGCGTCAACCACATCGAAGATCACCTCTTCTACTCGGGCCAAAGGCCCCTCTCCGAAGGCAACCTCGAGGCCTATTTGGCCGAGGGCATCGAGAGGCGGTCCTGAGAACCCTTGAAGTGGCCGGGCTGCTGGAAGTAGATGCTTCCGAGGTATGCACATCTGATCGAAGGCCTGGACGAAGAGTATGTCCGCGGAGCTCCCACCATCTACCAGGATCCTTCGGACCTCCACTCCTGCTATATCAGCAGAAATGACCAATGGGTCAGCATGGGGGAACTTCACCCCCGCAGCATCACTGGATGTAAACGAGATGGGCACGCGGGACCACTCTGGCATCCCTTCAGCGGAGCTTGAGGTCCCAATGTGTCCGACCTCGCGGACGTATTCGCGCCGCTGCCTCTTGGACATGCTTCCGAGGGTCCCCCCTCCGGAGATGGGCAGGACCACTCTCTTGCCGCGGTCCTGCGGGTCTTCCTGCTTTGGTGGTGGCATAATACTTGCCACCGGCAGCCGCATGGGGGCTTCGAGGGCACTGGTTCGGACCACAGCTTGTACAGGCTCCGAGCGTGCCGATGGTGGGGCCCGATCCGAAGTACCCCGCCCGGTACTTCGCTCAAGGTAGTCGCCCCAAATGGCCAACACTGCCTTGCAATCCTTCGTGTCATGGCTTCTATTGTCGCCATGTACGCAACAGAAAAAACTCTGGCGCCTGCCCGGCATCCTTTCTTGAGGCTTCGGCGGCCCGGCCTTGAAATTCTTCGCCTGCTGGATATTGGCAGGTGCCTTCGGACCTAAAGGTGCAATGTTTAGCACCTCCGAACGGAAATGCTTCTTCCCCCACTTGTACTTGTTGAAGCGGTTGTCTTGTGGAGGTTGCAGAGGAGCGGAGGCTTCGGGCTCCCTTTTGACTTCTCGGAGGGTGGGCAATGGTGCTTCAGCTCGCCGAAGACAGCCTTCCTCCGCCTTGGCATACTGTTCGAAGTATGCCATGAGATGCGCCACAGACGTCACCAGCTTTCGATGGAGTTTGCTGAGGAGGTCGGGGTTCAGCACCCCTTCGCAGGCAGCATCAACTACCGAAGAGGTAGACAGGCCCTTGATCTGTGACTTGGTGTGGGCGAAGCACGTGAAGTACTCCCGGAGGGTTTCTCCCACCCGCTGCTTTACCTGGAACAAACTTCCTGTGGACATTGGGGCCACAAAGGTGCCTTGGAAGTTGCTCACAAATTTCTTCTTAAGCTGCTCCCAAGAACTGATCGATCCTGGCTTTAGGGACCAGAACCAGCGGAGTGCCACGCCTTCGAGGGCGAGGGGGAAGCATTTTGCCATAGTGCTTCACACCCCTCCACTCGCTTCTATTGCCAGGGCGTAAGAGCGGGCGAACTCTCTGGGGTCCGACCCCCCGGAGTACTTGTGCAGTTTCGAGGCCTTGAATCTGGGGTCGAAAGGCACTCTCTGCAAATCCGAGTGTAATGGAGACTCGTTATCGAAGGATGCATTCTCGGCTTCCTCCAGGACTTGGATAACTTCTGGGGGATTTTGGATACCACCGTCTTGAGGCCCTCCTGGAGTTTCGGTGGAAGCTTGAGTGCGGAGGCGATCGACGGCCTCTTGCCTCCACCTGGATACCTCCTCCTGAAGCCTGGCTAGCTGCGTGGCCTCGGTTTCGGGAGGGCCTTCCCCTTCGTCGGAGGGCACTTCTGGGTCTCGGCTAGCTGCGTAGTTGGTCTGAAGCACCGTAGGAGGAGCCAGAGGGCCCCGGGGCACTCGACGCCCAGCAGTCTTGGCGGGAATCGCCAGATTAGTCGAGGGTCCGGCTCCTGTGGTCCGAGGGGACCTTCAGAGGGGACCCGAAGCCTGACTTCGCTTCGGAGGCATAGCTAGCCACGAAGAGGTCTTGGAGATGGAGGACTTCGAACGACTCGAGGGGTCGAGAGAAGGCCTTCGGGCTGCACTAAGAAGCCCTTAACTGAAGGGTGCGCGGAATCCTAAGACTCCGAGGCTCCCTCCGTAAGTACTCTTCGAAGTGCAGTCAGCAGCAGAGAACAAGCTTTTAGAACTTGGTTCCCCACGGACGGCGCCAACTGTTGGCGCAAATGTTACGCCAACAGGTTCTCTGAAATCAAGAACGGACAAACAGGGAGTTTGTGTTTTAGGACTACTTTGAGCCTCCGAAATGGATAATAGCTCAAGTGGTCCGAATAAGTGTAAATGAATAACTTGTTTTTGATCCCCCTTTACAAGGTACAAAGGGGGGTATTTATAGGGGAAAAAGCATAAGGAAAAGACCTATTTACCCCTAGATTAAAACCGACATAGTGGAAACTATTCGGTACTATAAACAAGGTTATACACGGTAAAGTACTGCAAGGTAGATGGATAAGCTGGACATCCAATCAATCATGTCCTTCGGCTTCGAGGCCTCCATCTTCCCTTCGGAGGGTTCTCCAGGGCTTCGCACCGTTGCACCCTTCGGCGTGGTGACGCATGCTTCGAACAACAGTTCACTAGCTTCGGAGTCCTTCTCAGCCTTTGAAGGATTAATCTTTAAGCCCTGGAAATGGAGTAATTTCCCCCAACACACAGCAAGAGAGTTACCAGACGAACGCAAAGTTCTCTCAGTCAAATCACCGATGATGAGCTCTGAGGGGTGATCACGCTGAACTGCTCGGGTTCCCTGGTGATCTGAAGTCACCTCACCGGAGTCAGCAGCTGGCACCTCTGGACTCGACTGAGGGGGCTCGATCGAAGTGGAAGAAGTAATCAGAGGTCCGCCCCTCGTCCTCAGTCGAAGTCTCAGAAGGTGTGGGCTCTGCAGGGGGTGCAGAAGGCCCACCCTCATTAGCGGCTGGAGTATCCTCATCTTCCTCAAAGATGGACTCTCCGAGCTCACCATCAGAAGGCTCAAAAGAAGGAGTCAAAGAAGGCAAGGACTCATCAAATGAAACCTCACAAGTCTCGACAAGCAGCTGGGATTCGAGGTTCCAAACACGGAAGACTCGAGAATGCAAAGCGTAGCCAAGAAAAACACCGTCCCAGCAATGAGACTCAAACTTGTCCAAATGCCCTCCCTTCTTGAGCACAAAGCACTTGCAGCCGAATGCTCGCAAGTGGCTCACTTTGGGCTGTCTGCCAAACCGCAACTCATATGAGGTCTTACCTAGGTAAGCTCTAAGAAAAATGCGGTTGGCCAGATAGCAAGCCGTGTTCATGGCTTCAGCCCAAAAACGCCTAGGAGTCCTGTGCTCATCGAGCATCGTCCTGGCCATCTCGACTAGCGTGCGGTTCTTTTGTTCCACAACGCCGTTCTGTGGGGGAGTGTAAGGAGAAGAAAACTGATGGTCCAGACCCTGATCACTACAGAAGCTAACGAACTGAGAGTTCTTGAACTCAGAGCCGTTGTCGGAGCGAATTGCTCGCATCCGACCATTGTTCTCATTCTTCAGCTTCAAAATCAGGTCATGAACAAATTGAAAAGTTTCATCCTTAGACTCCAAGAAGAAAACCCACGAGAATCGAGAAAAGTCATCAACAATGACAAGTGCGTACCACTTCCCACCGACTGATCGTACCCGAGCTGGACCAACAGTGTCCAAGTGTAAAAGCTCGCCCGGATAGGAAGTCATCACCTGAGTCACAGGTGAGTGAGAAGCGGCAACCATTTTCCCATGATGACAGGGATGACAAACTAGATCTTTCTCCATTTTAAGCTTGGGCAATCCTCGGATGAGGTCCATAGAGCTTAACCTGGCTAGCAGATCAAAACTCAAATGGCCTAACCTCCTATGCCACTTCCATAGCTCAGAAGAAGATCCAGCTATCAAACAACGAGAAGGGCCAAAAGAACTAGAGAAGTCAATTCGAAAAACTTTACCAAATGGTAAAATCTGGCAAATCAAAGATCCTCTAGAATCAAACACAGAAGAATTGCCCTTCCTAAAACGCACTTCCAACCCATCCTCAAGAAGTTGCGAAACAGAAATCAAATTGAAGTTCAAATTTTTAACCAAAGCAACATTCTTCAAAGAGAAATGATCTGAAATGCGAATTGAGCCTATGCCACTTACTTTCCCTTGACCACTGTTCCCGAATGTGATGTACTCTTTGGAGCTCGGGGGAGTGAGACTGGAGAACCATCTGCGATGTCCCATCATGTGGCGAGAACATCCTGAATCCATGATCCACACGTCCTCCAGTCCCCGATCCTGCACAATCAGTGGTTGTAAGTGGGAGCAAATGGTCCGAAACCAGGTTTAGCAAAAGAGCTAAACCAGTGTCGAGCCATCTGCTCAAAAGACGGAAAGCAGAAATCATCATGAGAATTTGGACCAAAACGCGGCTCAAAGCGCGGTCCTCGGTTCTGCCTAAACCTGCAGCCACGAGGTCCAGGACCGTAGCCAACACGGCCTGGAACTCTGCCGGAACGGACACCACCAACTGGAGCACGGGCAAGAAAGCCGTCTCCTCTACCACCACCTACACGACGCGGCCTGGCCTCCAGCCTCTCCCCGCATCGAGGAACACGCAGTCTACCACCCTGCTGGTAGAACTGCTCCTGACCAACACGAGCTCTCTCTGCTCTCTCAACCCGCTTCCTCCTGAAGCAAAACTCCGCAAGATGCCCGTCTCTCTGACAATACTCACAATGGTAGGTGGGCTTCTTGGGATGTGGTTGAGGCTTGGGGTTCTTGGGCTTAGTGGTGTTAGGTGTTGTCTTCTTGGGCTGAGAGGGTCCAGGAAGAGAGTCTAGAGGAGTGTGGAGAAGTTTGGGCTTTGGAACCCAGATGGGTTTCTTGGGTGGAGCTTTGGGTGGTTCATGGATCACTCCATCCTTGGGCTGACAAGCCTGGGAAGACTCAGTCGAATGGGTCTTGGGATATCTCTGCTCAGGAGTCATTTTACTCCACTCCACTGCCCGGCTAATAGCACTCTAAAAGTCAGCCTTGGTGTAGGTGTAACCTACCCCAAACCCATCCCGCCTCTTGAACTGCTGGATCATCATGCCGAGCTGAGGCTCTCTGGCACTGATCCAACTCAGGATAGAACGAAGGTAAAAGTTCTCATTCTGAGAATCAGCTAGCTCCTCTCTCAAGGAAGCTAGAACCTCCACCTGAGACAAGCAGGTCTCACACTCACTCTCTACTTGGACAGACTTTTCAGCTTTCAGCTTGATTAATTCCATTCTAAGAGACAGACGGTTCTCACAGACAGTGGGTGGAACTGACAGTGTCTCAAGCTCTAGCCTAGTCTGCGCAAGCTTAGCTCTCAACCTCTCCAAAACACCCAAATGCTCATCGCCCTTGGATTTCAGCTCAGCTAAGGTAGCTGGATGAGATGGGCAATCAACACAGGGTGCGACGATAGTGGCTTGAGCATCTTTCAACTCCAGCTGAGCGCTTTCAAGCTCAGTGGCCAAAGCATCCCTCTCATCAACCCTTTCTGTGTACTTGGACTTCAGAGTCGACAAGTCACACAGAAGCACCTCACACTTAGGGCACTCACTGCTATCACCCAAGCAAGGGGAAGAAGATAGACTCTCAATTCTACCATTAGCTATGGCAAGCTCACTCTCTAACTCATCTATCCTCTTCTTGGCCCCCCTAAGCAGTTTTTCCCAATATTTCAACTCCTGATGATTGCTTTCAAGTAAATCAACGATTTCACGTTCATAGGATGATACCTTTTCGTTGTCGTCGTCGGAGTCGTCGGAGGAGCTCTTCTCTTCCTTATCCCCAAGAGCCATTGAGCAGAAGCTCTTGCGGGATCTTCGGCGCTGGTGTGAGTGGCTTTTCGGTCTGTCCCCGAAAGCCATGAAGCAGAGGCCCGCCGGATCATCCTTGTCATTCCCCTTCTTGATGACGATCTCCTCATCGCTTGAGCTCGATGAAGAGGAAGAAGACGTGGACTGTTTGGAGTAGCTCTTCTCCATCTCGGCGAAGAAGGCCTTGTCGCGCTTCCTGTTCTCGCGCTGGTAGTCCTTCAGGGCCTTCTTGAAGAATCTGGTCTTCGGCTTGCCCTTGCTGAAGGAGGAGCTCTCGTGCTTGCCGGAGTCATGGAAGCCAACACCGGTGCCCTTCTTGTGTCCATTGCGCTTGGGGCAGTCGGCGATGAAGTGTCCTAGATCACCACACTCAAAGCACCCGGATTTTGTGCCGTGTCTTTTGAACATCCTTTTGTCATAGACACGACGTACCCGGTTGTTAAACAGACACAAATCATCATCTCCCAAAGACTCAAGCTGGTCCTCAGTGATAGACATCAAAGAGAACCCAGCACAGTTCACAGAAGAGGGATCAACAGAAGGTGTAGCAAGGGCCAGGGACTTTGATCTAGAACCAGTGAGATTTGATCTCAACTGGATATCTACCTCAGTGGCCTTCAGCTTGCTAAATAACTCAGAAATGGTCAAGGTATCGTAAGAAGTGCTTTCAACGATAGAGGATACCTTGATTTCCCAGATCTTTGGGTCCAAGGTATGAAGAACCTTGAGCGCCTGCTCGTGATCTGAGACTAACTGAGCACCCTCAGCCTTGTTGTCCCGAAGCTTGTTAATGATCGATTGAAAACGACCAAACAAAGCTTCAACAGATTCACCCGGCTTCTGTGTGAAGTTCTCATACTCACGCCGGTAGGTCTGATAGAGCCGAGCCTTGACCTGGGCTGTTCCCTCATGGTGTGCCTTGAGGGTAGCCCAGATCTCTCTCGCAGTGGAGAGATGGCTCACACGCTCAAATTCAGTGGGACCTAAACCAGAAAAGAGAATTTTCATGGCTTTACTGTTGCTCTGATGCTGGGCAATGATACCAGGAGTACCATGCTCAGCAACTGGCAGAATAACAAACGTGCCGTGAACACAAATGTCCCAGATGTCCGTGCCCTGGCTCATGAGATAGGCTCGCATGCGAGTCTTCCAATAGTTATAGCCATAGGCTTCCAAGGACGGGACCTTGCCAGGAGACGTCATGATCACTACTGGGGTTTAGAACCGGTTAAGGTATGGAAAAACCCTAACCAGCCTCTGATACCACTTGTAGGACCGAAAGTAGCGACCAGAGGGGGGGTGAATGGGCGCCTATAAAGTTCTTTCGAAACAATGGCCTGCTTCCAACACCCAACGCACCTCAAAAGACTTAGGAGCAAGACGTAAACAGATCGATCAAAACTTCACAGAAATAAATCACAGCAATCGATTGAGAGATTACTGTTCAAAGTTGTCTCCAGTAAGTTACTTGGCAAAGCCTTCAGATTCAAAGCCTACAGATTCTAAGTCTACTGATTCGAAGTCTGCTGCAGATTCTAAGTCTGCAGATTCGAAGTCTGCTGATTCGAAGTCTGCTGATTCGAAGTCTGCAGATTCGAAGCTTGCAGATTCGAAGTCTGTTGATTCGAAGTCTGCTGATTCGAAGTCTGCAGATTCGAAGTCTGCTGATTCGAAGTCTGCTGATTCGAAGTCTGCTGATTCGAAGTCTGCAGATTCAAAGCTTGCAGATTCAAAGTCTGCAGATTCGAAGTCTGTTGATTCGAAGTCTGCAGATTCGAAGCTTGCAGATTCGAAGTCTGCAGATTCGAAGTATGCAGATTCGAAGTATGCAGATTCGAAGCCTGCTTCACAGAGTTGGACTTCACACAAGAAAATAGACTTTGGCCCTGTCAACTCAATCAAAAAGCTACGCAGTAAAAAGCAAGCTATAGTACTAGTGTACTGTTGCTACAGAGAAGTAGTACTACTTGGAACAGCAAGAACTAGTACTACTTGCGTGAAGAACAGAGGCAACAGAAGCACCAAAACTCAGGAATAAATTTGTTGTGCGCAACAAAATGAAACAGCAGAGCTAATAATGAGATGCTACACATGAAGCAGAAGGAATAGAATCATCCAAAACAGGGAACAAACAGGATGAACAGCAGCAAGTAGCCTGGCGGCGCACCCACAGGAGAGAGAAACTTCAGGAAGCAAAAGTGACCCAATAGATTGAAAAGTGAATTCTGGAAGGGTAGTTCAACCCTAGGAATTGGGGCCCTATTTATAGGCTGCCCAATGACCTAGAATATTCCACCAGCCCCTTAGGGTTTTTTACAGACGCAAGAATAAAAGGAAAAGACTCAACTGCCCTTAGGAATTTTTACAGACACGACTGACTGACTGTGGGCCTAGAGATACAGATGACTTATCTGGAAGCTAAGCTTTCGTAGCGACTACGGCTTCTCCTCTGGACAGTCCGATACAAGATCAACGGTTATCAGTTTTGCGCCGAAACTGACAAAGCCTCCACCGACTTTGCACCAGGTACCCGGATTGGGCCGGCCTGATTCTGCAGCTCTCTCAGCCCAGCAATCACTCACCGCCCGTGTACCTGAGTCAGTCCTGGTCAACAGCCTAGTGGGTCTTCTGCTGCTTCTGGCCCATGTACCCGGATTGGGCCAGCCCGACTTCGCAACTCTCTCAGCCCGACCGTCGCTTGCTGCCCGTGTACCTGAATCACACGCGGCCCATGAAACAGAAGATCTCCTCTCTTTATCTGTCCTCTTTGACTATCGTTGACAATGACTCATCACATCTGGAGTCATGAGGCCCACGCTATTCAGCATGGCTCCTCACCTTGTTTGGTCCCTTTTAGTCGATCATCAACAAGCTTCGGGCCAACAAGGCCGAGGGTGTTCAGTTAGTCTCAAATCATGAGCAGACGCTCAAGGTTCTCCATACCTTGGACCCTAAGATATGGGAGATCAAGGTATCCTCTATCATTGAGAGCACATCTTATGATACCTTAACCGTTTCTGAGTTGTTTAGCAAGCTGAAGGCCACCGAGGTTGATACCCAGTTGAGATCAAATCTCATTGGCTCTGGATCAAAGTCTCTGGCCCTTGCTACACCTTCTGTTGATCCCTCTTCTGTGAGTTGTGATGGGTTCTCTTTGATGTCTATCACTGAGGACCAGCTTGAGTCTTTGGGAGATGATGACCTGTGTCTTTTTAACAACCGGGTGCGTCGTGTTTATGACAAAAGGATGTTCAAAAGACACGGCACAAAATCCGGGTGCTTTGAGTGTGGTGACCCAGGACACTTCATCGTCGACTGCCCTAAGCACAATGGCCACAAGAAGGGCACCAGTGGTGGCTTCCATGACTCCGGCAGGCACGAGAGCTCCTCCTTCAACAAGGGCAAGCCAAAGACCAGATTCTTCAGAAAGGCCCTGAAGGACTACCGGCGAGAGAACAAGAAGCGCGACAAGGCCTTCTTCACCGAAATGGAGAAGAGCTACTCCAAACACTCCACATCTTCTTCCTCTTCATCGAGCACAAGCGATGAGGAGATCATCATCAAGAAGGGAAAGGACAAGGACGATCCGGCGGGCCTTTGCTTCATGGCTTTCGGGGAAAGACCAAAGAGCCGCTCACATCAACGCCAAAGATCCCGCAAGAGCTTCTGCTCAATGGCTCTTGGGGATAAGGAAGAGAAGGGCTCCTCCGATGACTCCGATGATGACGACAACGAAAAGGTATCATCTTATGAATGCGAAATCGTTGATTTACTTGAAAGTAATCGTCAGGAGTTAAAATATCGGGAAAAACTGCTTAGGGGGGCTTAGAAGAGGATAGATGAATTAGAGAGTGAGCTTGCCATGGCCAATGGCAGAATCGAGAGTCTATCTTCTTCCCCTTGCTTGGGTGATAGCAGTGAGTGCCCAAAGTGTGAGGTGCTTCTGTTTGACCTGTCGACTCTAAAGTCCAAGTACACAGAAAGGGTTGATGAGAGGGACGCTTTGGCCATTGAGCTTGAAAGCGCTCAGCTGGAGCTGAAAGATGCTCAAGCCACTGTCGTCGTGCCCTGTGTTGATTGTCCATCTCATCTAGCTAGTCTAGCTAAGCTGAAAGCCAAGGGCGATGCACATTTGGGTGATTTGGAGAAAATGAGAGCTGAGTTGGCGCATATTAGGCTAGAGCTTGAGACATTGTCAGTTCCACCCACTGTCTGTGAGAACTGCTTGTCTCTTAGACTAGAGTTGATTAAGCTGAAAGCCGAGAAGTCTGTCCAGGTAGATAGCGAGTGTGAGACCTGCTTGTCTCAGGTGGAGGTTCTATCTTCCTTGAGAGAGGAGATAGCTGATTCTCAGAATGAGAACTTTTACCTCCATTCTATCCTGAGTTGGATTAGTGCCAGAGAGCCACAGCTCGACATGATGATCCAGTAGTTTAAGAGGCAGGATGGGTTTGGGGTAGGTTACACCTACACCAAGGCTGACTTTCAGAGTGCCATTAGCCGGGCAGTGGAGTGGAGTAAAATGACTCCTGAGCAGATTTACCCCAAGACTCACTCCATTGAGTCTTTCCAGACTAGTCAGCCCAAGGATGGAGTAATCCAAGAACAGCCCAAAGCTCCACCCAAGAAGCCCATCTGGGTTCCAAAGCCCAAACACCTCCACACTTCTCTTGACTCTCTTCCTGGACCCTCTCAACGCAAGAAGACTACACCAAACACCACTAAGCCCAAGAACCCCAAGCCTCAACCACATCCCAAGAAGCCCACCTATCATTGTGAGTATTGTCAGAGAGACGGGCATCTTGCAGAGTTTTGCTTCAGGAGGAAGCGGGTTGAGAGAGTAGAGAGAGCTTGTGGTGGTCAGGAGCAGTTCTACCAGCAGGGTGGTAGACTGAGAGTTCCTCGACGCGGGGAGAGGCTGGAGGCCAGGTTGCGTCGTGTAGGTGGTGGTAGAGGAGACGGCTTTCATGCCCGTGCTCTAGATGGTGGTGTTCATTCTGGCAGAGTTCCAGGCCGTTTTGGCTACGGTCCTGGACCTCGTGGCCGAGGCTTTAGGCAGAACCAAGTACCGTGTTTTGAGCCACGCTTTGGTCCAAACTCTTCCGATGGTTTCTGTTTTCTGTCTTTTGGGCAGATGGTTCGACACTAGTTTAGTTCTTTTGCTAAACCTGGTGCCGGACCATTTTCTCCCCCTTACAACCACTGATTGTGCAGGATCGGGGACTGGAGGACGTTTGGATCATGGACTCCGGATGCTCTCGCCACATGACGAGACATCGCAGATGGTTCTCTAGTCTCACTCCCCCGAGCTCCAAAGAGTACATCACATTCGGGAACAGTGGTCAAGGGAAGGTACACGGCATTGGCTCAATTCGCATCTTTGACCATTTCTCTTTAAAGAACGTTGCTTTGGTTGGAAATTTGAACTTTAATTTGATTTCTGTTTCGCAACTTCTTGAGGATGGGATGGAGGTTTGTTTTAAGAAGGGCAGTTCTTCTGTGATTGATTCTAGAGGGTCTTTGATTTGCCAGATCTTACCTTTTGGTAAGGTTTTTCGAATTGACTTCTCTAGTTCTTTTGGCCCTTCTCGCTGTTTGATTGCTGGATCCTCCTATGAGCTCTGGAAGTGGCATAGGAGGTTAGGTCATTTGAGTTTTGATCTGCTAGTCAGGTTGAGCTCTATGGACCTCATCCGAGGATTGCCCAAGCTTAAAATGGAGAAGGATCTAGTCTGCCATCCCTGTCATCATGGGAAAATGGTTGCCGCTTCTCACTCACTTGTGACTCAGGTGATGACTTCATATCCGGGCGAGCTGTTACATATGGACACTGTCGGTCCAACTCAGGTACGCTCAGTCGGTGGGAAGTGGTATGCGCTTGTGATTGTTGACGATTTTTCTCGATTCTCGTGGGTTTTCTTTTTGGAGTCTAAGGATGAAACTTTTCATTTTGTTCATGACCTGATTTTGAAGCTGAAGAATGAGAACAATGGTCGGATGTGAGCAATTCGCTCTGACAACGGCTCTGAGTTCAAGAACTCTCAGTTCGTCAGCTTCTGTAGTGATCAGGGTCTTGACCATCAGTTTTCTGCTCCTTACACTCCGCCACAGAACGGCGTTGTGGAACGAAAGAACCGCACGCTAGTCGAGATGGCTAGGACGATGCTCGATGAGCACAGGACTCCTAGGCGATTTTGGGCTAAAGCCATGAACACGGCTTGCTATTTGGCCAACCGCATTTTTCTTAGAGCTTACCTAGGTAAGACCTCATACGAGTTGCGGTTTGGCAGATAGCCCAAGGTGAGACACTTGCAAGCGTTTGGCTGCAAGTGCTTTGTGCTCAAGAAGGGAGGGCATTTGGACAAGTTTGAGTCTCGTTGCTAGGACGAAGTTTTTCTTGGCTACACTTTGCATTCTCGAGGCTTCCGAGTTTGGAACCTCGACTCCCAGCAGCTTGTCGAAACTTGTGAGGTTTCATTTGATGAGTCCTTGCCTTCTTTGAACCCTTCTTTTGAGCCTTCTGGAGATGGTGAGCTCGGAGAGTCCATCTTCGAAGCAGATGATGACATTCTAGCTGCTGATGAGGGTGGGCCTTCTGCACAGCCTGTAGAGCCCACACCTTCTAAGACTTCGACTGAGGATGAGGGTGGACCTCTGATCACTTCTTCCACTTTGATCGAGCCCCCTCAGTCGAGTCCAGAGGTGCCACCCACTGACTCCGGTGAGGTGACTTCAGATCACCAGGGATCCCGAGCAGTTCAGCGTGATCACCCCTTAGAGCTTATCATCGGTGATTTGTCTGCAAGGACTTTGCGTTCTTCTGTTGACTCTCTTGCTGTGTTTGTTGAATCTGCTTTTGTTGCATCTTTTGAGCCCAGAGATATTTCTCATGCTCTTTCTGACTCGAACTGGATTAATGCCATGCAAGAAGAGCTTGAGAATTTTGTCCACAATCGGGTTTGGACACTAGTTGAGCTACCACCAGGATGCAACCCCATAGGCACCAAGTGGGTGTTCAGGAACAAGCAAGGTGAAGATGGGGTTGTGGTGCGCAACAAATCTCGACTAGTTGCCCAGGGTTTTTGCCAGAAAGAGGGTATTGATTTTGAAGAAACTTTCTCCCCTGTTGCCCGTCTTGAGCCCATTCGCATTCTCTTAGCTTTTGCCACTTCGAAGGGTTTTAAGCTTTTTCAAATGGACGTTAAGAGTGCTTTTCTGAACGGGTACTTAGGGGAGGAGGTTTATGTTAGGCAGCCCCCCCGGTTTTGAGAACCCCAAGTTTCCTCGACATGTTTTTAAATTGCAAAAAGCTTTATACGGGTTGAAGCAAGCCCCCAGGGCTTGGTATGACCGGTTGAAGCAGTTTTTGTTGGGGAAGGGCTTTGTGATGGGTTCTGTGGATAAAACTCTTTTCTTGCTCAGAGATGCTTCAGATTTTTTTTGTCGCTCAGATTTACGTGGACGATATTATCTTTGGCGGTACTACTAATGATCTTGTGTCCAAGTTTTCTGAGCAGATGCACAACGAGTTTGAGATGCGCCTCATGGGTGAGCTCAAGTACTTCTTAGGGATCTAGATCAAGCAGACCAAGGACGACACCTTCATCCACCTAGGTAAGTACACTCGTGACATGTTGAAAAAATTTGACTTTGGTGGAGAGTTGAAGCTGCAGATGACCCCAATGGGCACATCTAGGGGCCTGGACAAGGACGAGAGTGGCATCAAGGTCAATGAGAGAGAGTTTTGAGGGATGATCGGTTTGCTGCTGTACTTGACGGCGACAAGACCAGACATACAGTTTGCCGTTGGACTCTGCACGCATTTCTAGTCTTCACCACGCGTGTCTCATCGACAGGCTGTCAAGCGCATTTTCAGGTATCTCACTTATGCGCCCGATCTTGGTCTTTATTATTCAGCATCATCATCTCTTGATTTATCTGGATTTTCGGACGCTGACTTTGGTGGGTGCCGGTTGGATCACAAGTCGACTTCCGGTACTTGCCAGTTTCTTGGTTCGTCTCTTGTTTCTTGGTCTTCTCGAAAGCAATCTAGAGTTGCACTTTCGACCACTGAGGCTGAGTATGTAGTTGCTGCTAGCTGATGCTCACAGTTAGTTTGGATGATTTCCACTTTGCGAGATTTTGGGTTGTTCTTTCCTACCAGAGTTCCTTTATTTTGCGACAGCACCAGTGCTATTAGCGTAGGGAAAAACCCTTGTCTCCATTCAAAAACCAAACACATTGATGTGCGCTTTCACTTTCTGCGGGATCAATATGAGAAAGGTGTCATTGAACTTGTTCATGTTGATACCCATCATCAGTTGGCTGACTTTTCACCAAACCCCTAGATCAGTCTACCTTTGAGCATTTACGAGGGGATTTGGGTGTTGTGTATCCTTTTTAGGATATTTTGAGTCAGTTTTTTCTTTCTTCTTTACTCTTTTCTTGAGTCTTTTTGTGTGTGTTCTTATCATGCATATTCACATATCACACTTTTGAGTTTGCTTCTGTTATATGATTGAACTGATTTACTTATTCTAGCTGGTACATGCTTTTGATTACTTGTCGATGATCATGCTTTGGTTCAGTTCACTTGATATGTCTGATAGTTGTCATATGCATGGCTTTTATACTTTAAAATTGAAAAAATGATCACCATTGCTTCTAGTAACTAGCATGTGTAGGCTGAATGCTCCTGCTATCTGTTACATGACTTGTAGCTAGTTCCTGAATTAGATGCGAATATGCAACTTGGACATCTTTATGCTTTTAACATGAAAAATGTGCTATAAAAATGAAAACTCCATGCCTTTTTATGCTTGAGATTGAAAAGATCCAGGTGGGTTTGCTTTGTCGCATTGCATTGTTCTAGACTGCTTACCATAGCACTTTGGTATGAACTAGGACAATGTAGTGTATGCCAAGACCAATGTCTTAAGCTTCTGATGGTCCAGTTCTGGCCTAGGCTTGACTTGGTCGGTCAGCATAAGGCTTGACTTGCAAATAACCCCTGGCAAAAATGAAAAAGGAAAAAGAAAAAGCCTGAAAATTGAAATAATAACAAGTTTGCTGAAGCACTTTGTTTTGGACAATGCTTATCTTGGTAGATATCAGTTAGCTTCTGCATCTCATGCTTTACCTTGCTTGTCAAACTGGAAAATGTGGTGATGCTTTTGTTTGTAAAAATTGAAAAATGGGTGCTAATGACTTTCTTTAGATATCATCTGTTGCACTGATCATGCCATGTGTCTTAGACAGTATGTCTTTTGTATACTTGTTAGATGTTGTAATTGCAGTCAATCATATCTGAGAAGCATGCTTGATGAGTTCACTTGTCAACAAGGGGGAGAAATTTTGGGAGAAGAGTTTAAGGGGGAGTTTTGGCTTTCTCTGGGATTTGTTTCAGGGGGAGTTTTTGTCCCGGTTGTCCTTACTCTTTTGATATCCTTGTTGATGATTCTGAGATTGCACTCGTTTTTGAGCTTTTACCTTTGGTTAACCATAATGACCGCATCTTGCTTTTTGTTCGGCTTTTGGTCATTAGGGTTAAACTTTTACTTTATTTTCTTCTCTATTTTCTTGTGCCTTGTTTTCGTGTTTCCACAGTTGCTTGCAGGTACTAGAGAGCTGATGAAAAGAAGTGTTGACAATGCACTCATCAAGGGGGAGATTGAGGAGCCATGCTGAAAAGCGTGGGTCTCATGGCACCAGATGTGATGAGTCATTGTCAACGATAGTCAAAGAGGACTGAAAAGAGAAAGAAGATCTGCTGCGTCTGGGCCGCGTGTGACTCAGGTACACGGGCAGCGAGCGACTGTCGGGCAGAGGGGCCGCGAAGTCGGGCTGGCCCAATCCGGGTACATGGGCTAGGAGCAGCAGAGGATCCACTAGGCTGTTGACTAGGGTTGACTCAGGTACACGGGCGGCGAGTGATTGCCGGGCTGAGGGAGCTGCGGAATCGGGCCGGCCCAATCCGAGTACCTGGTGCAAAGTCGGTGGACGCTTTGTCAGTTTCGGTGCAAAACTGACGACCGCTGATCTTGGAACGGACCGTCGAGAAGTGAAGCCGTAGTCGCTATGAAAGCTTAGCTTCCGAATAAGTCATCTGTAAATAGGAGTTTACTATTTTGTCCTTAGGCCCACAGTCAGTCAGTCGAGTCTATAAAAATATCCTAAGGGCAGTTTGGTCTTTTCCTTTTATTTCAGCGTCTGTAAGAAATCCTAAGGGGCTGGTGGAATAATTCCTAGCTATTGGGCTGCCTATAAATAGGGCCCCAATCCCTAGGGTTAGGTCACCCTTTTTACTAGAATCACTTTTCTATTCATTCCTTGGGTCAGCTCCATCTATCCCTATTCATTCTCCTGGTTGCGTCGCCGGCAAGTTTTTGTTCGGTTTTGCATCGTTCTGCGTGTTCTTTTTAGTTTGTTCGTTCCCTGTTTGCCACAGAAGTTTTTGTTTATTCTTGAAGTCTTTGAGATCATCATGTATCTTTATCCTCTTGCTAGTTACTTGCGTGCAGTAATAAACTTGCTCTCTGTTCTCAAAACACACAGCGCACAATACTAGTTCTTTGATGTTTAAATCTGCCATCTCGATTTCTGTGTCTCTATTTTTCTATGAGTGCTGATATGTTTCTTTAATGGATCACGCAAAGCAGTAGCATCTCAGGAATGCAGCAGAAAGCAAATTTTTAATTGTTTCTCTTGCAATCTGAACTATGCCTAGACTTACAGCTAGCTTAGCAATGGCTAGATCATGCATTTCTTCTAGGCTTTCATCATTCCTGTCTGCTGTTTTCCCTGAGGCTTGCGCATGCCTAGAGGTCATTTTTCTTGCAGGAACTAGGTCCATCTTTCCATGTTTTCTCTGCTGTACATTGCAGGTCTGTTAAGTCTTGAGGATTCTTTTGTGTGGGTCCCACAGAGCAGCTTGTCAGGCTTTATTTTTCGGATCTGGGCTCAGGCTTCGACTCTGCAGGCCTCGACTCTGCAGGCTTCGACTCTGCAGGCCTCGACTCTGCAGGCCTCGACTCTGCAGGCCTCGACTCTGCAGGCCTCGACACTGTAGGCTTCGACACTACAAGCTTCGACACTACAGGCTTCGACACTGCACGCTTCGTCAAGTATCACACTGGAGACAAATTTTGAACAGTAACTTCTCATCTCATTTTACGTGCACTTAGATCAATTGATGTGATGATTTGTTTCTGTGGTGCTTGATCTGCCCATGTTTTAAATGCTTAGTTGTTCTGCCTATTAGCACTGTATTGGCGTTTCTTTGTCTAGGACACCGATCGTTTCTAGGCTAGATACTTTTAAGCTTTGGCGGTCTATTTACGTTTTTGCTGCTTAGTCTTTTGAGGTGCGTTGGGTATTGGGAGAAGGCCATAAATTCGAAAGAATTTTTTAGGCGCCCATTCACGCCCCCTCTGGTCTCTACTTTCGGTCCTACAGCCCTCACACCGAAGCACTACATCTGCTGAAGGGCCTCGCATGCCGAAGCTCCTGCGCCGAAGCCCGCTGGACAGTGGAGGTGTATGGGAACCAGAACCCTCCGGCAGAAGGCTTCAGACTAATCAGCTCCGCACGACCGACCTAGTCATCCTTCGGCAGAAATGGGAAAGGCCTGGGGGGCACTTTGAAATTATTAGTTTGGACATCACTCAAGGAAAAGAGTCAGCAAACCCTCCGGAGGTCCATAAGGACATTTGGAGAATTCCAATCATCTGGTATTTGAGAAACCCTGGTCAAAGGGTTGATCGGAAAGTTTGGCGACAAGCGTTTAAATTTGTGTTGCTAGATGATGTACTATATCGCTGAACTATTGATGGAGTACTTTTAAATTTTTAGATGATGAACAATCCTAGGTAGCTACGGGGGAAGTCCATGAAGGGCTTTGTGGCACTCATCAGTCGGCCTAGAAAATGAGTTGGATGCTCAAAAGAGCAGGTTTCTACTAGCCGACTATGACTGAGGATTGTTTTAGATATTATAGAGGGTGTGAAGCATGCTAAAAGATTGGAAATGTTCAGCTAGCTCCTGCTTCAGTGCTTAACCCTATTATCAAGCCATGGCCATTCCGAGGTTGGGGTTTAGACTTCATCGGCCAGATTTATCCTCCTTCTTCAAAAGGGCATCGGTTTGTGTTGATGGCGACGAACTACTTCACCAAATGGACCGAAGCCGTGCCTCTCGAGAATATTACTCACAATGAGGTACTTGATTTTATGTTGAAACACATTATACATAGATTCGGTATTCCACAAACTCTCACTACAAATCAAGGTAGTTCATTTATTTCCAAAGAAGTGAGAGACTTTGCCAAACTTTATGGTATTAAGTTGGTAAACTCTTCACCGTATGTGGGATTGCAATGGCGACTAGAGGGGGGTGAATAGGCTCCTCGACACTTTCTTACGAACGTGATGGCCTACTCATATTACCCAACGCACCTCTAAACACTCAATATCAAGATTTAAACCAATCAGCACAAGTTTTGAGCTCAACTAGATTCAAAAACCAAAAAACAGCTTTGTTTCAAGATTTTTAATCAACCAATATCAAAACACTCACACAAAAGATCAATTAAAGTTTGTAGAAATGAATCAACTTGTTTCAATTCAATCTCAATTGAAATTCCTGCACTTCTGAAATTTTTCGCATGATGAATAGTAAAGGTAACTTCAACAAAGTGCATTTGTCATGTTTTGGTTTAGTTTTCAAGTTTCAGTTTTAGAATAACTTCAATTCAGCACTCAATGATTTTGAACGGAAACAGATAAAATTCCTTACTAAAACAGTAACTACCACACAAAAAATCTCAATGAAGTAACTACTGTAGCAATTCTGAAAACAGTCAACAAATCTAAAATAATGTGAGTAACAACAATGTAGCAATTTCTATTTTAGAATAATCTGAATGCTGATCAAAAATGTTTTCTCCACAAATGACACAATTATGAAACAGATTAGAAACAAAACAGTAAATATTGTTCACCGTCAAGCACTTAGAGTGACACTTCATCAATTTCAACTTCAGCACATTATAGCAACATCTGCAACCTTCTTCAAAATAGTAACAATAGGGAAATCAACATCTAGACAAGATATTCTGATTCAAAACAGCACTCACACAATGATTACAACTAATTCATGACAAAACAGAAAATAGGATTGAAGTACATGTTGATGGCAAAAAATGGCATCAATGGCTAAGATTGTCAAAATATCAATTTTGGTAATTTGGGCCGAAAATACACATGTCCCGGCTCAGGCCGAAGCCTTGTAGGGCCGAAGGACCATTGGGCTATGGGCTCCGAAAGCTTCCAGCTAGCCCACAGCCATCGGCTAGGAAGCCTTCGAAGGCCCACACCGTTGAAGCTTCGGCCCGAGGAGCAGGCTTCGATGGGCCTGGCCGAAGGCCCACATCGGCAGAGATAGAGTTGGACACAATTCGGGCTAAGTTTTTATCTCTATACAGCCAAATTATAGCAGATTAGATCAGAGGTTTAGCCCCTATAAATATAGAGGCTAAGCCAGTTCAGAGGCCCCCAACACAAATCAAACACAAAGCCCTAGCTTTGATTGCATTTACTTTATATTTAATTTTCTGTACCTCTTTGTCGGTTTGCCTGGAAGCCCTTCGATGGCCACTTCAGAATAGTGGTAATCCTTGTTACTTCGCTTGTGAAGTATCCGTTAATCTACGTAATAGATTGCCATCGCCTTGTTACTTCGCCTGTGAAGTATCCGCTAATCTACGTAATAGATTATTATCCCCTTATTACTTTGCATGTGAAGTTTCCGCTAATCTGCGTAACAGATTGCTACCTTTGCTACTAATGCAACACTTAGCAGAATTCAGTCCTCAAGCTGAATTAGTACTTCAAATCCACTCTGTTGCAGGTTTCCACGTTCGGAGCTACTTCGTCAGAGGTGTCCGGAGCTGAGAGATCGGTTTCGGAGGTTGCCAGAACACCCTTCGGCGAGACTTCTGCTTCGACCGCACGCTTCGCCAGCACACTTCGTCATGACAGGCTTCACCACGCTCGCACTCCACTCTGGACAAAGTCACGCTTGTGCTTTGCGCTTGAGTATTTACACTGTATCTTACTGTATCAGAGACTTCACGCTGAACTCCGCGGTTCGGAGGTGATTGTCATGTCCAGATCCGTTCAGAGTTCATCTTCGACCAGACCAGTCTGAACATCGATGGTACCCTTCGGCGAGACACTTCGCACTAGACGCCGAAGGTATACTTCGGTGACCCCTTTGCACCATACTTCGAAGCAGACAAGCTCCGACTGGTTTGCTGATTTATTCTGTTTAATATATTTCTTTCAGCAAATTGGATTATTTGTGTGATCTGATTGCCTGGCGAATCCACCCCCCTTACCACGGCTAAGGGTAGTCGAAACGCGACGTCGGTGCTATGTTACGCTTAGGCTTGTTCCTATGTATCCGCACACTTTTGGATCGTCGAACTGACCCAAGTGAGGGGCACGTTTTCGTGTCAACACACTTTTTGGTGACTTCGCTGGGTAGAAGCTACGCCAACATGACGGGTATGTCTACATCGGCCACCGGTACATCTACAACGACTACTACGTCTACACCACCGATGGACACTATAGGAGGTGCGCATATCGACAACCGCAACATCCTAACACCTACTCTTGAAGATATCCCCGCAGAAGACCGAGCAGAGATCGAGGCAAAGTTGAAGGCGCGCCAAGACATGATGCTTGGGGGCTACGTCAAGACACGCGCAGGCTTCATCAAGCGCGACATCATCGCCCCTGACCTTGCTCGGGTCTAGGTAACACCCATATCACCTTGTTTATCTTTTTTAGAGATTGAGCAAAAAATAGCCGCATCAGTAGATCAGGCCGTTAGCGCTTCGCTAGCCAACCATTTAGATTCGGCAATTAGCTCCCAAGTAGAGGCAACTCTTAGAAGGTTCGGCTTTACTAAGGTCGTACCCCTAGTCCCTATTGCTAGTGCACCTCCGGTAAATCATGTGTACAACAGAACTGACGGTAACACTGGCACGACCATTACGTCTCCGGCCTCAACACTTATGGTCGAGACTAATCATTATGCTTATGGACAAACTAGCACTGCGTACCACGCACCACCACCTGTGCCCGTACCAGCCCTACCCGCGCCACGTGCATAGGCACTTGGGCTTGAGCACGTCGTACAGCTAGCATGTAGGGAAGAGGCCCATGGCCCACACGTCGACATCCCGCCATGTGTCGCGCCCCCGCACGAGAGACGTGCATAGGCAGCAGGACAGGATGACCTAGAGGAGTGGATCCACGCGCTATTTAGGGAGTGTGCCGGCTTCATGCCTAAGGGTCAGGTTAGGGTTTACCGTAAGCCATACCCTGACCATCTCGATACAATACCCTACCCCCCGCGGCTATAGCAAAACCACACTAGAGCATGTTAGTCAATTTTTAGCACAGTGTGGAGAAGCTAGCGGGATAGACGCTCTAAAAGTTAGAATATTTTCTCTCTCGCTATCTAGCACCACTTTCACTTGGTTTTCGGCGCTCCTGCCGAACTCCGTTCAGACATGGGATGATTTAGAACGAAAATTCCATGACTACTTTTACACAGGTGAGATGAAACTTAGGCTTTCACACTTGACATCGGTTAGGCAGAAATCTAACGAGAATGCCTCTGAGTACATCAAGCGTTTTAGGGATACTAGAAATCGATGTTTTAGCCTTAACATTTCAGAAAGGGACTTGGCAGAACTAGCTTTTAATGGGTTGCGTTCCGAGATCAAAGAAAGATTAGATAACCAGAACTTTTTAGAAGTTAGCCAAGTTTTACAGCAGGCTCTAGTCCAAGAAGGCTGAACCAAAGATAAAAAGTTTATTAAAGCATTTAACAAGCCTAGGGCTGAAATCCACATCATGGAATGCTCCGACGAGGAAGAATCAGCAGAGGAGGATTCAACCAACATGTATGCGACCGAATGGGTTTGGAACGCTAAGAGCAAACCTATCACTTGCTCCGAATTAAGGCCGTCTCCCACGAAGAATCGACCCAGTGAGGTCAAATACTCATTCGATATAACTAAGTGTGATAAAATATTTGATTTTCTCTTAAAGAACCAACTTCTCAGGTTGCCTAAAGGTCAAGTCATTCCCTCCACCGATGAGTTGAAGAAACATCCATACTATAAGTGGCACGAGTCACATTCACATAATACTAACGATTGCAATGTTTTTCGACGGCAGGTTCAATTGGCCATAGAAGAAGGACGATTGAAAGTAGACCACAATCCAAAGATGAAGCTGGACAAAGATCCTTTTCCCATCAACGCCGTCGACCTCGACGAGAAGAATGTATTGATTCGGCCAGAATACGCCGAGTCGACTAAAGGAAAGGATGTAATTGTTGGAGAGCTGTGCACATGCACACTCGCACCAAAGAACCCTGAGGTGGAAGTGTGGAAACAGAACATCAACATCCCTTTGGCTAGGGCTCACAGGAGGCCGAAGGTAACATACAAGATGCTGTTGAACAAGAACCAAAGAAAAGCCAAGGAAGCAGGTCCCCGCACTAAAAAGCTGAGTCAACCGAAGGGACCAAGATTTTCGGAGGGTGGATTCGGACCACAGTGGCTGAGACCTCCTCATGATGGCTTCGGACCACAATGACCAAACCCTCCGCACGGCAACTTCGGACCATAGTGGCCGAACCCTCCGCACGAGGACTTCGGGCCTCAATGGCCTGACACTCTGTACGATAGCTTGGGACCTCAATGGCCGAACTCCACATATAGTAACTTCAGCCCCCAATGGACGAATCCCGCACCGCTCTAGATGAACACTCCGATAGGAGGCTTCGACCCGCACTGGCCGAACATACCCCTAGCCTAGCAGGACCCCTCACTGATATGGTCCGAGACACCGTCGACTCTGCCGAACCCTCCTCCGGGTAACGGGTTCGACTCAAAGTGGGTGAGGCCACTGGATCTGTCGATGCCTCCACCGTACAGCTGGGTAGGAACTCAGTGGGCTTCTTACGTATCACATCCGGAGTACCCTCCGCAGCTTAACGCTATGCCTTGTTTCCTTCGGGGTATTATGAATGGCAGGGACAAATAGACGCAGCGGAGGGAGGAATCATCCATAGGCTATCCGTGGTACCTCCGAATCGGACCGTGCAGGGCGAATTCGAAGAGTACATGCGCGAGGAGGCCGAAGACAGGAGGTCTGAAGCTATCACAGTCAGAGTAGGGTCTCAGGAAGTCCCAATCCCGAAGGCCTTATCACCGAAGTCTGACGGAGGTAAGCCCCATGCTTCGGCCAGAGCCCGCGCCGATGCCTGGTTCGATTAGCCGAACAAGGCCGGTCCGATTGCCGAGGTCCGTAGTGAAGGCCCCTCCGAATACAGAGTGCACGAGGCCGAAGGGGGCAGTACCACTTCGTCCAGAGTTGACAAGAACAAGGCAGTGGCACCTGGAACCAAGCCACAACCATCTTGGGCACCTCTAGGCATGTCCAAATCACAAAAGAAACATCTGCAATGACTACGGGCACAGGAGATGCGCGAGAAAAAAGCTGAGGACGAGCGTGGCGCTATCTTTGAGGAAATCCGCCCTCGACCAACTACAAGATAGGTATGGAGGATGAAGCCAGTTGAGATGACCAACCCGGCTCCTAGTCCGAGCGATGACTATGACAACATGCTCGACAATGACTACTCGCCCGTCTCCGATGGGCCCGCACCCCAGGTGATGGACATCAACGTCGTCACGCTGCCCGCCGAGTTCACCCTGCCGCAGGATGAGGCCCAGGTCGCTCAATTGAACCTCGGCCCACGCAACGCTATTTTTGAGAAGCCCGAGGACTCGGCTCGCCATATGAAGCCTCTCTACGTCAGGGGTCACATTGACGGAAAGCAGATTTCCCGGATGCTTGTCGACGGTGGCACCACTGTTAACTTAATGCCTTACTCGTTATTGAAGAAACTTGGCAAGGATGAGGATGATCTAAAGAAGACCAACTTGATACTCAATGGCTTCAACGGCGAGAGTTCCGAGGCCAAGGGCGTGCTCTCCATGGAGTTGACAGTGGGCAACAAGACATTGCCAACAACATTTTTCGTTGTCGATGTACAAGGTAACTACAGCGTGCTGCTTGGGCGCGACTGGATTCACGTGAATTGTTGCATTCCTTCTACTCTACACCAGTGCCTAATTCAATGGGGCGACGATGAAGTAGAGGTCATTCCCGCAGATACTTTGGCCCAAGTGGCATTGTCCAATGTATCAGTTGACGTTGTTCACAACAAAGTAGAGTGTCTGTCGGGTAGAGATCTTTCGGATTACAATTTTGTTAGCGTATCCGGAGGACGTTTTGTACCAGTGTCTGTAAAGCTGGCTAGTGTAGCACGACTGTTTTTGTACTAGTAGTCATGTCTAGTAAGAGTAATCTGGATTGGCTAAAGTCTCGTGTGGAGCAGTATCGGTCTAATAAAGATGGTATTGCCAAGGCCATCGAAGACTTTAGAAAAGTAGATAAATTAGGACAAGGATTTGCGTCGGACGACCCCTTAGAGGAAATTGACATAGGTGATGGTAGCATCCCGAGGTCGACCTTTGTAAACCAACATTTACAGCCCGATGAAAAGGCCGAAGTAATAAAGTTGCTTCGGTCATATGTCGATTGCTTCGCATGGGAGTATAGCGAGATGCCGGGACTAAGCCATGAGCTCGTGGAGCATCGGCTACCTATCAAGTCTGGATTTAGGCCTTATAAACAGCTTCCTCGCCGCTTTAACTCGGCCATCTATGACCGAGTCAAAGAAGAAGTAGAGCGACTGCTCAAAGCTGAATTTATTAGGCCATGCAGGTACGCAAAATGGGTTGCTAACATTGTGCTTGTAGAGAAGAAAGGGATCTAAACAAGGCCACTCCGAAGGACGAGTATTCGATGCCGATAGCCGACATGCTAATCAATGATGCTTCAGGACACAAGGTACTAAGCTTTCTTGATGGCATTGCTGGTTATAATCAAATCTTTATGGCCGAAGAGGACGTCTACAAGACAACCTTTCGATGCCCTGGTTTTATCGGTTTGTTCGAGTGGGTCGTTATGACTTTTGGATTGAAAAATGCTGGCGCCACTTATTAGCATGCTATGAACTTGATCTTTCATGACTTGCTAGGAGTTATGTTAGAAGTTTACATCGATGATGTTGTGGTCAAATCGGACGCTATGGGGAACCATTTAGCTGATTTGAAAGTTGCTTTTGATAGGATGCGGCAGTATGGTTTAAAGATGAACCCACTCAAATGTGCTTTTGGCGTGTCAGCGGGTAAGTTCCTAGGCTTTATGATTCATGAAAGAGGCATAGAGATTGATCCTAAGAGGCTTGAGAAGATTAGAAATGTTACAGCACCGACATGCAAAAAGGATGTACAAAAGTTGCTAGGCAAGATGAATTATTTGCGTCGCTTTATATCTAACTTGTCTGGCAAGATTGATGCATTTGTCCCCATACTCCGGCTAAAGAACGAGGCCGAGTTCACTTGGGGGGCAAGCCAGTAAAGTGCCTTTGAGAAGATCAAGGAGTGCTTGTCATCACCGCCCATGGTGAGAGCACCTAAAGCCAGAATTCTATTTCGGCTGTACATCGCTGCTAAAGATAGTGTGATCGGGGCCGTGCTAACCCAGGAGGTAGAAGGAAAAGAGTACATCATCACGTTCTTGAGCCGCCGCCTGCTGGATGCCGAGACTAGGTACGCGTTTGTAGAGCGTTTGTGTTTATCACTTTACTACGCATGTACCAAGTTGCGCCACTATCTTCTCCCTACTACATGTGTTGTCGTTTGCCAAACCGATGTTATAAAACACATATTGCAAAAGACGATTCTAAGTGGCAGAATCAGAAAGTGGGCTTACGCTTTGATTGAATATGATTTGGCTTACGAACCCCTAAGAGCTATGAAAGGCCAGATCGTAGCCAACTTTATAGTTGATCACCACATAGACATCAGTTGGAGCGACAATGTTGCTTTGATTGAGGTAATGCCGTGGAAACTTTATTTTAATGGTTTAGCTTGCAAAAATGGCCAAGGTATTGGAGTGGTTCTCATATCACCTAGCGGAGCACACTTTGAGACCTCAGCTCATTTAGAATTTCCTTCTACTAATAACCAGGCTGAATATGAGGCTTTACTGCTAGGGCTTGAATTGTTAGGTTCCATGGGTGTTAAACATGACCATGCATATGGTGATTCCTTGTTAGTGGTACAACAAGTGGCTAAGAGTGCTCAATGTTTTAATGGCTTGCTAAACAACTACTTGGATAAGTGCCTGGACATAGTTGCTACTTTTGATGACTTCAAAATTCTCATGTGTTGAGAGAAGCCAATTCGGTTGCAAATGATTTGACTCAGCAAGCATCTAGTTACCAGGTCAGAAGAGGAAAATTTTCTATACAAGGGAAGCCAGTGTTCGGTTTCACTGCCGAAGCCAGTAACTTTGGACAAGAGCACCCTCCGGGTCGGACCCCTATGGCTGACGGAGGCTACCGCGCACC